>OY982585.1:193081-825473 GCA_963859945.1 Euplagia quadripunctaria | reverse complement strand
CTACTTACACTCACTCACCGCGCGCACCACCTACACGGTACGGCTCTACTTACACTCACTCACCGCGCGCACCACCTACACGGTACGGCTCTACTTACACTCACTCACCGCGCGCACCACCTACACGGTACGGCTCTACTTACACTCACTCACCGCGCGCACCACCTACACGGTACGGCTCTACTTACACTCACCGCGCGCACCACCTACACGGTACGGCTCTACTTACACTCACTCACCGCGCGCACCACCTACACGGTACGGCTCTACTTACACTCACTCACCGCGCGCACCACCTACACGGTACGGCTCTACTTACACTCACTCACCGCGCGCACCACCTACACGGTACGGCTCTACTTACACTCACTCACCGCCCGCACCACCTACACGGTACGGCTCTACTTACACTCACTCACCGCGCGCACCACCTACACGGTACGGCTCTACTTACACTCACTCACCGCGCGCACCACCTACACGGTACGGCTCTACTTACACTCACTCACCGCGCGCACCACCTACACGGTACGGCTCTACTTACACTCATTCACCGCGCTCACCACCTACACGGTACGGCTTTACTTACTTACACTCACTCACCGCACACCATTATCATTAGTACAGTAATAAGAATATCACAGGCAGACATACGCCTTTATCTTACATCGAGGTCTAGTATATGACTAAAACAGTAATCTAAAAGAAATGTATTAATTTACAGATCACCAAACGAATGAGGAGATCCCCTTCCCCAAAGCAGGATTGGATCCATCTATACAGGTAATTAACCCATAAATAACAGTTACACTACTGCTCTTTAGTTTTCTCATTATGTAGTATAGCTAATTTAAACAGACGTTCTACTATCCATCCACATTTCAATAATATAATTTATTAAAAAATAAATAGTGCTAGACGTCAAAATCTGATTCGGACAATCACGTCATTGAAATTCCGGTATTCTATCCTTACTATACAATGATACCGATTCAGATTTATTTATTTTTATAAAAACCGGACTTAAATGACAGGCGAGAAAATTTGCAACTAAGCACTAACTAACTAAGATTAATGAACTGCAATTAAATGTAGTCGTGTATGTAGGGAAAACAATAAAAATATTCACAGTAAACTATCCTCAACAGGAGCATCCGAGCAACGGGGGGTGATCACTCTCTGACATAAGTAATGACCGACGCTTCAGTGACAGAACTAACTCGCGACACGGTGTTGGCTGGCCCAGCCCCCCCTCCCCCCTCTAACCGCCGACGACGACAAATGTTTCGCGCGAAACCACAAGTCGACACCTCGACACGTGTTCGTGTCGCAATAATAATATTTTTGTATTTCTTGTAACCCAGCACACGACAAACATGTATATTTTGTAATAATAATAATTATATATTGTAGTGATAGTAATTATTATATTTTGTAATAATAATGATTATTATATATTGTTTTCGTCTACAATTGTAAGTACTGCATTGAATTTTAGTATTAAAAAGATTATTATTCCATACGTAAGTAATATTGTGATTATTAGATGAGTTACTTTCGTTTTTTGTCTAAATATTTGATGTTTCAGCAAAGATTAAGTTATGTTATATGTTGATGTAAATAATCGTAGACCTTAGTGTAAGTGACCACCATAATGTATAATTATATATGATTTGTGTATAAATATCTTTTATTTTTTTATTTTCTTTTAAAAGTAACGCATCCTGTGCATGTTCCACTACCGATATTTTAACTCTTGAAGGTTTTAGCTTTCGTTTTATTTTAAAGTTGTTGTTATTAGAAAATTGTATTTCAATTATAAATAGTAATTTCGAATATTAAAAGACATACATACTTAAACTCCCTATATAGGAAGCAACTTACAAAAATCATGTTAAAAATATTAATGTTATTCTTAATTTATGTACATACAAATATTATTAAAGTTTGGTCTATGAAATACTTGAAAAAAATATTAATTAACTTTTTTGACAAAATGTTTATTTTTAGTGTGTTTTTTCACGATGACTGTTGTGCAAAACTGTCTTATTTACTGTAAATACGAATGTCTTAGTAAATGATTTATCAATACTTGATAAATTATTTTTTATATTTTTAAATATTTAAAAAAGTTGTAGGCACTTCTTGTTTATATTGAAATTTTAATCACAGGTATTCTCGATAACACTTATTTGTAGTTTGACTTCTTTAAAGACAAGTATTACATTGAGACAATATATATTGTTTTGTATCAATTAAAATCGGCGGCTTGTACGTATTTAGTATGGTGATTATATAATAATATATTATGTAATAAATTACACAAGCCCAGTATTGTGCTTAGCGTTGATTGAATTGAAAATAACAAAACACGACATTACTTGTATAATCTTTCATATTTCGTACACAAAACTATTAAATTGTCATTCTAATTCCATTTTTGTCTTTTCTGACTCCAAATAAATCAAAAAATTACAAAAACACCAATTAATTCGTGCCCATTAATAGTGACGATAATACATATATGTATATGTACCTACATAATTTATTGAGAAGAAGAGAGTATTAGTAAGAGCCAACGTTTATAGCACAGTCCCTAAATGTATGAAGCAAAAATAGCTTAATAACGAAACTGTACAGTTTCGTATTCTCGCATTGCGCAAGGTTCAAATTAATTAACTCAATAACAATTTTATGAAATATTTTAGGGAATATGACTATTGTAGTTAAATAAGGCCTTTCACGTTTTCTTTCAACAATTAATAAAAAGGGTCTATGACAAATACCGGTATACTTTTTTTGGAAAGGTCAAAAGGTTCCGGGAAAACCGGTACTTACCTATCATAGATTCACGAATACCGTTTTAAAATTGTACGGAAATACCATCAAACGATATTTTCCTTGCTAGACAAATGTTAGTATTTTGTATAAATTAGTTTTCAAAAGTATGTACCGCAAATAATATAAAAATGTGACATCATTCACCACACCAAGTTTCATTACTGGTTGTAAGTTCAGCACAACTTGTCACCACTGACAGACATTTGTTACATTAAAAGTTCATTATGTGATTTGTGTGATTGTAAACTGGGAGTACATTACATTATTCTGATCATAACATAATTACCATAGGTGATGAACATTTGTTGCTGTTCATATTTTATAATGAAAACTAGTATTTGCCCGTAGTTTCATCAACGTTTATAGTCTCCACCCCTAAGGATCGTAGCGTGATGTTAAATAGCCTATAGTCTTCCTCATTAACTGAACTATGATATGCAGAAATAATTATTCAAATCCGACCTCTAGTTCGAGAGATAGCGCGTTAAACAAAAAAAAAACAAAGTACTATTTCGTTATGGCGACTCAAATTAAAATAACAATGTCGTGTGTTGATATTTTGATTTAATCAAAACGCATAATGGAATTTTAACATGAATTAACTATCGTTAATATTTAAAAGAAGCAGCCCAAATTAGTTGGACCACCTTTAGGGTTACTTAAACACTAGGACTGTTACGGAACCCAATATGTGGAGCACAAAGTGCCCTAATAGAATAAAACCTACCTTTGTTATGCCATATTAGTACTGATTAGCGATATAAGCTGTTTAAAATATAGGCTAGTTGGTCCTTTTCTGAGCCTATCCTAACACTCGGCAACATAATAAAAAGGATATTTTTGGATGGGGGACCATTTATCACTCCTTGTTTCGAAAACTAATTGGATTATCTTGTCAAAATTTCAATAAGTTTTTTAATTTCATAAATATGGGCAAACCGGAAGTTCAGAAAGCACTTCCGGTTTGCCCGGATTTCCCATTTTGCGGGAAACTCTTTAAATTTTTTTATATTTTATATAAAACCGGTTCAGGAAAAGAATTTTCCTAAATCGGTTCAGGCGTTCTAAAGAGTTAAACGAAAAGCATTTTTATTTTATTTATTTATAAATATACAGGTGTTGTAGAAAGGTGTGATCAAATGTTAGTAGCGTTATGTGTGACAGACTAATAGTTATTTAACTTGAAAAAGAATAGATTTGAAAAAAAAAAAATTTTTTTTTTATAAATCGCTTGTCCTAGTTCACATTCTTATAGAACATTTATTATGAATTTTCAAATCAGTTTCAATGATTTTATTAATTTTTTTTATTCGGAAGACAATTTTATAGAAATCTGGACATTCCATCAACATCAACATCCTTGGTATTTAATACATATTTTAGACCTTTAATTTATCAAACAAGCATGCGGATTACCTAATTTACAACAATTAAAAAATATTCATCTCAATTCAAGTTTTAACTTAAAAGTTTAGGAAATCAGTTTTACTTCGGATATAATAAGCGTAATATATATTATCACTAAGCGATTGATTTTCCACAATGGTGGGGTAACTTATGGAAGGTAAGGTAGATAAATATTTAATAGACACAGAGGTAACAACTAGAAAATTATTATCTCATTAAATATTCATACCTCCAGCCAGTAGGTACACTGACATTAATTAGTGGACGCCTAGCACAAGGATTCATTTAAAGAAATTATTCTTTTTACAGTCACGCCTGTATCCACGAAGGAGTAGATAGAGGCGTAACACACCCTTATTTTTAAACCCCATCGCAAAAAGGGGGATATTGTAAGTTTAACGTGTGTATCTATCTGTGTCTGTGGCATAGGTACCTAAATGGATGGACCGATTTTGATTTAGTTTTTTTTGGTTTGAAAGTGAAGTAATCGAGAGTGTTCTTAGCTATAATTTAAATCTGTCCAGCCGTAAGAAGATCATCAGCTTTTTTCTAATCGTTGAAGACATTTTCGAGTCGGGGGTTTTTTAATTTATACTTGTTATGCCAACCATTATGGTCACGTTCACCCCCTCACAGGCAAGCCTATTGCGACTAACCGGACTTTCCGGAATTAAAGTTAGGAAATTGTGAGTATATTGAAATGGAAAGTTAGGTAAGATGGGGGGAAGGTAATGGATGAAAACATATATAGCTTATGCGGGTAGATTGGGGAGTGTATATAAATAGCTCGAGCAGGGTCGAATACCTGGTCCTAACTCGAATAGCTGTATCCGTATCTACATATAGCCCTACCAATATATGTTCCATCGATAATGTTGCCTGTTGTTTAAATATATTAACGTCATTGTGCTAACAATATATTTTAAACAGCTTGTATAAATTGAAGAGTGGTCACATGTACCTAACTACACGTAACATTATACAATGCACGTCGCCCGGCGTCGTCTGTGTTTTAGTCATATTTAAGGATTATTTACATTAGACCGTGCCGGGTTGCGAGCCGCTGAACCTGAGGCTCGCACGTACGTGGGCAACTCGTGCGTCGCTCGTCCGTGCCGCGGGCGTCCCACGTTGTAATTAATATAAATGAGTTCATATAAAATGTTTTTAGTATTTCTAATCCGTGCCCCGTGCGTGCCACGGCTCGGCTCGCCCGGCACGTTCTAATGTGATACAGCCTTTACTTTTAACCCAAGTGTGTTAGGTGAAAATATAAAATTATATAGATTTTTGAAACTAAAAAATAATAAAATGACTGATTATTCAGATCTGAAATATTATATTAATTGAGGAGGTTGGGAGGGTAGGGAAGGCAAACCAAAAATTCCAAATATCAAGTAAGCATGGGCGTACCCAGCTTTTGGCCCAGTTCTTGCTCTGCGGCCCGGGGGGCACATTAAAATTTAGACTAGAGGTAGGTTAGCATACAAAAGGCAGGTCAGCTGCCCTCAAGGGTACAGGTCATGCCCATGCAGGTAAGTAAAATTTTCAGAGGTGATTCAGTTTATGGCAATTTGATCAGTTTTATCTTTAGCTGTATTCATCGCTGAAGTTGACAAAGCGAAGGTGGATTTCCCTTTACTTGTGATACAGTGATACCACGAACCCTCTTGTAGCTACGCAATGTAAAGAACACAATAATAAGAATACATATATATTATACATATAAATGAAAGAGATTATTTCGCAGCCACGATTAAATGTTATCAAATTAATTGTCTTTAAAGTGACATCTCGAATACAATTTTTTTTAGTTGTACCCTTTAAATACTATTTTCATAAAGGTAAAACAAACGTAATTTATAAAAAACTAACTACGCCCCGCGGTTTCACCCGCGGGCGTAAGTCCCTCTTACATTTTCTAATTTTCCGCGCAATTTCCTAATTTTTTCTTTCATAAGAACCTTCTCCTGACAATAACAAACACAAAAAAAAGAATTAGCGAAATCGGTCCAGCCGTTCACGCGTGATGCCGTGACCAAGGGAAATAGGGATTCATTTTATACATATAGATATATTTAAGTAAGCTTTCCTCCAAAATGAACATTAATCTCATTCAAAGATAATTTTAATATTTCACCTAACATACTTGTGTGCCTGTAGTACGAGTTAGCACGTGATCGACACGACCGCAGTTACTCCAAACTCAGTTCCACGGTATGACTGTACAAGAAACATTGAGGCCACGTTTTTAATTTCACGATATCTACAGTTTCGCACTTTGAAAACTCGTACTAGGGGTATTTTGATCTCGTGATCATCAAAAGATCGCAAGTATGGAGTTAACATATTTATATATGTGGGTATAAACATTAATTATACATATATATTTGATAGTATCGCTTACCTATACAGTAGAGTTAGACCAAGTGAATCCCATCCATTTACCAATCTCGTATTTGTATGTTTGTATGTATGTACACAATGTAACGCTTATAAGAAATTGTACATTATATGCTAAACTATGTATGTATATTTCATTGCAATAAATAATAAACAATAAAATGTGTTCTTTATCATTTCCTTACAAACCTGTTTGTGTGTGTGTGACGATGTCTTCATAAAGCCATCTAGCAAAGACCAGGCATACTATGCTATACCGATCCTGTATCGCACAGTAAAAGTTCTCGCGCTGATTTTATAGACGGAGAGCTGGCTACCAAAATCAGAAATGATAAGGTGCAGTGACAATTTTTAGTTAAAAACACTCCTTACTAGATGACAACCCTATAGCACTTACTGCCAGAAGTCTCTCCCAGGGCTGGAAGCGTGGGCTGGCGGTCAAACACGTAAATTTTTTATCAAAATAAAATCATTGAGTGCAGCGCTGAAATTTTGTATAGTTATAGTTTTTAACTGTAGCAATCGCATAAAATTATTGCCAGAAGTCTAGATCGGGGCTTAACCATTGCCAGAAGTCAATAAAGTTGTAAAAAAAATTCAAATTTTAATGACAAGTGCAGTTCTGGCAGGCCTATGCCACTCGATGTACTTACGTGCGCTAAACACCTTCCGTCCGCTCGGCCGCTGGCGGACCTAATACGCACTCTCGCGCAGTGGGTTGCCGACAGCTGCATCGAGCGTATACATAAGTATTGATATACTTATGTATACTTTAAATACAGTCAAATTCACGGTGAAAATTGATATGGTTTCTGATAGTTTATGTGCTGTATATGGATGTAAATCCAGTAATGAATGATGATATAATATAGTAGTATAATGATATAGTTTTTTTCTTGTCTATTTTCTTTGCTGTTTTGGTTTCTTGAGACTGTGAATTTAACTGTTCTAATAATTTATTGATGTTTCTCGTTAGAGGTTTGGTTAAGCGAGGTCGTGCTTTGGTGAAATTTTTTTTGTAGAAGCGCGCATTTGTTGTTAAGTGATTCGAATTGATGAATTAGAGATTTGGTTATTCGAGATCTCATGGCTACGGCGTTGAGTTTTTCGTGGTAGCGTGCATTCGTTGTTAAGTGGTTTGTATTAGTAAACTTACGGGGACGTGATATTCAGTGTTACATTTTTCTAAGTCAGTAATAAAACTTCACTTAATTCACATAGGCTTTTTTTATAAAAATATAGATATTGATTAGTACATAAAAAGAGGTAACCCTAAACTCACTTACGGCAACGCAACCATGCTCTATTGTGAGGCAATAATAATCGTGTTTTAAGAACATTTAAGATCATTTTCGTATCGTATCTGTTACGTAGTAACTACTTAGTAATCTGTGGTTCTGGCAATTTCGTTTTCATATTATTAATTACCTAAAAAATCTGGATAACAATTGCCAGAAGGCGGAATGGTGGCTAAGTATGTGAAAAATAAAGATATCGTCATAAATTGTTAAACCGGAAAACATTTTTTTAAAGTGAAAATTTCTTTAGCAGCGGTGTGCACTTTTTGGGATGGATAAAAAATGTTAAACTCGCGTCAGGACACGTGACCTGATCGAAAATTCGTAAGACGAAGCCGAGTTTCTTACATTTAAAAAAATATAACATTCGAAATTCGAACATTTATGAGCGGCCAGAAGCGCAGAACTTCCAGTGTACCCTATGTATACGTTTAGGTATGTTATTACCTACTTTTTATTTTTAACCTAATTATATATAGGCAGATGTGTGTGTGTATCTATATGCAAATATATTGTGATGTTATGTTTTCACTTCTGACGTGCAGTCCTACGACTGACTGTTTTTTTTTTTAATTTAAACAATAAGGAGCAGTTCCGGCATTGTGCTTTTTTATTATTTATACTCTTAGTTAAGTACATATGCAATGGCAGAGGCTTGATAGGAGGCGGGGGGGGGGGGCTACGGAAAAGGTCACGAAATATCACAAGGGGGTGTAGTGAGATATCACGTGTGTTTATTTTGTCGTAGATACCGCTATTATATCTGTATTTAAAGATAATATTTGGAAATTTTTTAATATATGTATTTTGAACTACAAAAAATAAACGTAGTTTTGACTAGGGAGGGGGGGAGGTTAGTCTTAAACGTCACCACGTGTCACAGGGGCGAGTGGGGGTTAAACAGTTGCCAAAAACATCACGTGATTAATGGATGACCCCGAAGGCTAAGGCTAAGTGAGGGAGATGCATACAAAAATCTTTAAAAAATACGTTATGTGCTCAGTCTACATAGCGTTTTACAAAATTTTGTTTTAAACATGCATCATTGTAAAAATAACATTTGGATAGACTGCGGTGTGTCAAATAAGAGGCGTATATATAATTGATGTCAATAAATTATACAATTCACTGGGAGACAAGTTATGTAAAGCGTTACCTGCATTCCATGCATTCACTGGCTGTGATTACAATCCAGCTTCAATTCAGATTTCAATTTTCCTTTTGTCTGTGCTATAAAACATTGCTTCATGCCAAATTTCAAGATTCTAGGTCGACTGGAAGTACTCTTGAGGTTTTGATTCCCTTGCAAGTAGTTGCGAGTTTGAAAGTATGCAGTTTAAATTGCTGTTTCTTTTGATTGCGTTGACATAGAACTTTGATTTTGTTACAGCTTAAAGATATTATAGATTTGAGTATTTGATATAAATTTCAATTTAATACCTTTACGCGTTCATGAGGAAAAGGGTAGTAAGTTTAAAATTATTAAAAATATTTTTATTATATGATGAAACTAAAAATTTACGGTTTTCGCAATTTTTCCTTTATTTGTGCTATAAAACGTTGATTCTGAGTTCACGGGAAGTACCCTGTAGGTTTTGATTCCCTTGCGAGTGTCGAAAATTTGCGGCATAAACGTCTGTATCTTTTGATTGTGTTGGCTTAGAAGTGTGATTTTTTCACAGCTCCAAGGGACAGTAGACTTGAGTATTTGATATAAATTCCAGCTTAACACCTTCACGAGTTCCTGAGAAAAAGGCTCGTGACAGACAGACAGACCTTTGGACGAACGAACAACAAAGTGATCCAATAAGGGTTCCGTTTTTTCCTTTTAAGGTACGGAACCCTAAAAAGCACAATGCCAGAACTGCTCCTTATTGTTTAAATTAAAAAAAAACAATCAGTCGTAGGACTGCACGTCAGAAGTGAAAACATAACTTCACAATATATTTGCATATAGATACACACACACACACACACATGTGCCTATATATAATTAGGTTAAAAATAAAAAGTAGGTAATAATATACCTAAATGTATACATAGGGTACATTGGAAGTTCTGCGCTTCTGGCCGCTCATAAATGTTTGAATTTTGAATGTTATATTTTTTTTAATTTAAGAAAATCGGCTTCGTCTTACGAATTTTCGATCAGGTCACGTGTCCTGATGCGAGTTTAACAGTTTTTACCCATCCCAAAAAGTGCACAACGCCGCTAAAGAAGTTTTTTTCACTGTTCACTGCACCTTATCATTTCATATTTTAGTAGCCAGCTCTTAGACTATTATATACAACTTCCCAGCATACTTTTGGGCCGCGGTCCGTCACCTAGGCCAGCGGTCGGTAACCTGCGGCTCTTTCGATGTAAAGTTGCGGCTCTCCAGTTCCATACGTAAAAATTAATTATTTACTATCAAAATCCTTAAAACCGTGCAATCTATCCATAACCAGTAACGGGACAAAATTCTTAAAATATATACAAAGATAAACGCAAAACTTTGCAGGCCTGGAACGAGATATGTATTTAATAAAATTATAGTATAATAATTTAAGTAAAGTCTAGAAGATCTAGATTTTGCCACTTTGAAAAATTTTGTATTTCCGCATGGTAATAATAATGATTATAATAATATTTATATTCACTTATATAATAGAATGTGTGGATTGTATTATGCGTTGTTTATGGAAACCCAAGCGGCTAAGCGGGCACTGCGCGGTGGCTGTTCGGTGACTGTGCGTACATCGTGTTGTGAGCGTTGACATATAAACGCGCCCAAACAGCATTCCATGAAGTTATTACCTTTGTCTGTCTAATTAAAATATCTTTAATACCTATATTTTATAAAATGGAAATCTAGTATAGTTTCCTCAACAACAACGCTATAATAATGGCGCATGTGTAAATACGCAACTAGCTATTACGTATTCGATTGTTACATTATTTATATAATATCTTGTATCAATCGTCCATTATACCCAATAATACCTAAATATTATAAATCATTAACAAAGCACGGAAAAGATATGACGTCTTAATATAAAGTTATTATGTAAATAATTAAATTATTATAGCTTTTGGCATTTTTAATGTATCGGTATACAATGAATTTGTAGTCATCTATACAAATAAATACAATTGAAGCGTCTGTTTGTAATGCCATAATAACAGCATCAACTAAATGCATCCGAATGTTTACACGGTAGGTACACATACAATTTTTTTTTTTTTAATTTTTGTATGTCTGTTGAACGGGTGGACCGATTTTCACGGGACTTTCACTGGCAGATAGCTGGTCTTATATATACAAACAACCAAACTCACTTTCGTTTTTATAATATAATAAACATTCAGTTAGGATTAAGATTTATGTACCTATATTAATTGAGCATTTCAAAAAAAATTACGAAAAGTCAACAAAAACTTTGTCTTTTAGTAAATATAACTTTTATTCCTAAAAAAAGTAGTTAGGGTAAAGTCCCCTAGTATCGGCCCCTGCCTTGTATCTGCCGTTAACTAGTGTTTACATTGATTAATAAACACAAATTCTTTAGGAGCCTAATTTCCCTATGAAATGATACCTTGTCTAATTACGAACGAATCGTCGTTGGCCAACGTCTCCCGGCCGCTCAGTGACAATTTGTTTCTTGACTTGGGAGGGAATTTATCATTTTGACATTAGTTTGTTATTTTGATAGTATCGTATTATTATTTTTGGCTATAACTTAATATTGTAGTTTAATGTAATACTTTTAGTCCGTGGGCGCTGGAACTTTTTTAAATTATTACCTACAAGCTAAAACTTAGCCAACCTATTCGTATTACTGAGTCGGACAAGTTTTTTGCACGTGCCAAGTCTGCAATAGGCAGCATTTTTACTCCCCAGCCCTGCAAACATGTCGATTTAACGATAGTATGTTTTTTTATTACCTACCAATAAATTTTCATTCTAATTACAAGATAATAACGGTAAATTGAAGAAATAATGCTTGTCGGACAAAATGACCGCCACCGTTCCAGCATCCGACTCGCGCAACTTGTCGAATTTTCATGGGTAGGTTTTTTTATTACCTACAAGCTAATACTTGGTGAATCATCTCGTTTGTATATTGTAAGTCGTCAGGTACAAATGTCTGACAAAAATTATGCATCTTGTACCGAGTCCGACGCGGTGAACATGTTGATTTTCGGGTAGTTATTTTATTTATTACCTCTTGTCCGCCACTTACAGCATATGTGAGAAAATACATTTTATATTGAATAGAAAAAGTGTCCGACAGAAACAAAGCAGCGTATAGCTTGTCCCACAAATTTCATGTTTATTATTCAAAACGAAAAATTCGAAAAACTACTACACTACACTACGTAATAGATAAGGATTAATTAGCTACATCGTGCTTCTACCTTAAATAATATATAAATTTGTCCATCGTCAATTGTAAATTTCATTTAGATACATTAGTCTTTTCTGCGTTGATAAATATTTTGCCTATTTTTTATTAGCGATGTTTCGAAGGACAAAAGAAAGTAATTACATCGAGTTAATACAGTTTTATCGCAACTGAAGTACCTAAATAAATACCTGCAATTATAGTAATCATTTTATAAAAATATGACGCTTACGCACGCTTCCTTTTAAAAATTTTACTCCGAAATGTTGGAAATATTTAATATGAAGTTACAGTGCAGCCGTTCTAAAACAATTGTTCAACATTGTATAGAATGATTTTCCCCATGCTCAAGGAATTTACCCGGGTTTTTTCCCGGTAAATTCCCATTTGGGAATTTACCCGGGTATTAACCCAACGGGTATTTTGCCGCCGCCCAATTTACGCACGGCGACGACTCGGTCGGACTCAAGACTTCACGAGTCACGCGTGAGTCCGACCGAGTCGTCGCCATTCGTAAATACCTAATAATTAATTTTGCAAAATGCAATTATGTGATATAGCTTTTAAGATAAGTGTCGAAAAATGTTGACATGGCAGATGTTTGGCGGTTTTTCCCTATATCGATACCGATCGGGTATAAAAGCCATATTGACAATGAAAGGAAATTAGTACCCCATCTATCGTTACCTTGTTCATTTGTGGTATATTATACTTGTGTTGATCTAATATTATAACTACAACATGTTGTTTGGAATACAATTTGATGTGTTATTGGTTTGTTTGATCGCAGCGACTCTTTATATGATTGTGAAGTCGACTAATTGCCCACACGGTTCACATTACAACGAACACACAGGCGGGTGTCTCAAGTAAGTAATTGATGTACGATAAAGTAGCTTTAGGTTACTTTTCGCTTATAATGCCATTTAATTTTAATAATAGTCTAAGAGACGTGGAAGATCAACCTTCACCCATCTGAAAACCAGATGAGACATATTTTTTATCAAATATCTTTTATTTATAAACATGCCTACGATAGCTTGCCTATCGAAAAGTGTTTATGGCTATTTTTAATTAAATTAATTGTAATCAATTTCTTTTTATAACATTCACTCTTTTGACAACCGAAAAAAAATAATGTCAACTGAGGGCTTTCAACATAGAGAATATGCCTTGGTAGGTTTGCCTACTTATTTTTGTTCATGGCAAGCACTACGCTTGAATTTTCAGGCTTATTACCTTCGCTTATTACCCTGGGAATTATTACCCCCGTTTCTCATAAAAGCAGGTGGAAAGCGTAAAGTTAAAGATTTTAAATCGTATATATTTTTTTATTCTGGAATTGTTCATTCCGTTACTAAGAATCTTTAAAAATATATTGTTATTTAATTTTATTATTATTTAATAATTTTGTTTTTTTTTCTTTTTAGGAATACGCAAGAAGATTTACAAGAAGATTACTTCTCTTAAACATCAACTCCAAATACTAAAATTTAACTCAAATGTCTAAAATCAGTTCTTTGAAAATGTAACCTAAATAGACCGAAAGAAGGCGATAATAAGTTTTTATAAACTGTGCAAGAAATTTAAAAACCCAAGAGTATTTTGCCGAATCCTGCAAATGATGAACGAGAAGACATATACAATAAAATAAGACGAACAGCGCGTTCCATCATCCTAAAAACTTGTACAGAGGTACCTATATAGATAAAGGTGATATGAATGATGATGACGTTTATTATGTCCACTTTGTTATGCCATGTCGCTTAGGTACAAATGCAGTAGCGTACACAGAGAAAAATAAAAGAAATAAAATTGAAGTTATGATACAGTTCTAATACTTAAGACCCCGACATGGGAGGAGGTCTACGCTTACGCTCAAACTGGCTTTGATACTGTCACGAAATGGCTTAATGAAAACATTTTAACGTTAAATACGGACAAAACAAAATATGTTTCCTTTTCAAAACGAAGTTCCCCAGTTGAAGACCCGAGGATTATTGTAGCCCATTGCTGCTCTAATTCTGGAATCGCTAACTATCAGTGTACATGTCCAAAACTGCAGAATGTGAGCCATATAAAATATCTCGGCATTGTAATTGACCAGAATCTAAACTTTAATGGTCACATCGAATTCCTTACTGCACGAATCCGCAAACTAATGTATGTCTTCAAGAGCATACGTGGGGTCGCTCACACTATTACTATTGGAATGGTGTATGTAAAATTGTCAATCAATAGCAATCTTCACTGTTTCTTAAATCTGTTATTTTTTTTTTTTATTGTATCCGGTAGTTTATTAAATCCCATCAAAACATAAATGTGATAATGGGGGACAAGTTCAATATTAAGAAAATGCGTGGTTGTCGACTTTACCTACAAAAGAATTGAGATCTTAAATGCCAAGTTCTGTAGCTAATCCCGAAATTTAATTATAAGAACATACAACATTCTAAAATAAATACAACTTCTTAAATTTAAATGGTCAAAGTCAAACCAGCCAAGTCAAATCTTGAGCTTCAATTTACCGTAAGTTATCTCATTTGTGTAAAAAATTCACCCGTTTAAATTTAAGAAGTTGTATTTATATTAGAATGTTGTATGTTCTTGTCTAGACAAAGCCTAGTTTAAGAAAACGGAACTGGTGACGCAGCAGCTGTGTGTTATATTGCACGAACCATTTGGAGCTACTTTTGACGCCTTAATAACTCAAAATCCACTTAATAAAAACACAATAAATTTGGTATATTTGTTAAACCTCGTTAGACTATCTAAAATCCCAAATTTCGTGATTATAGCTCAAACGTTAATTGACATATTTAACAGTTAAAAATCAGCATTTTTATCACTGACTGACATATAGATCAACAACCTAACCCACTTCCAGATGACCTAGGTAGTTGAAATTTGGCTTCCAGCTAGGTAATTGTGTGTATACAAAGGAAAAAATATGAAAACGGTAAATTTTTACGATTTGAAATATTTTCCAAACAACCGATTATTATTAACACCTAGCGCCTTTGAAAATTATATTAGCATTTTTTTTCTGTTACAGGAGAATAGGTCCCATGATGAAAGATCGCTTTTATTAACTTGTCACCCATTAAGATCTCAATTCTTTTGTAGGCCAAGTCGACAACCACGCATATTCTTAATATTGAACTTGGCTCCCATTTTCACATTTAGTTTTTGATGGGATATCATTACTTTTTGTAAATAAATTGTTATTATTCATCATTTAAAAATGATCAGTATAATATTAATATAATTTTTAATAATTTTTCTTGCACTTGCGGCTGTACAGTTTTCTTTTGTGCTATTACTATAGCAAGATTGTGTATGAATGATATCTTTTGTAACACAATTGTTTGCAATAATGTTAGATCACTGAGCCAGGGCTGCCAGTTGCAGTTTGTGTTATTATTAGTTGTCTAATTTTTTTAAATAATCTAAAATACAAACTGACAAAAGCGACCTTTCACATGCAAAATATTCTCCTGCGAAAAAAACTTTTTAAAACCACCGAGAATTTTTTAAAGTCCCATGAGCTGGAATTTTTTAAAGTCCAAAAGTTGAAAATTTTTATTTGTGACCAGTAAGACGTGATCATACCAGCGTATACGTATACCAGCTAAATATACCGCTGAAAAGCCAAAAGAACGAAGAACGCCCGGGGACCGCTTTTTCGTCGGGATTGGCAATGTTGAAGACGGGTCTTCATGTGTTGGGGTTGTAATAAAAATGCAGTATGACAGTGACTGGCGTGATATAATGGTAAATTTGAGTATTACATTAATTAAGTACTTAGAAACGCGTGCGCGTCTGGTTCGTCTTGAGGTATTTTTGTGAATGCCACTGCGGCCAGTGAGTGTGCGTCTGAGGCCGTGTGCGCTCCCCTCTCGTCTCTTCCGTCCCCGCGGCGCGGAGTACTGATGTGCAACAGTAGGTAAGTAGTGAAAACTACGTGTGTGTTTCACACTTATGAAATACTTTTCGGTCTACGTTAGTATTTGTAAGCCTGTAAAAATTTTTCCTAATTGAGACTGAAAAAAAATTTGAGTGTATCCTCGGTATAAACTTGCGGTATATGATTCGAATTCACACCGAGTATATTGGGTGTATTTTTATTCTATACTCAGTGCGTGTTCAATAAACACAGAATATACCTATCGTATTCTCCTAAGTATACACCGCACTGAGTATACACCAAATTTACACCGAGTATATACCGTGTATCCGCTGTATACGGGTCTGCTAGGGTAAGGCGCTAGGAGAGGCGGCACGGAATCCTCTCCTACCGGATGACGCAGGTGCTTACCGGACACGGATGCTTCGGAAAGTACCTGTGTCGCATAGGCCGGGAACCAACGCCTGTGTGCCACCACTGCGGGGGCTGCAGCGAGGATACTGCACTTCACACTCTGGCAGAATGGAGTACCTAAATAGTACCTCAATTCTGCCAGCGGTTTTTAATTTTCAATGAGTAACATACAGTTACTATTAGTAATATGGTTTAATTATAAGGAAAATATCCATTATTATCAGAACTAAATTACTTTTAGAATTACGTTTAAAATTAAATTGCAACATTTTATGACGCGCTTAAAGTATTTCATTAATTTATTAAACTCCAAACCAACAAAAGTGCACTAAATACCTATCAAAGTTTATTATCCCTGCCGTCTTCAGTGTGCCTCCACATAAGTTTTTTACGTATAAAACACAACCAAGACTTTATTTGTAATATTGTAAAGCTTATAATTGTCTGTTTACCATTAATGCATGTATATATTATGTGTATCCTTGAAAAAATTAGCGATTTCTATAATCTTGCTAATTGACGGAATTGCCCCATTTAGAGGGGAAAATCCGTCTAGTGGCCAAGTTTGGGATAAAAAGTATCCTATGTCCTACGTCGTAGTATGAATTCAAATCATGCCAAGTTTCATTTTAATCCGTTCAGTAGTTTTACAGACAGACAGGCAAAATTAAAATTTATACGTGTCTGTTTACTTGGGTCATTTTTGTAAACTTGTGTAAATAGACATAATAGGTACTGAACACTTGCCTTGTGCCACTCAGATTATTGTGGTCAATGTATCCTCATGTTTTTTTTAAGTTACACACTGTATAATAATTATTAATATTAAACATTACATAAAATATCATTTAATATTTCCTGTAAACAATGAAACATTGACAGGAAATATCTTTCTACTTATATGGGATATATTTGAAAAAGGAACAGTTATTTAAATCGCTAGAAGCGTATGACTCTAAAGTAGGGACAAGGTAATAGGTCACTTTTGACAGATGTCAGTTTTATATTCATAGTGAGGTGACCTGCTTAAAAACATCGATTAAATGAATGAATCGAATGAATCGATACAGACTTGAAACATATGTGAATTTTAAAAATGATCATGCGAATCCCTGTCCCATTATTATTTTTTCTTTCATAAATTAAAGGAGCAAAATAAGACAAGTACCTACGTAATTTAACAAAAAAATTGCTTTTATTCATTTGAACTATCGGTACTGCTATCTTCATCACTGCTGTCAGCACTCAGAGATATTATTAATTCATTTTCAATAATATTGTCTATTCTCACATCTCGTTCAAAATCTTGTAAAATTATTTTCTTTGTCTTCTCCACGACTTTTCGCCAGTCTTCTGTAGTGACTTCTGCACATGCAGTTTGTAGCAGAGTCATCATTTTAGCAGTACTGAAGGGTGGTTCAGTATTGTTCCGCGCTGCATGACCCTTTATTTGTGCCCAAATAAGCTCGATGGCGTTATACTGGCAATGGTAGGGAGGCAATCGAATAACTTCGTGTCCATGCTCTAGGGCTAGTTCATCGATTACATAGCGGAGCTTGGACGGCTTAGTTGCTTTTACCAGATTTAACAACTCAACTTTTAATAAAGTTGGACTTGCCTCCACACCATTTCTTACCAGCCACGAGACAATTTCTTGCTTTTTATTTGCTTGAGTTGGTGGTTTATCAACTTGTACAGAATGATACGGAGCATTGTCCATTATAATTTTCGATGGGTTTTCTAAGCTGACTAGCAGCTTCTCAAACCACTTTTTAAAAACATCAAAGTTCATTTCCTCATGGTAATCTGTTGTAGTTTTAGAGGCGAATGCGAGGAGGCAGTCTGGAATAAAACCTTGAGAAGTTGATCCCGCGTGACATATAATAAGTCGGGCTCCTTTTCCCGATGGAACTTTTGAGGTGGAGGCCGCTGTATCATCGGTCCATGTCCGCGCAACCGTATGGTTCGCATTCAACCATGTTTCGTCAATAAACACGACATTGTCCCAATCCGTAATTTTATTTACCTGACGTAAGAATGTTATTCTCTTCAAAATAATATCGTAGCGTTCTAGCAGGATTTTCCGCTTGTCGGATTTTTTAAATCTAAAGCCAATCGATTTCAAAACCTTTGATAGAGACGATTTGCCTCCAAAAAATAAGCCTGCGCCTTTTAACGAACTCAATAGCTTTTCCCGTGTAGGATATTCTTTTCTCGAGTAATATCCATAAATGTGGTTGCGAATTGCAGCAGCATCAAAATTATCAACGTCAACAATTTTCTTCTCCCTCTTTCGTTTTTTCGGTGTACGTAAAGTATTATCTTCTGAGCCTGATGGTCCGTATTTCTCTTTCAAAATTTGAGTTACTGTCTTCTTCCCTATTCCCAATGCTTCGGCAACGCGTTCTCTCGGTGGTTTCAATGGTAAAAGAGGCCCATCGTTAACTGATTCACGTCCAAAATAATTGTACAATTTCAGCACTAGTTCGCGAGATTGACTGTTTAGAGTTTTCCCCCGTTTCGACATAGTAAGACTGTAATGTTTTTCTTGTTTAATAATCGTTAAGCAATAGGAGTCCAATTTATAGCCAGGTAAACGTAGTCAGTAAGGTCAGTTCAATGAAAAAGCCGGATCAGAAGAAAATAACAGAGAGCACACCAAAAACGCACAGTCACTTCGCACAACAACAAAAGACTGCGTCATCATCATGTTATGGCGACATGACATGCGTCATCGACAGGCACTGGTGTTGCCAGCAACATCCACCTAAATTGCACCCAACATCAATGACCTTTCTATTTAGTTATTTTTTTGTATTTTTATAGTTAGTTAAAAGAATAATAAATATGTATAATTAGGTTTTATTATAATCACAACGTGGTTATAAATTTATGGTGATTTTTCTTCACAAGTAATCATTGCATTCGATTCAACTTACAATCCTATCAGCTTTCGATTTTTAGAGTAACATCCCTAGTGTTTAAAAAGGAAAGGGTTGACTGACGCAACATTGTAACGACGTTCAGTTCTTTAGATCAGAAATTGTTTATTATGTTTAGAATGGTTTATTAGTGAAAGCAAATCGTAAAATTACTCGTATCGTCATTATTACAATAAATATGTAAACGTAATTGAAAAAAGTTAAGCAATTGTGCAGTTCTTATTTTATGCCCGCCGTTACAAGGTTACGTTGTTGAATTTTGATGAAATGTCAAAAGTGACCCATTATCTTGTCCCTACTTTAGCATGCAGTTACAATAAGAATTTTCGAAAAAAAAAATTATCCGTTTACAAGTTATGACCGTTTGAATTTCGAGGCATTTTTGTCTCTGTTGATAAAAGCTTACACCCACTTGTGACGGAACACCGTGTGGTTTTAGTCAGTCCTATTCCGACATACCACTTCACCGTTTCTCCGGTGAGGTGATGACCCGTGGGGGTTTCCACACGATAAAAAAAAGGTGGAACGTGTAGAGTTAAAAAATTTAAATGGTACATATTTTTTTTATTTTACTTAGTTATTGAGAAAATCCATAAAAACTAACTTTAACATTTTTTGAACTTATTTTTTATGAATTTTCTTAGTACCGGAATGGAAAATTTCAAAACAAAAAAATATGTACCATTTAAAATCTTTAACTTTACACATTCCACCTATTTTTATAAAAAAACGGAGGCAAAAATACCTCGAAATTCAGACGGTCATAACTTGTAAACGGATAGTTTTAAAAAAAAAATCTTATTGTAACTGCATGCTAGAAATTTTGCACACTGTGTGCAGTTTGGTCAACTTGAGAAATATACTTTTATCTCAATTTATAGTCACAATATTTTTTATTGCAAACTACTTAGGCACAGCAAGGGCATATATATGACCTCTTCGTTCTATGTCCAATCAGTTCTTCTCTGGAATGCGCTCCCACTCGAAATCAAGATGTCCACAAACCGCTTTATATTTAAGAGGAGAGTGCATGATCTCCTCCACAACGAGTTGGCAGAATTGACACAGCGCTAGAACATAACTCTCTGACTTGATATGTATGTATATGTAATGTATGTTTATAATAATGTATATATTATGTAGTATACTATCTATCAAACAGTGTGTATTTTATTTATGTTCTTAATGTGTATATTTAGTTCATGGTTTGATTTATCAATCCAAATTATTATAAGACTTTTGAATTCTTATCTTTGGAATATTATCTCTCTCTCGTTTCTCTGTTTTCTCTCTTTAACATGTCTTTGCACCTACCACTTTTATTTCTGCATCACCCCAAGGTTGACTGGCAGAGAATGCCTTAGGCAAGTCTAAGGCTAAGTCCGCCTTTGTACAATCTGTGCATAAAGCATTAATAAATAAATATACACATGCTATTCATAATAGCATAATTACTTATGGAAAAAAATGTAGGTACGGTTCATTATTAATGCCACGACCAGAGACGCTTTCGTAACATCAAAATCGCAAATTTAAGTAATAAAACATATGTCATATAACAATTTATTTATTATACCTCTACAATACAATACAATAATAAATGATAACCTATTTGAATACTTCGATTAGACTGTTTAAATAACCAGTATCAGGGACAAAGTTCCGGTAGATCAAGACTCCAAAGATAGAACGTCCTCACTACCCGTGTGTTGAATAGGTACCAATGGTAGACGCTCTTGGCACTCTTGGCAGTCAATCCACAAACTTAAGGATGGCCTTATCCACAAATTCTTCAAGACAATAATTACATGTCTTCCACCTTTCAAGCCAGGTTTCATTCAATGTTATTTTAAACATTTTTAAACATTTCAGGTTATTTTTCTTGATTAGATGATTAGTATAAATGTCGTCCACCGATTATCAAGATACCCAATCCTCCAGCAACAGTATCAATAATAAAAATAATCCTCTGCGATGTATGGAACTCTAAGAAAAAAAAAGAGAATTCATTTTAAGGAAAAATCCGTGGTAGTGACTGCACAGTAGTCGCAAAAATAGGAGAAGCAAAATAAGGTATTGCACCTGTTAAGTGATACAACGAAAACAAGTATTTGTATTGAGCGGTAATAAACCCGCGACATCGCCGCGCCACAAAGGTAGTGAAGAACCCATGGCGGTCATGATGAACGGTTCATACATTTACATAATTACAAATTTAAGTCTTACGTTACCCATTACAAGGACCAGTGGCGGATTTACCAAAAGGCTGAGTAGGCTGGAACCTAGAGCGGCAGATTTTAGGGGCGGTAAAATTTGGGCCTACTTTATATTTTATGTTTTGTCCTGGGGTATCGAATTAGATAGCTCGACCAGTAGGGGCGGCAAAATTTTAATAGCCTACTGGCGGCAAATGTGTAAATTTGCCGCTGACAAGGACAATAAAAGCTACAGTCATCGTCACCTCTTCATCCACTTCTGAATATACGTATCTCTTAACGACTTCCAAAAATAGCGGTCCTACTTCACCCTCATACAACTCCACTTAGTAACTTTAGAAATGAAGAATAGAGTTCTGAATGAAGACTAGAACTGATAGAGTAAGTCATCGGAATTACCATCAGCGTTTGCGGGTTCGAACCGTGCCCAGTACACTAATGACGTGAACCCACACCAGCACCAGCATTCAGCGGCGGAGTTAACAGAGTACTAGTAATGTGTGACCCATGTTTCTAGCAGCCTATTCTAAAGAAAACAAAAACCGGCCAAGTGCGAGTCGGACTCGCGCATGAAGGGTTTCGCACAATCGTACAACAAAGATAGAGCAAAAAAACATATTTCTAGTAGGGGAGCACCCTTTTTAATTTTATCATTTGTTGTCATAGCGGCAACAAAAATACACATTCTGTGAAAATTTCACCTGTCTACGTATTACGGATCATGAGATACAGCCCGCTGACAGACGGACGGACGGACAGCGGAGCCTTAGTAAGAGGGACCCGTTGGTTACTCTTCGAGTACGGAACCCTAAAAAGATGAAATAACAGTAGAACTTACCGAAAACACAAGCCATTACTAGAATTGTAGGCAAATCCGTGTTGACAATTTGTAGATTTAAAAATATTAAACAAAGTCGCAGCGATAACGCATATAAATAATGTTTCAAATTTTATATTAAAAAACATTTTGAATTTATTAAACAATACGGAAGGATATCGCAGTAATAGTCTTATTGAATGCGTATTAACACTGAAATACTATTTGTAAATCGGCTTACTTATATTATGTTAGTTATGTATGAGTCAGATCGGTCAGAGCGGAATTAATCGAGTGGATTAGAGTGAAATTGACTCATCGCACGTGACGACACTAAATTTCAACAAGTATAAGTGACATAGCATTTAGTACGATAGGCTTCACTAAAGCTTAGAATTAACTACAGGTGAATTCAATCTATTAATTACTAGCTGACCCTTGCAACTTCGTCTGCGTTTGTAAATTTTCCCCGTTTTTTCAACATTTTTCATTGATGCTCCGCTCCTGTTGGTCGTAGCGTGATGTTATATAGCCTATAGCCTTCCTCGATAAATGGGCCATCCAACACTGCTGCACAGTATCAATTCGAACTAGTAGTTCTTGAGATTAGCGCGTTCAAGCAAACAAACTCTTCAGCTTTATTAATCGCCTATTGTTTACGAAGTAACTATTATCTTATCTGACTGATTTCGCATTCATCATTAAACTGTATATAGAGACCTATATATAATCTAAGACTGTCATATTATGAGACTTTTAAAAATAGTATCGTTATTATTTTCAAGTTCGTTATTAGTTTTAATTTTCTAAGATTATAACTAAATAGTTTGACTATAGCAAGCTATGACGTCACAAGTTGTTATTACCTACACGTGTTCTACAGAAAGTACCTTTAAACGACTTATCCTTACTTCCTTACTAATGTTATAAATGCGAAAGTAACTCTGTCTGTCTGTCGCCCTTTCACGCCAAAACTACTGAACCGATTCAAATTAAATTTGGTACACAGATAGTCTAGAGCCTGAGAAAGGACCTATGCTACTTTTTAATGCAAAAGAAAGGGTGTAAAGGGGTTGAAAGGTGGGGATGAAAAGTTGTATGAAAGTATCGTCATATTTAGAGCTAGAAGGTTGAAACTTATTTTTTAGGCTGTTGATTCGATATAAATACACTATTCCACGCGGACAAAGTCGCGGGCACAGCTAGTAAAAAATAAACTGATTTCACTTGATAATCAATTCCAGATTAAGGTACAAGGGTTTTCCTACAACAGAAGGCCCCATTCTACCAGGTAAATCTCTTCTCTCTTCATCAATCTTCAATCATCAATCATCTTCTCAAATATTAATCGATAAATATTACATATCAGGGTACAAGTATAGAAAACTCATCTGTAACAAAATTTTTAGGCATCAACGTATGGGCATGGATACCAGGATTACAGAATCTTGATAGTTGGTAGTCTCACTTATTTATACCAGCCTAAATCAAAACTCAAAACTAACTAGCATCATTATTAAACTTAACATTTCTTTCAGATTTCTTAATTTTGTCGATTGCATAAATATTTTAGGCGTATATTGTACAGTACAAAATAAGAGAAAAAATGTAGGTAGGAACTTGCAAGTTTTGTAGAACTATGTCTCACTGAATAATAAAATATGGAGTACACATTATGTGTTAGCACTGGAATTAACCACTCGCCATTTTGAAGCAAATATAATTTTTACCACTGATTAGCTAATGGTCAAATAATATTGTTCAGCCTAAAGACCCGCGGGCGCCATCTATTGTCGAATATAGGAAGTCATTACCTAAATTGAGATGCGGCGTGTATCTACATCTTTTGAAATTCAACGGAACTATATCATCTATAAGTCTATAACATCCTACATTATATTAGAAAATGCCAGAATAGTTGCGAGTTTTCGGGAGATCTCGCGATCTCTCTATGAAATAACGTTTTGAGTACAAAAGCAGTTGCATTGCGGTATGAGATAGAGTTCAAGTTGAACGATTAGCGAGTAAACAAAGCGATAAGAGCGAAGTACGTACATTTGATAATTGAAATAGTTAGAATTAATTGTGTTGTTTGTTTGTCTTTGAATTATTGCAATATTGTGTCTATTTTGGTACTAAATTGGTTTACATTTCTAATCCCGAACCTCATCTCGTAACAATATATGTATAACAAGACATTACTTAGATTAGAAGTTGCATTTAACTATATCTTAATTCTATTTCTAAAAGTAATAAACTAGTTCGAGTTCTTACTGTGTTGAATATCAATTTTACAACAATTAGTAAAGATGAAACCGATGAATTCTAAAATGATAATACTCCATACTCATTAATATGTGAATACGACCATTCAACGTGGGTCGCATTATAGAATTCTGATATCAGATTGTAGTGGTATTTGTCAGATAATGCATCACCACCAATCAGTACGTTTTCTATGATCAGTAGGCGGAGATTGTTGTCACTCTGCTCGCCTTCGCAAATATGAATGTCATAAACCGTGAACTAATGGGAATCTGTCTCATACATTCGTATTTATTTATAAACACGAAAATATTTAAAAATCATTGTTGCGTGTTAGCGACTTTAGTAGTATGTGAGAGGGTAGGTATTTTCTAAATCATTATCAATCAATAAAGAAATTAATGTTCTTAATTACACATCAACAAAAAATAGTTTTTTACTGTTAATTTCTTTTTATGTTTGCTTAAAAATAAAACGGATAAAACTTTTCATACCACCGAATTGCTCATTAGCATTAAAATCTAGTATTATCCTGCACCTATATCTAACTGAAGTTCATTGAATACAATAATAATTTCAATTTATTTATTGCATTCCATAATATAATAATAGGTGGTGGCTTACAAGTAGGTAACAATTATGGACCCTGTCGGGCACATAGCACTATTAGGAGAGAGGAATAGTTGTTTAGGTATGCTTTAAGTTTAAAATCTGTTCATGATTTATGCCGCGTTCCAATAAACAAGAAACGATTCGTTTTGATTACGGACGGTAAAATTTTCATTGAAAATTCAACGAAATTTTACCGCCCGTAAGCAAAACGAATCGTTAGACAATAGACTAATGCCGCGTTCCAATAAACAAGAAACGATTCGTTTTGCTTACGGGCGGTAAAATTTCGTTGAATTTTCAATGAAAATTTTACCGTCCGTAAGCAAAACGAATCGTTTCTTGTTTATTGGAAAGCGGCATTAGTCTTTTACAGACATAGTCAACATGTAATTTCTAATTAACTTTTTTCTTGTTTCTTTCATCTCGCTATCATGATATCGTATTTTAAGGGAACCGTGCGTTGTGCACGTATTCTAAAATTCATTGTTTTTGTTTAATCGATGTTAATCATTAATGCCGCGTTCCAATAAACAAGAAACGATTCGTTTTGCTTACGGCGGTAAAATTTCGTTTAATTTTCGATGAAAATTTTACCATCCGTAAGCAAAACGAATTGTTTCTTGTTTATTGGAACGCGGCATAAATGATTCATTTTAAGCCAGTCTACTATATTTTCTAAGGATTAATTAATGTCAAGTTCTAAATTAGTTAATTTATCATTATTAAATAGCACTCTGCTATTATCAGCACATAGTGTGATGTCATGATTAGTTCGTCTTAAAAGCAGTTTTATTTTCAATGACTAGTCGCAAGTCCAGAAAGACGTTCCTGACTCTTGCTGAACGTAGATAGGTTTTAATCATGTTCACTTTGCTGAAGCTTCGCTCACAGGTTGCAGATGTCGTCGGTAACGTGTATATCCTTAAAAATCACAATCAAAATTATTTATTTCAAGTAAACCCATTGTAGGTATTTTTGAATTGTCAGGAGGAGTCAGTCAGTATAAGTAGGTCGTGAAGCTAGTTGCCTGTTCCAAAACGTAGATCCTTTGGAGAAGAACAGGCAAGAAACTCCAAGGACACTCTTTTCCAACATGTTTTTTTTTACAAAGTTATTTGTTACAATTTAATGTAAGGACAATGGCAAACACAAATTAATATTGTTCTAAGCTATACTAACATTGGGCAATGCTTCTTGCAAGTCTTGCTTGCACAGGTGTTGTAAGACATCTACTTCCTTTTGAGTTTGTTTTTGTACACAATATTTACTACTGCGTGGTGGATCCAACAACGTTTTAGAAACAATAAAGTCTTGTACAATCCCAAAACGGTTAACTGCTGCTGAACATTGTAAAATACTATTGTGAAATACCTTTTATTGAGTAGTTCTGATCTTCATCAGCAGTTCCACTTCACCAAATGATGTTTTCCGAGAGCAAATGCACGAGTGTAAATTCATATTATAATATTTTAATTTAATATAATTATAATACTTCCCCCGATATCCCCCGGATTCCATCATTAGATCCTGGCCTGAGTGTACAAGAGTGAGATGTACCTATACTTAGGTTTTTATAAAAATGTTTTAAATTCTAAATTCGGTAGTAAACTGTGTTCAAATACAATTGAAATTGTTCCTTGTGATGATAAGTATGAAAATAAGGTATAAATAATTCTATTCTAAATACAGACGACTTTGTGTTCAAATAATTGATAGCAAATCTTCTAAAATTCATGATAGACAGGCATTTTTAAACATGCGCTGGATTGGATGCTAGGCCCTTTGCAAAACCAGTTTTTTTTAAACATTATGTGATGATTTTGGCGCCCCCTGAAACTGCCGCCCTCCCTACATCCGGGGTTGATTGACGGTTCTGATTTATATCGATATATATATATACATATATATATATATACACATATATATAACTTTTAATAATTGTTTGTAAATATTTTTATCTTAAATTTAAGAATACCTACATAGCAAAAATGTTTCTTTCTTTATTTCTAAAATAGCTATACGCGTACCGGATAAAAAAACCCGGGAAAATACGCAAATCACGGGCAAATATTCTTCAAAACTCTATAAATTGCTTTTATTACCGAAAACACTTTTTTTACAGGTAACAATAAAAACAATTTAGTTAATCATGTAAATACATACATGTACTACTTTCGTATCATTATCACTACATATTATAAAACAAAGTCCCCCGCCGCGTCTGTCTGTCTGTCTGTTCGCGATAAACTGTAAATCGACTAATCGGATTTTCATGCGGTTTTCACTAATAGACAGAGTGATTCATGAGGAAGGTTTTAGTGTATAATTTACACCCGTGCGAAGCCGAGGCGGGTTGCTAGTAATCTATATAATTAAAACGAAAGGATACTAACTCGCTTATCTACGGACTGATTACGTAATCTAGAAAACTACTTGAACCATGAAGATAAAATTTGACAAAAAGGTAGTTTATGAGTAGGAGACGTCAGCTGTGAAAGGATTTTGCCACTGGGCCAGATTTAGGGTGTCTAAGGGCATTCGCAAGTTTGTATGAAAGTCCTTGATTTTTTGTACTAGAGACCTGAAATTTGGCAAGGAGCCAGTTTATAGTTAGCACACGTCGGAGTTTAAGACAGGGCCGGATTGAGGAGGTTTAAGGGCTTTCGCAAGTTTATACGAAATTTCGTAGTCTTTTTCTACTAGAGATCTGAAATTTAGCAGAGAGGTAGTTTATGGATAGAAGACGTCAGCTAATACGCTACGGATTTTACGACAGAGCCGGATTAAGCTCTTTACATAAGTCTTTGGTGTTTTGTACTAGAGACCTGAAATTTTGCGGGGAGGTATTTTATAGGTATGACACGTCAGTTAAAAAAGAATAAGGGCTCTCGAAAATTTGTATGATAGTTCTTGCTTCTGTGTACCAGAGACCTGAAATTTATTAGGAAGATAGTTTATAGGCAGCACACGTCAGCTAAGAAAGGATTAAACCTGAAAGACTGTTTAACATACTTGTATATTACTAAATACATACATATTATAGATAAAGTTTTTTATTATTATTATGAAATGGAATTGGCGTTGTCTTCCAACTCACTTGATGGAGAGTGACGATAAAGACGAAGATGGTACACGCCTAACCCAGAGAAACCTATTCACTCTACACTTGAACGTTCCAGGATTATAGTTGACTAGAAAAATAGTCGCAGACACCTCATTCCACATCTGGCGACTCGAACCAAAAAGGCGTTTTGCCAACGAAAGGATGGCACCCCTGTCTGCGCCTAGTAGTCCGATGAAGGAATAGTGAGGGTTCAATTAATTTGAAGATAGTTTTGGCACACTTACCAAAATGAATCCTATAAACAACCGATAAGCAGACGACTTTACGACGATGCTCAAGGCATGTATGTAGTGTATGTAGTTCACTAATCCTCACTACGCCTCATTCCACGCCCAGCATTCGTTTTAAGCTGACTTCGCCAGCCTACAAACTGTCTTACTGTTAACTGTTATAACATGTCTGCCAATTACCAGTTTTTTAAGTGAAAACTTCTTTAGGCAGGTTGGACACTTTTGGTATGGGGAAAAAGCACTCGATTGACCGCCACGCTCAGATGAAATATATACAGATGTATGTGTATATGTTTATATATGTGTGTATGTGTTTTCACTTCTGATGTACAGTCCTTAGACTGACAGTTTTATTTATTCAAAAAAACAACAGAATACTCGACAGAAATAAATATCTTTTGACCACCTTAAGCCGTCCCTGTAAAGAAAAAGTTTACTAACCTATTTATTTTATACTGTAAACCAGAATAACGAAATCTATATCACTGGACCACTAAGGAAGATCTGGAACTAACTGGAAGATCACTAACCAGCAAACCAACAGGTCTGGTGGTTAGCGATCTTCACTGCGGTCTTCACTAGCGGTCGTGGGTTCGATTCCCACCTATGACAAATAATTGTGTGATGAGCACGATCATTTTTTCTGTGTCTGGGTGTCATTTTGCACAGATTACGGTTGACTGGTGAACTTTTGATATACGCCACCCAACTATGAGGCGAGGCCTTGGAGGGTCATGGCGAGGCCATAGCCATATCCTTAGACATATCCAAGGCCTTTGACCGGATCTGGCACGAGCCTCTTTTATGTAAGCTTCCAGCGTACAACATACCAACCGAACTCTGCGACTGGATATCTGATTTCCTAAGGGAACGGTCGATTCGAGTCGTCTTAGATGGATGCTCTTCCGACCTAATGGCAATTAATGCCAGGGTACCTCAGGGATCTGTTCTATCTGCAACCTTGTTCCTGCACCATATTAATGACCTCTTAACACCTGGCATTATTAGCTACGTCGATGACAACACCGTTGTAGAGAGATATATGTCCAATGCGCCAGCCAGTTCACAAGAAATCCAGTCTTTGAGAGAGTGATTGAACAGGTTATTTTGGCATTACAGCGGGTGTCCGATTGGGGTGACGCCAATTATGTCAATTTTAACCTTTCCGAAGCACAGGCGTGTCCCTTCTCTGCGAAAAGAGTACTTTTGAACTTACACCCACTTTCCATGGTGTGTCCTTACCGATTACTGACCATCTAGGGCTTCGGGTATCACTGTCACATCCGAAATTAACTTCGGTCAACAAATCGAGTCCATGGCACAGACTGCTTCCAAGAAATTGGGAGTTAACCGCGGGGACGGTTACTTAGACATACATATATTTATATATATGTATAAATATATTGAATACAGAACTCGAACCAGTGTTTTACTTTTAATTATAAGCCACGAAGGAACATTTCCTCATATATATACGTCATACATATGTATATGACGTAGTCGGGAGAAAAAGGAAATATATTGCTGATTCTCACTCGACATCACCATTTATGTCGTCATCGGAGTTATAAAGTATGATTCACAATATCCCTAGGCGTAGCCATCTATTGGCCTGAGCCAATAACCCCCTGAGGGAGAGAGGATTTTTCAGTCCGGGGAAGGGGGGCATTTGACCTACATAGGCACATAAAAGCTCCCCCCAACTCGGTACGCCCAAGGAAATATTCCGTATATATACGAAGGTGAGGCTTTATAGGGGAAGATTTACTTTCACCAACTACCAAAGTTACCTAATCTTTGTTCGGATGATTGAAATTTTTAATAAAAAGACTTGTATCCACATATATTTAAAAAAAGTATAGTCAGCGTATTGTTCTTTGCTCATTCTTTGTAATGAGCGAGAGCGAGTAGAAGTCTGGTCGTAGTCAAAGTGTCTGTATGTCTGTCTGTCCAATGAGTAGGAGTTTGATACAAAATTAATTTTATGGATAGTTGACATACCAAAACTCATAAATGATGCGTAAACTTAGCACTAAGCAAACTTCAGTTTCAAGGGAAAAAATATTCTTCCGTACTGGATACGTCATGAACAATTGAACGACTGCTAAGGTAAGTTCTTATGTTAGCGTAGGTACTCTATGTCGTTTTCTGTACCCCTGTTATTGTGCATGTATTTCATAATTATCGGTTGAGTAGTTAAGGCTTAAAAGTTAACAAACAAACAAACTCACTTTCCCATTTATAATACTAACTGTTGCCCGCGACTTCGTACGAGTGGAAATTTTGGTAAAATCTATCCCACGGGAACTTTACATTTTCCGGAATAAAAAGAAGCCCTTATCTACCCATCTCTGTGCCAAAGGACATTGTCCATTTCTGCCTTGGCGTGGACACGAAGCTCGCAAATTAACATATATGTTATTAATTATGCGTAGATTTTAAACGATTATTCTTGTTTTGTTTAGATCAGAGTGTTAATTACACGCTCCATCACCTTGGTGAGAAGGGGCGTGATAGCTATAGGCCTGTAATTTGGTGGGTCTGATCTGATCTGTCGCCTTTTTTAGCACTGGGTGCAAAAGGGCAGTCCTCCTCGTAAACTCGACTTGCGAACACTTAGAGGCAGGAACTCCGCCAGACATCCCTTTGGGTCAAGTAGTTTTCTAGATTTCGTGATTAGTCGGTAGATGAGTAAGTATTCTTTCGCTTTATACAGGTTGCTACAGAAAGGTGTGGTCATATTTTAGGGTCGTATAGTAGACCCCGTGAAGCGTAAAGCGCTAACAGTTTTATGAAAATTTATGATTTTTAATACCAAAATCTTACTTAGTTTAAAACTGAAAAATTAAACTTGAAAATTGACCGATAGAACTAATATTTCAAATGAAGGAGAGCTGACATGAATGAAACTTTGAGTATGTAATCCCAAGGATGTTGAAGGAATGCCCAGGTTTTCCTGAAAATGTCTTCTTAACAACAGTTAAAAAACAAAATTATTGAAATTTAGTTGAAAATTCACAATGTATTGTTTAGGTATGTGCACCAACAACACAACAACATTAGGAAAAGCATTTTCCAAAGAAAAAGAAAATATTTTTTTTTTAAATCAATTTTTGACGTGAAAACTTCTTTAGCGGCGTTAGGCATTTTTTGAGATGTGTAAAAAATGTTAAACTCGCGTCAGAATTCAGGGTCACGTGAACCCTGATAGAAAATGTATGGAAAATGTGTACGAGTGTAATATGGTTACGTGGACAGTGATCGAAAATGTATGGAAAATGAATTAATGTTCTTAATTACACGTCAATAAAAATAGCTTTTCACTGTTAATTTCTTTTATTTTTGCTTACAAATAAAACTTTCATACCACCGAATTGTTCATTAGCATAAAAATCTAGTATTGCCCTGCACCTATATCTAACTGAAGTTCATTGAATACAATAATAATTTATGAATACGCTGTAATTACGTAACATCCATTAGAACTAGGCCTGCCATCACTAAAATGGCCGACGCCGAACAAGCTCTTCAAAAATCCCGGACACATGTGTGAAATAGAGATTTATTAAATTCAACATCTTCATCTAATAATTGTTGCCTCTGGCACAGAGTGTCCGGGTTTTACCCGGACACTTTTTGAAAACCCCGCCCGGACGCCCTCTAAACTAAGACAAATCCGGGGAAACCCGGACAGGTGGCAGCCCTAATTAGAACTGATACGCGAATATTAGATACAACATTAAAACCTATCTTATCTTAACGAGTATATTTTTAATAGTTAAACACTGACAATTTAATAGTCTATTAAGTAGTTCAGTAATAACTAATGTTTCAGTTATATAGTAACCAAAACTACAAAAATATTTTAAGGTGTTCGAATGGTTTAGATTCGTAAATCTAACATTAGTTAGAAACATTTTTATACCCGTTGGTGTAACGAAACCATAGCGCGATCAAAAATAGATCAACGCCATCTATCCAATATTAGTAGCATCATACTTTGCTACTAATATTGGATTATTGGATGGATTTAAATTACTTAATACGCTGTAATTATAATATTAATTAGAACTGAGGTAGAACTAATACGCGAATATTTGTCAACATTATAAAACTTTCTCAATGAAAATATTCTCATTAGTCAATTATTAATCTGATAAGTGTTAATGCTATACAGTATATAACTCTGTTCACTGTTTCAGTTCTAAAATAATAACTGAAACTACAAAAATAATAGAATTAGAATTAGAAATTCTAAATTATTTTTGAATTATATAAATATCTTATAAGGAGTAACATGGCTAAGAAAATAAATGCTCAATACTGTTTTGATATCTCATGTATTATAATATTTATAATTCATAATACTTATGTTCGTTATTTATATTAGAACATAGAACATTGCAATGGCCAAGATCAGAATAGAACCGCGCGAAGTAACAGCAGCGGATACATCTCCTACGTAACCCAAGAAGTTGGACATTTGAGTTAATACCAGCTTCTTAGTGTTCTCCAGCGCCTCAATATTTGTTGCACCAGTTGCCCTGAAAATACACATTAAAATAATTACAAGGACTACCTCGTGATTAGCGGTTACCGCGGTTATCAAAACCAAGAACTGTTTTTAGACTAAAAATATAAGCTCCCGTGGGTTACAGCAACTCGCACCAAGTTTTATTATCATCTGAACATAAGGCTACATTGTATCTTTTAATACCGAAATTACTCATATCTACAATACACGTGAGTGATGACTGATGAGTGAAGCTGTGTTAATAAGTTACTAACGAAGAGTCCTTTTAAAAATGATTTACTAAAAGATTAACTGTACGTATACAAAATGGCGAGAGCTTCATACCAGTACGTTTTTAAGATTCAAGGCTTTTTAAGGTTAAGTTTTTAGGCACTTTTTCGTTATTATGTAATCAATATATATAAATAAAATTTAAGTGTCTGTTTGTAATGTCAAAATAATAGTTTTTTTTAAGCTCGTACAGTTATTTGTACGATACCTATAGCTAAAAATCAGTTTTTAAAATTTTTGTCTGTCTGTCTGTTTGTTCCGGCTAATCTCCGGAACGGGTGGACCGATTTCCACGGGACTTTCACTGGCAGATAGCTGGCTAAATAAGCACACGCGAGTGGGGAACTGCTAGTAAGTTAATAACGAAAAAGTGTTCTTTAATACTTATACATATAGTGTCTATGTATATAGGTATTCTGCAAACGCTCTCTAGAATGGAATTTTAATGAAGAGTCTCACCCCATAGCCCTGCAGTGTGAAATTCCTGGGACAACATGGACTGGAGCCTGAGAATGTGCGTCCGAGGCCCTTGGACCCATGGGACTCCAAGGGTCGTGGCCTCCAACCACACTCACCACGCGGTCTGGAAGGTACCATCCACCGAAGAAAAGGTTTGTGCGGTTGATTCCTGAACGGAGCAAGTCTTCATCGATACTGAAAGAAGAATGATAAATGTTTAACAACATTAATTTCGGAGTTACTGATTATGGCAAGTATCTGCCACCATTTTCCGTGGAGAAATCTTTTATTGTGATGAGATATCTATAGGGTTCTCTTAAATTTGAGATGGGTTGTGGGTATGACTGCAACCGGATTTTGGGGTCTAGCTCGGGAATAAGAGGTAGGCCAGTGTTCAATAATGGACTTCTGAAGATTGAAATGACAACATCATCGAAAAGTACATAAGGGAACGTACCCATACTACGTGACCCGTTCTGGGGGGGAGGGGGTCTTTAAAATACCACATTTGGCCACAAGGGCGGACTTAGGTTTTCGTCACGTAGTCAATATCCTCTAGGGAACTCGTGCTTTTTCGAGCTATATTCAAATATGGCGCGCAGAGTTTAGCGCTTTTTAAACTCACAGGTGGCAACAAGCAAGCGTTTAGCGCTTTTTAACTTTCTGTCGGCAAAAAATTATTTAAAACCCTATTTATAAATTACTACGTGAAAACTAGAGGGGGGGAGGGGTCACGTAGTATGGGTACGTTCCCTAATCTAAGTACCAATAAGAAAATTTTCTATTTTCGGATTTTAACTAACTTTAATATATAATTCGAAGAAAACAATAATTTATTTGCGTAAAATGTGGTACAAGAAGGTATCACATAAAAAATAGGCACGATACACACTTCGCCAACAGGAGTGCAAATATAATTTTGTTAATTTAGCATAGAATTAAATGTAAACTAAAATAGACCATTATATTATACAACGTACAACAATCTATTTAAAAAAAACAGTCAGTCGTAGGACTGCACCTCAGAAGTGAAAACATAACTTCACAATGTATTTGCATATACATACACACACATCTGTATGTATATAATTAGGTGAAAAATAACATAGGGTACACTGGAAGTTCTGCGCTCCTGGCCGCTCATAAAATTGAATTTCGAATGTTATATTTTTTTTTAATAAAAGAAACTCGGCTCCGCCTTACGAATTTTCGATCAGGTCACGTGTCCTAACGCGAGTTTAACATTTTTTACCCATCGCATGGGGTCCCATCTCTAACAAAAGAAAAATGGTTCAAACAAATATCAATAGATGGCGTTACGGGTATCGATTTGTTATTGAAGTTTATGGAAAATCAATATTAGGTCCTGATAAAAGTAATTTCTAATTTCATAAAATACCCTAAACACGGCAAAATTGATTAAAAGCTTCTTAAATGCAGTTTTCTTATTTTGACAAAATTCAATATTGTCCTCTCGGTCCTCTGGCGGCAATTTCTGGTACTACGTTGAAGTAACACTATAACAAAACCGTACCTATCGGTTTTGTTATTGAGTTTGTAGGTATTGACTATTGATAGTTGGCCAAATTTTAATGAAACTGTATTGTTGCGTTATGTTTTTGCCGTTTCTATTGTAGGTAAATTATTAATTCGAATTTCAAAGATACTATAAAAAATTCGGGCGGGGTTTAAAAAAGTGGTCGGGTAAAACCCGGACACTCTGTGACAAGGAACAATTACAATTGTTAGATGAATCTTTAATAAGATAAAAATTTAAATGGAATCGGCGGTTTTTTTAAGGTGTCCGGAAAAGAATCTCGATTTCACCCATGTGTCCGGATTTTTTTAAGTTTTTGTCCGGCGTCGGCAATTGAAGTAATGGCAGGCCTAAGTATGCTGTTTGTTTAGGAGATGCATTGTATAATCGGATACAATGTCATTACTGATGTTATTGTGTAATAAGTACGAACATACACATAGAGATACCTAAAACAAATCATGTCTGTGATAACCTGTTAAGTAATTATACGTTAAGAGCTATAACACATAATTGCATTTTACAAAATTAGGTATTTACGCACGACATCGACTAGGTTGCACTCGCGAGTTCCTGACACTGTGTTACCGCAGTGGCTAAGCAATCATGATCCTTTTTCTACTATTAAATTATTTGTTTTACTTCCTGTCTTAAAATATTATTAATAATGCGTAATGTTCCAGCCACTAGCTATGCGCCTGCCGCTTTGCTCGTATAGATTATGATAGTATGAAGTTTTTTATTTAAAAAAAATATTAAGTAGGTATTTTAAATAAAATTATTTCCATAATAAAAATGTGATTTAAATTAATAAAAAACTATTTAAATATTTCAATTTAAATATACCTATTGGTAATTAATCCAATAAGTATTTTTGAATTGTCAACGTTTTGAGTCAGTCAGAATAAGTCAGTCGTGAAGATAGTCTGTTCCAGTACGCAGATCCTATGGAGGAGAACAGGCAAGAAAATCCAAAGACACTCTCTTTCAACATGTTTTTTTACAATTTCCTGTTTATCATCGTCAATCTTTTCGCTAATCCTCACTGTGCGAAGGTTGTGTGTTACCAGTGCCAGTTGTCGTTTAAAGGGTTGTTAGCCGAACGTTTGATCAGATACAGTAACCGCTACCGTAGCCAGGAATAGCAGGGCTGCCTGAGACTCGGGGCCTGATCATTCTATTTGCTTTCATTGCGGGTTTTTTACCAATACTCGCCACGCTTGGTAGGCGGGCGCAGTGTTCGGGTATGGGGTTTTGTGGTTTCGCGATAGACGCTGCACACCTTATGGTTTTTTGTCCCTAGCCAAATCTTACGGCACCCACAGTAAGAGAAAGAGCGGAGGGGGGGAGGGGGGTAACATTCTTCGTCAGCACCCCACAGCATTTTAACAGGTATTGAACTATCAAATCTCATTCACATAGACTATGAATCTTCATTTCTTAGCCGCGCCTTGCAACTCTTCGGCAGTTATTGCTTGTCAAAAAATTTATTTAAAAAGAAATCAAGAGAGAAAGAGAAAAAAGAGATTCTTTCTTACGAGACTGTTTTCGGGTTCCCTATGTCATCGTATCGTGAAACATTCCTATAAACTTCTAAGTACGAAAATTAATATGTTGTTTTTTGAAGTGAAAACTTCTTTAGCGGCGTTGTGCACTTTTTGGGATGGTTAAAAATTTTAAACTCACGTCAGGACACTGACCTGATCGAAAATTCGTAAGACGGAGCCGAGTTTCTTATATTTAAAAAAAATAACATTCGAAATTCAAATATTTATGAGCGGCCAGGAGCACAGAACTTCCAGTGTACCCTGTGTATACATTTAGATATGTTATTACCTACTTTTTATTTTTAACCTAATTATATATATACAGATGTGTATGTATAAGCAAATACATTGTGAAGTTGTTTTCTCTTCTGACATACAGTCCTACTACTGACTGTTTTTTTTTATAATCATATTTCGTTTCCTTTATTATACTCGTATATCGATTGCTACAAAATAACATAAGATAATGATATTATAATTTTATTTAAGGCAGGTGTACCTTGCTTCATTTGCTTTTATTAACGTAGATGTTTGTAATGTCTTTCTAAAACATTTGTACACGGAGCGTTTTCGACTCATGCCAGATACAAATCAGAGTCATCATTATTAAAAAACTAGCAACCCGCCCCGGCTTCGCACGGGTACAAACTATACACCTAAACCTTCCTCATGAATCACTCTGTCTATTAGTGAAAGCCGCATGAAAATCCGTTCAGTAGTTTTTCAGTTTATCGCGAACAGACAGACAGACGCGACGGGGGACTTTTTTTTATAATATGTAGTGATATGTAGTGAAGATTCTTATAATATGATTTTTTTTTTCATCATTAGCTCAGCTACATGATATGATGATTATTCTAAACGCAAAAACCTCATAAAGTAATGAAAAGTAAACAGAAACACTATTCGTTCCTACAATTTTCGAGGGTTTCTCTCAATTTTATCAGGATCCCATCAACAGATCCTGACTTCCTTGACATGGGACCACCCTTGAGGTACCCTATCTAACGAAAAAGAATAATCAAAAACAGTTCAGCCCGCCAGCCGCTCTGCCCCCGCTTTTTAAATCTCTGATATCTTCTAAGATATTAATTTTTATTGTATGCTGGAAAGGGCAATTTTGATGTACATGAAATTCAGAACGTACCTTATGTATTTAATTGGATAAGGAATAATACGGTATTGTTTAAAATGGTTGATAAATAACCCATATTTTTTTTTGTAATATGTAAAAGATAAAAATGGTTACTGTGGGCTATGTGACTTTTTTATTGATCTTTTTAAGATATACAATTCCGTAGTACATTAATTTGATCTATCTCGTAAGGTTTAGCCAGCGTTTGCAATGTAAGCGCACAAAAATATGTTTGTTACGACATGACATTACAAATCTTTGAATTTCTCGACTTTTCTCTATAATAATATGCATGTATACTACATATAAACCTTCCTCTTGAATCACTCTATCCATTGGTTAAAACCGCATGAAAATCCGTTCAGTCGTTTTTCCGTTTATCGCAAACAGACAGACAGACAGACAGACAGTCGCGGCGGGGGACTTTGTTTTATAATATGTAGTGATAGAGAAATCTATATATCACACCTCAAGTTAACTAAACACACTTGGACGCACAGCGTGCCAAACAAATATGTTTGCATACTATACATACTGCATACAATTGAAACTCTTTCGTACTTACCTATTAGATACATACATCGTTACAAACATACAGACATAATTTTTTATACATAACTTAAATTTGCATTTGTTTTCAAATGTATGGCGAGATTGATGTGATGCTTAATATATTTTTTTTAATATATTTATTTATTTCAAAAACTTAACTATGTTACAGATAATAGTTTGGCAGCTTGGCTATTATCTGTAACATAGTACTAAGTTTTTAAAATAAATAAATAAATTAAAAAAAAATATGCTGCTACTATTTAACTGTAGTAAGATGTTGTAATTCGAACTGTCATTATAATAATAGTCTATACTATTCATACACTCGAAATACATAACCTAAATTGAGTCAAGATAAGCTCTACATCCTACAAAATAATTGTTCAATATATAGAAAATAACCAAAACATACTTCCGTGATCAAAAATAGGCAGACGTAGTATACGGTTCACGTTCTGTTGTTTGGCGTTAAAAAAATCGGCACTCTACAAGCGCTGAGTTCTGGGCAGTTAAAGGTTTTTAATTAGTTATTTAAAAAAAATACAAATACCTAATTACTTATGAACTAACGTTTATTCTGGTATAAATTGTTTGTAAAAATAATATAGTAGTAAAGAGAAATTTACAGCTATTACGGATGCTATTACGGTTTTAAGTACCTAGGTTTATGCTTTTGATTGTGTTTTTTTTTCTACGTAATCCATACTACACGTATCAAATTTTGAGGCCTCTATGAACTATATTACTATTTCAGATCAGATACATTATTATACTTTTTTCATTTTATTTGCTTAGTCGCTCAAAAAAGTGTCGTCGTGCAAATTATGTAAAACTTGCTTCGGCATTTTGACTTTGTCTATAAAATTAAGACAAAATTAAGATAAGTGAGGCCGCTATGATCTAAGCTAATAACTGTTGGTGTGGTGGTGTCGGTGTTTTCAATAAGTTTAAGTGAATTCACGGTACGTGTTCGGTACACGTGACGTGATTGAGTGACGTAACATCGTACATTGTACAACACTGATTTTGTGTATAATAGTACGAGATGTTGAATTGATTAATTTGATATTTGAAAATAAGTTGTCCTTACTGGCAGCCCGGCTTGCTCGTGATCGTCGCGTGTCGCAGCGTCAATGCTGCAATGGTAGGTAGGTAGATTATCTACTTACTGCTAAGAGTGTTCGCAACGATGTCAAACGAGTTATCCGCATTGATTTTCTTCAAACAATATTCTAATCTAAGGTTTAAGACAAACAAATATATTAGTTTGACGAAAATATTATCAAATCTGTGGTTTGACTATTATTTTTACTAATATTTTTGTACATTGATGGGAATATAGTTGTTATGAGGTTGTACTAGAGCATAATTTGGCATGGGATACAAATATTACACAACGATGATCGAAGTGAAATTGACCTTGAATTGTGAGATGTTGCACGTACTTAGATCTGGTCGTATGTAATAATAAATATATTCGCGCAATATAAATAATGCTTACCGGATGTAATAAATAATAGGCCGTTTGATTATTTATAAGTAATAAGTTATTTTATCGGTTCTGACCTGCTCATTACATACTAATTATCGCCATCTATTGGTTGCGTGTTTATTGGTAAGTAAATATTTTGTTCCATTCATCGCTAGGTGGCTCTAGCTATCTATCGCGCTGCTAGCGGCATCCAGCGCCTTTGTAGGCTAAAAAATAGTAGCCCGCGGAATTGCCCGAGTCAGGAGGGTCGCATTTTGTTGTATGGGATGAGGTATCTGTACTAGTATAGTATTATGTTATCTGTGCCCATCGTAAAAAGTGCACAACGCCGCTAAAGAAGTTGTCACTTCAAAAAAATATACATTACACATACCTACTTACAATGCATTTCTAGAAGATTGACACAAGGTTTTTATAAGAAATTGTCTGACTGAATAAAAAGTATTGTTAACTAACCATTTTCTTAGCACTACACGTACCTATTGTCCTTCTACCCATCCTATTTATACATATAATGGATCCTCGTAATAATATCTTAATAAACTCAAATAACTGTTTACATGGGGTTTGCTAATACAGATTGAAATACATTAACAATTTTCTTTATAATCTGTATATGTAGGGCTGCCATTCATCCGGGTTTTCCCGGATTTGTACTAGTTTAGAGGGCGTCCGGGCGGGGTTTTCGAAAAGCGTTGCCAGAGGCAACTTATAATTATTAGATGAACAAGCTGTCTCAATTTCACATGTGTCCGGGATTTTTGAAGAGATTGTCCGGTGTCGGCAATTTAAGTGATGGCAGGTCTAAGTATATGTATCCAAATTTTGTTATAATCTACCTAACATCACGCTTAAACTCCTAGAAACGACTAAGTATAAACAGAAAAACGCGGATGAAACCGCCGGACTAAGCTAGGTTATAGAGTTTAGTGTTCATGAATCATATAAGCCCATATCTTATTTGAATTATTATTTTATTTATGAATGTTACTGAGTCACTGTAGTCATTAGTATTCAGTTTTAGAATTAAATATTACTAACCGTTTGTGGTTTAGATAACAGCTGGAAACGAGGTCTGAGCTCATCCCCAGGGAAGGCTTCTACATATACAGCACTAATATGTATAAAGAGGATAGAGTTGTTTGTTTGTAGTCGATAACCTCTGGAACTGAACTATACTTAGGCCTGCCATCACTTTAATTACCGACACCGGACAAAAACTTCAAAATCCCCGGACACATGTGTTAAATCGATCCGTATAAGTAACCTATGCGTTATTCAAGGTCAACAGCTACCTACATACCAAGTTTCATCGCAATCGGTTCAATAGTTTTTACGTGAAAGAGTAACAAACGTCCACACATCCATGCATCCTCACAAACTTTCACGTTTATAATATTAGTAGGATATTCGGTTTTACTCATGTGTGTAGGGAATCCCCGAAGGATGCTCAAATACACAAATACCCGACTAGTTCTGGACCCGAGGGGGGCCATTTCTCAAGGAGTCAAGTCCTGTCGCGACGGAGTCAAAGAATGAGTGAGTGTGACGCTTTGGCGTGGCGGTAGTAAGTTTGCGTGCATTATCAGAGATTGCGGGTCCACTTTGGAAATTAAAGATGAAAAGTCAGGAGTATGTTGAAAGGATAGTAAGAAGGAAAGCACTGGAAACAAAGGGATACTAGGAGGCTAAATAAACATAACACGTGGCCTTCCCCCACTAATGGACTTAACGGAATGTAGAAAATTATATTATAAAGCCCAAAGTCCTTACTATGTGGAGAAGAAATCCTTGCACATCTGATGGAAATACTCCAAAGGCACTGTCGACAGGAAGGGTTGGCGGGTGCTGTTCGTAGTCTGGTACCAGCCGAACTCCACGCAGGTTTGATAAGTCCACAGACGCACTGGAAGAGACAATAATATTCCGCTTTTAAAAACGTCTTTAATATATATTAATACTAGCAGCGCCACGCGGTTTCACCCGCGTAAGTCCCGATTCCGTTTGAATATTGGGATAAAAAGTAGCCTATGCGTTAATCCAGGTCTCCAGCTATCTACATACCAAGTTTCATCGCAATCGGTTCAAACTTTCACATTTATAATATTAGTGGGATTATAAATACGAAAGCAATTATGTCTATCGCTCTTTCCGTCTGTCTGTCTGTTATATTTTCAAGGATAAAATGCTGAACCAATTTTGATGAGTTATCGTATAGAGATAGACGGGACCTTGGAGAAGGACATAGGCTAATATAAAATTTGAAGAGGTGAAATAGAGAATGAAAGTTTGTATGGGAAACCAATCATTTTTCAAAGAAAAGAGATATGATTAATTTTTATATCCTTATATTTACTAGCTAGTTCAGAATGATGAATATAATAATTCTAGAATTTACAATTGACCATTGAATAGTTATGAACTTATGAAATGGGTCGTTTTCCTATATATTGCTATATCCCATTAGGGTCATGTACATTATTAACATCTTTAATGTGACATATTATTATATGATGCAATAAATGATTGAGTATTGAATATAATGGCGTCTAATCATTCTGTCTCGCTCTGATCTACTAAGTAAATAAAAATCCTAAATTTCGTACCCTGCATCGCTTTGAGGTAACGTTTGTCCACGAAGAACGTTAAAATTCTTCGTGGTCAAATCAGTTTGACTACTAAGTTTGACCACGAGGTAGTTTCGAAAATGACAGTGTAACAGTCGGTATAGTTTTATATCGGTCAGTAGATACTAGTGAACTGAACATTAACACTTGAATCTCTTGATGGGTCTAACAGTCCCCTTGATGGGTCAAGAAGATGAGAAATAGAGAAGTAATGACGTGGTAAATAATGCATCCGGGTGCGACATGCCGCCAGAGACATCTGTAAATCAAATGACTCGAGCAAACTGACTGACATCATTCATTGATGTTGTGACATGTTTTGTTTTATATCAAGGCCAGTATAACTTAATCTGCCATTGTATAGATGTTCTATAGCGTAGCATACACACTGGAACCCTCTAGATTTTTGAAGTCGTTTTCGCATAATTTTTACATTTATAACACATATCTTCACTCGCTATAGATTTTTCACTTACTGTGTTCTATTTTCAAATACGCCCTATATAATATTAGGAAGAAGTATAAAACTAATCACTGAGAGGGCCTGACTCTAGCACGTAGTTACAATAAAACAATTTAAAAAAAAAACTATCCGTTTACAAGTTATGACCGTTTGGATGTCCAGGTACTATTATCTCGGTTTCTCATAAAAGCAGGTGGAACGTGTAAAGTTAAAGATTATAAAAGAAACTATTCACTCAGTTTTTGAGAAAATCCATAAAAACTAACTTAAAAAACTGTGTGGTGTCGTGGGACACCAAATAGGAACGAAGTCCCTTATTATAAAAATATTAATTTCAAGTTCTATTCAAAGTATAAAGAAAATAATTATTCGGATATACATTTTTTATTATGATTTTTTATCGATAAAAATCAAAAAAACTATTTTACAAAATTGTCTTAACACCTTTATTTTATTTACAATGATTTATAAAAATATATAATAATAATAACAGTCATCACGTAGACTATATATTAGACACTGTATAGCCATCATACATAGACTATACAAAACAATCTTACGTTTTTTTTTAACGTTACGGACGTTTTTTGCCGGCTAGGGTATCCCTCCGCAACGCCCCATAAGGAACTTCGTTCCAAAAAAAATTGGTTGCCTGTAAAGTCGGTATACGGGCGAAAGTTTTACGTGACAACGACTTTGAGTGGTAAAATAATTTTAATGTGAATATTCATTCGTATAGTAGGAAGAAGGATGAAAAACCATGCCCGAGTGGAAGGGACGCGTGCCTCTCACTCGCTCTCATTGTGAGCGCATAACGTGAGCGGAGCGTAACGCAGTTTCTTGAAGTGTCACCCGGCAAACCAATTTATAAGACGTTGTCACGTCAAAATTTTAGTTTTTATGGATTTTCTTAATAACGGAATGAAAACATCCAAAATTATAAAACATGATGTACCATTTAAAATCTTTAACTTTACACATTCCACCCACTTTTATGAAAAATGGAGGCAAAAATATCTGGAAATTCGAACGGTCGTAACTTGTAGCTAGTAGACGGATGGTTTTTTTTTTTAATAATTCTTATTGTAACTGCATGCTAGAGTCATGTCCTTTCAGTGATTTAAGTAAGTGTTCTTCTATTTTCAAATATAGTATGTAGGCGAAGTTTGTGAGGAGGAATGAATGTTTGATACTCTTTTAAGCAAAAACTGCTGAACGGGTCTAGATAAAATTTGGCACCGAGGTAGATTATAGTCTGGAATAGCACATAGGCTACTTTTTATCCCGGACAAATGTACGGTTCTCGTGGAATAGACTTTACCACAATTTCCACGCGAACGAAGTCGCGGGCAACAGCGAGTTGTTTAATAAATTCTAGCTTTCTGCATTTCTTCTCCATATACACTTTGAATATTCTAAATTTCACATTCCTCCGTTAGCGAAATTTGTTTAAAAAGGGGTTACAAAGAATTCTATTTACGTATAGATTTATGTGAAAATTATAATAACAATATATGAATTTTATCTAAGAAAGTTTGTATTAGTATGTGAATACGACCATTCAACGTGGGTCGCATTATAGAATTCTGATATCAGATTGTAGTGGTATTTGTCAGATAATGCATCACCACCAATCTGTATGTTTTCTATGATCAGTAGGCGGAGATTGTTGTCACTCTGCTCGCGTTCTTGATTATGAATGTCATAAACCGTGAACTAATGGGAATCTGTCTCATACATTCGTATTTATTTATAAACACGAAAATATTTAAAAATCATTGTTGTGTGTTAGCGACTTTAGTGTGAGAGTTTAGGTATTTTCTAAATCATTATCAATCAATAAAGAATTAATGTTCTTAATTACACGTCAATAAAAAATAGTTTTTCACTGTTAATTACTTTTTATTTTTGCTTAAAAACAAACTCATACCACCGAATTGTTCATTAGCATAAATATCTAGTATTGCCCTGCACCCCTATATCTAACTGAAGTTCATTGAATACAATAATAATTTGTGAATACGCTGTAATTAGGTACATAGCATTCATTAGAACTGAAGAAGAACTAATACGCTAATATTAGATACATCATTATAACCTTTCTCAATGAAAATATTCATATTATTATAATTAATAATCTGTTACGTGTTAACGTTATAGAGTACTGAATTCTGTTTCAGTATTAAAATATAAACTGAAACTACAAAAATAAAACTAAAGAAAGAAACGTATTTAAAGTATACGCATGTATATTAAAGCGTTAGAAACATTTTTATACAAGTTGGTGTAACGAAACCATAGCGCAATCAAAAATTGATCAGCGCCATCTATCCAATATTAGTAGTAACGTACTTGTTTTGTGATTAAATTATTCAACTTGGAATATATTTTATTAGGAAGCAAAGATGTTCAAGATTTTTAGATTTCTTATTGCTAACCAATTAGGTGTTGTTATAATGATAATTAGTGAAACTGACTCAAAATATGCCTCACACTTGGTTTAAATAAAAAAAGAGGCAGTCATGGGACTGCCGACAGAAGTGCAAACTTAAACGATACGACGAACTTAAAACGTCACATTACTCTCCTACTCACTTACTCACTCACTCACTCTCCCCACTTGCCCTACTCGCCCCACTCGCCCCACTCTCCCCACTCGATCCACTCTCCCACTCTCCCTTCCTAGATTCTCTACTACCACTCTCCCCACACGCCCCACTCTCCCCACTCTCCCACTCTCCCTCCCTAGATTCTCTACTACCACTCTCCCCACTCGCCCCACTTGCCAAACTCGCCCTACTCAGCCCCACACTCCCCACTCTTCCACTCTCTCTCCCTAAATTCCCTACTGCCACTTGCCCTACTCTTCCCACTCGCCCCACTCTCCCCACTCACCCCACTCGCCCCACTCCCCCCACTCTCCCCACTCTCCCTCCCTAGATTCTCTACTCTCACTCTCCCCACTTGCCCTACTCGCCCCACTCGCCCCACTCTCCCCACTCGATCCACTCTCCCACTCTCCCTTCCTAGATTCTCTACTACCACTCTCCCCACACGCCCCACTCTCCCCACTCTCCCCACTCTCCCACTCTCCCTCCCTAAATTCCCTACTGCCACTTGCCCTACTCTTCCCACTCGCCCCACTCTCCCCACTCACCCCACTCGCCCCACTCCCCCCACTCTCCCCATTCTCCCTCCCTAGATTCTCTACTACCAGTCTCCCCACTCGCCCCACTCACCCCACTCGATCCAATCTCTCCCCACTCGCCCCACTCACCCCACTCGATCCAATCTCTCCCCACTCGCCCCACTCACCCCACTCGATCCAACCTCTCCCCACTCGCCCCACTCACCCGACTCGCCCCACTCTTACTCCCTAAATTCCCTACTCCCACTTGCCCTACTCTTTCCACTCGCCCCACTCACCCCACTCTTCCCACTCGCCCTACTCTTCCCACTCGCCCCACTCTCCCTCCCTAGATTCTCTACTACCAGTCTCCCCACTCGCCCCTCTTGCCCCACTCGCCCCACCCATCCCACTCTCTCCACTCGCCCTACTCTCCCTCCCTAGATTCTCTACTCTCACTCTCCCCACTCGCCCCACTTGCCCCCACACTCCCCATTCTCCCACTCTCCCCACTCGCCCCACTTGCCCCACTCTCCCTCCACCCATTCCGACCTCCCTCCCTCCTTCTCCATGTCTCTCTGACGCTGTACTTGTAAATGTAAGAAACTCACCTCCGTCTTAAGAATTTTCGATCTCGTCATAAAATATATTTTTTTTTAATGTATTACAGTCGGACACATTTTCCATACATTTCCGATCAGGGTCCACGTGATCCTGAAATCTGATGCGAGTTTAACATTTTTTACCCATCTTAAAAAGTGCGCAGCGCCGCTAAAGAAGTTTTCACTTCAAAAATGTAGTAAATATTATTTCAGGTATATTTCAGTTACGTACGAACTTTTGCCAGCGGCTGCGCTAGTGTTAATGTTGATGTTGTCAACCAATTCAGGTACCTCGGAGACAGCACTTTTTTTACTTTTAGGGACAGCACTTTTAGGGACCCTACAAGGACATAAGTACCCTGTATCCTTTTGTTAACGCAGGAGCTACGATGTCACAGACAGGCACACAGATGCACAGACACACGGACAAACTTATAACACCCCTCTTTTTGCGTCGGGGGTTAAAAATAAGTTGTAAGTAGATAGATTCTGTCAATCAACTCAGGTCCCTCTCGAGAACAGGTTTTTATTCAGGATGTTAGGCAAACATAAAAGGACATCCTTTTTTAACCGACGAAAAAAAAGGAGGTTCTCAATTCGACCATATATATATATATATATTTTTATGTATGTTCAGCCCTCTCTCCGTTATTTATGAACCGATTTTGATTATTCTTTTTGTACTCGTGACAATGTACGTGGGCTGTTCCAAAAATTGTTAGTGAAATGAAAAATAATTGGATTGTGTAAAAAATGTATATATGGCTTTTCAAAATATTCTGCTCCAACCCCAATGCACTTATGCATTCGGGTGAACCAGCTTTCGAAACATGAAAAAATTGTTGAAATATAACCTCTGAGATTCTCCGAATATATTTTTTTGTCATATTTTACAGCTTCTAGGGTTAGTAAGCACCTACTATAAATTGTACCACAAAATATTTTGATAAAAAATAAAATCGGCGAGCTGAGTATTAATTGAAATCCTTAATAACCAGGAAACACTACGACCTACTGAATATTCAATGAACTGACATACCTATTAATTTATTTAAGTTTTAATTATTTGTAATTAGCCTTCATTTAATTTAAAAAAAAATTTAAATACAATTATTATTAAATATTAATGGTGTTAAACTAAATACCAATTAACGCCATCTGTAATTCAATATAGACAACATTTTTACCCAATGTTAAAGAACATCATAATATGGCACTTCGCTGGAATAGCACCATAAAACTAAATGTTATTTCATGTAAAACTAGATGTCGCTTTAATAAAATTATATAATTCATCGATTAACTAACGTAAAAGAATTTTCCAACTCTTGTGATCTCACTATGAATATTACAGTATTTATAGAATATATCAATATGACACCGAATTACGTTTTTTGTACTTTAAAAATAAAAGCGTGTGCGCGCGATGCAGCTGTCGTCGGGCAGACGAGCGGCCGGTAGGTATTTAGCGTACATCGACTGACATCGAGTCACTTAGGCACAACCACAAGTAGGTAACATGTAAGATGAATCAATGTATTTTCAGAACAATTTCAATATACTAGAGCAAATTAAAAAAGTTCAAGTGGTGTGGTTCCAACCATAGATATGAATCGTATCATCTTATGACACAAAGTAGATTATTCATGCGAAATTAATAATAATTTTCTCCTTAACTGAAACCAAAACACCATTTCCAAAGATCGTTTAAATAAGTATTAATAAATCCATTTAAAACCAATTATTAAGATTCGCTTCCAAAGACTGAGAGTGAAGTATAGTGACGTGGAAAAGGATCAGAAAAATAAGTCCACTGTAAATCAGTGCTTACCTATTAATTATCTTCTTCTTATTAAGAGTGTTTGATCTTGGATATGAATATTTATGTCTTACTAGCAGCGCCTCGCGGTTTCACCCGCGTAAGTCCCGATCCCGTGGAAATATCGGGATAAAAAGTAGCCTATGCGTTGATCCAGGTCTCCAGCTATCTACATACCAAGTTTCATCGCGATCAGTTCAGTGGTTTTTGCGTGAAAGAGTAACAAACATCCATCCGTCTAAACTTTCACATTTATAATATTAGTGGGATAATAAATACGTCGTCGGCTCGTGGCTAAGTGGTAACCGAGTAGGTAAACACATTACAAGGTTAAGTAATACTAGCCAGGTCAGTCTTAGGAATTTACATGTTAATCTACTGAAAACAAAATACCTATATTCAGTTTGACACATACGGACGTAAATAGAGAAAGTAGATCACACAACCTTTCTAGGTATTGTAGTGGACCAACACATTAGGTAATTGGAAATCTCCAGTAGAAAAGATATGCAATAAAGTGAACCGCTTTGTTTACGTGTTAGGTAAACTCAGACTAACGTCAACCCAAAAAACTGTCCTTAGCGCGTACCATGGCTATGTCATTGCTGTGTCCGGGGGGTAGCATGTACCGGACACGATAGGGTCGTAAGCAAGAGGAGAATAATTAAAACATCAAGCAATCATGTACGATGTTGTAATAACCATTAAACATAATATAACACATTTATCAATTAGACATAAATCTCAAATATCTTAAACAACTTAATATTTCTTCTGTGGTCCGTGTACATCGCACGGAGCCTGTCACCCAAGTCCTTTCTAATCTGATAGTTATACATTTTAAATATTCATTCTAAATCAGTGCGGACTTCTCACCCACCAGCACTATAGCAATTCATAGAGGCGTGACAGTATTCTGCCGTCGTAAATGACAACACAGTAACTACAGTGATACAGTAATTGGAGTTACTGTGTTTTCATTTACGACGGCAGTATCATACTCTGGAGAAATAATACTGACATAAATAAGGTGTTCATTGTTCAAAAAGTGTTTAAGAGCAATCTGTGGGGGAGCGCCATGGATTTTAATGCAAGCCTTTATTTAAAAGCTACATTTACTCTTTCTCCTGCATGTATATATTTGAATATACCAAATGTATAACTTAATGAAAACCTGTTTACTTGTGCTAAAGATATTTATCCGAGAAACTCTCGTGTTTCAAATACATAGAATATTGCTATCGAGAATTGCAAGAACTTCATTATATAAAAAGAACTGTCATGTAATGTGTGGATATGTATATAATAAGATACCACATGGAATAAAAGAGATGCGATATAAGAAATTCGTAATAATTCTAAAGCAATGGTTACTCGAGAAATGTTTTTATTCAGTCACAGAGTTGTTGACAGCCAGCGGCTAAATAATTAAAACCAAGATATTTTATAGAAATAAAATAAGTATTTGTACACCAATTGCATTGGTAGGACATTGAGAACTAACTTAAAAATGTACTGTAAGACCTTTAATCTACCTTTGTGTCACAAATAAAGACATTTGAATTTAGGATGGGTGACAAGGCTTAGGTTAACACACTGAGACCCCGACGTGCTTCGAAGATCACGTTAAGCCGTCGGTCCCTGTTGCCATACAAACATCAGGATCTGTGGCATTCGTTACGGGTAGTTGCAGCCCTAAAAAGTCCGACAACCTGGTGTAACTACAGAACTTCGATATCGCCTGGTACTTGGGTTGTGGAGATCTGATGGCAGTGGCTTCACGTAAAATATCGAAGTTCGGCCGTATTGTAGTTAGACTTAATTGGGCAAAGGCGCGGAGGATGACAGAAGATGAATAAATACAACACACAATGACAGTTCAAGTTATAACTCAGATAAGATAATATTTATTTTGGTCATACTGGTCAATGAATAATATTCTTATATGTAGAATAGAGATAATAGAATAATATTCTTCAACTAAGTGAGAAGAAATTTAAAACTTGTATAAAACGCACGCTATGTAAACGAGCATATTATAAACTAGATCATTATTTAGATGATAAAAATGCTTGGCAAAATACCGGTTCTGCTCCACAGTCACACTGTCAATGAGATTTATTGATATTTTGATTATTTATATTATTGACATTGTAAATTTTATAGAACATTGGTGTTATTTTATACACTGTTGACATTGTAGTTATGATACGCTTTTTACTTTTTGTTATTTAAAAAAAAAATTGAATTGTAGATGTGAGAACTGTGTAGTCACAAGTATTATGTTAATTTTCTATGTTGCCTAGCAGCTCTGTGATTTTCTTTTCCATTTTAGAACAATATTAATTTATGTTACATTGTCCTCACATTAAATCGGCGCTTATAAGCAATGTAACAAATAACTTTGAAAAAAAAAACATGTTGGAAAAGAGTGTCCTTGGAGTTTCTTGCCTGTTCTTCTCCATAGGATCTACGTTTTGGAACAGGCAACTAGCTTCACGACCTACTTATACTGACTGACTCCTGACAATTAAAAATACCTACAATGGGTTTACTTGAAATAAATAATTTTGATTTTAATTTTGATTTTGAATGAAATGAACCAAAACATTCAACATTGTCGCTAGCATAATGGTAATGTATTCTGTGGTAATGGCTAAGGCGTCGGACTTGCGATCGAGTGGTTGCGGGTTCGAACCCCACCCAGTTCACTACCGACGTGGACCCACTCCTAACACAAGCATTTAGTTTAGCTGGGAAGGATTAACAAGGATACTAGTAATATTTGACCAACGCGCCACGTTAATAGTATTCTTTAAAAAAAATGTCGAATGGTCGAATATCGTCCAACAGTCGTCCTCTAGTTATTTTTCAAACTATGGAATCAATAGAGTTGGTAATACTAAAACAGGAAATTAAAAAAAAAAAAAGGTTTTGTGTGCAAACCGTACTTTGCAAGTGACAGTTGACAGATGAAGGTCATTTTTACACGCTTTATATTAGCTTCACTTGTATGTATGTTTGTAACCGACTCCTTTGGGCACGATTTTGACCCACTTTAAACGGCCAGATTTCATTCAAATTTTGCACACGTGTCAAAGACCGATGACAATGCAATAATTCGATTAAATTTTTTATTTTTTAGTTGAATTTTCTATAAAAGCGTGTTTTTTAGTTTTTTAAACTATAATTATTTATTTTGGTATTTTTCATTTCGTTACTAAGAAAATCCATGAAAACTAACTTCGAAAACGTTTAAGTTAGTTTTTACGGATTTCCGCAATAACTCCAAAATAAACAAATATGGATATACCTATATAATACGTTGTAACAATAGTCTGTAAAGAAATAAAATCAGTTGGCAAAAATCCTACTAATATTATAAAGTAAATATTGTGAGGATGTATGGATGTATTGATGATATGGATGTATGAATGTTTGTTTCTCTTCCACGCAAAAACTACTGAACCGATTGCGATGAAACTTGGCGCATCTAGCATACTAATAATGTAACATCAAGTTCTCTCGCCCAAAGTACCTACTCCAGTGCCACGAACCATTGACTTGACGAGTTCCTTGTTTAAGCAGATATAAAAATAGTTATGCAGCGAAAAAACTTGTCCAGTTCACATTAAAATATTCAGTTAAAACGCACACAAACAACCTATATTACATGTAGGTATGCAGCTTTATAGGAGATTAGTAGCGCCCTGCGGTTTCACCCGCGTAAGTCCCAATCCCGTAGGAATATCGGTATAAAAAGTAGCCTATATGTTAATCCAGGTCTCCAGCTATCTACATACCAAGTTTCATCGCAATCGGTTCAGTAATTTTGGCGTGAAAGAGTAACAAACATCCATCCATCTATACTTACAAACTTTCGCGTTTACAATATTAGTAGGACTAGTCCCCGCAGTTTCACCTGCATTTATGGTCACTGTTCCGCTCCTATTGGACGTAGCGTGATGTTATATAGCCTATAGCATTCCTCGATAAATACATTATAAATTACACCCATAATAAACCTCGTCCATGCCAATATGTAACAATTCACACGCAATTGTATTAAAAATTTAATAAGACTACATAAGCATGAGTATCAAGTGTTTATTTGTTAGTAAAAACATACTTTTAACAGCAAATTTATAACTAAGAACCTATTACTTTTAAAATTATTTTTTCTTTGGTTTCTGCTTTTTTTTCGAATTCGATTTCTTCCTCTTAGGCTGAAGTCCAGACGAAGGTATGTCAGCCGACTGCTGACAAGTAAGTTCTGTCTCTGACTGGCCTTTAAACGTCTCCGAGTTTTTAATAAAATCCGGTATTTCATCCGAGTTTAAGTCGAACGGATTCTCTTTCTCTATACGGTACTCCCTATCCATTGATGCATTTGATACTTTAAGGAATTTAGCCACACTTACTCGGATCTTTTTATTTTTATACTTGGCAAATGTATTTTCTATAGTGGCCAACGTGTTTGTTGCAAAAACAACGGGTTTTCCTTTGAAATATCGTTTCTTTCTCAACACGAACTTTTTATATTGCTCTATTGAAGGGAATTTCGAGTATTGTTTAACGTATGATATATATAATTTATTCGTGGATAAAATTCGTGTAAAATCCAATCGGTCCACAGGTTCTAATGTAAGTTTTCCGTCTTGTATTAAAACTTTTCTAGTTTTCATCTTTAATTCTTCATAGAAAGATTTGTTATCTTCTGAAACAAAGTAAGGCCTCATAGTTAGTTTGCACACCGGTACGTCTGTTGTCTCAACGTGGTCCATGAAATGTGCAAAGTTGTGGATATCAACTTCAGCAGATAATAAACTCTCATCTATGACTTTTCTATGGTCCATCGGTAAATATTTTAACTTGTAAATGTTATCTGGATTCACTAACTCAGCTATTAAAATATTGTCTTTCTTCTTAAATATTTGTTCTAAAATAGACTTTACTTTATCTTCGGGTCGTGGTATACGCTTCAATTTGTTTACATGTCTAAAAATATTCGCGCGTAAGTCAACCGAGTCCGTATCTATATCATATTGGAACCATTCAAGGATCTCCTTCATATAATCTGCATAACTACTGTACATACGCATCTTCTCCTTCCTGAAATGTTTTGGATCATTTTTGAATATGATCGAGGATAACTCAACACAATACCATAGGGCGGTGGTCAGATCGACTCGTATCAACGGGTCGTCTAAAGACATTCTACTGAGGCTCAAGTAACATTTACTTTTAGCTATACGTTTTATAACATATTCTTTCAGATATTCAACAACTTTTGGTTCCATGTATTGCAACTTTTCGCAAGTTTTATATAGAACATAATATAATAATCCTTTGTTGTAAGGCACCCGTCTCCTGGCAAAATATGTGCAAGATAATATGTAGTCATTGTAATCGTCAAACTCTTCAAGCGGCACGATGGCGCCTGTGAAAGGCTCTCGTGTGCGTGGTCCAGTCTGTATTCCGTGTTTGATCATACCCTTAAATGATTCTAAATTATAATAGTATTCAATGGAATTTTTGAAGTTTGGATCGTTCAGCAAAATTAATGGGCACTCCACAACTTTTCTGAACCGAGAAAAATGTGACATTTTAGTTAGTTGTGCAGCTGTAGCAAGTCGTGTCGCGCGGGTACGTGCCGCCTCGGAGGTACATGACATACTCTGGTATCGCTCAAAGCCCTTTGGGATCTTACGACCTGTTGTAAATAAAATCTTTTCTATCAAATTGTAGTGCGTCAATAGAATGACAGGGACTCCGCTCTCGTTAGACATAATTATATCAGGGAATGCAATCTCTTCCACGTTTGTGTATAAAATGTTGCCGACATCCTCTTCCTCCGTTTCTAGAGTAAATTTTTGGCTAAACTTCAAGTTATCAAATCTATAAGATTTTTGATCGTTATTTATGTAGTTTACTAAAGTGTTGATACAACTTCCTATGTTTTGTTTCTTATCGTAGCGTTCGGGTTTAAGCAGTGTTTTATAATACTTGGTGTTTTTGAATTGATTTATAAAACTTTCCTTGTCTTTGACGTTTAAGTCTAACTTTATTGGATTAACAGTATTCTCTTTGTCGTCTTGCAACTCGCTGCACAAACGTGTTTGTAAACTTTTAAGCTTTTTAATTTCCTCCAATGCCATGCGATCTGAGGAGGATTTATTTAAAAATTGTAACTTAATATACGACTTTAGTTCTTCTTTTTTTTCATGGAACGTTTCCTTAGTTATTTGGTCGTAATCGAAAGGATTCGACAGATCAGTTTCATCAACCAGCTCTTCGTTACAATGCACAATGTAACGCTTATTATTACAAATAAACATGGATGCCACAGACATATCTATGTCATGGATATTCGAATTAAATGCATAGAATGTAACATTATCAATCTTCATATTAGGATCGCAGGGTTTGATGTCAGTACGATGCACAGCGCCATCTGTAATTACGTACAGTAATTGTACTGTATCAGTTCCTTTTACATTTTCTGCCATCCAGTCTAACACTGTGTGTGGCAATGTGCCCCAGCCACACCCGCTTTTCTCATTGTATCTAGATATCACGTCATCTTCTTCCACTTTGACACACTTGTCGCTCCAGTGAAGATATACTATCCTGTCATCTTTGTCAGCGCCCCCTGCGCTGTTCTGCAAAGCCTTGACTTCATCTTTGAAACTTGTCAGTGTCTTCAATCCTTTTGAATTAAAGTAATCCTCTCCTTGCGTGGATTGTGAATCATCCGTCGCATAAATAAAGTAATTAACCATTTTTATACCGTGTCCTTATCAGCCAAAGTCCGTTATTCGATAACACGCTGAACTGATTCAGAACAATGTATTATAGTAACTCCATCCAATGTTCTCTATCAATAATAATAAAAAAACTGGTTTGTCCGTGATAAGTTTTAAGAAAATAAAGTTTCTGAGTATTACAACAGCGCTACATGTTCAGTCCACAGCTCACAAATCACAAAGTCTTTACACCGTATCAATTCTTGTGTTATATTTAACTTGAAACACAGATAGACACAGCTACTCGTAAGCGCGACATGAGCTCGGCGTCAGAGCCGGCCCGAGACTGTTCGCTCGCTGTTCGCCGAGTGCATCGTTGAGACAATGACTCACGGTCTCTACACGATCAATAGCAGTATGTAGTTATTTGCTTACGATAAAAACACATACAGAAGTTTAACAAGTTTTATAATTAAACATTTTGATTTGAAACCAAAATTTTAATATTTTGTTTTTTTGTTTTATTGAGTAAAATAGCTTTTGTTCATGAAAATAATTGCCTTATGCTTCTTAATTAGTAGTTCTTATGATACGAAAAGAAAATAGAGCACACGCGCATAGCAAACATCGCGTTTCGGAAAACAGGCGCTTCTGCAATACCAAGTTTTCTTTTTCAATTTGTGTATACCCCATTCTAAAGCTTTAGAAGTTTCAATGGTACATAAGTTGGAATATAATATACCTAAGTCTACTATAAGTAACATATTCATTAAGGCTTAATGAAGATGAACAATGGAATGTCCACACTACGCATTTGATTTATTCATGTACAATGTACATTGTTGTCTTAAAACGCAAGCTGTTGTTGTTGTAGAGTATTGTTGAGAATGAGGTTATAAAAAAATGAAATTTAATGAAAATCTCATTCCAACCTCAACAGAGACCAAAATTTTATACATGCAAGGAGAACCTTTCCATCAATTATTACATAGTTTTGTTTTGTCATTAGCACCAATTACCTTTTCGGAGTGGTCTTTCTGTGTTTTACTTGTTTAGTGATCACTGGTTTTTATCTGTCTCACTGACCAAAATAACAAAGTATTGCACAATATTTTTCAACATGGCCCAAAATAATGAACAGAATTCATTTTGCACTAATTCTTATCCTAACTTAATTATAACTTATGTAATATTGTACAAGCAATAGTGAGTTTGTTTGTTCATTACACTTTTATACCTTAACCAGGTACTAAACCGACCATCATGAAATTTTGGATACACGTCATGGGTAAAGAAAAAGACACCTGTATTTTATACTAGCAGCGCCCCGCGGTTTCCGACCCGATCCCGTGGGAATATCGGGATTAAAAAGTAACCTATGTATATGTTAATCCAGGTCTCCAGCTATCTACATACCAAGTTTCATCGCAATCGGTTTAGTAGTTATGGCGTGAAAGAGTAACAAACATCCATCCATACTTACAAACTTTCGCGTTTATAATATTAGTAAGATTATGTAGTTATTTTTTAACGAAAAACGATAACCGGGGAAAACAGCATAACCTTTAGATAAATGTTGATAAGGGTCAGTTCTTATCAACGGAGTTCAATTTGGTTCTTTTATTAAGCGCCATACAGTTGGAATTTCCATTCCTTCGTTATCAGAGGAATAACCATTTATTTCTTTGCATATGATGTTATGTATTTGCAAAGCAAAATGTAAATTAGAATTTTTCAGAAAGGAAGTCCCCGAGAACCCCGCCAGACCTTTACCGCCTCTTGGCCTCTTAAATAATAGGCAGCCACATCAAAACGTGCGAGGGACTTCGCCCCTCTTCTATCAGAGGCGCGCGTGGAACACATCGCGCCTCCATCTCAGGCCTGCTTCTGCTAGAGTAACGGGCAGCCTCACCCGTTAACCCCCGGCCAGCGCTCATGGAGGTCGGAGGTCATTTCGCGATCTCCGTGGCCTGGTGCCTCTTCTGCGGAACGGGAGAGTATTAGCTATCTCCTTTTCCGTTTCCTCCGCCTCTTTAGCGGACATCACTTCTTCACAAAATGAGGTGGTAAATTCCCAAGCATTCTCACTTTGGACCATGGAGCGAACCTAGCGAGAGGTTTCCATTTATACCTGAGTCGGTGATATTAATTCAAGGGTCTAATATTTATGATAATTTTCTGCTATGGTATTATTAGTTAACTTAACAATAATAATATTTTACATATCGCTATAAAGACCGAACAAACTAAGCGTAGCATGTGCCATACCTTCGAGGACAAGGAAATATATTATACTTAGATACAATTGTTTTAACTATACCTATTATATATAAAAAAACCCAGCCCAATACAATGGCATCGATTCCGCGACCTGTGACGTTGACGGCTATTGCACACAGTCGTAAAAGTCGGTCGTTAAAAGTCAAAACCCTAAACCCTATCACCCCCAACCTAGCATTTACCTCCAGCGAGTCTGCTCACCAGCTGCTGAAATGCAATACCTATTGCTAGCTTTTGCCTGAGGCTTCACTCGAGTTAGTTTTGTCAGAGGAACAGTATTATTTCTTCTGGATGTAACTGTAACAAAATCTAACGATCGGTTGAGTAGTTAAGGTGATAAAGCGTCACAAATAAACATACAAACTCACATTCGGATGTATAATGTTAGTTAAACCACAGATAACATAATAGTTACTTGTTAAACGCCGTGAAGCGTTTCATTTTGAATGAAATTGTAAATTCTGCAATTGGGGTAAATTCCTGTTACAGTAATTATAAAATGGCGGCGGCCGGCAAGTGATTAGCGACGAAAATATATATCTTTTGTACTATATTATTGTTCTATAATTTGTTTTTCTAAACAAGTATTTTATCATATATCATATTATATTCTTATTGAGACACGTGTTTTGAACTTATCACTTAAGTAGATTAAAGATAAAAATATCTATATCGGAATTACTCATACTAAATTACTCATTTCCTAGTAAAAGTTATAAATACTAATAAGTTGATAGATAGGAAAAGAAAGATAGAGAAAGATTAAGATCATCTGTCCTTCAGAGCCCAGTGGGGGTAGCGTTGGCAACGAATAGGGTTGCCACCTTTTTAGTATTTGATTATAGTATAAATCCTACTAATATTATAAACGTGAAAGTGTGTGAGGATGTAAGGATGTTTGTTACTCTTTCACGCAAAAACTAATGAACTGCGATGAAACTTGGTATGTAGATAGCCGGACACCTGGATTAACATATAGGCTACTTTTTATTCCGAGATTCCCACGGCATCGGGACTTACGCGGGTGAAACCGCGGGGCGCAACTAGTTTATACACATATATATATACCTATATTTAACGGATTGAATAAATTGTATCAAAATATGGTAAATATTCTAAAAACTCGAAACTAAAATTGCGCCCTCTGTAAAACTTGCCCTACATAATATATTATACTTAATTAGTAGATAATAATATAATTAGTATATAAAATATTACTGTAATATCGCACAGAATCTACAGAAGGCGTAAAAATAAAATAAATCAGCTCGCGGTCAGCATTTTTCGTTGCGTCAACGTTTTTTTCCGGCTAGCCGACCGTCGCCGAGCGTCTGAAGTGTAACGTGCGGGTATGTAAGTTTATTTATCCGTATTCTAGAATACATAGCTATGATTAGTTTGGGTCTAGAGAGCACTGTGTGTCTGTGTATATATCCCAGGATATGATTATTCTTTAATTTGAAGACATATTACATATTACACAACTAAAGGCAATCTCAGACTTGTTATTATTTCTCAACTTGTGAAAGAAATATTAAACAACGTGGTGCAATCGGGAAAAATCAATTTAATTTAACTTATATTGCACCATAATATCTCTTTGACTTAAAAGATGTTTACTGTCGTCTCTGAATTAATATTAATTCGAATATTTATCACTTTAATTATATGTATGTTTATTTATATAGAAAGGTGATAAGCTCATTTAGTCATACACAGATATATTTCGTCAGATTTCTTAAGTGACCACTGTACAGATATGTGCAGAAAGACACTTTCAAAAAGGGAACTAATGCTATTGTAGGGGAACGGGCGTTTTGGCGTTTAGTCTCTCCAACACAAAGCGAGGTGATCATGCCTGGCGGTCGATGTTGGGAAGTTGTATTATATACTAATTGCCGCGAGAACTCTGGTTTTGCGATGCAGGATTAGTTGTAGTATGTCCTCGTTGGATAACATTGAAATATATTTTTCGCGGTATGTGGATGTCACCACACCATTAAGAATAAAACCAACTATAAATAGGGGACGTGCACAACGATGGCTCTGCCGCCTGCAGGGCTTGGGAACGGTTCGAAAAATACCGGTTATTTATGGTTCTTAACCAAGTTCTTCTTAACCGCTCGCGGAGAGCGGAATTGGTTCGCGAGCGTTATGATCGCTGGGATTAACCTGGTTAATTTCAAACGAGAAGTGGGTGGAGCATCGTTCGACTTACATAATCGAACTTAGGGAAGGTAAGTAGGTAGGTCTGTATATTATGATTATTCAATTAATGAGTGCTGTCTGTTCAAAATCTTCTTGATAAATGAAATCATTATAAATTATTAGTATTTGTTCAAAGATTCGATTTACCAGTTTATTTAAAAATGGGACTAATAAGAAAAAACCGGCCAAGTGCGAGTCGGACTCGCGCACCGAGGGTTCCGTAAAATATTTTTATAATACGAGTGTGATGTAATTTAACAATTTACGGTTTTCGCAATTTTTCCTTTATCTGTGCTATAAGACGTTACTTCAAACCAAATTTCAAGATGCTGAGTTCACGGGAAATACCCTGTAGGTTTTGATTCCCTTGCGAGTGTCAAAAATTTGCGGAAATTTGCGGCTTAAACGGCTGTGTTTTTTTATTGCATTGGCTTAGAAGTTAGATTTTTTTCACAGCTCCAAGGGACAGTAGACCTAAGTATTTGATATAAATTCCAGCTTGATGCCTCCGCGTGTTCTTGAGAAAAAGGGTCTTGACACACAGACAGACGGATGGACGGACGGACAACAAAGTGATCCTAGAAGGGTTCCGTTTTTTATCCTCTGGAGCACACGTCTTCAGCACGATGGGAGAGATTCCGTCGGGCCCACTCGACTTATGAATATCGAAGGAAAGAAGTGCTTTACGTACTGAGCTTTGTAAGAAGCGGACTTCCGGCATAGAGCACTTGCACGCGGTATGGTCAGTGGTACGTTTCCCCCGTCATCCAAAGTCGAGTTGGACGCAAAGAGTTTTCCCAAAAGGTCGGCTTTCTCCTCAGCGTCATGGACCAATGGATTATCTCCCATTTGCAGGGGTGGAAGGGATGGTCTACAGAAATTCCCCTAGACAGCTTTGGCTGTCTTATTACCAAATTTCATCTAAACAGGTTCAGCGGTTCAAGTGTGAAAAGTGACAGACAGATAGGATTACTTTCGCATTACCAGGCGGCCCGCCTGGTGGAGCAAATCCGAATATTTTACGTAAACAATATATTGGTACTTCACCTTAATAAATAATCACATTAAAGAAGTGAATAAAAATCTTTTTAACAAAAAATTAAACCGACGAAATAACTAAAAAAGCAATAAATAAATAAACCTCTTAAGTCTTGAGCTTATTTAACATAAACTATCAAATTTTATATATAAACTTATTTTGAGTCGGCGCCTGTATCACGCCGCCTATCATCAGATCCTGACTTCCTTAACATGGGACCACCCTTGAGGTATACCCTATCTAACAAAAGAAGAATAATCAAAATCGGTTCATAAATAACGGAGAGAGGGCTGAACAAACATAAAAATATATATATATATACGGTCGAATTGAGAAACTCCTTTTTTCCGTCGGTTAAAAATAACAACAACTTAGTGAAAATGTATTGTTGCATTTCTTGATGCTCGAACACTTAAAAAAAATGGTATAAAATACTATTACTTTCCCACGAATAGTACTCACTTACCATGGTTATGTGATAAAGGACATAATTGAATAAATGCAGTAAAAACATATGTAAGTATGAGGTTTAAAAACATTAAAATATTACTAATAATGATATTTTGTAAAAAGCTTAGTTTTGTACCCGGTATATTACCTGAAATGTTAAATACCAGAGACTTTTATCATCAGGAATGCGTCTACAATATTGATTCCAGGGTTTGTATGAATTTATTTAGCTGTAGTATTTAAGGTTTACGGAAAATTTAGAACTGAGAATAGAAAACATCACAGTAAGCATTACAGTTAGAATGTATAACGCCACCTGCCCTAGCAATCGAACATGATCGATATTTGGATATCGGCACCAAGTTCAAGAAATATTTAACTCAGTACCTACCAAAAAAGGTTTAAGGGAAGGTGTTAACCGCTAGCATCATTAATTGTTCTCAATAACATTACACGAAATAATATCTTGCTTAATGTTTTACTACGGTTCAGAAATTAAAAAGCAATGAATACTCTAGAAAAATTTGAAAGACGCACACTAATTAAACTTCTCTAGATATATTTATTTCGTGACTTTTGTTTAATATTCCTTCCATTTTCGCGGTACCAGGCTAGGTTCACTCCGCAGAGTAGGTATAAAGCTACAAGTACACGGCGAGGTCGACTAAACGTCAAAAAATTCAGTGGGATGCCGCGCGCCGGCTGTGCCGCACTTTAGTTCAATGCTCACTCACGCGCTACGTCGCGTCGTTCTTTTGTATCTAACCTATCAAGTTATTAGTACTTAGCCTAAAAAAAAAAAAGGTTTAATAGTTCACAAAAATAGATTAATAGGTGCATAACTGACGGGTAATTAAAAAAAGACTACCCTAACGTCGCGGCATCATCAGAATAGATAAGGGATAGACAGAGAAACAGCAAACAAACAGAAATATAACTGTAGGTAATTAGCGTTGTGCGACCTAAATTGCAACTTTATGGTGTCAAAACAAGAGTCGCTATTTATATAAATGATTTGGGGGAGTGGGACTTCTGTACTTGTACTATTATGTGTTCTGTGGCAGTACCTACGGAGTTATCGATAGCTGCATGCCTCGCTCATAGCAACACAACGAGGCCGCGAGGAAGGAGTACGCACGATGTTCTCTCGCCGCTGAACAGACCTTGAAAAAGGTGCGCGAATCATGTCCTCCTTACGAATTAAATAATAAATACATAATCTAAGCATTCGATATTAATACTTTCCTCAGTCAGTACTTCTACTGAAGTTATTCTCTTAAAAGCTTACAACATAATATAGGTTGTGAGGATTGTTTTGTTTTTACGAATTGCATTAGCCAGCGTAGCCTCGTGCCATGAGATAAGCTCTGATATTTTTGTGATATGTGTCACTAAAGGGCGGCCTGATCTGATCGTATCAATGCAACGGGTCGTCTATAGATATTCTACTGAGGCTCAAGTAACATTTACTTTTAGCTATACGTTTTATAACATATTCTTTCAGATATTCAACAACATTCGGTTCGATGTATTCCAAGTTTTCGCAAGTCTTGTATTTATTTATTTAAGGTTCACCAACAATTACTTACACATAGAAACACTTACAATATAATATATGCAATAATAAGAATACAGTGTAGCAATTACTTAAAGGTAAACACCACTTGTTTATATTATATTATGGCAATAAAGTAAAGACTAAATTTGTTTTATTATAATAAGTTAAGAATAAGTTAACAAAGTATTATTAAGTTTCTGATATACTGCTATTAAGTTTTGACAGCTGTGTGGAAAGGGAGTCGAAATGTATTGTATGGAACATAATATAATAAACCTTTGTTGTAAGGCACCCGTCTCCCGGCGAAATATGTGCAAGGTGCAAGATAATAATGCCGGTTTCACCCGCGTAAGTCCCGATCCCGTGGAAATATCGGAATAAAAAGTTAGCCTAATAATAATAATAATAAAAAAAAAAAAATAATAATAATAAAAGCCTAAATGTTAATCCAGGTCTCCAGCTATCTACATACCAAGTTGCGTCGCAATCGGTTCAGTAGTTTTTACGTAAAAGAGTAACAAACATCCATACATTCATACATCCATACATCCTCACAAACTTTCACGTTTATAATATTAGTAGCATCTTCAAAAATATCATCTGGACGAGAAGTTCCGGCGTCATCATTACAGCCGCCAGTTTCATTGTCATAGCTACTGCTGCTGCGATCACTGTCAATGTCATTGTATTATTAGAGAATCAATGTCTTGATACAAAGTTTGTTCACGTTCTATATAGCCCTGTTAAATTTTTATCACATGCTGACAACAATTTTGCCAATTTTCAACAGTAACGCTATTAAATGCTTCCTCTGCTAAACTTTTATTGTCGATTTCTCGTATATTGTGTGCGGCTATCTTCTTCTTAAGTAGAGCTCAAATTAACTCGATAGGATTAAGGTCACAGTGACAAGGCGGAAGCCTCAGTACAACATGACCATGGTCTCCCACAATTGCATCGATTTCATATTCTGGTTTTGGTTTATGCTGCTTTACTAAAATTAGTAATGATGGTTTCCTCAATGATGCATCAAATTCGATATTATTTTGTATAAGTCCAAGCTTTATTTCATCCACTTTGGAAGAAGAAATAAGAGCTTTGTTTGTTATCACTGAGTGATAAGGTGCATTGTCTAGTACTATAATAGAAGGTTCATGGAGATTGAGAATAAGTTTTTCTTTTACTCATTTTTTAAAGTTACTGGCAATCATTTCCGAGTGATAATCTTCATTTTTATTTATACCACTGAAGATTAAAAGACAATTAGGTACAAAACCTTGTGATCCTCCAGCATGAACTATGATGTATGTATTTATGTATACTGAAGATATTTCAAAAGGAAAAAGTCCTTTTGAAATATCTTCAGTGACTCCTTCTATATTTATTGACTTCCAGCATTTTTTTGCTTTGTAAAACTCATGAATATAAGATTCATCTGGACAAATAATATTCTTTTGTAAATCTGGTGGCAAATTTCTATTCTCTCGGATGATTTTTAAATATGATTCTCTTTTAGCTGCAATATGAGACTTTTCAAGTAAGCAGACCTTTATAGATTACATTTTTTATATTTAAATCCAATTGTACGAAGAATTATTTGAAATATTTTATATACTCGTATATACAATACATTTTCTACAGCAGTTAGATACTAGGTACTAATAAATTGCAAAAAAAACACTTTATTTTAAATTAATTTCTATATATTTTTTTAACAATTGAAGTTAAAATAACAACATTTTGTTACAAAAGAGTCTATTACATATAATAATATCCTTAACTTTCCTCATCATCAAATACGACATTACTTTCAGATCTTTTAATATAATCCAATATGTCAGACATGTCGAAGGAGATGGGATTCTCCAGTCTGATACGTCTCTCCCTATTCACGGACTCTTTGGTTATTTCAATGAATTTGGACACATTAATCGGATTGTTAGTGTCAGCAATGATCTGCTCGTAATCCCGATAAGTAATTTCAATACGATTCAAAACATCTGTTGCAAAAATAACCGGCTTGCCCCTAAAATTCAGTTTCTTTTTCAACACATACAATTTATATTCCTCTAGTGTAGGAAACTTTAAATTTTGTAGCACGTATAATATATACAATTTGTTTAAAGATAAAATTCTTGATAAGTTTAGTTTAGACACAGGCACTAATATCAGGTTTCCATTTTGCACTAAAACTTGCTTTGCTTTTATCTTTAACTGTTCATAAAAAGACTTTTTATCTTCTGTTACAAAGTAAGGTCTTAAAGTTTCTCTGCACAACGGTACATCTGTCAAGTCAACGTAATCCATGAAATGTGCAAACTTGTGAATATCGACTGCAGCAGGTAATATACTGTCATCAACTACTTTCTTGTGGTCCATATTTATATAATGTAGCTTATAAACATTATTAGGCTTTACAATTTCAGATACTAAAAAGCCATCTTTCTTCTGAAATATTTGTTCCAAAACAAACATAGCTTTATCTTCGAGGCGCGGTATGCGTTTCAGTTGGTTCAAATGTTTGAAAATATCCGCGCGCATATTTACCGAATTTGTATTGATTTTATATTGAAACCATTCAAGGATCTCCTTCATATGTTCTACAAAATGACTGTACATTCGCATTTTCTCTTTTGTAAAATGGATCGGATCATTTTTAAAAATAATAGATGAAAGCTCCACACAATACCACAAAGCTGTCGTAAGATTTACTTTTATCAACGGATCGTCTATAGAAACTCCACTGAGGCCTAAGTAGCATTCAGTTTTGGCAATACGCTTTACAACATAACCTCTTAGATAATCAACAACATTCGGTTCGATGTATTCCAACTTTTCGCAAGTTTTGTACAGGACGTAATATAATAAACCTTTGTTGTAAGGCACTCGTCTCCCGGCGAAATATGTGCAAGATAATATGTAGTCATTGTAATCGTCGAACTCTTTAAGTGGCACAATGGCACCTGTGAACGGCTCTCGTGTGCGGGGTCCAGTTAGAATTTTGTGTTCGATCATGCTCTTGAACGCTTCCAAATTGTAGAAGTACTCAATGGAGTTTTTAAAATTTTCATCGTTTAGCAACATTAAGGGGCACTCTATCATATTCCTGAACCGAGAGAAGTGAGCGGATTGTGATGATTGGTCCTCCTCGCTCTTGAATAAAATCTTATCAATCAAACTGTAATGAGTCAACAGAATGACGGGAATTCCAGTTTCATTCGACATAATTATATCAGGGAATGAGATCTCTTCTGCGTTTTCGTAACCAACGTTAGACACATCTTCTTCCAAGGTGGCTGGAGTGAATTTCCGAGTAAACTTTAAATTGTCAAAACTGAATGATTTCTTGTCATTGTGAATGTAGTTGATTAAGGCACTGATGCAACTTTCAATAACTTGCTTCTGATCGTGATGTTCAGGGTTCATCAACGTTTCGTAAAATGTAGTTCTCTTAAACTGTTTTATAAAACTGTCTTTTTCTTTGACGTTTAAGTTTAAAGAAGCTTCAGAATTAATTTTTTCCGCGGCTTCAAGCTCAGCATATAAACGAGTACGTAAACGTTTCAGCTTTTTAATTTCATCCAACGCCATTCGATCTGAAGAGGATTTAGTTAGAAATTGTAACTTTATATACGACTTCAATTGATCTTTTCTCTCATGGAACGTCTCAATAGTTATTTGGTCGTAATCGAAAGGATTCGACAGATCAGTTTCATCAACCAGCTCTTCGTTACAATGCACAATGTAACGCTTATTATTACAAATAAACATGGATGCCACAGACATATCAATGTCATTGATATTCGAATTGAATGCATAGAATGTAACATTATCAATCTTCATATTAGGATCGCAGGATCGTGTGTTAGAGCGATGCACAGTGCCATCTGTGATTACGTACAGTAACCGTACTGTATCATTTTCATTTAAACTTTCTGCCATCCAGTCTAACACTGTGTGTGGTAATGTATCCTTACCTTCTCCATTTTTCAGTGTATATCTTAATATCACTTTATCTTCTTCCACTCTGACGCACCGGTGGCCCCAGTGAAGGTACACTATCATGTCGTCTTTGTCACTGCCCGCTGCGCTATTCTGCCAAGCCTTGACTTCATCGTTGAAACTCTTCAGTGTCTCCAATCCTTTTCTATTAAAATATTCCTCTCCACACGTGGACAAAGAATCATCCGTTGCATAAATAAAATAATTCACCATATTTGTTTTGTTCACTTATCAGTTATCAGTCTAGATAGCAACGATAGAAACACTCACTCTAAAAATATCACGGGTTATCTTGCGGTACGAGGCTTCGATGCAATTCGTAAAAACAAAGTTTGTGTTTTAAAATGAGTTCAATATTGACGGTAAACAGTACGCACAAGCTATATTATGTTGTTAAACTTTCAAAAGATTAACTTTAGTAGAAGAATTGACTGGGTGAAGAATAGAAGTCGTATGTATTTTACTTATGAGGGGTAGGAGGAAAAGCGTGTGTTCAGCGGCGAGTACACATCTTGAATGCTTGATACTCCGTCATTTGTGTAGCGGTGTGGACATGCAGTCGATGACTCATCGTGTAAAAATAAACGATAATAGCGGTAGTCACGATGTAAGTATATATCCAGACGTTTAACTATTGGATGTCTTTCGACTAATAGAATTTAACTTTTAGAAGAGACATTATTTATTCATGACTGTAATGTCATTGAGAACAATGAATGACACGCGAGCGGTTAACATCTTCACTTTATATTTATTTTTTGTATTAAGTGAAATATCACTTTGGTGCCTTTTTAACTCAAAAGACGAAAATACATAAGTAGGTATATACCTTTTTAAAATTAACAAATAACAAGTTCAAATTATATTACATAATTGTTGGTCATTTTTAACTTCATGGTAATTAGTTATCTTATAACTCTTATAAGTTACTTGCAATATCGAGCATGTTCGGTTGCTAAGGCAGGTTACGTATTCTTAGCTTAAAAAGCTAAAATACTAAAACTAAATCATAATAATAATGCCATGTGTCACTCAGCGCATAGACTTTCTAAAGTAGAAGAGGTTTGACATCGAAGACGCATATTAGGACCACAAGAAAACACCCATATAGTCTATGTCTGTACCAAACTAAGTCAGCTAGCATATGGTTTACATAGACCTAAGTTACAAATACTGCCAATATATGACGTCATACCATGCATCTGTAGCTTCCACGTTACGCTTCGGTATCATATGCTGGGGCAACTCAACAAATTGGCCATTAGCTTTTAAATCAATCAATCAATCAATTTCTTTATTTGCGAGAATGGGTATGTATACAAGGGTGTTGTAATTATACAAAGTTTCTCCATCTTCCACCTATTACGGTATGCAAATATTAACTGTGTTATGTTTGTGTCATGCAGTCAACAATTTCTTACCCTAAAATTAATTTAAAATGTCGGAAGTAAAACACAGTCAGCAAACGACTAATAAATAGTTAAATTATATGCTTAAATTATGTCACCTAAACTAATTATGTCACCACGAAATAAATTTTAGTAAAATTATAATCATAAATTTATTCAAAGTTAATATTTTTATAATCTAAATATTCTTTAAGAGTATATATATAGTATGCCTTGTGAATCAATATGTTTCTCAGTTTTTTCTTAAATAAATCTATTTGTTCTATTTTAAACAGCTCAATCGGTAATTTATTATATATTCTTGATACCATACAATAAACACTTTTATTTAAGAGGGCGATTTTATTCGGAATAGTTCTTATTTTATGCTGATGCCGGTGACTGTTTAGCGTTTCAAACAGTTGTGCGTTCTTTTTTACGAACGTAGCCACTTCTAGTATATTTATTATTTTCTATTATTTTCTGCCTGGCGCAGGGTATATTTTTAATGGGTTAAGTGTGTAAAATCTCTATTGGATATTATAAACTAATTTATACCTATTATTTATGTGTACTGTGCTATGTTGGAAATAAACATTTTTCTTTCTTTCTTTTCTTTCTTTCTATATATATGGTCCGCAGGGTGAGCAACTTTAAGGCCTTGAAATGTTGCTTACAGCTGTCTGTTCTTTTAAGCTTTAATATTGCTCGTATGCATCGCTTTTGAGCTATAAATACAGCCTCCCAGTCTGTAGAATTTCCCTAAAAAATTACACCATATCGAAGTGATGATTCCACATAAGCATAGTATGCAGACAGCAGTGTCGTAATATCAACAGTTTTAGATAAGGATTAGAAAGCATAGGAACTTTTATATAGTTTTGTGCAAGTATGGCCTATATGCGCTTTCTAATTTAAATTGTAGTCTACACGCAAACCCAAAAATGTTGCAACCTCAAGCTCTTTTATTTGTGTTCCTGAGTATTCTATTTCAAAATCATTAGGTAAGTGTTTGATGCGATTCCTAAATACCATTATATTAGTTTTATTTAAGTTTATTACCAGGTTGTTGATCTTCAGCCAGTTTACTATATCTGTTAGTTGATTATTAATATTGCTTTTTAGAGTACTTTGATTTTCATTTGAAAAAACTACTATCATCTGCAAATAGGAACATTGGGGAAGTTACGGCTTTAGAAAAGTCGTTTATATAAATAAGAAATAATAAAGGGCCCAAAACGCTACCTTGGGGCACACCATATTTAACTTGTCTATATTCAGACGTATATACTAATTCCCTTCTCATCGTATGGCTTACTTTAGTGATAGATGTCGCTTGATGTCTATTATTAAGATACGACATGATCAGCTTTACGACGTTGCCCCTGATGCCATTCACGTAAAGCTTATTTTTTAGAATTCTGTGGTGTACACAGTCGAAAGCTTTAGTTAGGTCCATAAATAGTGCACAAACTGGTGTATTTTTGTCGAGTTTGTTCATTATTTCGGCTAAAAATTTGAATATAGCTTGATTAATAGTTTTAGTTTTTCGAAAACCTGTTTGTGCTTCTGTGATTATTTTATATTTCTCTAGATAGCAGAGCAGAGATAGAAAATCACAGCAGCGTTGCATCAGGGCTATTTTTTATTTAAAACAAATACATTCTTGTAAGCCCTACTTCAAAAAATACGGGTTAACTAATATTTTCAAGCATTAACATTTTTGAGTCCGCAGTATTTGTTAAGCAAAATATAAAATTATTGAAAAAAAGACAAGGTACTCGTCACATTGATAAGCTATACATAGACCCAAGTAAGACAACTTTAAAGCATATTCTCCAGGGCTATTCCTACATCATGGAGGACTGGCTGGAGAGGCGACATGGCTGCCTCTCCTACCGGCTGACGCAGGTGCTTTCGGGGCATGGCTGCTTCGGAAAGTACCTGTGTCGCATAGGCCAAAGGCCAACGCCCGCGTGCCATCATTGTGGAGGCTGTCGCGAGGACACCGCATTCCATACTTTGGTGGAATGCCCCGCTTGGGGAATTAACGCCGTGACCTCGTGACGGCTATCGGTGCGGGTTGCCTCTCGTTGGAGACCACGGTTTTGTCAATGGTCCACAGCGAGAGCGCATGGGATTCCGTCGCCTCATTCTGCGAGGAGGTGATGCACACCAAAGAGGCGGCGGAGAGGGAACGGGAGAGAATTAGTACTCTCCCATGCCGCAGGAGACGCACCGGGCGCCGGAGAGCGCTTAACGATCTCCGGCCTCCATGAGCGCTAACATAAGAGCAGCGGGTTCAGCCGATATCTCGGCCGACGCAATCTATGTAGGAGGGGGGAAAGCCCCTCACACTATTCGACGCCGCCTGACGTCCTGACAGGCAGGCGAAGTCTTTCGGGGGTTGAGTGGTAATCCTTCTAGGGCATACCTCGACTCCCGACTATAGGCTAAAGTTCGTAAGCAGTGTGGTTTTAGTCGGTTCGAGTCCGACATAACCACGTCATCGTGCAATCGGTGAAGTGGTACCCGTGGGGGTTTCCACACTTAAAAAAACAAAAAAGGGCTATACCTACATATTACGCAGAATGTATTTGAAAAAGGAACACTTACTTAAATCACTGAAAGGACAAGATTCTAGCATGCAGTTACAATAAAAAAAATTAAAATAAAAAACTATCCGTTTACAAGTTATGACCGTTTCAATTTCCAGGTATCTTTGCTTTTGTTTTTCATAAAAGTAGGTGGAATGTGTAAAGTTAAAAATTTTAAATCATACATATTTTTTTTTTTTTAAGTTTTTCATTCCGTTACCACAGATAACATAATAATAGTATTATGTTATCTGTAGTATGTATGTATAGTAGTATGTATAGTAGTATTATGTTATGTATAGTATAGACTAGTACTACAGTTCAGAAATTAAAAAGCAATTAATACTCAAGAAAATTAAATAAAGGTAAATAATGCCTCTTCTAAAAGTTTAATTATATTAGCCGACAGACACTAGTTAAACTTCTAGAGATATATTTATATCGTGACTACTGTTTCATATTGCTTCCATTTTCGCAGTCCATCATGCCTCGCTCACCGCAACACAACGAGGGAGGGAGCACGCACGATGTTCTGTTCTCTCGTCGCTAAACACACGTTGAAAAAAGCGCGCGAATCAGTGACGTAACAATAGGGATGAGGGTGGCAGAGCGTGCAAAATGACACGGCCCCACCGCCACCGGGTTCGCGAGGACGTTTAAAAACTAAGTACGTCTTTTCGTTTTCAAATAACCGCTTTTTAATATCTTAGATTTTAAAAAACGGTTATTTGAAAAAGAAGAGATAGATAGTTTTATAAAAGGTATACCTCAAAATATCGTTATAAAATCGGTTAAAATCGATATCTCTTAAAAATTCCAACGGGCTCACAAACTTAAATGGTTTTTTGAATTTTCTAAGCTGGTCCGACTAGTTTTAGTAATTTAAAAAAAAAATAGCGCATTTTGCAAAAAGGCTAAAAAAAATTATCGTTAATAATTAGAAAGTTTAAAACTGATCTCGCTGCAATTTATAGCACTTTTTACTATCATCACAAGCTACAATTTCAGAAAGTTTCAGATTTCTACGTACATTCCTATCAAAGTTATGAAATGTCGAAAAAATCGCTCTTTTTTTACTTTGACCTTCATTTGCTGCTAAGCAAAAGCACTTAGCGACTTATTATTATTTATTTTAATTAATAAATTTTTCGATCTGGTAAAATGTGTTAGCGGTTAGTTTAGATAGACATACTAATTATAGACATACATACATATTTGTAGGTATAAAAGGTACTTTACAAAAAAAAATATTAAAACATCCTTTATTTTAACTTGAATGGTCGAAAATGAAGATTGAAACTGTTTTCATTAGCTGCTGTTAAGCGCCGAGTTAGTCACGTATCTAGGCGCAGATTCAAAAAGGTTTTGGTCACGGCTGCCCGAAAATCGGCCAATTGCGAGTCGAACGACAGGCTCGTTCGCAATTGATACATTGTATTCTACAAATAAGACATGTACAAAATATATGGCGCCCTGGCCGAGATTTTGTACAGTGGTCAGTGACTATTTATCTTATTTGTGGTATAGGTTCATGTGGGCAAAGCCACGGGACGAACCCTAGTACTATTTACTGTAAAAAAGTTAGTCTGTTTATGAAAATTATAAAAGTAAATTTACGTTTGTTTGCACATCACAAAATCACGTTTAGATTTTAAACTTCTAGACCGATTTTAATGAAACGATATGAAATTTTAAAATCAAGTTAAACATTTTACTCTGAATAATTCTATTTAGATGCTTACTAAAATAACAAATTCAATCTCTGTACCAAATTACATCCAGATCCGTTGGGCCGTTTTTGCGTGAAAGAGTAACAAACATACACACATCCTCACAAACTTTCGCTTTTATAATATTAACTAGCGACCCGCCCCGGCTTCGCACGGGTGCAATGTAGATATTAATGTGGAGCAGTGTGGAGTGATTAATAACACTGCGATTATGATTAGTCTATGCTACAGGATATCTTTATATACAATATTTACAGCTCTTTTTTCATGAGACAGTACAAACATGTTTTCTTTAGAGGTTACTCTCGAAAGCGCGACATATAACTGGCCATGTGAGAAACACTTAACGTTCAAATCTAAGCCTGCAACGTTGAATGTTTGACCCTGTAACTTATTAATGGTCATTGCAAAAGAACGGTACATCCGATGATATTAGAGGAATCCGGGGAAATAAAACATCTTCTTTAGTATCACATCCGGTAAGTATTGTGCACTCTATTATGAAAGTTTTAAGGGACTTTATCAGCAATCGGGTACCGTTACATAATTTAGGCGGATTAAGGTTCCTTAATAAAATAGCAGGACAACCTACTTCCAACACCAGTTTATTTGGAGAGAGTACAGACGGGTTCAAAGAATTAAGAAATTCTGTGGGAAAATGAACAGCCTCTTCAAAATCGAGTACAGTGTTGACTGAGTAGTATATTTTCGTCGGTGCATCAATCTTTGAAAGAATCAAGTTATTCACCTAATCTACCTGTTCGTTAGTAGGTGACAGAATCGCTCTTTCTTTGAACCAAGATATAGTCTTACAACTTATGTTATCCATGTCTGGATAGATACTGTTGACTAACTCTTGAATGTTATTTATTAAAACACAAAGCTTTTGATTTTCTAGGTTAATCCTTTCATTATCTTGTGTTAGATCTCCATTGTCAACTTTGAGCAAGATCTTTGAAAAGAGCCTATTCTCACGTGAAGACAACGAAACTCTCATGTTTGTTTTAAGTTCCAATTTATTGATGTGTGGCCAAAGGTAAGATATTTTTAATTAAGCACTTATTTCATCAGCACGTGTACCTCTAGTCACAACTGGTAGAATTTGACGAAAGTCACCTGAGAACAAAATTGTAGATCCACCCATTGGTGAGTTTTTGCTGTGCAAATCGCGCAATGTTCTCTCCAATGCTTCCACGGAAGTCTTGTTCGACATGGTGGCTTCGTCCCAAATTAGGTACTTAATAGGGAAACTGCTTTATTGGCTGTTAGGAACATAGCGCGGGCGCAGCCACGCACACATAGACATCAGTAGCGCACATACACAACAGTCCCTCCCCCTATTTAACATAAATAGAAAATCACAAATTAATTTTAAAAGAACTGCTTATAATCGACCCTGGGTATGTCCCGCATCAGTCTGCTGGAACATCTCGAATTTGGAGGAGAAGGTGAGGATAACAGTTTCACCTCTTTCCTTTCTCCCTCCCCACTATCCGGCGTCTGAGAATCGTAGGGTTCGATTTGAATTGGGTCGCTGTCATACATAAAATCGTCCAAGCCCCCGTCCCTTTGTTTAACATCGTTAATTAGTGATGTGAGTTGGGTCGATGTTAACTTAGGGTGAAGTAAATCTAGACGTGTTCTGAGCTTTCGCCCAAACACCAACTCAGCCGGTGAGAAACCCGTGACAGAATGAGCTGAATTCCTATGAAAGACTTGGTAAAGTGTTGTATTGAATTAAAGACCATGATTAAATCAAACTGAAGTCAAATAGATATTTCAAAATTTTTAATCTGCACTCATTTTTATTGTGGGAACTTAAAACGCTTCGCGAACGCGCTTCACTTTCTGCTTGTCCATTACTAGCAGGATTGTAAGGCGGTGACGTAAGGTGAGCAATACCATTTAGTAAACAAAATTTTGTAAACTCAGCGGATGTAAACGCGGTACCGTTATCGCCAACAATTGTGTGAGGTAATCCATACTTAGACATAAAGTCATAAAATTTTTCAATAACGGTCGCCGAGGTGGTAGAAGTACTCACGTCGTATACTTCTAACCATTTCGAATCTACCACTACCAAGAACATTTGATTATTCAGCGGCCCAAGAAAGTCCATGTGTAATGGCGCCCGGTGCGGCGAGGGCCGTAACTGTTTGCATATTTCACACGAGTATATAATTTTTTCTATCGCTGCATCAATGCCTGGGAACCAAAACCGCGACCTAGCCTCTGATTTCGTTTTTACGATGCCTAAATGCGAGTTATGTAACTCTGATAAAACCTTCGACCGCAAAGATTCGGGAAATACCACCTTATGACCCCTCACCAAACAACCGTCTTCGTGTGATAATTGTGTCTTACATAAATGATAGGGTTTCAACTGCGTGTCCACTATTTTTTTAGGCCAACCGTTTTGAACATAACTTAAGCGCTTATTACACTTGGCTGAATTCAGTCGTCTGAATTCAGTCGCTACTGAATTCAGTCAAGTGTAATCGCACTTAGCAAGTTAGCATCCTGAATTCAGAAGCCAGGATGGTTTCTGACCAGGGTTGGCAACAACTAAAACAACTAAAAATCTCGTACTTTGGCTTTAAAACCTCGTACATTCATCAAGCATTTAAAATATTATAAAACCAAAAATGAGACATATTAAATGAGTCTAAATTTAGCAGACATTTGTTAACTTAAATTTTTTTTACTAAACAAATGAAATGTTGATATTTTTTAAGCAAAAAAATGCCGATTTCATAACCAAAAAAATATAAGTATGTGCATTTTGTTTTTCTTTTTTGACGTGACAACGTCTTATAAATTGGTTTGCCGGGTGACACTTCAAGAAACTGCGTTACGCTCCGCTCACGTTATGCGCTCACAATGAGAGCGAGTGAGAGGCACGCGTTTTAAATATAATTCTTTGTATAAATAAATGTTTTAAATTGTTACTATTATTTCATCCTTCTTCCTACTATACGAATGAATATTCACATTAAAATTATTTTACCACTCAAAGTCGTTGTCACGTAAAACTTTCGCCCGTATACCGACTTTACAGGCAACCAATTTTTTTTTTAATGAGTTCTTAATTTTTTATTTTAACATGTCTGCTAAATTCACACTCATCATATTTAACTATTGATTGAGGTTTAATGATAATCACATCAGACTACTACAATCTGCCAAATTTCCTAATTACATTTAACAGGTTTTGAATTGCTGAGTAACAATCTGTGGTGCATGTATCATTTCCACGTAAATTAGAAGGATATTATATGTCTGCGCTAATACTAAAATGAAAAAATCGATTCTTCGATTAGGTAATCAATCTCAGATCGCCATCCCTAGGAGCCATCCTCGTACACGCACCGCAGGTCCAACTTCGTCGCGCTATAGTCGGTAACTGATTCAGTAACTGAATTTAGGACAGTGTGATCAGAAGCTTCTAACTTCTGAATTCAGTAACTACTGAATTCAGACGACTGAATTCAGCCAAGTGTAATAAGCACTTTACAACTAAATGTAATACACTATCCTCGTTAGTAGCATTACGCAACTCATTCAAGGTGAACGGCATGTCGCCTTAGACAACAAAGTTGACGTATGATGCGCGATCAATAGGAGCGGCGGCGTGTGCGCAGATGCTGTCTCTCTCGCTCTCGGTGCGAGCCCGCCCTGATTGTAAACTCGCACGAGACAGGTAATCCGCGTTGTTATCAGCGCTACGAACATACTCAATTATATAATTGTATGCACTTAAAAACATTGCATATCTCTGCAATCTATTAGCAGACACCTCCGGTATACCTTTATGTGGGCCGAAAATAGAAATTAACGGCTTGTGATCTGTGCGTAATATGAATGGATCTGACCTGCCATATAAATACTGATGGAATCGACGTATTCGAAATATTATTGCAGTCGCCTCTTTTTGTATTTGTGAGTAATTTTTCTCAGCTGCGGTCAACCTGCGGGAAGCGAACGCTACCGAGCGCTCTGACCCGTCATAATTTATTTGAGACAAATAGCACCTAAGCCACACGGGGAAGCATCGACAGTTAAAAAAAAAAAAAAAAAAAAAAAACTATTTTGGCGTTTGAATTAAAGTGTGTTAAGACCTGATCAGACGTCAAAAATTTCTTAATTTTGTCAAACGCTTGTTGATGTAACGTAAACCAGTTTCACTTAACCCCCTTTTTTAATAGGTCATACAAAGGGCTCAGGATACAGAATGCTCCAGGCACGAAATTCCTATCGTAGTTTATAAGTCCTAAAAATGATTGCAATGTAACTATTAACATCGGTAGGAACGGGCGCATCAGCTATAGCTTTCACCTTTGCCGGATCTTTCTGTAATCCATGTTTGTTTATTATATAATCTAAATATTTAATTTAATTTTTGAAGAAATCGCATCTTTCTTTCTGCACAGTTAACCCTGCATCCTGAAGTCTTTGCAGAACTCAATCAATCAAATGTCAATCAATCAATAATTCATGACAGAATTTCCTTTATTTTCCCATAAATAAGTCTGAGCGGGCGATTCTCTGGTTCTCTGAATTCTACGTCTATCCCGTTCCTGGCTAAAGCGAGATTCTCTATTTTAACTAAACGCACTATTCCTTGTGCTACGACTTGTTTGAAGTACGACGTCTTCCAGACATGACTGAAGTACCTTTTACTTTCTGTACAAAAAAAAATAAACGATCGTCAATAACAAAAGAAACTCAGTTCTTTTTTGAACTCAAATAACCTTAGAATTGTTGAATAGTGCCAAACAACAAACTGCTTAATTACCTAAATTTTATATGTACCTACCTAGAAATGGACATGGCTCTATGTAGGTAATTAATCATTTTATTATTTGGCGCCGACTCAAACTAAGTTTATATAAAAACTGATGGTTTAAGTAAATAAGCCCAATACTTAAAACTTAAAAGGTTTATTTATTTATTTTGCTATTTAGTTTTTTTCGTAGGTTTAATTTTTTGTTAAAAAGATTTTTATTATTTGTTTTTTTTTTTTCATCATTAGCTCAACTACATTATGTGATGATTTCTAAACGCAAATACCTCATAAAGTAATGAAAAGTAAAAAGAAACACTATTCGTTACGTGGGAGAGCTATTCCGGCGCGTATGGGTCGGCTCAACTCCGGTCGATACCACGGCCTCACAGAAAACCGGCAGTGAAACAATGATTGCATTGCTTTTCACTGCGTGAGTGAGGTCCTTCCCCTCTCCCTCCTCTCCTCCTCTCCAATCCCCCTCTCCCGTCTTCCCGCTCTTCCCCCCTCTCCCTCTCTTCCCCTATTCCCACCTTAAAGGGAGGCAACGCACTTGTGACTCTTGAGTTATAGGTTCTCATGGCCGGCGGTAGTCATTTATCATCAGGTGACCCGTCTGCTAGTCTGCCCCATATACCATTAAAAAAAAATCGTTCCTACAATTTTCGAGGGTTTCTCTCAATTTTATCAGGATCTCATCATCAGATCCTGACTTCCTTGACATAGGACCACCCTTGAGGTATACTCTATCTAACAAAAAAAGAATAATCAAAATCGGTTCGGCCGTTCGACCCGCCAGCCGCTCGTCCCCCGCTTTTTAAATCAATGATACCTTCTAAGATATTCATTTTAATGATATGCTGTAAAAGGCAATTTTAATCTACAATGTATCTAATGTATTTAATTGGATAAGGAATAATACTGTATTGTTTAAAATAGTTTGATAAATAACCCATATTTTTTTTGTAATATATATGTGATAAAAATGGTTACTGAGCGTTATCCTAAGGAGATAAACATATACCATCGCGGACTTTTTTATAAAAAGATATTTTTAAGATATACAATTCCGTAGTACATTAATTTGATCTATCTCGTAAGGTTTAGCCAGCGTTTCCAATGTAAGCGCACAAAAATATGTTTGTTACGACATAACATTTCAAATCTTTGAATTTCGCTGTTTTTCTCTACTATAATATGCATGTATACTACATATAAACCTAACTCTTGAATCACTCTTCCATTGGTGAAAACCGCATGAAAATCCGTTCAGTAGTTTTTCAGTTTATCGCTAACAGAGAGAGATACACAAAGATGTGAACCTAGATAGACCACAACCTTTTTTGAAGGTTGGATCCGCGCCGCCTAAGCCATCCATAAATTACGTCACAAGAATTGCATGATATTTGCACCCCCCTCCCCCTTTTCCCACCGTCCTTGTCACATTTGAGGCACCTCCCCTGCATGGTGTGATGTCACATATTTTACAATTTTACACCTACAACAAAATAAGACGTGTAAATTGAAGAAGCGACAAACAAAAATACTGTATTCTTTTTCCATATTTAGGACATAGTTTGTATACTCTTTGACATTAGATAGCAATATATATGCCCACAGACTACGCCCACAGATTACCACAGAGCACAGACTTTTTTATCCGACCATAAAAGCTGACTACGTTTTTTCTACTTTTGTTTTTTACTTTTTTATTTTTCTCATTTGCTTTTTTATTGTACACATGTTCTTTCTATAATATGTCTTGTGTGCGTCCAATGTTTGTGCAAAATAAATGGTTTTTCTTTCTTTCTTTCTTTCTTTCAAATAAATGAGAACAGTCGTTGTGTCGTGTCTAATACTTTTCGTTGACCCACCCCTCCTTAATGTGTGACGTAATGAATGGATGGCCCCTAATATATAACTATGGTTAAAATAAAACATGACAAGCTCGGCACTCAACAGCAAGAAATGGAGAACGATGTTGGGATGGAATCAAAATAGTTTCATTAATTTATTAACTTATGTCCTTTTTTTAACCGACGAAAAAAAAGAAGGTTCTCAATTCGACCGTATATATATCTTTTTTTTTTATGTTTGGCCAGCCCTCTCTCCGTTATTTATGAACCGATTTTGATTATTCTTTTTTTGTTAGATAGAGTATACCTCAAGTGTGTCAAAATTGAGAGAAACCCTCGAAAATTGGAAGAACGAATAGTGTTTCTGTTTACTTTTCATTACTTTATTAGCATATCATATTTGCGTTCAGAAATCATTATATGATGTAGCTGAGCTGATGATGAAAAAAATCATGAAATAATAATCTTTTTAACAAAAAAATTAAACCGACGAAATAGTGGTTTCACCGAATAACCGAATACCGAATATTATTCGGTTTAACTTTTACCGAACCGAATATTCGGCCGAATTATTCGGTTTACATTGTTTTTTGTTTACATTGTTACAAGTTTAAAAAAAATATTGGCCCCGATTCTATTGTACACTCGACTAAACTAAAACCTGACTTAATTTCTTCATCAAATCAACCTTGTCTTCTTTCTGAAAAATAGATGCCAGTAACAAATAGACCAACAAGGTCTATTTGTTACTGGCATCTATTTTTCAGCGCCACTAAATTTCACTAAAACCTGTCAACTTTATTTCCACGCAGCGAGAGTCCCCATTTATTCAAATGCCGTATAATTACCGTATAAAAACTTGTTCAAAACGAACTAAGATGACGTTATTTTAATCGACACCTACGAAGACGCTTACTAAAAACACATAGCAAAAGAGATGGCATTCAACGGATAGCGGCTCTCGCTACGTGGCATTAAAGTTTATTTAAGCGTGTCAGATTTTAGTCGACAAATAAATTGCTTATTTCGATAGCGACATATGTTACCTACTTGTTTAAATTTGAAATAAGACCTTGTTTCGAAGTGTACAAGGTTTACATCTTATTTGAAGAAAATTTAGTCAATTTAAATTTAGAGAGTGAAATAACAGAATTGGTACCATTGTTTTGAGGTTTAAATTAAATGTTAATTTAAGGTTTAAAATAAATGTTGACTATAGATTAAGAAATAAATATATTTTCTTTGACTTATAATATAACATAAATCTTACATAGGAAGTCTTGTCTTTTAGTCCTACACCTTGGCTACATGAGCCAAGAAAATAGAAAAGCTTGAACCGAATATATTCGGCAACAAAACCGAATAATTCGGCCGAATACAAATAGTGGAAAAGATGCCGAATACGCCGAATACCGAATACCAAACGAATATTCGGCGCATCTCTACTAAAAAGCAATAAATAAATAAACCTCTTAAGTCTTGAGCTTATTTACATAAACTATCAAATTTTACATAAACTTATTTTGGGAGTGTTTAGGGTTAAAAGAAGGGAAGGGGTATTGTTTTTAAGGAAGAATTGCATAATGTATATTTTACAGGTGTATTTGAAAATAGAACACTATTATAATTACTTTAAATCTCTCACTCTTAGTCTTAGTCGCTCTTACTCAAATCACTGAAAGAGCATGACTCTAGCATGCAGTTACAATAAAAAGAGGTAAAATTACCTGGAAATTCAAACGGTAATTACTTGCCCTTTCAGTGACTTGAGTAAGTATTCTATTTTCAAATAAATCCTGTATAAACAAGGCGTGTGGATTTAAAACTTTTCATGGCCATCAGTCTATATTTTGTAGTTTTCTTAGCAGAAATTGAATTTGATTATACTCTTATAATAATACAGTACATTTTCTACAGCGAAAGATACTGGGTGCTAATAAATTGCAAATAACACACAATTATTTAAATAAATTTCCATATATTTTTTATACAATTGATGTTAAAATAACAACATGTTGTTACAAAAGAGTCTATTACATATATTATAATATCCTTAACTTTCCTCATCATCAAATTCGACAATACTTTCAGATCTTTTAATATAATCCAATATGTCAGACATGTCGAAGGAGATGGGATTCTCCAGTCTGATACGTCTCTCCCTATCCACGGACTTTTTGGTTATTTCAATGAATTTGGGCACATTAATCGGATTGTTAGTGTCAGCAATGATCTGCTCGTAATCCCGATAAGCAATTTCAATACGCTTCAAAACATCTGTTGCAAAAATAACCGGCTTGCCCCTAAAATTCAGTTTCTTTTTCAACACATACAATTTATATTCCTCTCGTGTAGGAAACTTTAAATTTTCTTGTACGTATAATATATACAATTTGTTCAAAGATAAAATTCTTGATAAGTTTATTTTAGACACAGGCACTAATTTCAGTGTTCCATTTTGAACTAAAACTTGCTTTGCTTTCATCTTTAACTGTTCATAAAAAGACTTTTTATCTTCTGTTACAAAGTAAGGTCTTAAAGTTTCTCTGCACAATGGTACATCTGTCACGTCAACGTAATCCATGAAATGTGCAAACTTGTGAACATCGACTGCACCAGATAATATACTATCATCAACTACTTTCTTATGGTCCATCTTTATATAATGTAACTTATACATATTATTAGGTTTTACAATTTCAGATACTAAAAACCCATCTTTTTTCAAAAATATTTGTTCCAAAACAAACATAGCTTTATCTTCGGGGCGCGGTATGCGTTTCAGTTGGTTCAAATGTTTGAAAATATCCGCGCGCATATTTACCGAATTTGTATCGATTTTATATTGAAACCATTCAAGGATCTCCTTCATACGTTCTACAAAATGACTGTACATTCGCATTTTCTCTTTTGTAAAATGGATCGGATCATTTTTAAAAATAATAGATGAAAGCTCCACACAATACCACAAAGCTGTCGTAAGATTTACTTTTATCAACGGATCGTCTATAGAAACTCCACTGAGGCCTAAGTAGCATTCAGTTTTGGCAATACGTTTTACAACATAACCCCTTAGATAATCAACAACATTCGGTTCGATGTACTCCAACTTTTCACAAGTTTTGTACAGGACGTAATATAATAAACCTTTGTTGTAAGGCACTCGTCTCCCGGCGAAATATGTGCAAGATAATATGTAGTCATTGTAATCGTCGAACTCTTCAAGCGGCACAATGGCGCCTGTGAACGGCTCTCGTGTGCGGGGTCCAGTTAGAATTTCGTGTTCGATCATGCTCTTGAACGCTTCCAAATTGTAGAAGTACTCAATGGAGTTTTTAAAATTTTCATCGTTTAGCAACATTAAGGGGCACTCTATCATATTCCTGAACCGAGAGAAGTGGGCGGATTGTGATGATTGGTCCTCCTCGCTCTTGAATAAAATCTTATCAATCAAACTGTAATGAGTCAACAGAATGACGGGAATTCCAGTCTCATTCGACATAATTATATCAGGGAATGAGATCTCTTCTGCGTTTTCGTAACCAACATTGGACACATCCTCTTCCAAGGTTGTTGGAGTGAATTTCTGAGTAAACTTTAAATTGTCAAAACTGAATGATTTCTTGTCATTGTGAATGTAGTTGATTAAGGCACTGATGCAACTTTCAATAACTTGCTTCTGATCGTGATGTTCAGGGTTCATCAACGTTTCGTAAAATGTAGTTCTCTTAAACTGTTTTATGAAACTGTCTTTATCTTTGACGTTTAAGTTTAAAGGAGTTTCAGAGTTATTTTTTTCCGCGGCTTCAAGCTCAGCATATAAACGAGTACGTAAACGTTTCAGCTTTTTAATTTCATCCAACGCCATTCGATCTGAAGAGGATTTAGTTAGAAATTGTAACTTTATATACGACTTCAATTGTTCTTTTCTCTCATGGAACGTCTCAATAGTTATTTGGTCGTAATCAAAAGGATTCGACAGATCAGTTTCATCAACCAGCTCTTCGTTACAATGCACAATGTAACGCTTATTATTACAAATAAACATGGATGCCACAGACATATCTATGGCACGGACATTCGAATTGAAGGCATAGAATGTAACATTATCAATCTTTATATTAGGATCGAAGGGTCTGATGTGGTAGGGATGTACAGCGCCATCTGTGATTACGTACAGTAACAGTACTACATCATTTTCTTTTAAATTTTCTGCTATCCAGTCTAACACTGTGTGTGGTAATGTATTCTTACCTTCTCCATTTTTCCGTGTATATCTTAATACCACTTCATCCTCTTCCACTCTGACGCACTGGTGGCCCCAGTGAAGGTACACTATCATGTCGTCTTTGTCACTGCCCCCTGCGCTATTCTGCCAAGCCTTGACTTCATCCTTGAAACTATTCAGTGTCTCCAATCCTTTTCTATTAAAATATTCCTCTCCCTTCGTGGACCAAGAATCATCCGTTGCATAAATAAAATAATTCACCATATTTGTTTTGTTCACTTATCAGTAGGGGGGGAGGGGGAAGCGTGTGTTCAGCGGCGAGTAAATATCTAGAATGCTAACACTCCGTCGTTTGTGTAGCGGTGGGCGACGCATGCAGTCGATGACTCATCGACGATAATAGCAGTAGTCACGATGTAAGCATATATCCAGACGTTTAACTATTGGATGTCTTTCGACTAATAGAATTAAACTTTTAGAAGAGACATTATTTATTCATGACTGTAATTTCATTGTGAACAATTAATGACACTCGTGCGGTTTTTTTTGTATAAAGTAACATATTACTTTGGGGGCCTTTTTAACTCAAAAGAAGATAATAAATAAGTATATTGCTTTTTAAAATTAACAAATTACAAGTTCAAATTATATTACATAATTGTTGGTCAATGGTCCCAATTCTATTGTTCACTCAACTAAACTACAACCTGACTTAATTTCTTCAAATGAAATCAACCTTGTCTTATTCGTAACAAGGTCTATTTGTTACTGGCATCTATTTCTCAGCGCCACTAAATTTCACTAAAACCTATCAACATATACTCAACTTTATTTCTACGTAGCGAGAGTCCTCAAATGCCGTATAATTGCCGTATAAAAACTTGTTCAAAACGAACTAAGATGACGTTATTTTAATCGACACCTACGAAGACGCTTACTAAAAACACAGAGCAAAAGAGATGGCATTCAACGGATAGCGGCTCGCGCTACGTGGTATTAAAGTTTATTTAAGCGTGTCAGACTTTAGTCGACAAATAAATTGCTTATTTCGATAGCGACATATGTTACCTACTTGTTTAAATTAGAAATAAGACCCTGTTTTAAAGCGTACAAGGTTTACATTTTGTATGAAGAAAATTTAGTCAATTATAGTCAAGAGAGTAAATACAACAGAATTGACACCATTATTAACTTTATGGTAATTAGTTACCTTATAAGTTACTTGCAATATCGAGCAAATTCGGTTGCTAAGGCAGGTTACACATTCTTAGTTTAAAAAGCTAATATATTAAAACTAAATAATAATTAAGTAGCATATTTAAATATAGTATGCATGTCAATTTAAGGACTTTTTTCTATTCGTATCGTATAGTTGACATTTACATTGACACTGGTCCTATATAAATTTTTTTTTTCAATGTAATTAATTTATTTATATACATTTATTAAAAATAATTATGTAAATTAATAAAATAAATGACTATATTAAATTTACATGATTAAGTATTATTTGGAAATTTGGAATTGGAAATGATATTGTTTAAATACTGTCATTTTTTTTCCAATTTTATAATAAATATTAATTTATTCAAGCTAACAATGTAATTAGTATAAATTATATAATTATTTTGCACACCGGCAACGGTTGGATATGGTATTCTGCTAGTACTAAATTGACTCTACCATGACGTGTATTTGTATACCCATATTCTGCGAAAAAAAAATCTTTTCAAAAAAAAGTTTGTGTGGATAAATAGGATTCGACGTTACAAAAAGCAATTGATCAGTTTAATCAGAATTGTATGTTCCAAAGAAATGAGAGGTGAGTATATCGAAAATGGGAACAACCGGATCCATTTGTGAGTAATGGCCACTTACCAGATGATTAGGTATGTTATAAATACAACATAATTGGCGTAACATCTGGTCGGTGCCTGTCACTCATACCGAAGATGATTGGATTGAGATGTTAAGTGCTCATGTGAGACTATACAGGAAATGGAGCCTGTCGTCATAGCTACAGAAGACGTAAGTAGTGCAGTCCGTTCATTACCAAATTGGAAATCAGCAGGACCAGATGGACTGCACAACTTTCAGCAGCATTGGATTCAGGTTTATTGCCCCATTTTATCACCACTGACATAACCCACTTACTCTATAAATCTGGTAGTGCCATGGATCCCAAAAATTACATACCTATCACATGCCTACCAACCATGTATAAGCTTCTAACATCTATTCTCAGAGTAAAAATTACTACACAATAAATTCGCTCATTTCTATTTCTCAGAATTGATGTAGAAGCGGGAGCCGTGGTAAAGAGAAAGTGGTAAAGACGGTTAATGAAGTTGTTTATCCCACGAAAGCTTGGGGGGTCGTGAACTCTTAAACATTAAGATCTACACCAGCATAATCGCTATATATGCTATAAATAATCTTGGAGAATATGTTCTTCATACTGATGTGGGAGTGCAATGTAATGTAGTTGTAGTGGACAAAGGAGTCACTCCACTCGTTCTGGCTAAAGAGAACTGGTGCAAACTTGTAGTACTTAGTAGTAATAATCGCAGGGAGGGATAGAAGGTCAAAGAGCTCCATGGTCCGTAACCAGGTACCGAAGGTTTTGTTTTGCAATTTTGGACCAAGTTGTTATGACGAATAACTATCGGAAAATCGATCATTTTTTACAATTTTACATTTTTTTGGTTTAAAGTGATTTCACAATAAGTAAACAGAACATTTTGCTGAAAAATAATCAGTAATACCACATACAGCCAAAAACTGCAATGTAATCAATCAAACAACATTTAAACATTTTATGCAATCAGCTGATCTAGAGGGCGCGGAACGTTTAAGGTCATTTACCGTACCGCACAAAAAGAATACCTACGCATGTTGCATGTACATTGCGTAGCGCCAAATGAAACGAATGATTACGTTGCAGTTTTTGGCCGTATACGGTATTTCTATTTATTAATTTTTGAAGTGAAAACTTCTTTAGCGGCGTTGTTAAATTCGCGTCAAGACACATGACCTGACCGAAAATTCGTAAGACGGAGCCGATTTTCTTATATTTAAAAAAATATAACATTTCAAATTCATAAATTTATGAGCGGTCAGGAGCGCAGAACTTCCAGTTCCTATTTAGATATGTTATTATCTACTTTTTATTTTCAACCTAATTATATATATACAGATGTGTGTGTGTATGTATATGCAAATACATTATGAAGTTATGTTTTCACTTCTGACGTGCCTACGACTGACTGTTGTTTTTTTTTGTAACTTTTAAGCAAAAAAACGTAAAAAAAATTGATGAATTTTTCGGCAGAATGATGGTGTGAATATTTCAGGATTCGGTACGGTGTCACTTACACCCTGTATATATACCTATATTTGACGGATTGAATCAAAATTTAGTAAATATTTAAAAAAAATTGAAATTGCGCTATCTGTGAGACTTACCCTAAATAATTTACGAATAATTAGTTCACAAGATATTACAGTAATAGCGCACAGAATCCACAGAAGGCGTAAAAATAAAATAAACCAACTCGAGGTCAGCATTTTTCTTTGCGCTAACACGTTTTCCCGGCTAGCCGGTCGGCCACCGAGCGTCTGAAGTGTAAAGTGCGGGTATGTAAATTTGTTTATCCGTGTTCTAGAAAAAATAGCTATGATTAGTTTGGGTCTAGAGAGCACTGTGTGTCTGTGTATATATCCCAGGATATGATTATTCTTTAATTTGAAGACATATTACACAACTAAAGGCAATAACAGACTTGTTATTATTTCTCAATAACTGAAACAAACATTAAACAACATGATGCAATCGGGAAAAATCAAATAAATTAACTAATATTGCACCATAATCCCCCTATAAACTTATAAGATGTTTACTGTCGTCTCTGAATTAATATTAATTCGATTGTTATCACTTTATTTATATGTACATATACTATATATATTATACAGGGTGTAAGTGACACCGTACCGAACCCTGAAATAGTGTATTCAGACCATCATTCTGAATGGAAAATCATTGCAAATTTCTGCCGATGCTTGCGATGCTTTCTTTTTCAATTTTTGCTTAAAAGTATGAAACAAAACAGTTTACCGAAAAAAATCAGTAAATACCCCATACGGCCAAAAACAGCAATGTAATCAATTAAACAAAAAGGTCATTTAAAAAAAAAATCTCCATCTTAGTTTACTAATGTTGATACTTTACACTGGAATACATTAATTATCATAAATAACTATAACCTATGTCGCTCAGGAAGAGTCTAGCTTTCTATCAGTGAAAGAATTTTTTAGAATCATATCGGTGGATCCAGAGATCAATAATTACGGTTCAACAGGCTGGATGCTTACCGGTTGGACACCAGCACGCGTGTATATAAAGCGCGCCGAGTGCCGCGCTGCTGCCTACAGCACCAAGATATAGATAAAACCTATTTCTCAATATGGCATGCCCGAGTCATCATTTGACGGCCAACGCATTAACAGAGATTACGCGATGGAAATAAACTGCAATCCAGTAGAATTGGCCGAAACCGACTTACTGAAGAACACCGTTTAATATTCGATATTGTGTGTCGCAGCGTAGACTGTGCATTGGGAAAAATGTTGTTTGTAGATGCTCCCGATGGAATGGGAAAGACTTTTCTTACTAAAGTTAATTTGAAAATTGCGCTTGCTGTCATTTCATTGGGCATAGCAGCCACTTTGTTACCAGGAGGGAAAACTGCCAATAGTACGTTTAAAATTCCGATCGACTTACGACTACGACTTGTTTTGCTTACGGACGGTAAATTTTTCATTGAAAATTCAACGAAATTTTACAGTCCGTAAGCAAAACGAATCACAGAGAGACCTGTTTGTAATATTTCTAGAAACAGCGTTTATTATGTGGGATGAATGTACAATGGCAAACCGTAAAGCGGTTGAAGCGATAAAATATTACTTGATATTAAGCAAAATGATCAACAGGTGGGTGGTATTACAGTACTTTGTTGTGGCGGCTTTCGTCAGACTCTGCCCGTTATACCACGTGGCATACCGCGAGCGCCGTTCACTGCTTAATGTTATACTACAGTTCAGAAATTAATACTCTAGAAAATTTAAATAAAGGTAAACAATGCCTCTTCTAAAAGTTTAATTACATTAGTCGAAAGACACTAGTTAAACTTCTAGAGATATATTTATGTCGTGACTATCGTGATATTATATTGCAGTGCCTCGCTCACTGCAACATAACGAGGGAGGGAGTACGCACGATGTTCTGTTCTCTCGCCGCTGAACACACGTTGAAAAGAGCGCGCGAATCAGTGGCGTAAACTAACAAAATCACATTTGCATAAATTTGTAATATTACTTAGTATGTACTGCCTACTAGTAATCCATACTAATGTTGTAAATGCAAAAGTAGCTCTGTCTGTCTGTTCCACTTTCACGCCTAAACCGCTGAACAAATTTTCATGAATTTTGGAGACGGACATAAGCTACGTTTTATCTAAAAGGTGTATTTGAAAATGGAACACTTACTTCAAATCTCTCACTCTTATTATTAGTCTTAGTCGCTCTTACTCAAATCACTGAAAGAGCATAACTCTAGCATGCAGTTACAATAAAAAGAGGTAAAATTACCTGGAAATTCAAACGGTCATTACTTGCCCTTTCAGTGACTTGAAGTTGTAAGTATTCTATTTTCAAATGGCGTGTAGATTTAAAACTTTTCATTGCCATCAGTCTATATTTTGTAGTTTTCCTAACAGAAATTGAATTTGATTATACTCTTATAATATAATAATACAGTACATTTTCTACAGCGAAAGATACTGGGTGCTAAAAAATTGCAAATAAAACACAATTATTATAAAATAAATTTCTATATTTTTTTTTAAACTATTGATTTTAAAATAACATGTTATTACAAAAGAGTCTATTATAATAATATCCTTAACTTTCCTCAACATCAAATTCGACAATACTTTCAGATCTTTTAATATAATCCAATATGTCAGACATGTCGAAGGAGATGGGATTCTCCAGTCTGATACGTCTCTCCCTATCCACGGACTTTTTGGTTATTTCAATGAATTTGGGCACATTAATCGGATTGTTAGTGTCAGCAATGATTTGCTCGTAATCCCGATAAGCAATTTCAATACGATTCAAAACATCTGTTGCAAAAATAACCGGCTTGCCCCTAAAATTCAGTTTCTTTTTCAACACATACAATTTATATTCCTCTCGTGTAGGAAACTTTAAATTTTCTTGCACGTATAATATATACAATTTGTTCAAAGATAAAATTCTTGATAAGTTTATTTTTGACACAGGCACTAATATCAGTGTTCCATTTTGAACTAAAACTTGCTTTGCTTTCATCTTTAACTGCTCATAAAAAGACTTTTTATCTTCTGTTACAAAGTAAGGTCTTAAAGTTTGTCTGCACAACGGTACATCTGTCACGTCAACGTAATCCATGAAATGTGCAAACTTGTGAACATCGACTGCACCAGATAATATACTATCATCAACTACTTTCTTATGGTCCATCTTTATATAATGTAACTTATACATATTATTAGGTTTTACAATTTCAGATACTAAAAAGCCATCTTTCTTCTGAAATATTTGTTCCAAAACAAACATAGCTTTATCTTCGGGGCGCGGTATGCGTTTCAGTTGGTTCAAATGTTTGAAAATATCCGCGCGCATATTTACCGAATTTGTATCGATTTTATATTGAAACCATTCAAGGATCTCCTTCATACGTTCTACAAAATGACTGTACATTCGCATTTTCTCTTTTGTAAAATGGATCGGATCATTTTTAAAAATAATAGATGAAAGCTCCACACAATACCACAAAGCTGTCGTAAGATTTACTTTTATCAACGGATCGTCTATAGAAACTCCACTGAGGCCTAAGTAGCATTCAGTTTTGGCAATACGTTTTACAACATAACCCCTTAGATAATCAACAACATTCGGTTCGATGAATTCCAACTTTTCACAAGTTTTGTACAGGACGTAATATAATAAACCTTTGTTGTAAGGCACTCGTCTCCCGGCGAAATATGTGCAAGATAATATGTAGTCATTGTAATCGTCGAACTCTTCAAGCGGCACAATGGCGCCTGTGAACGGCTCTCGTGTGCGGGGTCCAGTTAGAATTTTGTGTTCGATCATGCTCTTGAACGCTTCCAAATTGTAGAAGTACTCAATGGAATTTTTAAAATTTTCATCGTTAAGCAACATTAAGGGGCACTCTATCATATTCCTGAACCGAGAGAAGTGGGCGGATTGTGATGATTGGTCCTCCTCGCTCTTGAATAAAATCTTATCAATCAAACTGTAATGAGTCAACAGAATGACGGGAATTCCAGTCTCATTCGACATAATTATATCAGGGAATGAGATCTCTTCTGCGTTTTCGTAACCAACATTGGACACATCCTCTTCCTCGGTGGTTGGAGTGAATTTCTGAGTAAACTTTAAATTGTCAAAACTGAATGATTTCTTGTCATTGTGAATGTAGTTGATTAAGGCACTGATGCAACTTTCAATAACTTGCTTCTGATCGTGATGTTCAGGGTTCATCAACGTTTCGTAAAATGTAGTTCTCTTAAACTGTTTTATGAAACTGTCTTTATCTTTGACGTTTAAGTTTAAAGGAGTTTCAGAGTTATTTTTTTCCGCGGCTTCAAGCTCAGCATATAAACGAGTACGTAAACGTTTCAGCTTTCTAATTTCATCCAACGCCATTCGATCTGAAGAGGATTTAGTTAGAAATTGTAACTTTATATACGACTTCAATTGTTCTTTTCTCTCATGGAACGTCTCAATAGTTATTTGGTCGTAATCAAAAGGATTCGACAGATCCGTTTCATCAACCAGTTCTTCGTTACAATGCACAATGTAACGCTTATTATTACAAATAAACATGGATGCCACAGACATATCTATGCCACGGATATTCGAATTGAATGCATAGAATGTAACATTATCAATCTTCATATTAGGGTCGCAGGATCGGATGTTAGATGGAAGCACAGCGCCATCTGTGATTACGTACAGTAACAGTACTACATCATTTTCTTTTAAATTTTCTGCTATCCAGTCTAACACTGTGTGTGGTAATGTATTCTTACCTTCTCCATTTTTCCGTGTATATCTTAATACCACTTCATCCTCTTCCACTCTGACGCACTGGTGGCCCCAGTGAAGGTACACTATCATGTCGTCTTTGTCACTGCCCCCTGCGCTATTCTGCCAAGCCTTGACTTCATCCTTGAAACTATTCAGTGTCTGCAATCCTTTTCTATTAAAATATTCCTCTCCCTTCGTGGACAAAGAATCATCCGTTGCATAAATAAAATAATTCACCATATTTGTTTTGTTCACTTATCAGTAGGGGGGGGAAGCGTGTGTTCAGCGGCGAGTAAATATCTTGAATGCTAACACTCCGTCGTTTGTGTAGCGGTGGGCGACGCATGCAGTCGATGACTCATCGACGATAATAGCAGTAGTCACGATGTAAGTATATATCCAGACGTTTAACTATTGGATGTCTTTCGACTAATAGAATTAAACTTTTAAAAGAGACATTATTTATTCATGACTGTAATTTCATTGTGAACAATTAATGACACTCGTGCAGTTTTTTTTGTATAAAGTAACATATTACTTTGGGGGCCTTTTTAACTCAAAAGAAGAAAATAAATAAGTATATTGCTTTTTAAAATTAACAAATTACAAGTTCAAATTATATTACATAATTGTTGGTCAATGGTCCCGATTCTTTTGTTCACTCGACTAAACTACAACCTGACTTAATTTCTTCAAATGAAATCAACCTTGTCTTATTCGTAACAAGGTCTATTTGTTACTGGCATCTATTTCTCAGCGCCACTAAATTTCACTTAAACCTATCAACATATACTCAACTTTATTTCTACGTAGCGAGAGTCCTCAAATGCCGTATAATTGCCGTATAAAAACTTGTTCAAAACGAACTAAGATGACGTTCTTAGATTATATATAGGTCCAGATACCGTGACTAGTACAAAAGTCACCGTTTACTTTGAAGCCACTTTTTGGTGCTGTGTGAGTGAACCCCGCCCAACGCGAGTGTCTACGTACAATGTTTATGTTTGTGTGCATTGACGGTTTTACTACCAGTGCATAGAGGTTACCCCAAAATTCAGGGACTTTTTTATTAAACATATATTTTCTTTTTATGTAAGTAATATTAAATAAATACATTTTGAATGTATTTAAATCAGTTACGAATATTCGTTTATTTCATTTTTTCGTTTTTTTCATTTTATTCGTTTAGTTAAAAAGACAAATGTAAAATAAAACTACTTAGTAGGAACTATTTATTTATCACAATATTTTTTGGTTTGTTTTCAAGACATTTTTTTTTAGAGTTTCCTCCTTAAGAATTGATTTTCATTTATGGCCGTATGAAAAAAATATGAGAATAAGAGTAATTTTTTTTTATGGTAAATGTAACATAAAAGCTCTTTTGAGTAATAAAATTAAATGCAACTTTATTCACAGGAACAGAGTAACAAAAGGTATTTTGATAAAATAAAGTAAATGTTTTGCCTTGTTTTGTAGGGCTTGGATATATATATATATATATATAAGTATCAAGAAACTAGCAAAATTTTACAAGTCCTAAGTGCTCTATAGCTGTGTTCGTTAGGAGTAGTAATAATAAGTTATAATACGAGTACAATCCCACAGCTAAAGTATCGTTTGACGGACACATTGAACTCCAGGTGCTAGTTTAGAAATTAAGAATATTTGAAGGATTCCAGTTTCGCGAACATTAACGTTAAGCATATTTCTCGTCTTTCTATAAATAACAAGTTTGGCAAAGAAAAATATATATACTGCTAGAATGCGTTATGGGTAAATGAAATTCACGTCCTGGCAACATCTCTAGTAATGGCGTCGTAATTTTATTAATTTGAAATTTTGTTCTATTGTTTATAAATACATTAGGAAATGGAATACTTACATATGAAATGTGATGTTCGGACACTTAAGATTTTTTTTTGTATAATTTTTACAGAATGTGACAGCACAAGCAGGCATTTTTAAATATTATAAGTAGCGACTCGAGACGTACTTCAGCGGCGAACGTTCGCTCGCGTGTGACGAGTGAGACGCTTGTATTTATATTAGACGCTTGTATTTTTTGGCTTCAGTTTTGAGGCACGGATTAGGCATCTGGACCTATATATAATCTAAGATGACGTTATTTTAATCGACACCTACGAAGACGCTTACTAAAAACACAGAGCAAAAGAGATGGCATTCAACGGATAGCGGCTCGCGCTACGTTACCACGTAAAGTTTATTTAAGCGTGTCAGACTTTAGTCGACAAATAAATTGCTTATTTCGATAGCGACATATGTTACCTACTTGTTTAAATTAGAAATAAGACCCTGTTTTAAAGCGTACAAGGTTTACATTTTGTATGAAGAAAATTTAATCAATTATAGTCAAGAGAGTAAATACAACAGAATTGACACCATTATTAACTTTATGGTAATTAGTTACCTTATAAGTTACTTACAATATCGAGCAAGTTCGGTTGCTAAGGCAGGTTACACATTCTTAGTTTAAAAAGCTAATATATTAAAACTAAATAATAATTAAGTAGCATATTTAAATATTGTATGCATGTCAATTTAAGGACTTTTTTCTATTCGTATCGTATAGTTGACATTTTTTTAATTACATTTACATTGACACTGGTCCTATATTAATTTTTTTTTCAATGTAATTAATTTATTTATATACATTTATTAAAAATAATTATATAAATTAATAAAATAAATGACTATATTAAATTTACATGATTAAGTATTATTTGGAAATTTGGAATTAGAAATGATATTGTTTAAATACTGTCATTTTTTTTCCAATTTTATAATAAATATTAATTTATTCACGCTAACAATGTAATTAGTATAAATTATATAATTATTTTGCACACCGGCAACGGTTGGATATGGTATTCTGCTAGTACTAAATTGACTCTACCATGACGTGTATTTGTATACCCATATTCTGCGAAAAAAAAATCTTTTCAAAAAAAAGTTTATGTGTGGAGATCTACTTTTTATTTTCAACCTAATTATATATATACAGATGTGTGTGTGTATGTATATGCAAATACATTATGAAGTTATGTTTTCACTTCTGACGTGCCTACGACTGACTGTTTTTTTTTGTAAAATGTTCTGTTTACTTATTGGGATATGACTTTTAAGCAAAAAAACGTAAAAAAAATTGATGAATTTTTCGGCAGAATGATGGTGTGAATATTTCAGGATTCGGTACGGTGTCACTTACACCCTGTATATATACCTATATTTGACGGATTGAATCAAAATTTAGTAAATATTAAAAAAAAATTGAAATTGCGCTATCTGTGAGACTTACCCTAAATAATTTACGAATAATTAGTTCACAAGATATTACAGTAATAGCGCACAGAATCCACAGAAGGCGTAAAAATAAAATAAACCAACTCGAGGTCAGCATTTTTCTTTGCGCTAACACGTTTTCCCGGCTAGCCGGTCGGCCACCGAGCGTCTGAAGTGTAAAGTGCGGGTATGTAAATTTGTTTATCCGTGTTCTAGAAAAAATAGCTATGATTAGTTTGGGTCTAGATAGCACTGTGTGTCTGTGTATATATCCCAGGATATGATTATTCTTTAATTTGAAGACATATTACACAACTAAAGGCAATAACAGACTTGTTATTATTTCTCAATAACTGAAACAAACATTAAACAACATGATGCAATCGGGAAAAATCAAATAAATTAACTAATATTGCACCATAATCCCCCTATAAACTTATAAGATGTTTACTGTCGTCTCTGAATTAATATTAATTCGATTGTTATCACTTTATTTATATGTACATATACTATATATATTATACAGGGTGTAAGTGACACCGTACCGAACCCTGAAATAGTGTATTCAGACCATCATTCTGAATGGAAAATCATTGCAAATTTCTGCCGATGCTTGCGATGCTTTCTTTTTCAATTTTTGCTTAAAAGTATGAAACAAAACAGTTTACCGAAAAAATCAGTAAATACCCCATACGGCCAAAAACAGCAATGTAATCAATTAAACAAAAAGGTCATTTAAAAAAAAAATCTCCATCTTAGTTTACTAATGTTGATATTTTACACTGGAATACATTAATTATCATAAATAACTATAACCTATGTCGCTCAGGAAGAGTCTAGCTTTCTATCAGTGAAAGAATTTTTAGAATCGGATCGGTGGATCCAGAGATAAATAATTACGGTTTAACAGGCTGGATGCTTACCGGTTGGACACCAGCACGCGTGTATATAAAGCGCGCCGAGTGCCGCGCTGCTGCCTACAGCACCAAGATATAGATAAAACCTATTTCTCAATATGGCATGCCCGAGTCATCATTTGACGGCCAACGCATTAACAGAGATTACGCGATGGAAATATACTGCAATCCAGTAGAATTGGCCGAAACCGACTTACTGAAGAACACCGTTTAATATTCGATATTGTGTGTCGCAGCGTAGACTGTGCATTGGGAAAAATGTTGTTTGTAGATGCTCCCGATGGAATAGGAAAGACTTTTCTTACTAAAGTTAATTTGGCGAAGGTACGACGCCAAAGTAAAATTGCGCTTGCTGTCATTTCATTGGGCATAGCAGCCACTTTGTTACCAGGAGGGAAAACTGCCCATAGTACGTTTAAAATTCCGATCGACTTACGACTACGACTTGTTTTGCTTACGGACGGTAAATTTTTCATTGAAAATTCAACGAAATTTTACAGTCCGTAAGCAAAACGAATCACAGAGAGACCTGTTTGTAATATTTCTAGAAACAGTGTTTATTATGTGGGATGAATGTACAATGGCAAACCGTAAAGCGGTTGAAGCGATAAAATATTACGTGATATTAAGCAAAATGATCAACAGGTGGGTGGTATTACAGTACTTTGTTGTGGCGACTTTCGTCAGACTCCGCCCGTTATACCACGTGGCACACCGATAGCGCCGTTCACTGCTTAATGTTATTAGTCCATTGAAAAGTTACATTTGGGGTTGGGGTTTTTAGAGGACGCAATTTTATTTTTTTTATGTGTAGGGGGGGTCAGTGTAAAGCTAAAACCAAGTTTGTGGGGTCGCCACCCTTGAAAATAGGGGTTGAAATGGTTTTTACGATATATCTCTTAAGCTATTTATCTGATAAAAAAAAATGGTTAACATTTTTTGTTGCAAATTGAATTCTCTACAACTTTGGTCTAGTATCGTTTTGTCGTAGAACTATAAATAAAAAAGTTAAAAGCGAAAATGTTCAGAAATTAAATCGTCTTCACAATTAAAAACAGAATAAAATACATCCGCACGTAGAGAAATATGTAGCACAACTAAAAGATATAAGTTGAACGACAACTTCAACACAATATTATCAGCTATTCTTAGAATAAGAGAGTTAAGAAATAATAATAATAACAGCAGGCAGATGTTCTTTTGTTCCATCATGGTCACTTGGGTATTTTCTACCTGGACACTATTCTCGGTAACGGCCATCAGATTTAAAATTATTTTAAAAATCAATAATTGTAAAATTCTGTAATGGAGTGGAAAAGAGTCAATAATTATTAATAATATTGCAAAATTAATAAATAAAAAAATTATAATAACAAAATAAAAAAAAAACAAACAACTGATGACACATTATTAGTACACACGTATATGTATAGTTAAGAGTACTGAAAAATAATACTCACTTCGGAGCGCTGTAGAACCTTAGCTATTGACTTAATGAAAAAATGTTGCTGAATAAAGTTGTTCCTTAAAAAACGATCTACAAAAATGATCTGAAATCATTTTTTCGTAAAATGATAAAAAAAAAAGTATCGATAAATATAATTTTTTTTCTCGAACTTCTGAACATTTTCGCTTATGACTTTTTTATTTATAGTTCTACGACAAAAAGATACTGAACCAAAGTTGTAGAAAATTCAATTTGCAACAAAAAATATTAACAATTTTTTTTATCAGATAAATAGTTTAAGAGATATATCGTAAAAACCATTTCAACCCCTATTTTCAAGATGGCGGCCGTGGGACAAGGGCGGCGACCCCACAAACTTGGTTTTAGCTTTACACTGACCCCCCCTACACATCCAAAAAATTTAATTGCGTCCTCTAAAAAACGCAAGGTAAGGCCTAAAAAATGTAACATTTCAATGGACTATATACTACAGTTCAGAAATTGAAAAGAAATTAATACTCTAGAAAATTTAAATAAAGGTAAACAATGCCTCATCTAAAAGTTTAATTACATTAGTCGAAAGACACTAGTTAAACTTCTAGAGATATATTTATGTCGTGACTATCGTGATATTATATTGCAGTGCCTCGCTCACTGCAACATAACGAGGGAGGGAGTACGCACGATGTTCTGTTCTCTCGCCGCTGAACACACGTTGAAAAGAGCGCGCGAATCAGTGGCGTAAACTAACAAAATCACATTTGCATAAATTTGTAATATTACTTAGTATGTACTGCCTACTAGTAATCCATACTAATGTTGTAAATGCAAAAGTAGCTCTGTCTGTCTGTTCCACTTTCACGCCTAAACCGCTGAACAAATTTTCATGAATTTTGGAGACGGACATAAGCTACGTTTTATCTAAAAAGGTGTATTTGAAAATGGAACACTTACTTCAAATCTCTCACTCTTAGTATTAGTCTTAGTCGCTCTTACTCAAATCACTGAAAGAGCACAACTCTAGCATGCAGTTACAATAAAAAGAGGTAAAATTACCTGGAAATTCAAACGGTCATTACTTGCCCTTTCAGTGACTTGAGTAAGTATTCTATTTTTAAATAAATCCTGTATAAACAAGGCGTGTAGATTTAAAACTTTTCATTGCCATCAGTCTATATTTTGTAGTTTTCCTAACAGAAATTGAATTTGATTATACTCTTATAATATAATAATACAGTACATTTTCTACAGCGAAAGATACTGGGTGCTAAAAAATTGCAAATAAAACACAATTATTATAAAATAAATTTCTATATATTTTTTTAAACTATTGATTTTAAAATAACATGTTATTACAAAAGAGTTTATTATAATAATATCCTTAACTTTCCTCAACATCAAATTCGACAATACTTTCAGATCTTTTAATATAATCCAATATGTCAGACATGTCGAAGGAGATGGGATTCTCCAGTCTGATACGTCTCTCCCTATCCACGGACTTTTTGGTTATTTCAATGAATTTGGGCACATTAATCGGATTGTTAGTGTCAGCAATGATCTGCTCGTAATCCCGATAAGCAATTTCAATACGATTCAAAACATCTGTTGCAAAAATAACCGGCTTGCCCCTAAAATTCAGTTTCTTTTTCAACACATACAATTTATATTCCTCTCGTGTAGGAAACTTTAAATTTTCTTGTACGTATAATATATACAATTTGTTCAAAGATAAAATTCTTGATAAGTTTAGTTTAGACACAGGCACTAATATCAGGTTTCCATTTTGGACTAAAACTTGCTTTGCTTTCATCTTTAACTGTTCATAAAAAGACTTTTTATCTTCTGTTACAAAGTAAGGTCTTAAAGTTTCTCTGCACAATGGTACATCTGTCACGTCAACGTAATCCAAGAAATGTGCAAACTTGTGAACATCGACTGCACCAGATAATATACTATCATCAACTACTTTCTTATGGTCCATCTTTATATAATGTAACTTATACATATTATTAGGTTTTACAATTTCAGATACTAAAAAGCCATCTTTTTTCAAAAATATTTGTTCCAAAACAAACATAGCTTTATCTTCGGGGCGCGGTATGCGTTTCAGTTGGTTCAAATGCTTGAAAATATCCGCGCGCATATTTACCGAATTCGTATCGATTTTATATTGAAACCATTCAAGGATCTCCTTCATATATTCTACAAAATGACTGTACATTCGCATTTTCTCTTTTGTAAAATGGATCGGATCATTTTTAAATATAATAGATGAAAGCTCCACACAATACCACAAAGCTGTCGTAAGATTTACTTTTATCAACGGATCGTCTATAGAAACTCCACTGAGGCCTAAGTAGCATTCAGTTTTGGCAATACGCTTTACAACATAACCTCTTAGATAATCAACAACATTCGGTTCGATGTATTCCAACTTTTCGCAAGTTTTGTACAGGACGTAATATAATAAACCTTTGTTGTAAGGCACTCGTCTCTCGGCGAAATATGTGCAAGATAATATGTAGTCATTGTAATGGTCGAACTCTTCAAGCGGCACAATGGCGCCTGTGAACGGCTCTCGTGTGCGGGGTCCAGTTAGAATTTCGTGTTCGATAATGCTCTTGAACGCTTCCAAATTGTAGAAGTACTCAATGGAGTTTTTAAAATTTTCATCGTTTAGCAACATTAAGGGGCACTCTATCATATTCCTGAACCGAGAGAAGTGGGCGGATTGTGATGATTGGTCCTCCTCGCTCTTGAATAAAATCTTATCAATCAAACTGTAATGAGTCAACAGAATGACGGGAATTCCAGTCTCATTCGACATAATTATATCAGGGAATGAGATCTCTTCTGCGTTTTCGTAACCAACATTGGACACATCCTCTTCCAAGGTGGTTGGAGTGAATTTCTGAGTAAACTTTAAATTGTCAAAACTGAATGATTTCTTGTCATTGTGAATGTAGTTGATTAAGGCACTGATGCAACTTTCAATAACTTGCTTCCGATCGTGATGTTCAAGGTTCATCAACGTTTCGTAAAATGTAGTTCTCCTAAACTGTTTTATAAAACTGTCTTTATCTTTGACGTTTAAGTTTAAAGGAGTTTCAGAGTTATTTTTTTCCGCGGCTTCAAGCTCAGCATATAAACGAGTACGTAAACGTTTCAGCTTTTTAATTTCATCCAACGCCATTCGATCTGAAGAGGATTTAGTTAGAAATTGTAACTTTATATACGACTTCAATTGTTCTTTTCTCTCATGGAACGTCTCAATAGTTATTTGGTCGTAATCGAAAGGATTCGACAGATCCGTTTCATCAACCAGCTCTTCGTTACAATGCACAATGTAACGCTTATTATTACAAATAAACATGGATGCCACAGACATATCTATGGCACGGATATTCGAATTGAAGGCATAGAATGTAACATTATCAATCTTTATATTAGGATCGAAGGGTCTGATGTGGTAGGGATGTACAGCGCCATCTGTGATTACGTACAGTAACAGTACTACATCATTTTCTTTTAAATTTTCTGCTATCCAGTCTAACACTGTGTGTGGTAATGTATTCTTACCTTCTCCATTTTTCCGTGTATATCTTAATACCACTTCATCCTCTTCCACTCTGACGCACTGGTGGCCCCAGTGAAGGTACACTATCACGTCGTCTTTGTCACTGCCCCCTGCGCTATTCTGCCAAGCCTTGACTTCATCCTTGAAACTATTCAGTGTCTCCAATCCTTTTCTATTAAAATATTCCTCTCCCTTCGTGGACCAAGAATCATCCGTTGCATAAATAAAATAATTCACCATATTTGTTTTGTTCACTTATCAGTAGGGGGGGAGGGGGAAGCGTGTGTTCAGCGGCGAGTAAATATCTAGAATGCTAACACTCCGTCGTTTGTGTAGCGGTGGGCGACGCATGCAGTCGATGACTCATCGACGATAATAGCAGTAGTCACGATGTAAGTATATATCCAGACGTTTAACTATTGGATGTCTTTCGACTAATAGAATTAAACTTTTAGAAGAGACATTAAATAATTCATGACTGTAATTTCATTGTGAACAATTAATGACACTCGTGCGGTTTTTTTGTATAAAGTAACATACTACTTTGGGGGCCTTTTTAACTCAAAAGAAGATAATAAATAAGTATATTGCTTTTTAAAATTAACAAGTTACAAGTTCAAATTGTATTACATAATTGTTGGTCAATGATCCCGATTCTTTTGTTCACTCGACTAAACTAAAACCTGACTTAATTTCTTCAAATGAAATCAACCTTGTCTTATTCGTAACAAGGTCTATTTGTTACTGGCATCTATTTCTCAGCGCCACTAAATTTCACTAAAACCCATCAACATATACTCAACTTTATTTCTACGTAGCGAGAGTCCTCAAATGCCGTATAATTGCCGTATAAAAACTTGTTCAAAACGAACTAAGATGACGTTATTTTAATCGACACCTACGAAGACGCTTACTAAAAACACAGAGCAAAAGAGATGGCATTCAACGGATAGCGGCTCTCGCTACGTGGTATTAAAGTTTATTTAAGCGTGTCAGACTTTAGTCGACAAATAAATTGCTTATTTCGATAGCGACATATGTTACCTACTTGTTTAAATTAGAAATAAGACCTTGTTTTAAAGCGTACAAGGTTTACATTTTGTATGAAGAAAATTTAGTCAATTATAGTCAAGAGAGTAAATACAACAGAATTGACACCATTATTAACTTTATGGTAATTAGTTACCTTATAAGTTACTTGCAATATCGAGCAAGTTCGGTTGCTAAGGCAGGTTACACATTCTTAGTTTGAAAAGCTAATATATTAAAACTAAATAATAATTAAGTAGCATATTTAAATATTGTATGCATGTCAATTTAAGGACTTTTTTCTATTCGTATCGTATAGTTGACATTTTTTTAATTACATTGACATTGACACTGGTCCTATATAAATTTTTTTTTTCAATGTAATTAATTTATTTATATACATTTATTAAAAATAATTATGTAAATTAATAAAATAAATGACTATATTAAATTTACATGATTAAGTATTATTTGGAAATTTGGAATTGGAAATGATATTGTTTAAATACTGTCATTTTTTTTCCAATTTTATAATAAATATTAATTTATTCACGCTAACAATGTAATTAGTATAAATTATATAATTATTTTGCACACCGGCAACGGTTGGATATGGTATTCTGCTAGTACTAAATTGACTCTACCATGACGTGTATTTGTATACCCATATTCTGCGAAAAAAAAATATTTTCAAAAAAAAGTTTATGTGTGGATAAATAGGATTCGACGTTACAAAAAGCAATTGATCAGTTTAATCAGAATTGTATGTTCCAAAGAAATGAGAGGTGAGTATATCGAAAATGGGAACAACCGGATCCATTTGTGAGTAATGGCCACTTACCAGATGATTAGGTATGTTATAAATACAACATAATTGGCGTAACATCTGGTCGGTGCCTGTCACTCATACCGAAGATGATTGGATTGAGATGTTAAGTGCTCATGTGAGACTATACAGGAAATGGAGCCTGTCGTCATAGCTACAGAAGACGTAAGTAGTGCAGTCCGTTCATTACCAAATTGGAAATCAGCAGGACCAGATGGACTGCACAACTTTCAGCAGCATTGGATTCAGGTTTATTGCCCCATTTTATCACCACTGACATAACCCACTTACTCTATAAATTTGGTAGTGCCATGGATCCCAAAAATTATATACCTATCACATGCCTACCAACCCTGTATAAGCTTCTAACATCTATTCTCAGAGTAAAAATTACTACACAATAAATTCGCTCATTTCTATTTCTCAGAATTGATGTAGAAGCGGGAGCCGTGGTAAAGAGAAAGTGGTAAAGACGGTTAATGAAGTTGTTTATCCCACGAAAGCTTGGGGGGTCGTGAACTCTTAAACATTAAGATCTACACCAGCACAATCGCTATATATGCTATAAATAATCTTGGAGAATATGTTCTTCATACTGATGTGGGAGTGCAATGTAATGTAGTTGTAGTGGACAAAGGAGTCACTCCACTTGTTCTGGCTAAAGAGAACTGGTGCAAACTTGTAGTACTTAGTAGTAATAATCGCAGGGAGGGATAGAAGGTCAAAGAGCTCCATGGTCTGTAACCAGATACCGAAGGTTTTGTTTTGCAATTTTGGACCAAGTTGTTATGACGAATAACTATCGGAAAATCGATCATTTTTTACAATTTTACATTTTTTTGGTTTAAAGTGATTTCACAATAAGTAAACAGAACATTTTGCTGAAAAATAATCAGTAATACCACATACAGCCAAAAACTGCAATGTAATCAATCAAACAACATTTAAACATTTTATGCAATCAGCTGATCTAGAGGGCGCGGAACGTTTAAGGTCATTTACCGTACCGCACAAAAAGAATACCTACGCATGTTGCATGTACATTGCGTAGCGCCAAATGAAACGAATGATTACGTTGCAGTTTTTTGGCGTATACGGTATTTCTATGAAAACTTCTTTAGCGGCGTTGTGCACTTTTTGGGCTGGGTAAAAAATGTTAAACTCGCGTCAAGACACATGACCTGACCGAAAATTCGTAAGACAGAGCCGATTTTCTTATATTTAAACAAATATAACATTTGAAATTCATAAATTTATGAGCGGCCAGGAGCGCAGAACTTCCAGTTCCTATTTAGATATGTTATTATCTACTTTTTATTTTCAACCTAATTATATATATACAGATGTGTGTGTGTATGTATATGCAAATACATTATGAAGTTATGTTTTCACTTCTGACGTGCCTACGACTGACTGTTTTTTTTTTGTAAAATGTTCTGTTTACTTATTGTGATATGACTTTTAAGCAAAAAAACGTAAAAAAAATTGATAAATTTTTCGGCAGAATGATGGTGTGAATATTTCAGGATTCGGTACGGTGTCACTTACACCCTGTATATATACCTATATTTGACGGATTGAATCAAAATTTAGTAAATATTGTAAAAAAATTGAGATTGCGCTATCTGTGAGACTTACCCTAAATAATTTACGAATAATTAGTTCACAAGATATTACAGTAATAGCGCACAGAATCCACAGAAGGCGTAAAAATAAAATAAACCAACTCGAGGTCAGCATTTTTCTTTGCGCTAACACGTTTTCCCGGCTAGCCGGTCGGCCACCGAGCGTCTGAAGTGTAAAGTGCGGGTATGTAAATTTTTTTATCCGTGTTCTAGAAAAAATAGCTATGATTAGTTTGGGTCTAGATAGCACTGTGTGTCTGTGTATATGTCCCAAGAAATTATTATTCTTTAAATTGAAGACATATTACACAACTAAAGGCAATAACAGACTTGTTATTATTTCTCAATAACTGAAACAAACATTAAACAACATGATGCAATCGGGAAAAATCAAATAAATTAACTAATATTGCACCATAATCCCCCTTTAAACTTATAAGATGTTTACGACAGTAATGAATAGGTATACGTATCGATTGTTATACATACGACAGTGATAACAATCGAATTAATATTAATTCAGAGACGACAGTCTCTGAATTAATATTAATTCGATTGTTATCACTTTATTTATATGTACATATACTACATATATTATACAGGGTGTAAGTGACACCGTACCGAACCCTGAAATAGTGTATTCAGACCATCATTCTGAATGGAAAATCATTGCAAATTTCTGCCGATGCTTGCGATGCTTTCTTTTTCAATTTTTGCTTAAAAGTATGAAACAAAACAGTTTACCGAAAAAATCAGTAAATACCCCATACGGCCAAAAACAGCAATGTAATCAATTAAACAAAAAGGTCATTTAAAAAAAAAATCTCCATCTTAGTTTACTAATGTTGATATTTTACACTGGAATACATTAATTATCATAAATAACTATAACCTATGTCGCTCAGGAAGAGTCTAGCTTTCTATCAGTGAAAGAATTTTTAGAATCGGATCGGTGGATCCAGAGATAAATAATTACGGTTTAACAGGCTGGATGCTTACCGGTTGGACACCAGCACGCGTGTATATAAAGCGCGCCGAGTGCCGCGCTGCTGCCTACAGCACCAAGATATAGATAAAACCTATTTCTCAATATGGCATGCCCGAGTCATCATTTGACGGCCAACGCATTAACAGAGATTACGCGATGGAAATATACTGCAATCCAGTAGAATTGGCCGAAACCGACTTACTGAAGAACACCGTTTAATATTCGATATTGTGTGTCGCAGCGTAGACTGTGCATTGGGAAAAATGTTGTTTGTAGATGCTCCCGATGGAATGGGAAAGACTTTTCTTACTAAAGTTAATTTGGCGAAGGTACGACGCCAAAGTAAAATTGCGCTTGCTGTCATTTCATTGGGCATAGCAGCCACTTTGTTACCAGGAGGGAAAACTGCCCATAGTACTCGTACGTTTAAAATTCCGATCGACTTACGACTACGACTTGTTTTGCTTACGGACGGTAAATTTTTCATTGAAAATTCAACGAAATTTTACAGTCCGTAAGCAAAACGAATCACAGAGAGACCTGTTTGTAATATTTCTAGAAACAGCGTTTATTATGTGGGATGATTGTACAATGGCAAACCGTAAAGCGGTTGAAGCGATAACATATTACGTGATATTAAGCAAAATGATCAACAGCTGGGTGGTATTACAGTACTTTGTTGTGGCGACTTTCGTCAGACTCTGCCCGTTATACCACGTGGCACACCGATAGCGCCGTTCACTGCTTAATGTTATTAGTCCATTGAAAAGTTACATTTGGGGTTGCGTTTTTTAGAGGACGCAATTTTATTTTTTTGATGTGTAGGGGGGGTCAGTGTAAAGCTAAAACCAAGTTTGTGGGGTCGCCACCCTTGAAAATAGGGGTTGAAATGGTTTTTACGATATATCTCTTAAGCTATTTATCTGATAAAAAAAAATGGTTAACATTTTTTGTTGCAAATTGAATTCTCTACAACTTTGGTCTAGTATCGTTTTGTCGTAGAACTATAAATAAAAAAGTTAAAAGCGAAAATGTTCAGAAATTAAATCGTCTTCACAATTAAAAACAGAATAAAATACATCCGCACGTAGAGAAATATGTAGCACAACTAAAAGATATAAGTTGAACGACAACTTCAACACAATATTATCAGCTATTCTTAGAATAAGAGAGTTAAGAAATAATAATAATAACAGCAGGCAGATGTTCTTTTGTTCCATCATGGTCACTTGGGTATTTTCTACCTGGACACTATTCTCGGTAACGGCCATCAGATTTAAAATTATTTTAAAAATCAATAATTGTAAAATTCTGTAATGGAGTGGAAAAGAGTCAATAATTAATTATTAATAATATTGCAAAATTAATAAATAAAAAAATTATAATAACAAAATAAAAAAAAAAAACAACTGATGACACATTATTAGTACACACGTATATGTATAGTTAAGAGTACTGAAAAATAATACTCACTTCGGAGCGCTGTAGAACCTTAGCTATTGACTTAATGAAAAAATGTTGCTGAATAAAGTTGTTCCTTAAAAAACGATCTACAAAAATGGTCTGAAATAATTTTTTCGTAAAATGATAAAAAAAAAAGTATCGTATAAGTGTAATATAATTTTTTTTCTCGAACTTCTGAACATTTTCGCTTATAACTTTTTTATTTATAGTTCTACGACAAAAAGATACTGAACCAAAGTTGTAGAAAATTCAATTTGCAACAAAAAATGTTAACAATTTTTTTTATCAGATAAATAGTTTAAGAGATATATCGTAAAAACCATTTCAACCCCTATTTTCAAGATGGCGGCCGTGGGACAAGGGCGGCGACCCCACAAACTTGGTTTTAGCTTTACACTGACCCCCCCTACACATCCAAAAAATTTAATTGCGTCCTCTAAAAAACGCAAGGTAAGGCCTAAAAAATGTAACATTTCAATGGACTATATACTACAGTTCAGAAATTGAAAAGAAATTAATACTCTAGAAAATTTAAATAAAGGTAAACAATGCCTCTTCAAAAAGTTGAATTACATTAGTCGAAAGACACTAGTTAAACTTCTAGAGATATATTTATGTCGTGACTATCGTGATATTATATTGCAGTGCCTCGCTCACTGCAACATAACGAGGGAGGGAGTACGCACGATGTTCTGTTCTCTCGCCGCTGAACACACGTTGAAAAGAGCGCGCGAATCAGTGGCGTAAACTAACAAAATCACATTTGCATAAATTTGTAATATTACTTAGTATGTACTGCCTACTAGTAATCCATACTAATGTTGTAAATGCAAAAGTAGCTCTGTCTGTCTGTTCCACTTTCACGCCTAAACCGCTGAACAAATTTTCATGAATTTTGGAGACGGACATAAGCTACGTTTTATCTAAAAAGGTGTATTTGAAAATGGAACACTTACTTCAAATCTCTCACTCTTAGTATTAGTCTTAGTCGCTCTTACTCAAATCACTGACAGAGCATAACTCTAGCATGCAGTTACAATAAAAAGAGGTAAAATTACCTGGAAATTCAAACGATCATTACTTGCCCTTTCAGTGACTTGAGTAAGTATTCTATTTTTAAATAAATCCTGTATAAACAAGGCGTGTAGATTTAAAACTTTTCATTGCCATCAGTCTATATTTTGTAGTTTTCCTAACAGAAATTGAATTTGATTATACTCTTATAATATAATAATACAGTACATTTTATACAGCGAAAGATACTGGGTGCTAAAAAATTGCAAATAAAACACAATTATTATAAAATAAATTTCTATATATTTTTTTAAACTATTGATTTTAAAAAAATTGGTTGCCTGTAAAGTCGGTATACGGGCGAAAGTTTTACATGACAACGACTTTGAGTGGTAAAATAATTTTAATGTGAATATTCATTCGTATAGTAGGAAGAAGGATGAAATAATAGTAACAATTTAAAACATTTATTTATACAAAGAATTATATTTAAAACGCGTGCCTCTCACTCGCTCTCATTGTGAGCGCATAACGTGAGCGGAGCGTAACGCAGTTTCTTGAAGTGTCACCCGGCAAACCAATTTATAAGACGTTGTCACGTCAATAACATGTTATTACAAAAGAGTCTATTATAATAATATCCTTAACTTTCCTCAACATCAAATTCGACAATACTTTCAGATCTTTTAATATAATCCAATATGTCAGACATGTCGAAGGAGATGGGATTCTCCAGTCTGATACGTCTCTCCCTATCCACGGACTTTTTGGTTATTTCAATGAATTTGGGCACATTAATCGGATTGTTAGTGTCAGCAATGATCTGCTCGTAATCCCGATAAGCAATTTCAATACGATTCAAAACATCTGTTGCAAAAATAACCGGCTTGCCCCTAAAATTCAGTTTCTTTTTCAACACATACAATTTATATTCCTCTCGTGTAGGAAACTTTAAATTTTCTTGCACGTATAATATATACAATTTGTTCAAAGATAAAATTCTTGATAAGTTTAGTTTAGACACAGGCACTAATATCAGGTTTCCATTTTGGACTAAAACTTGCTTTGCTTTCATCTTTAACTGTTCATAAAAAGACTTTTTATCTTCTGTTACAAAGTAAGGTCTTAAAGTTTCTCTGCACAATGGTACATCTGTCACGTCAACGTAATCCAAGAAATGTGCAAACTTGTGAACATCGACTGCACCAGATAATATACTATCATCAACTACTTTCTTATGGTCCATCTTTATATAATGTAACTTATACATATTATTAGGTTTTACAATTTCAGATACTAAAAACCCATCTTTTTTCAAAAATATTTGTTCCAAAACAAATATGGCTTTATCTTCGGGGCGCGGTATGCGTTTCAGTTGGTTCAAATGCTTGAAAATATCCGCGCGCATATTTACCGAATTCGTATCGATTTTATATTGAAACCATTCAAGGATCTCCTTCATATATTCTACAAAATGACTGTACATTCGCATTTTCTCTTTTGTAAAATGGATCGGATCATTTTTAAATATAATAGATGAAAGCTCCACACAATACCACAAAGCTGTCGTAAGATTCACTTTTATCAACGGATCGTCTATAGAAACTCCACTGAGGCCTAAGTAGTATTCAGTTTTGGCAATACGCTTTACAACATAACCTCTTAGATAATCAACAACATTCGGTTCGATGTATTCCAACTTTTCGCAAGTTTTGTACAGGACGTAATATAATAAACCTTTGTTGTAAGGCACTCGTCTCCCGGCGAAATATGTGCAAGATAATATGTAGTCATTGTAATCATCGAACTCTTCAAGCGGCACAATGGCGCCTGTGAACGGCTCTCGTGTGCGGGGTCCAGTTAGAATTTCGTGTTCGATCATGCTCTTGAACGCTTCCAAATTGTAGAAGTACTCAATGGAGTTTTTAAAATTTTCATCGTTAAGCAACATTAAGGGGCACTCTATCATATTCCTGAACCGAGAGAAGTGGGCGGATTGTGATGATTGGTCCTCCTCGCTCTTGAATAAAATCTTATCAATCAAACTGTAATGAGTCAACAGAATGACGGGAATTCCAGTCTCATTCGACATAATTATATCAGGGAATGAGATCTCTTCTGCGTTTTCGTAACCAACATTGGACACATCCTCTTCCAAGGTGGTTGGAGTGAATTTCTTAGTAAACTTTAAATTGTCAAAACTGAATGATTTCTTGTCATTGTGAATGTAGTTGATTAAGGCACTGATGCAACTTTCAATAACTTGCTTCCGATCGTGATGTTCAGGGTTCATCAACGTTTCGTAAAATGTAGTTCTCTTAAACTGTTTTATGAAACTGTCTTTATCTTTGACGTTTAAGTTTAAAGGAGTTTCAGAGTTATTTTTTTCCGCGGCTTCAAGCTCAGCATATAAACGAGTACGTAAACGTTTCAGCTTTTTAATTTCATCCAACGCCATTCGATCTGAAGAGGATTTAGTTAGAAATTGTAACTTTATATACGACTTCAATTGATCTTTTCTCTCATGGAACGTCTCAATAGTTATTTGATCGTAATCGAAAGGATTCGACAGATCCGTTTCATCAACCAGCTCTTCGTTACAATGCACAATGTAACGCTTATTATTACAAATAAACATGGATGCCACAGACATGTCTATGTCATGGATATCCGAATTGAATGCGTAGAATGTAACATTATCAATCTTCATATTAGGATCGCAGGGTCTAATGTTGGAGGGATGCACAGCCCCATCTGTGATTACGTACAGTAACAGTACTATATCATTTTCTTTTAAAGTTTCTGCCATCCAGTCTAACACTGTGTGTGGTAATGTATTCTTACCTTCTCCATTTTTCTGTCTATATCTTAATACCACTTTATCTTCTTCCACTCTGACACACCGGTGGCTCCAGTGAAGGTATACTATCCTGTCATCTTTATCACTGCCCCCTGCGCTGTTCTGCAAAGCCTTGACTTCATCTTTGAAACTCTTCAGCGTCTCTAATCCTTTTCTATTAAAATATTCCTCTTCATACGTGGACATGGAATCATCCGTTGCATAAATAAAATAATTGACCATATTTGTTCTGTTTACTTATCAGTCGAGATAGCGACAGAAACACTCATGTGATCAATATAAACTCATTAGCAAATGATACCATAACAATAACACGGTTTATCTTGTGGTACGAGGCTTCGATCGATGCAATTCGTAAAAACAAAGTTTGTGTTTTAAAATAAGTTCAATATTCACAATAAACAGTCCGCACAATCTGCATAATGTTGAAAACTTTAAAAAGGTTAACGTTAGTAGAAGGATTGACTGAGTGAAGAATAAAAACCGTACGTTGCGTATTAACTTATAAGAGGTAAACAATTCGCGCGCGAATTTTAACGTGTGTTCAGCGGCGAGTGAACACTGTGAATGCTGCCGCAACTGCCTGCCTACGTCTAAGGTCTCGTTTGTGTAACGGTAAGCGAGGCATGGAATCGATGCGTCAGTACTGCGATAAAGTGAACAAAAATAGCAGTAGCCACGATATAAATATATCTCCAGACGTTTAACTATTGCATGTCTTTCAACTAATATAATTCAAAGTTTAGATGCTATAATATTAAACTTAATTTGGTTTATTCTAGAATATTAATTGCTTTAATGTTTGAACCATAGTCTAGAATTGAGCAAGGGATTTTTTATTCATGTAATGTTTTTGAGAAGAATGAATGACACGCGAGTGGTTAACACATTCCCTTCAATCTTTTCTTTTAAACTAAGTGAAATATTTCATTACTTTGGCGCCTTTTTATCACAAAAGAACATAAAACTATTGTTTTGAACGAACAATTTAAAATATTATTTTAATTTATTTTAATCATTAACAAGTTACAAGTTCAAATCATTATTTGAACTTGTAACTTATTAGTTGTTGGTCATTATTAACTTTATGGTAAAGTTAATAAGGTATGTAATTACAGGAATTAGTTATCTCATAAGTTACTTCAAATATTGTTCATGTTGGTTTGTTAAGGCAGGTGGCGTTGTGCATTCTAGTTTTCTGTAATATTTACATACTCCTACATTTTATATACATTTTATGTATATCTAAAGCTACATCAAGCCAAGTTCAAGATACATATTTACACGAACCTTGGCCTTAGTTTTGTAGATGCTTTCAAGAAAGGTAATTTACTTTACGGTCACTATAGTGGTTTTTTTTTCATGGGTAGCCTATAATTAAAACCAGCTTGCTAAATATCCGTAGTTGGTTTTATTTTCTCAATGGCATTCGTATTCTTTTGTAACTGTCTTTCTGCATTTGTCTATGCAGTGGCTAATTAACAATTCTGACGAAATATTTTGGTGTCTTACAAATGGATTTTTCACCTTATAAAGTGATAACTATTGACTTGGTATTGACTCAGAGACGAAAGTAAACATCTACTAAGTCGAAGGGATATTGTGGTGCAATATTAAATCAAATTGTTGTTTTCTCAATTGCACCATGTTATTTAAAGTAACTTTTTTTATGGTATAGGGGGCAAACGAGCAGACGGATCACCTGATGGCAAATGACTACCGCCATCCATTGGCACCTGCAACTCAAGAGTCACAAGTGCGTTGCCGGAAGTACAGTTCATTACATATAAATTAAATAAAAGTCGCCTTGACATAGCTATAAATAATTTTTTAAGCTATAAATAAATATTGAAAGTGTTCAAAATTATTACAAAAAATTTAAATGTCATTTACAAAATTCATCAATGGAATAGAAACACCCGTCTACAGGAAATGCCTTGACTTTCGACTTGAATGCCAATGTATAAAGCGTGCTTTTAATTTCTAAAGGAAGTCTATTATATAATCTGACTGAGTTGTAATATGAGCTATGTTTGACAACATTCAGCTTAGGTGCTATCATGGATGGCAAGTCAAGTCTTCTTGTGCTTTCCCGTATTAATTTCTTTTCATTATTTTCATAGGTATCCCACTAATATTATAAATGTGAAAGTTTGGATGGATGGATGGATGGATGTTTGTTACTCTTTCACGCAAAAACCATTAAACCGATTGCAATGAATCTTGGTATGTAAATAGCTGGAGACCTGGATTAACGCATAGGCTACTTTTTATCCCGATATTCCCACGGGGTCGGGACTTACGCGGGTGAAACCGCGGGGCGCTGCTAGTTTATATATATTCTTGGAAAAGTTAGTGAGTAAAACTATTACATAAAGACTCGGTACTGTTAAGATTTCTAAATCCTTAAAATATTGTTTGCAAGATTGTTGTTGCTATATGCCAACCATTGATGTTAAAGCTCTTTTCTGGGCAACAAAGGCTTTCTGAATATTATAGTCATAGCTGCCTCCCCAGAAAAGAATGCTATACCTCAGTTTTGATTCTACTAATGCTAAGTAAACGGTTCTAAGTTACAACATATCTCAAACTTCTTAACACATAACAGACAGAGTGAATACGCGCCTCCAAACTAGATAACTCATTTTTCCCATTTAGTAAGCTGTCAACATGTATACCTAGAAATGTAACCCCATCTACTGTGTCTAAACGATTACCATTAAGAGTGCAAAGTAACCTGTCTGAATTTTTACTCGTTGATTTAAATAAAATTAAGTTTGATTTTTTTTGCGTTTATAGTGAGACAGTTAAATGTGAACCATGAGTTAAAGTAATCTAAAACTTCGTTAACTCTTTGGTTTAGGTTACTTAAACTATCAGCTGATATAATTGCATTAGTGTCATCGGCGAAGACTGTAAGATTTACATGGTCAGGCATTTTATTGACTACATAACTAATGAGATCATTAATAAAAATAATAAATAAAATAGGACCGAGTGTGGAACCTTGGGCAACGCCTGTTTTAATTTGAACAAGTCGACCCGAAACGAAAATACACCCGACTCGAAAATCCCTTCAATGATTAGAGAAGAGTTAATAATCTTAGAACGGCTGAACAGATTTTCTTGAAATATATCTAAGAACACTCTCGATCAAGTCACCTTTCAAATAAAAAAACGCACTTAAATCGGTCCATTCGTTTGAAAGCTACAATGCCACAGACAGACACACAGATACACAGACACGTTAAACTTTTAACACTTCTCATTTTGCGTCGGGGGTTAAAAAATACAAGGAATACTCCTCACGTATTACTATATAAATAATGACTTTTTTTTTGAGATAGATGCTTATAGTATCAGCTGAAAAATCCACCCAGTGATGAACGGTTTTCTAATAGTACTGTGATCTTCTCCGGACTGCTATTCCCATCGATTTAAATGTACTAAATTTACCTCAATGGCTATTCCTTTAAAATTAAATATAGTAGTAATTTCTACGACTCTTACAGTACATATTAGCTACATTAAAACTGTATGTTACATTGTCCTCACGTTGTACTTCCATTTCAAGCAACGTAACCAGAAATTTGTAAAAAATACAAGTTTAAAAGAGTGTTCTTGGGGTTTCTTGCCTGTTCTTTTTGACAGAATTTCTGTATTGGAACAAGCTACTAGTTTTACGACAGACTTGATAACTCTTAAATACCTATACCTAATTGGTTTCATTAAAACATATACATATAATAAAAGTGAGTAGATTTTTAAAGCTGCAGTCTCTATTAATATTATATTTATTTATTCTTAGAGAGACTTACAGTTATTATATCCGTAAGAATACGATAAAGGGTGAACTATTTTACCTGAGTGATGTGATGAGTCAGCCAATCTAATATCTGGGCGTAGGGGAGTGCGCAGACGAGTGCTCGAGCCCAAACCACTCCAGTGCTGTATTTCCACGAACCATTCTTTTGACGAGTTTCTTATTTAAGCAGATAAGAAAATAGTTTTGCATCCAAAAATACGTCAAATTTACTTTAACCCTTTCACAACAAACATAAAAAATATAATGCGCAAAAATAAAGTGTTAGTTAACTATAAGCAATTTTTTTAAAGAACACGTAACATGGGTCACTCTTTACTAATATTCTTGTGAACCCCTCCAGCTAAGCCAAATGCACTCCTGGGTTGACGTCAATAGTGCACTGTGTGGGGTTCGAACCCGCAACCAATAGATCGCTAGTCCGACGCCTTTAGCCTTTACGCTAAGGCGTCGGACTTCACGCTACAACCGAATAAATTGGTATGATGTCATAAATTTAATTTTTACTATTTTTGTCTGTTTGTTTGTACAGGGTTAGCAGGATCAAAATTGGTTTCATTTATTTCATGACATTTAAGCTTTCCATTAGGTAATGACCTACATTATAAATTAAGTATTAAGTTTAACGGGGGTGGTTAAACTTTATCCTTGGCGGTAATCACACGCTATCAGACAGTATGAATATTTGCCAACATGGCGTCTAAGAAATTACACACAATTGTTTAAAATATTTAATAAGACTACATAAGCATGTTGCATGCAAATGTTTATTTGGTAATAAAAACATACAAAAGAAAATATTACATTTACATTCACATACGCAAAATAACTAAGAACCAACTTTTAAATTTATTTCTTTGGTATCTGCTTTTTTTTCGAATTCGATTTCTTCCTCTTACGTTGCTGTGCTGGCTGAAGTGCAGACGAAGGTATGTCAGCCGACTGCTGACAAGAAGGTACTGTCTCTGACTGCCCTTTAAACATCTCCGAGTTTTTAATAAAATCCGGTATTTCATCCGAGTTTAAGTCGAACGGATTCTCTTTCTCTATACGGTTCTTCCTATCCACTGATGCCTTTGATACTTCAAGGAATTTAGTCACACTTACGCGGATCTTATTATACTTCGCAAATGTATTTTTTATAGTGGCCAACGTGTTTGTAGCAAAAACAACGGGTTTTCCTTTGAAATATCGTTTCTTTCTCAACACAAACTTTTTATATTGCTCTATTGAAGGGAATTTCGAATATTGTTTAACGTTTGAAATATATAATTTATTCGTGGATAAAATTCGTGTAAAATCCAATCGGTCCACAGGTTCTAATGTAAGTTTTCCGTCTTGTATTAAAACTTTTCTAGTTTTCATCTTTAGTAGTTCGTAGAAAGATTTGTTATCTTCTGAAACAAAGTAAGGCCTCATAGTTAGTTTGCACACCGGTACGTCTGTTGTCTCAACGTGGTCCATGAAATGCGCAAAGTTGTGTATATCAACTTCAGCAGATAATAAACTCTCATCTATGACTTTTCTATGGTCCATCGGTAAATAGTTTAACTTGTAAATGTTATCTGGATTCACTAAATCGGCTATTAAAATATTGTCTTTCTTCTTAAATATTTGTTCTAAAATAAACATTACTTTATCTTCGGGTCGTGGTATGCGCTTCAATTTGTTTACATGTCTAAAAATATTCGCGCGTAAGTCAACCGAGTCCGTATCTATATCATATTGAAACCATTCAAGGATCTCCTTCATATAATCTGCATAACTACTGTACATACGCATCTTCTCCTTCCTGAAATGTTTTGGATCATTTTTGAATATGATCGAGGATAACTCAACACAATACCATAGGGCGGTGGTCAGATCGACTCGTATCAACGGATCGTCTATAGATATTCTACTGAGGCTCAAGTAACATTTACTTTTAGCTATACGTTTTATAACATATTCTTTCAGATATTCAACAACTTTTGGTTCCATGTATTGCAACTTTTCGCAAGTTTTGTATAGAACATAATATATTAATCCTTTGTTGTAAGGCACTCGTCTTCTGGCAAAATATGTGCAAGATAATACGTAGTCATTGTAATCGTCAAACTCTTCAAGCGGCACGATGGCACCTGTGAAAGGCTCTCGTGTGCGTGGTCCAGTGAGTATTCCGCGTTTGATCATACCCTTAAATGATTCTAAATTATAATAGTATTCAATTGAATTTTTAAATTTTGGATCGTTCAACAAAATTAATGGACACTCTACAACTTTTCTGAACCGAGAAAGATGTGACATTTTAGTTAGTTGTGCAGCTGTAGCAAGTCGTGTCGCGCGAGTACGTGCCCCCTTGGAGGTACATGACATACTCTGGTATCGCTCAAATCCCTTTGGGATCTTACGACCTTTTCTATATAAAATCTTTTGTATTAAATTGTAGTGCGTCAATAGAATGACAGGGACTCGACTCTCCTTAGACATAATTATATCAGGGAATGCAATCTCTTCCACTTTTTTGCATAAAATGTTGCCGACATCCTCTTCCTCCGTTTCTAGAGTAAATTTTTGGCTAAACTTCAAGTTATAAAATCTATAAGATTTTTTATCGTTATTTATGTAGTTTACTAAAGTGTTGATACAACTTCCTATGTTTTGTTTCTTATCGTAGCGTTCGGGTTTAAGCAGTGTTTTATAATACTTGGTGTTTTTGAATTGATTTATAAAACTTTCCTTGTCTTTGACGTTTAAGTCTAACTTTATTGGATTAACAGTATTCTCTTTGTCGTCTTGCAACTCGCTGCACAAACGTGTTTGTAAACTTTTAAGCTTTTTAATTTCCTCCAATGCCTTGCGATCTGAGACGGATTTATTTAAAAATTGTAACTTGATATACGACTTTAGTTCTTCTTTTTTCTCATAGAACGTTTCACTAGTTATTTGGTCATAATCGAAAGGATTCGACAGATCAGTTTCATCAACCAGCCTTTCGTTACAATGCACGGTGTAACGTTTATTATTACCAATAAACATGGATGCCACAGACATTTCTATGTCATAGATAGTCGAATTGAACGCGTAGAATCTAACATTATCAATCTTCATATTAGGGTCGCAGGATTTGACGTCAGATGGAGCCACATTGCCATGTGTGATTACGTACAGTAACTGTACTTTATCATTTTCTTTTACATTTTCTACCATCCAGTCTAACACTGTGTGTGGTACTGTATTCTTACCTTCTCCATCTTTCTCTCTGTATCTTAATACCACCTGCTCTTCTTCTACTCTGACGCACCGGTGATTCCAGTGAAGGTATACTATGCTGTCGTCTTTGTCACTGCCCCCTGCGCTATTCTGCAAAGCCTGGACTTCATCGTTGAAACTCTTCAGTGTCTCTAATCCTTTTCTATGAAAATATTCCTTTCTATACGTAGAAGGGGAATTATCCGTTGCGTAAATAAAGTAATTAACCATTTCTGTTCCGTTTACTTATCAGTCGAGATAGCGACCATAGAAACACTCATGTGATCAATATAAGCTCATTAGCAAAGGATACCATAACAATATCACGGCTTATCTTGTGGTACGAGACTTCGATGCAAATCGTAAAAACAAAGTTTGTGTCTTAAAATGAGTTCAATATCGATGGTAAACAGTCCGCACAAACTATATTATGTTGTAAAACTTTCAAAAGATTAACTTTAGTAGAACAATTGACTGGGTGAAGAATAAAAGTCTTATGTAACTGATAAGAAGGAAACAATTCGCTCGCGATTTTTCACGTGTGTTCGGCGGCAAGTGAACACCGTGAATGCTAATACTCCTTCGTTTGTGTAGCGGTGGGCGAGGCATGCAGTCGGTGACTCATGCGAAAAAATAATAGATAACGATAATAGCTGTAGTGACGATATAAGTGTGTCGCATCTTCGGTCATTAGTACGGATGCTTAGAGCGCCTTCTATAATAAATTCACCGGAAGGGAACACAAGCGCCATCTATCGGCGCTACGCAGAGTCTAGGCGGAGGCTGTTGGTGTGCCGACGGACAAGTTCACTTTAAATTTGCTGACCGCCGAGTCAACACTAACCTAGGAACTGTACAGTGTTTCTTTGCGGGTTTGCGTATTGAGTATCAGTGATTAAGTTTCAGAAGGGAGTTTTCTCATCGCCCGTACCCACTTCGTGCCCACACTGTGCCTATTCTTGTGCCTGAAGATTCTACAAGTATATCACCAGACGTTTAACTATTGCATGTCTTTCAACTAATAGAAATCAACTTTTAGAACATACAATATTGAACTTAATTTGGTTTTTCTAGAATATTAATTGCTTTTTTAAATGTTTGAACCGCAGTCTAAAATTGAGCAAGGCATTTTTTATTCATGTAATGTTATTGGAGGTGACTTACTTGTTTGCTCAAAGGGGGAAGGTTCTGGCTGGTATGTCGGAAGGGCACACGTGCGTCAGACCCTTTCACAAATCCCCTTGGTCGCCGGTTCTTGAGTTTTATCATCAACAAGACGTTTTTTCTTGATGACAGGGAACACTCGCGTGTGATTTTATATAAATTTTGCGGTTTCAATTATTATTTAAGAGCTTTTTATATGGAGCTCGTGCGTACGCGTCGACACCTTTTTTGCGAGGGGGAGCGGAAGCGGGGGGTGTAGGATAATAGGAAGGGGCGTGTTATGCGTTCGAAAATGTGTTATGAATTTTTACTACTTATGTATTACAACTTTTACAACTTTATCCTATAAATGTGTGAATTAAAACTATGATCTAACTATAGGGTAAACGGCGTTTACAGTTATTGAGAACAATGAATGACCTTTTTTTAGTATTAAGTGAAATAAAATATCATTACTTTGGTGCCTTTTTATTACAAAAGAACATAAATGTTTTGTTTTTGAACTAACAATAAAAATGAAAAGAAATTTTTTATTTCTTTTAAGCATTAACAAGTTAAAAGTTCAATATATCAGTTTTTGGTCATTATTAAGTTTATGGTAAAGTTAATAGGTAATTAGTTATCTCATAAGTTACCCGAAATATCGATCATGTTCGGTTGCTAAGGCAGGTGGAGCTGTGCATTCTTAGCTTTGTGTAATATTTACACACTCCTACATTTTGTGATGTATAGGTACCTAAAATAAACGCGTGAGGTTTCTTTGGAAAAACCAGTTGGAACGAAGTACCTTTCGCTTTATATAAATATTGATAATGGATTGAATAATTTGTATCAAAATATAGTAAAAACTCGAAATTAAAATCTGTGAAAGTTGTTCAAAGTAATATATGGATAATTAGTATACAACCAACGTCAAAATAAGTAGTATCGCGTAGAATCCATAATCATCAATAAAATAAATCAACTCACGGTCACCATTTTTCGTTGCGCGTTGCGTTTTTCCGTCTAGCCCCCATTCGCCGAACGTCTGGAGTGTAACGTGCGATAAGGATCTTCATTCCAATAGTAAAGCTAAATATATATTTTATCGAACCTTGGACTCATACATATTATACAAATTCGAATTCAATATTCATAGTTAAGACAAGACGTCTGTCGGGTCAGCTAGTAGATTTATAAATATCCGTATATTTATCTCACTAATATGATAAATGTAAAAGTTTGGATGGATGGATGGATGTTTGTTACTCTTTCACGCCAAAACTACTCAACCGATTGCGATGAAACTTGGTATGTAGATAGGTGGAGACCTGGATTAACATATAGGCTACTTTTTCGGGATCGGGACTTACGCGGGTAAAATCGGGGGCGCTGCTAGTGTAATATATAGATAAATATCCGTAGTTGGTTTTATTTTCTCAATGGTATTCGTATCCTTTTGTAGGTAACTGTCTTTCTGCATTTGTCTATGCAGTGGCTAATTAACAATTCTGACGAAATATTTCGAAAGTAAACATCTACTAAGTCGAAGGGATATTGTATATTGTGGTGCAATATTAAATCAAATTGTTGTTTTCCCAATTGCACCATGTTATTTAAAGGAATTTTTTTTTGGTATAGGGGGCAAACGAGCAGACTGGTCACCTGATGGTAAATGCACCTAATGGTAACCGCCGCCCATGTGCACCTGTAACTCAAGAGTCATAAGTGCATTGCCGGAAGTAAGGGGGGAAGAGGGGGATAGGGGGGAGGGGAGGGCCAGGGCCTCTGATAACCTCACTCAAGAGGCGAAAAGCAATGCAAGCATTACTTCAGTGCCGGTTTTCTGTGAGGCCGTGGTATCACTCCGGTCGAGCCGTGCCGAAGCATGGCTCTCCCATTATTGTGTTATAGTGCTATTTGGCAATAATAGCCAAGTTATTGGCGTTGCGTTAGTTGTGTAATTTGTCTTCAGTTGACCTGGCTGGGCTGTTGATTGAGTGATTAGTGATCCTGACTGGCTGAGCCAGAGGTCGTGGGTTCGATTCCCAACCAGGTCAAATAATTGTGTGATGAGCACGATCATTTGTTCTGTGCCTGGGTGTAATTGATCTATAATATGTATGTATTAAGAAATATATAAGTATGTTTATCAGCAGTCTGGTTACCATAGCACAGGTCACAGGCAACCGTGTGTGAGATGTGTCAAAAAAAATTATAATTAAACAATAGTAATGGTGGGACAAATTACTTAACTATTTAGACTCCTACTAGCTATTTTCACGGACCATTCATTTGAAGAGTTTCTTATTTAAGCACATAAGAAAATAGTTTTGCAACCAAAAATACGTCAAATTTACTTTAACCCTTTCACAACAAACATAAAAAATATAATGCGCAAAAATAAAGTATTAATAAACTATATGCAATTTTTTTCAAAGAACACTGGTCACTCATTACTAGTATACTTGTGAACCCCTCCAGCTAAGCTAAATGCACTCCTGGGTTCAAGTCGATAGTGCACTGTGTGGGGTTCGAACCCGCAACCACTAGATCGCAAGTCCGACACCTTAGCCTTTACGTTAAGGCGTCGGATTTTACGCTGCCACCGAATATCTGTTTGTTTGTACAGAGGAAGCAGAATCCGAAGTGGTTGCATTTATTTTATAACATTTAAGCTTTCCACTGATTCCACACCATTACCTACATCTAAATTAAATCCCCGTTAAACTTTATCCTTGGCGGTAATCACACGCTATCAGTGTGATTGTTTGCCAACATAGGCGTGTAAAAAGTACACACATTTTTTTTAAATGTTTAATAAAACTACATAAGCATGAGTATCAAATATTTATTTGGTAATAAAACACAAACAAACACACATATGTCATACAAATAAGCAAATTTATAACTAAGAACCTATTACTTTTAAATTTATTTCTTTGGTTTCTGCTTTTTTTTCGAATTCGATTTCTTCCTCTTACGTTGCTGTGCTGGCTGAAGTCCAGACGAAGGTATGTCAGTCGACTGCTGACAAGTAAGTTCTGTCTCTGACTGCCCTTTAAACATCTCCGAGTTTTTAATAAAATCCGGGATTTCATCCGAGTTTAAGTCGAACGGATTCTCTTTCTCTATACGGTACTCCCTATCCATTGATGCCTTTGATACTTGAAGGAATTTAGCCACACTTACTCGGATCTTTTTATTTTTATACTTGGCAAATGTATTTTCTATAGTGGCCAACGTGTTTGTTGCAAAAACAACGGGTTTTCCTTTGAAATATCGTTTCTTTCTCAACACGAACTTTTTATATTGCTCTATTGAAGGGAATTTCGAGTATTGTTTAACGTATGATATATATAATTTATTCGTGGATAAAATTCGTGTAAAATCCAATCGGTCCACAGGTTATAATGTAAGTTTTCCGTCTTGTATTAAAACTTTTCTAGTTTTCATCTTTAATTCTTCATAGAAAGATTTGTTATCTTCTGAAACAAAGTAAGGCCTCATAGTTAGTTTGCACACCGGTACGTCTGTTGTCTCAACGTGGTCCATGAAATGTGCAAAGTTGTACAAATCAACTTCAGCAGATAATAAACTCTCATCGATCACTTTTCTATGGTCCATCGGTAAATATTTTAAGTTGTAAATGTTATCTGGATTCACTAACTCGGCTATTAAAATATTGTCTTTCTTCTTAAATATTTGTTCTAAAATAGACATTACTTTATCTTCGGGTCGTGGTATACGCTTCAATTTGTTTACATGTCTAAAAATATTCGCGCGTAAGTCAACCGAGTCCGTATCTATATCATATTGGAACCATTCAAGGATCTCCTTCATATAATCTGCATAGTAACTGTACATACGCATCTTCTCCTTCCTGAAATGTTTTGGATCATTTTTGAATATGATCGAGGATAACTCAACACAATACCATAGGGCGGTGGTCAGATCGACTCGTATCAACGGGTCGTCTATAGACATTCTACTGAGGCTCAAGTAACATTTACTTTTAGCTATACGTTTTATAACATATTCTTTCAGATATTCAACAACTTTTGGTTCCATGTATTGCAACTTTTCGCAAGTTTTGTATAGAACATAATATAATAATCCTTTGTTGTAAGGCACCCGTCTCCTGGCAAAATATGTGCAAGATAATATGTAGTCATTGTAATCGTCAAACTCTTCAAGCGGCACGATGGCGCCTGTGAAAGGCTCTCGTGTGCGTGGTCCAGTCTGTATTCCGTGTTTGATCATACCCTTAAATGATTCTAAATTATAATAGTATTCTATGGAATTTTTGAAGTTTGGATCGTTCAACAAAATTAATGGGCACTCCACAGCTTTTCTGAACCGAGAAAAATGTGACATTTTAGTTAGTTGTGCAGCTGTAGCAAGTCGTGTCGCGCGGGTACGTGCCGCCTCGGAGGTACATGACATACTCTGGTATCGCTCAAAACCCTTTGGGATCTTTCGACCTTTTGTAAATAAAATCTTTTCTATCAAATTGTAGTGCGTCAATAGAATGACAGGGACTCCGCTCTCGTTAGACATAATTATATCAGGGAATGCAATCTCTTCAACGTTTGTGTATAAAATGTTACCGACATCCTCTTCCTCCGTTTCTAGAGCAAATTTTTCGTTAAACTTCAAGTTATCAAATTTATAAGATTTCTGGTCATTATTTACATAGTTCACTAAAGTGTTGATACAACTTCCTATGCTTTGCTTTTCATCGTAGCGTTCAGGTTTTATCAGTGTTTTGTAATACTTGGTGTTTTTGAATTGATTAATAAAACTTGCCTTATCTTTGACGTTTAAGTCTAACTTTATTGGACTCACAGGTCTCAGGACCTCGTCGTCGTCTTGCAACTCGCTGCACAACCGTGTTTGTAAACTCTTTAACTTTTTAATTTCCTCCAATGCCATGCGATCTGAGGAGGATTTATTTAAAAATTGTAACTTAATATACGACTTTAGTTCTTCTTTTTTCTCATGGAACGTTTCCTTAGTTATTTGGTCGTAATCGAAAGGATTCGACAGATCAGTTTCATCAACCAGCTTTTCATTACAATGCACAATGTAACGCTTATTATCACAAATAAACATGGATGCCACAGACATATCTATGTCATGGATATTCGAATTGAAGGCATAGAATGTAACATTATCAATCTTCATATTAGGGTCGCAGGATCGGATGTTAGATGGAAGCACAGCGCCATCTGTGATTACGTACAGTAACTGTACTACATCATTTTCTTTTAAATTTTCTGCCATCCAGTCTAACACTGTGTGTGGTAATGTATTCTTACCTTCTCCATCTTTCTCTCTGTATCTTAATACCACCTGCTCTTCTTCTACTCTCACGCACCGGTGACTCCAGTGAAGGTATACTATACTGTCGTCTTTGTCACTGCCCCCTGCGCTATTCTGCAAAGCCTGAACTTCATCCTTGAAACTCTTCAGTGTCTCTAATCCTTTTCTATTAAAATATTCCTCTTCATACGTGGACATCGAATCATCCGTTGCATAAATAAAGTAATTAACCATTTTTGTTCCGTTTACTTATCAGTCGAGATAGTGACGATAAAAGCTCTCAGTTGAAAAATATAAACTCATTAGCGACAGACACCACAAACATATCACGGCTTATCTCATGGTACGACGCTTCGACAACGAATGCGTTCGTTAAAACAAACTTTGTATTTCAAAATGAGTTCAATATTCACAATAAACAGCCCACATGAGCTATATTTTGTAGTAAAACTGTGAAGAGATTAACTTTCGTAGGAGTATTAACTGAGTAAAGAATAAAAGTCGTATGTATTTGACTGCCAAGAGCACAATTCGCGCGCGATTTTTAACGTGCGTTCAGCGGCGAGTGAACATCGTGACTGCTCGCTCCCCCACGTTTGTGTATACAGTGTAGCGGCAGGCGAAGCATGCAAGCGATGACTCAGTACATCGATAAAGGTCACAACACAAATAATAAATAGAAGTCACAATATAAATATATCTAAAGAAGTTTAACACATGTAGGTATGTCTTATCACTTATAATTTGGTAATTGCTAGTAATTTGTCATACAATTCTATTACCGAGTACAAATCAAATACCAGTCTCTCACACAGACTCACATGTAACACAAAATTTAACAACTAGATTAAGAATTGTTGTAACCATTTATTAATTATCTGTGTGAGAGAGAAAAAATAAAGTTATTTTTATTATTAATGCTTATAGAATAAAAAGAGAAATAATTAAATTTCATTTTGTCTTGCAGGATTGATGTATATGTACCTATGTACGTGTATAGTTGTACCTAATAACATCAACGCGCTCCGCGCGCCGCGCGCCCGCTGTATCAATTCAGTAATAAACAAGCTCGGTACTTATTCGGTTGTTTCATTGCTAGCCTACATCTCACTGGCGACGAGGTGTGTTCTACCTACAAAAAAAAAAAAAAAAAAAATGTCGTTCTTAGGCAATTTATCAAGTTTTGATTATAAAATTTGCGAGTGGAGCATCTTCAAAGGACGATTGAATCAATTTTTGTTGGCTAATGATGTAACCGATGACAAGAAAGGTGCAATTCTCTTAACTTATCTCTCGGACGAATCGTACCGACTGCTGCGTAATCTCGCCTACCCGCGGGATTTGGAGACGCTGACCTTTCCGGAGCTGACTGCATTACTTGACGGTCATTTTAAACAAAAACAGTGCTCTTATGCTGATAAAGCGAAGTTTTACGGAGCCCAGAAAAACTCAAGCGAATCAATAGGCGATTGGGCGGCGCGACTCAGGGGGCTTGCAAGCTACTGCAACTTCGGCGCTGCCCTGGAACAGAACATCACTGATCGATTCGTCCTCGGCTTGAACATGGGCCCCGTTCGCGACAAGCTTTTTGAGCAAAACGCTTCGACGCTGACACTAACTCAAGCCATCGAGATTGCTAAGAAGGCGGAATGTGCGCGCGACGCAAGAGCTGTTTTTGGTGACGTCTCTTCACAAATCAAGGAAGAACCGTTATATCGTGCCGAGTATGATTCCAAGATTGGACAGCGCCCGCGACGCGGCTATGGTGGGAGCGGCGTCGCGAGCGGTGCCGCTGGTTCCGCGGGCGCCGATCAACAAGCGGGTGCGGGGTGCTCAATCTGTGGCATGAAAAATCACTCGGAAGACAGGTGCCGTTTTAAGAACTATCGCTGTCAAAAGTGTGGTGAAAAAGGGCACTTAAAGAAAGTGTGCAAAAAACAGAGAGTGCGCGTAAATAACATCGATTCGAAATCAGACGAATTGGACAGTACTTGTTGCGAGGAATTTTTATTTATTTATTATTTATTAATACTTCCTGCAAATACATTGCAAAAGGCGGACTTAATGCCATAGGCATTTTCTTCCAGTCAACCTTTGGGTGATGCAGAACTGTGTGTGGCAGGTGTATATTTAATAGTCATGAGATAAAGGAATTTAAAAAATAATGTATTACATAAATAGGCCGAATGTACTAGATATACATACATATATGGTAAATATATGTAGATACGTATATACATACATATACAAATACAAATATATAAATAATAAGGACACTTGTTAAGTGTTATTCTGATGATTCCGCCAATAAATCTCTGTAGAGCTTGCGTACTTTAACCTTAAAAGTTAACCGGTTAGTGGACATCCTGACTTCTTGTGGGAGCGCGTTCCAGAGGTTAACGGCTTGGACAGCGAACGAGGAATGAACCATTCTCGAATTATGAGAAGGACAAAGAAGGAGAAGATTATTAGAAGAGCGGAGATTTCTGACATGGTTAGAGCAGAGATATTGAAAGTTAGATGTTAGATAAGTGGGTGAGTAAGGTGAGTGGAGAAGGGAGTACAACATAGTCAGCGCCCTCAAACTGCGGCGTTGTCTTATAGGTAACCATGTCAGTTGGGTGCGAAAGGTGGATATGTGGTCATACTTTCGCAAGTTGAATATGAACCGAATGCAATTGTTGAGAAGTCGGTCTAGTTTGTTGAGCAGATCTGCATTCAAGTCGAGATAGCACACATCACCATAGTCGACAACTGGGAAAACCAAAGTCTGCACAAGCATGATCTTTGTTTTGATTGGGAGAAAATTTTTTAAGCGATAAAGGCATCGTAATGTATTGGTTACCTTCTGGCTGACGTTGGATACCTGAGTCTGCCAATTAAGGGTTGCGTCGATGTGCAGACCAAGATCCTTGACCGAGGGACTAATAGGCAGAACTGAATCATTAAAGGTAATTTCGGTAATGTTGTTGGTGTCAATTCTGCTAGTCATTCTAGGGCTCCCTATAATGATCGCTTGGCATTTAGATGGGTTCACCGTTAAGCCAAATCTGTTGGACCAGTTTTTTATTGTCTCCAAGTCGTGATTTATGCTGCCTATAGCTTCGTCCAACTTGTCTATTCTAGCGTGTGAGTAGATCTGTAAATCGTCTGCATACAAGTGATACGAACACTGAAGTTCATGGGTTATGAGATTGATAAATAACGAAAAGAGAAGAGGAGAAAGTATACCGCCTTGTGGGACGCCAGAGTCGAGATCACGCCACGCCGATGAAGACTCATCTATTCGGACAGACTGCTGGCGTCCTCGAAGATAGGAAGAGAACCATTCCAGTGCATCATCAGAGATCATGAGGTGGGAAAGTATTGATATTAAGATGTCGTGATTAACACTGTTGAAGGCGTTTGAGAAGTCTATTAGGACTAGTACAGTTAAGTTACCTTCTTCTACTGCGGCCTTAATATCGAGAGTCACTTTAAGCAACCCTGACACTGTGCTATGTCCAGGTCTGAATCCAGACTGGTACGTACTGAGCAAGTTGTTTTGGTGAACAAAGCGAGAAAGTTGCTTATGTACGCAGGCTTCTAGGAGCTTGGAGAGGAAAGGAAGAATAGAAATAGGACGAAAGTGATTGGGGAGAGAGGGGTTAGGTACTTTGGGTAATGGGCGTATATAAGCCTTTAGCCATAAGGATGGGAAAGCATTGGAGTCGAGGGAATAATTAATTATATGGGTGATGGCAGGTAAAAGCTGTTCGAGGATAGCGGTTACCATATGACGGCTTATATCGTCACATCCAGAAGCCTTGGATTTGATGGATAGGACAAATTGTTTGACCTCCTCTGGTGTAACTGGAGAAAAATGAAAAGAGTCTATATTAGGCCTAGGGAGACTAGCTATGTGATTGATAGTTTGAGTTTTGCTTTGATGATTCAATGTAGTGGATGTGGTGAAATGGCAATTGATATCATCTAAAGCAATGTTCGTTGGGAAATCTGCATGGCGCTCTCTACCGATACCGAGAGTCCCTAAGAACTTCCAGATGTCGGCAGGGGAAGATGAAGAAATATTATCAAGAATGTATCGGCGCTTAGCGTTACGTATCACTTGATTGCACCTATTTCTAGCAGTCTTGTAAGCAAGCCAATTGTTATCGCATCGATCTCTCTTAAAACGCCGGAAAGCACGGTCCCTGTTTCGCATTACACTGCGGATACCATCTGTCAGCCAAGGTGCAGGTGGACGCTTTAATTTAATTTTCTTCACCGGAGCGTGAACATTGAATATGTGCAGAATATTTTTGTTCAATATATTGACCTTTTCGTCCATGGAAATAGCTGCAGCTAGGGGTTCCCAGTTGATAAGTGAAGCATCTTCCCGAAGTCTTTCCAAATTCATGCGTCCGAAACAGCGCCTGAACACCACTTTGGGCTTAGGCTTTGGCGTTTTAATTTTATAGGTAGTGTAAATCAGGTCGTGATGAGAGAAACCAGGTGCTGGGTATTGTCCATGTGATGAAACGTTGGCTAGAGACGAAGTGATAATTAGATCTAACAGGGTGTCTTCTCCATTAGGATTGTGGTGTGTGGCTTGAAGCGGTAACAGATGTAAACTAGTGGATTCTAATATATTTAACAGTTTACGAGAACGAGAGGAGTTTTGAGGAAAGAGATCAGTATTGAAGTCGCCCATGATGATGTGATGCTCATACTCAGACCCTAAAGATTCTAATACCGTTTCGAATTCGGTGAAGTAGTCAATTGCTGGAGGACAGTAAACGACACCTAGGACGATTTTTACTCCCGTGACACAAACCTCAAGAAAAAGATACTCAGCAGGCGAATTAGGTGGAGATTTAGAAAGAAAATTGTAAGTAAAGTCTGAACGTAGGTATATTGCAACACCACCGCCTCCTTTGTTGATCCGATCATTACGGATGAGAACAAAGCCTGGAAGAGGGTAAGAGGTAGAAAGTAGTTGAGGCTTGAGCCATGTCTCAGAAATCAGGATGGCGTGTACGTTTGAACTATTGAAGGTTTCCCATAGGTCACTATAGTGACTGGGTATGCTTTGAGCGTTTATATGGCATACGTTGAAGAGTCGGTTAAATTCCTCGTTAAAGGTATTACGTAATATATCACCAAGAGTTTCAGTTACTGAAATAAAACTCTCATTAGCTGATGAGTTGACAGAATCATTGGCGGAGTAGTAGGAGTCAACATCAGACATATAGTTTATAATAATAAATATAAGAATAAAAATAAGTAAATATTAAGATACAAAAGTATGAAGGTATTGTATTTCAAAAATATTAAATGAATTAATGCAATACTCACATTAGTGCACCACCCGCCGGCCTACACTGACACTTATTAAAAAAGAAAAAAAACAATAAACAAGAACATTATTGTTTAACACTAATTATAAACAAAGTTAAAAAAAGAGAAAAATTAAATAATTTACAATATTCAATAAATCATGAAAGGTAGGTAAGTACGTTTCGGAACGATAATTAATGTGAATGAGAGGTCACGTGAACACGGAAACGTCTAATGACAAAGTTTGACATGTAACCTCTATTACGTTCGTTTTGTTGTTGTGATGTGACATTTTGCAAAATATTGTAAATAAGAAGGTAAACGTAAGGTGTCTAACAAAACAATAGTAAACAATTGTTAAATCACTGTGGACTTTAAGTAGCACGAACTGTACACTGTAGTCACATAGAAAATTAGTGTCTACGGGCTGTGTGCTTAGTGATGTTGACCTTAGAACCCGATGCACTGCTGCCCTTCGCTGTACTGGCGTCGTCTGCTGCTTTTGGATATTTCTGTAGTAAAGGTTCCAATTCATCCAGAGAAGTGATCTTAACCCGGCTTCCACCAGGTGTTTTGATAACAATGACGCCTTCTTGGGTCCAGCAACCTCTCACACCGAAATGAATGCGTGCCCTGGCGAATGCAGACTGTCTGGCCTTAGTTAAGTGTTCTTTGACGGTTATAGACGTACCCTTGAGTTTGGATTTCACCTTCCACACAGCAGATTTGAGATCCAGAGTTGAAAATCTTACCAGTATGGGCCGCTTGTGATCTTTTTTGTGACTTCCAAGCCTATGGCAAGTTTTGAAGGATGAGGCTGTAAACATCAGATCCAGCTTACTACCAAGAAGACCCAGTATCACTTCAGTGCAATTTTCATTTTCAGCTTCGGGAACCCCAATGAAGATGAGTGATTTGCGCCTGTGTCGAGATTCAATTGCATCCACAGTTTTAGAACACTCATCTATTTGTTTACGGATTAATCCCAACATGCTAAACATGAGCTCACGGAAGGTTCTGAATTCTTCAGCAACCTTTGCGACGGTGTCTTTGGCCGGTGCACTGCTTTGTATCTGTGTCTCAAGTTCGCCCATTCTCTTTGTGAAGATATCCTCCAGGCTCTTCTGTGCAGATTCAATAACCGCAAGTTGAGACATCTTTGGACTGTTGTTCTTGTTGGTTGAGGAAAGCAAGTGTTGTGATAGTGCCAGTGATCAGCTGACAGGTGGATTGTAATAAAAAGCTTATTGTTACATCAATAGCTTTACTAATGTGAGTATAAGCAAATAACTGTAATTTACACTGATTCTAATTAAAAAGATTGCAAATAAATTGTTTAATTTAATTAATTTTAATTTTAATACGAATCACATGTATGTTCAGCTTTTTTCCACCTACCCGAAAACCCCGGAATGTCAGAACTATAATGTAAGGTATGTAACCGAGAAACCGATTGAACTGTTATTAAAATTAGGAACTAAACTAGTAACTATGGAACTGGATTCAGGTTCCGGTAAATCAGTTATATCAGATAAATTATATTCAGAGATGTTTTCCGATTACAAACTTTCAAGTTGTAGCTTGAAAATGTGCCTATACGACGGTCATAAAGTCACACCAATGGGGTATTTTAATATAAATGCAAATTATAATAAAATAACGAAACCAATTAAAATCTTTGTCATAAAACAAGGGGGACCGCCCTTACTTGGCCGTGATTTTATGGCCGCCTTTAATTTAGTTTTAGGAACACAATTAAATAATTTATCAGCTGATTCAGACGTTAGTTTATTGTTGGAACAATATTCAGAACTATGGCGCGACGAGTTAGGCACATTCAATAAATTTGAAATACATTTAGAATTGAAAGAAAAATCAGTGCCGAAATTTTTAAAAGCTCGATCGGTGCCATTTGCCTTAAAGGGAAAGGTGGAAGCTGAATTGGACAGGTTGGTTAGTTTAGGCATCCTCGTACCAGTCAACACATCAACTCCCATTGTACCGGTCCATAAAGAAAATGGGAAGGTCAGGATAGCTGGCGATTATTCCATTACCTTGAATAAGGATCTAATTATTGATAAGTATCCGTTACCAAGAATAGAAGAGGTATTTGCAAAGTTAGCAGGGGGTGAGAATTATTCAAAAATTGACTTAAAAAACGCATACAACCAATTTGTATTAAGTGACCGCTCACAACAACTAACTACGATAAATACTTCTAAGGGGCTCTTTAAATATACTAGATTGGTCTATGGACTAGCGAACGCTCCAGCGATATTCCAAAAATCAATGGAAACGCTATTATCTAATATAGATGGCGTAAGCTGCTGGTTGGACGATATCTGTGTGACCGGACCGTCCAGGGAAGTTCATTTAAGTAGACTTAAGGAGGTATTAAATAGGTTAAGCGGTGCGGGGTTACGATTACAAAAGGAGAAATGTTGTTTCTTTAAAGATCATGTAACTTATCTAGGGTATGTAATAAATAAAAATGGGTTACAGACGTCCCCCGATAAGGTAAGAGCAATTCTAGAAGCCCCCGAGCCGTCAACTGTTACGGAAGTAAAACGTTTCTTAGGGATGACCAATTACTATAGAAACTTTATTCCAAACGCTTCCAGTATATTAAACCCGCTTCACGAGTTGTTGAGAGCAGGTGTCGATTGGCAGTGGGGTGATCGGCATCGGCGCGCCATGCATGAGGTGCGGCGCGAGCTAGCGTCGGAACGCGTGCTGGCTCATTTTGAACCCAGCGCGACGCTTGTGCTGTCTGTAGACGCCGGCCCGCACGGCCTGGGAGCGGTCCTCGCGCACGCCGATCCAAAAGGGCCCGACCGGCCTCTTGCTTTTGCATCTCGTTCCTTAACGGCTAGCGAACGTAATTACAGCCAAATACATAAGGAGGCGACGGCGATAATATTTGGTGTCAAAAAATTCCACCAATATTTATATGGCCGTAGTGATCCCTTTATATTAAAAACGGATCATAGACCGTTAATGTCCATTTTTAACAAAAAAAACGGCATCCCAATAACAACGGCACTTCGTCTACAGCGTTATGCTATTATATTATCAGCATACAATTATATTGTACAATATACCCCGTGCAATAATAACGTTGTAGCAGATTATTTTTCTCGGGCGCCGCTTGAGTCATCGGAATGCGATAGCGATAAACAGTTCGATACCTACAGTTCGCTTAAGTTTCTAGATGTACAACCCGCTATTTTATTAGAAGATGTGAGAGTGGCTACACTCAATGATAAAACTCTAAAAACTGTGAGTAAGTACGTTCGCCGTGGATGGCCTAGAAAAATTAAATGCAAATCAATATTACCGTTTTTTAATTGTAAATTGGATTTGCAGATATTAGATACGGTATACTGTTGCGCGGCGTCAGGGTTATTATTCCGGAGTCCCTTCAACATCGTATGTTAGACGAGTTACATAATACGCATTTGGGTATCGTTAAAACAAAAAGTAATGCTCGTTCTAGAATGTGGTGGCCCGGTATAGACCGAGATATCGAGACACGAATAGGCTCGTGCGCTGAGTGCATAGCGGTGCGAAGTGCGCCGCCGCGAGAACCGCCCGCACCGTGGCCTCGCGCGCATGTGTCCTGGCATAGGATCCATATTGATTATATGACCATCGCTCAACGTACATATTTAATAGTAATCGATTCTTTTAGTAAATGGCTAGAATGTTTTTTTATGCAAAATGGCACAACCACGGAGGCGCTAATTATTAAATTAAAATTTCTTTTTTCCATTTTTGGATTACCAAATGTAGTAGTATCAGACAACGATGTAAAAATTAACTCGATACAGTTTAGAGAATTTTGTTCCAACAATGGTATACAATATGTAACCTCTCCTATATACCACCCACCTAGTAATGGACAGGCGGAGAACTCAGTACGAACATGTAAAAAAATGCTGAAATGTATTTTAAAAAGTAGCGCCGCCTTAAATATAATTCAAGAAAAATTGTTAGGTTATTTGTTTACATATAGGAACACTATTCACTGTACCACCGGTCAAACACCTGCCCAATTAATGTTTGGTCGTAATTTACGAACGCGTTTGGATTTGGTCCTACCATCACAAACGAAAACAACCGAGGCGCCCGAGGCTGATTCATCGTTTGTTATCAGCAGGAGACGTTTCGCAGTCGGTGAGCACACTTGGACTCGTTGGTACAGTGACAGAAAAGAAAGTTGGGAACTAGGAATAATTAGAGAATGTATAGGCAATAGAATGTACAAAGTATATGTACTCAATAAGCAAATTGAATGTATACGGCATATCGACCAACTATTAAAATATAAGGGACAACGTATTCCTGCCGGGCCAAGTGTTAATGTCGAAGTTATTGAAATCGACAGGAATACGGTGCGACCTCAATCATCTTCACAAGTTAATGATGTCCATGATGACACCCCTGTGTGGGTGGATTGTGGTGGGGATGAGAATGAGCGAGAAATTGGCGAAACGCAAGCGTCACCACCGTCGGCACCGGCATCTCCAAAACCGATGCCAGTGCAGGTCGCCCAGGGCGAATTAACTGCCGAGCAAAACATAGGTGAACCAAGCATTCCGCCAACATCGACGCCCATACCTATAGGAAGGTCTATACGTCCCAGGAAGCCAGTAGATTATAAGCCTTATTTTTGATTGTGTAGATATCTAATACTAAGTTTTATTTTGTTAAAGGTTTCAAAATTAATGTGGAGGGAATGATGTATATGTACCTATGTACGTGTATAGTTGTACCTAATAACATCAACGCGCTCCGCGCGCCGCGCGCCCGCTGTATCAATTCAGTAATAAACAAGCTCGGTACTTATTCGGTTGTTTCATTGCTAGCCTACATCTCAAGGATATTAATTGTTGTTTTTATTTTCGAACCGGAGTTGTGAATTCAGCATAATTTTTCTTTCATTTTTAATCTTATTGAGAACAATGAAACGCCTATTAAGTATATCTACAAGACGCGCAACAGTTGTTGCTAACTACCTAGGTAGGTACCTAACTACGACAATGACAGTATATTACCTACTAAAGTCGATGTGAAGTTTGCATATTTCATGGATTACGTTGACGTGACGGATGTACCGTTGTGCAGAGAAACTTTGAGACCTTACTTTGTAACAGAAGATAAAAGTATTTTTATGAACAGTTGAAGATGAAAACAAAGCAAGTGTCCAAGAAAATTTAAAGTTTCCTACACTAGAGGAATATAAATCGTATGTTTTGAAAAAGAAACTGAATTTTAGGGACAAGCCGATTATTTTTGCATCACAAGACTAACTGTGTTGACTCGTATTGAAATTATTTATCGGGATTACGAGGAGATCATTACTGACACAAACAATCAATGTGTCTCAAATTCATTGTAATAACCAAAGATTCCTTGAATAGGGAGAGACACATTAGACTAGAGAATCCCATCTCCATGTCCCAGACATGTCAGAAATATTGGATTATTGTATCAAAACAATCTGAAACATGTCGTATTTGACAGTGAGGAAAGTTAAGGATATAATTATAATAAACTCTTTTGTAACTAATTACATGCTGTTTTAAATTTACTATATTTTTTTATCATATACAACTTACACATTAAAACTAATAAAAAAAAAAAAAGAACTGTATATGGGCTATTTACATGCATGCGTCATAAAATTCCTCCACATCGTCGCCTACTGGTAGTGTTCCCAGAAGGCTGGCAGCATTGCCACGTTGAATGGCAATGCTAATTCTCTGTGCAAGAAAAAGGCCCGGGCAATGCTAATTCTCTGTGCAAGAAAAAGGCCCGAGAACGAACCAAAAGGCCAAAATTTGCTGCAAATATTACAGCGCTGAACTTGCAGCAAAATTCCAGCCAGTGCAACTTGGCTTTGGTTCAAAAGGTGGTTGTGAGGCTGCCATACACGCCCTTTCCACGTACCTTGGCAGTAACGAAGGGGAGGTAATCTTGAGGGTTGACCTGAGAAATGCCTTCAATTCTGTTAATAGGGACACTCTGTTGACCCAAGCAAAATTGGAAACCCCTAAAATTTATAAATTTCTTTGGCAATGTTATAGATATCCTACAAAATTAGTATACAAGGACAATCTTTTGGAATCGGCCGTTGGATGTCAGCAGGGTGACCCTCTGGGACCAGTTATCTTCAGTTTAGCGATACACCCCATTATTAATGAGATAAAATCAAAATTCAACATTTGGTACCTTGATGACGGAACCCTAGGAGGGGAAGTAGAGACAGTTTTACAAGATTTAACTTTCATAAAAAATAAATTTAAATCCATAGGCTTATAACTAAATTCTGACAAATGCGAAAGAAGACGAAGATGGTTTTCAATCTTTCATAGAAGACAAAATTAAAAATTTTGGTGATTTTTCGGATCGTTTACTTAAAATTAATGTCCATTCGGCTTTTACTATACTCCGTTTTTGTCTTTTCGTACCAAAATTTACTCATGCCCTTCGATCATCGCAACTTTCGAAACATTTAACACTTTTAGAAAAAATTGACAAAATTATTCAAAACACCCTTAGCAAAATTTTAAATGTGGCTTTGAACGACCGAGGCTGGCTCCAAGCATCCTTACCAGTTCGTTTGGGTGGTCTTGGCGTTCGCAAAATTTCAGATGTCAGCCTTCCAGCATTTTTGTCTTCGGTCCATGGCACAGAAGAGTTAACCAGGAAAATTCTAACAAACACACTGGTTAATTCTGAAGTGTCCTGCAAGACCGATGCCATAAATGCTTGGCAGATAGCTTGTCCCAATACTCTTTTACCTGTTAATCCATTCTCTCAGAGGCAATGGGACGCGCCGTTATGCACCTTAAGAAGGAATTATTTAATTGACACCGCATCCAATGTTGCAGAGCGCGCTCGTTTGTTGGCTACTATTTTTTTTATTATTTTTATTTTATATTATTATTAGGCATTATTGTACTGTACACGAAGGGCGTCGTAAGACCTCTGCGTGTAATTGACCCACAACTGCATATGTGCACTTTTTCAGTGCAGCGTGCAAATCTGACAGCCAACATATTACAGTGAACAGACAACGCCCCTAAGCCTTAAACCATTTTAACGATATTGAGGAAGCTTACAGGCTACGTATAACATCACGCTACGACGCTAAGGAGTGGAGCATTGACCATAAACCCAGAGGAAATTGCGGGCAACAGCTAAATATACTTAATTCAAAATATGCTTAAATATATGTACATCAGAAGTTTTCAGCTTACTTTCTATGTAGTTTACAAGGTACAGCTTTGGAAATAGCAGAGGATGCTATAGCAGCCTCCAGATGTCACAGCCACAGAAGTACGTAGCGTAATGTTTAGTTTATTACCCTTCCTCCCGAGGAAGGGTTACCTCTGTGGAGATGATGGAGAAGAAATTCAAACAGTGTACAATGTTGCTCCAAAGATTAGTGAAGTGTCTAAAAGGGGAGCAAAGAAGGGTCATCAGAAGATGCCAGTTGGTGCAGATGAACGTGTTGAAGTAGACATAACTGTATTGAATGTTATGCTTGATGTCAGTTCACGAATTCATGACAGTGAAAAGATAAGCGGAGTGTCTATGAGTACTTTGGCGTTAGCTCATGAGTCTTATAAAGACAAGCAAGCAAATAAACTTAATATATAATACATATGCTTAATTTAAAGATGTGTCTGAATGTTGATTACATTTAGTGTGGGAACCAGTTACGTTACCCCGTAGAAATTTGCAACTAAGACAGGAAGGAACAAAAGAATTTTGTAGATTTTTACGGCGAAATGTGAGTAACACGACTAGTATCGCAAATGTACAGTAAAGGCAGGTCTTATACTTCTTTATCACCTCACTCAGCAGTAGAAATACAATCTGATGTCGAATAAAAAGTAGCGACAAGCTTTAAAAATTTCAAACACCCCGACTCGAAAATCCTTTCAACGTTTAGACAATAGCTGATGATCTTCGAACGGCTGAACAGATTTTCTTGAATTATTAATTAATTAATAAGAACACTCGATCAAGTCACCTTTCAAACGAAAAAAAAACAATTTAAATCAATCCATTGGTTTGGGAGCTACGATGCCACAGACACACTGACACACAGATACACAGACACGTCACACACAAAACTTACCTATAACATCCCTCTTTTTGCATCTTTTGCATCATTTAAAAACTAACAGATCGGACACTGCGCGGTCGATAGAACGTGTTAAAGGAGACGATATCTAAAAACAATATGAAATTGACTGAAGATGAATATTGTAGTACCTACGGCTAACCGCTTGGCTGAGAGAGATTTCTATAGACTACTTCATATCTTGAATAAACTACCTAGGGTGTTTTATAAAATGTATGCTATTTAGTAAGCAGCCACTATCAGGTCGGTCTAGAGTCTAGAGGTACGCCAAAATGAATTTCAATTTACAAATATCCACGGCTAAATAAATTAAAAACCAATTCTAACAATAGTTTTCATATTAGGTCCCATATTCAACAATCATGAAGTCAATTTAGTGTTATACAATATTTAAACCGAGGACAAGCACTTGTTAAACATCTGTAAATACACGAATATTATTATTACACAGTATAATATTGTAATAAATTAATGTGCCCGGCGATAAAGCCGATGACGGGATGTGCCGCCGTCGCGTCGCTGCCGAATGAATGCCGCCATTTTTTTTACTTTTTACTTGCAAGTCTTTCAATTCAACTCGTAGTACGAGTTACGACTAGTACGGCATTCGCAGAGCGCCGAACGCACGTCTCGATTCGCGTCGCGTGCGAATTGCGACTATCGAATCGAGTAATCTTTTCTAAACACGTGTTGGAATTTATTACAGTTTTTGTTATACATATATACACCCTGCATATTGAACAAACTGAGAATTGCGTGCCTACCGTGAATGTTGGAGTTATTTGACACAACTTTTTTCTTACTATACCTACGGACTATTGACCAAACACATAATGTTTCTATTTAAGTGTTTTGTCGAATTGTTGTTGCTGTTAAAGGTCATATTGATATAGGTCACGATATTTTTATGACAAAAATCTTATGTAAAATGGATCTATTAATTCAGAGCAGTGTTAAACAAAACTGTTTTATCAGTCGGTGAACCTTAACCTATAACTCTGATAAGCGATTGAAAAAAAAATGGTGAACTATTTTATTTATGCGACGGATGATTCTTTGTCTACGAATGGAGTGGAATATTTTAATAGAAAAGGATTGGAGACACTGAATAGTTTCAAGGATGAAGTCAAGGCTTTGCAGAATAGCGCAGGGGGCAGTGACAAAGATGACAGGATAGTATACCTTCACTGGAGCGACAGGTGCGTCAGAGTGGAAGAAGATCAGGTGGTATTAAGATACAGAGAGAAAGATGGAGAAGGTAAGAAAACATTACCACACACAGTGTTAGACTGGATGGCAGAAAATTTAAAAGAAAATGATACAGTGCAGTTACTGTACATAATCACAGATGGCGTTGTTCATTCCTCTAACATTAGACCCTGCGATCGTCATATGAAGATTGATAATGTCACGTTTTATGCATTTAATTCGAATGTAAAAAATATAGATATGTCTGTGGCGTCCATGTTTATGTGCAATAATATACGTTATATTGTATATTGTAACGAAGAGCTGGTTGATGAAACTGATCTGTCGAATCCTTTCGATTATGATCAAATAAACATTGAAAATTTTAAGGATCAAATACAGCAGTTAAAATCGTATATAAAGTTACAATTTCTAACTAAAAACTCCTCAGATCAAATCGCTTTAGATGAAATTAAAAAACTGAAATGTTTAGAAACTCGTCTATATACTGCGTTAGAGGCGGCACAAAAGGAGCCCAAAGAACTGATAAACTTAAACGTTAAAGATAAAGAAAGCTTTATAAAACAATTCAAGAGAACCACATTTTATAAAACAATTATGAATCCCGACCACTACGATGCGAAACAAAACATTGAACATTGCATTGGAACTTTAATAAACTTCATTAATAACGACAAGAAATCGTTCGAATTTGATAATTTAAAATTTGATCAAAAGTTTATTCCTATCACGGAAGAAGAAGGGCTTAATATTAATTATAAGATCGAAAAAGAAATACCCTTTCCTGACATAATTATGTCAAACGAGGCTGGAGTTCCCGTCATTCTGTTGACCCATTGCAGTTTATTAATAAAGATTTTACATCAAAATTGGAGAAACCCAGGTGCGCCATTATTTTCTTGCACCGGGCGATTTTCTCGTTTCAGAAAGATTATAGAATGTCCTTTATTTTTGTTGCTCGATAACTTACTTCGAGGTTCCATTGAATACTATTATAATTTGGAAGCATTCAAGAGCATGATCGAACACGGAATACAGACAGGACCGCGAACACGAAATCGGTTCACAGGCGCCATTGTGCCGCTTGAAGAGTTCGACGATTACAATGATTACATTTTATCTTGTACATACTTCGAGAGAAGACGAGTGCCTTACAATAAAGGATTATTTTATTATGTGCTATACAAAACCTGCGAAAGTTTGGAGTATATGGAACGGAATGTTGTTGAATATCTGAAAGAATACGTAATAAAACGTATGGCTAAAACTAAATGTAATTTGAGCCTCAGCAGTGTGTCAATAGAAGATCCATTGATACGAGTCGATCTGACCACCGCCCTATGGTATTGTGTTGAGTTATCCTCGATCATATTCAAAAACGATCCAAAACATTTCACAAAAGAGAAGATGCGAATGTATAATAGTTATACAGAATATATGAAGGAGATCCTTGAATGGTTCCAATATGATATAGATACAGACTTGGTTGACTTACGAGCTAATATTTTTAGACATGTAAACAAATTGAAGCGTATATCACGACCCACAGATAAAGTAATGTTTATTTTAGAAGGGATATTTAGGAGAGATGATTATTTTTACTTGGCCGAGATCACGAATCCAGAAAATATTCACAAGTTGAAATATTTACTGATGGACCATAAAAAAGTCATAGATGAGAGTTTATTATCTGCTGAAGTTGATATGCACAAGTTTGTTCATTTCATGGACCAGGTTGAGACAACAGATGTACCGGTGTGCAAACAAACTATGAGACCTTACTTTGTTACAGAAGATAAAATATCTTTCTACGAACACCTAATGATGCACTGTCGAAAAGTTTCGATAAAGAATGAAAAACTTTTCTTAGAACCTGTGGACCGACTGGATTTAACTCGAATTTTATCCACTAATAACTTATATATATCATACGTTAAACAATATTTAAAATTCCCTTCAATTCACGAATATCGAATGTTCGTGATGACAAAGAAACAATATTTCAGAGGAAAACCAGTTATTTTTGCAAAAAATAGCTATGATACTATAGACAATACATTTGCAAAGTATGAGAAGATCATCACTGATACCGACGACCCTATAGATGTGGCAAAATTCATTAAAATCACAAAATCATCAGTGAATAGGGAGAACCGCATAAAACAAGAGAACCCAATCAACTTCAACATGAATGAAATACCGAATTTTATTCAGAAATCTGAAAGAAATGTTAAGTTTAATAATGATGGCAATGATACTAGATGGTTTTGTGTTTTGCTTTAGGGTGGTATAAAAAAGTAAGACTATTAACTATCAAGATTGTGTAATCCTAGTGTATCCATAGCCATACATGGCTTTCGTCCAGACGGGCCAAAAAGAAAATCTCGTTTTACAGCCCAGTGGTTTTGGGTACACCAAAAATGTCTTACGTTGGATCTGCGCATAGGAACATACTACACGAAGACGCCTACACAAAATATGACAAGTGTAGGTAGTAGGTACTTATACTCTGTGCCTTCATTTACTTTCTTTTTGACATTTCAATAAGTAGTCAATTTCAATCTCAATCAAGACTGGCCTGTTGGCCTAGTGGTTAATGACCCTGACTGCTACGCCATAGGTCGTGGGGGTTCGATTCCCACCCGAGTCTAGGTGTTCTTTGTGTCCGTTGTTTGTATGTTTGTAAAAGTCACCCGCGACACAGGAGTCATTCCTAATGCGGGAGTGGCCTTTATAAAAAAAAAAATATATTGTGATGATCAGATATGTTGCTGATTTGATTAAAAATAACATTCGATTTTATTCAGGCGGAACTTTCAATCGATTTGACAGTAAGTTAAAAGTAAATTTTAGCTAAAAATACTGAACTTGTTTAATAAATGATGTTACCCACGTCACAGATTACTAAGTAGTTACTACGTACGCCCACGTTTAATACATGAGACTTGATATTAACGTAATACAAGTGACGAATCTAGTGTCCATTATCGTTCATTTGTTCATTAGCCCAAGTTTAAACTTGAATTTTAATTATTTGTATTCTGATTTAAAAATAGTTACTATCGATTTTAGAATATGCAGTAGAAACATTAAATTTATTTTCATCACTACGTACAATAGACCGTAGGTAACTCTTTCTATTGCGTATAAATAAAAATATCATTTATTTAAAAATAAATACTACATGTAGGTACAGTATCATAATGTGTGTCTATGAATATAGCACGTTTTAGAGTTTAATTTAGAAACTCTGGCACAGTTACGTTCTCAAACACCTGTCAAAAACAAAATAAACGAATGGTCAAGGTACATAAAGTGTACCGTAAATTAAGTCGGTAACTTTAATATATTTTAATTAAGTTTACGTTCTTTTTATTAAGGGGGGCTGCCCCAGTATCTAATTAGTGTTATTTACCGGGTTTCTATACAATGGAGTAGCGACTTCCCATTCGGGTTATTCCAAGTTTAGCAGGAAATTCGTTACACTAAACCCACTGTGGTACAAATGACAGGCCGTTATCAAACAATGGTTCAAAAAATCTTAAATAAATAACAGTAACAAAAAACCAGTCAGCCTGTGACCACGGCCAGTGCAACCTGGTCGAAACGTCAGGCAATTCAGAGGTATGTAATACCTTTTCGTGATCGCGTTAATTCCCGTATAAGTACATAATTATATCATGGAACGCGAAAGTTTAAAAGTTAGTATAACAAAAAATTGTTTTATTTATTCGCTATTAGTTTAGGTGTTGTATTAAAGATATAACATTTATTTTCTTCTTACGTCGACGATCTATGACACTGACCGAGAATCGACCCGCGCCCTTTGACGTTATTGTTCTTTGTTATATATTTCTTATTTTTAACTGACGAAAAAGGGAGGTTCTAAATTCGACCTATGTATATTTTTATGTATGTATGTTCAGCCGTTATTTTCATTTCATTTTCACTCCGATATTTGTGAACCGATTTTGATGATCCTTTTTTGTTAGATAGGGTATACCGTATACCTCAAGGATGTTCTGTTTACTTTTCATAACTTAATCAGGTATTTGCGTTTAGGAATCATCACATCATGAAGCTCAGCTGATGATGGAAACCATACCTTTCCTAAACAATTAGAAGTTACATATAAAAACTGTGTGAGTTTTAGTTCTTTTTTGTTTTTTATGGTATAGGGGGCAAACGAGCAGACGGGTCATCTGATGGTAAATGACTACCGCCGCCCATGGGCACCTGCAACTCGAGAGTCACAAGTGCGTTGCCGCCTTTTAAGGTGGGAGTAGGAGAAGAGGGGGAGGGGGGAAGAGTGGGAAGAGGGGAGAGGGGAAGGACGGGAATAGGGGAGAGGGGAGGGTCTCCGGTAACCTCACTCACGAGGCGAAATGCAATGCAAGCATTGCTTCACTGCCGGTTTTCTGTGAGGCCGTGGTATCGAGCGGAGTCGAGCCGGCCCATAACGTGCCGAAGCATGGCTCTCCCACAAAAATGACAGAAGTGATAGAAACCACTTAACATGCTTTAAAGAAGACATTTGTTAGCGGTTTTAAACTATTTAGTATTAAATATATTAAGATATAGTAGTTGTCAGAGTAATAAAAGACGACGCAAGCCACAAAAAATCATAAAAAATTAAACCGACAAAAAGTAAATAAATCTTTTAAGTCTTGAGTATTGAGCTTATTTACATAAACTATCAAATTTTATATAAACTAATTTTTAATCGGCGCCAAATAATAAAATGATTAACTCAGCCTGTGACCACGGCCAGTGCAACCTTGTCGAAACGTCAGGCAATTCAGAGGTATGTAATACCTTTTCGTGATCGCGTTAATTCCCGTGGAAATACAGATTTATATCAATGAACGTGAAAATTTAAAAGTTAGTATAAAAATTTGATGCAAATCGTTAAAGTTGTTTACGATAGACACTAAATATATATTTATCTTAGATTTATATAATCTAAGATATTTATATTATATTATCTGCATATCTTAATGTCTGTTTGCATCGACTCGTATTATTCTATTATTTATAATAATATATTATGTGTTAGAAGACTCGGACTTCCCATCAACAGCCACTTAGAGTAAGGGGCCACCAGGAATTTTTGACCTCCCCTCCTTGTCACAGGTGGTCACAATTGTGTGAACTAATTATAACTATAAATTATTTTTTTTAATAACTCCCCGACACAAAATAATAGAAATAGTATGAACGGCCATCTTGGATTTGAAATTTATCATAGTATTCTACTAATCAAGCCCTTTCATTGGATACCCATATCGAGTTAGTTGTGAAAAAATATGTAATCCGCCAGCTTGTGGCGGCGGCCATCTTGGACCGATTTTTATCAAACATAGCTAAAAACACTCCCGACTAATTCACCTTTCAAACAAAAAAAATAAAATCAAAATCGGTTCATCCGTACGGGAGCAGGGATGCCATAGACAGACAAATACACACAGACACGTCAACTTATAACAAACCCGTCGTTTTTACGTCGGGGGTTAATAAAAGCATGTTAAATAAATAAAAAATAAAACAAGACATACTTTTTTTGTCATCAGCATGCCTATAAAACACAAAGAAGGTAAGCAGATATTACGAGCTAACCAATGAACTATTATGATATTTCGTGTGAGAGTAAGAGTGAGCAAATGTAAATTGACGCAATCCTAACTAGCATTACAAATATGAATGTGATTCTGTTTGTTTGTTACTCTTTCACGCCTTGACAAAAGAATACAGGGTACTTATGTCCTTGTAGGGTCATTGAAGGGTACCTTTCGTAATGAAAAAAGTACTGTCTCCGAGGCACTTGTATTGGTTGACAACTAGCACAGCCGTAGGCAAAAGTACGTAACTTAAATATTACTGAAATAGTATTTACCTATTCGTTTAAGTCGTTACGTTTTCATTTAAACCAAGTTTGAGGCGTATTTTGAGTCAGTTTCACTAAATATCATTATAACAACACCTAATTGGTTGGCAATAAGAAATCTAATAATCTTAAGCATCTTTTCTTCCTAATAAAATATATTCCAAGTTGAATACAACACAAAACAAGTACGTTACTACTATTATTAATAGATGGCGCTGATCAATTTTTGTTCGCGCTATGGTTTCGATACAACAACGTGTTTAAAATGTTACTATCGCTGTTTACACACATAAACAAGTAAATAGAATTTAAAATTGTAGTATTTTTGTAGATTCAGTCATTTTAAGTACTGAATCGGACTTTAATGTGTATAAACCATAAACTTAATATATTAACGTATAAACACGTTAGTATATTAAGTTTATGGTATTATAGACTATCTAGTTGGTGTAGAGATGGGTTAACTGGTTAATACCGAGCTTAGATGTTGCCAACTTGGAAAAAAATACTACTCGAGTTAAAACAAGTTGAAATCCATATAACTCGAGTTAGCAGGGCAATGCTGACGCCTGAGTATATTCAAATTATTTTTTACAAATGACGTTTTTATTGGACCAAGTAATTAAACATTACATTTGACAACGCAAACTATTGTTGCGGTGACTGTTTGTTGATCTATAATTTTTAATTATAATAATTAGAAATATAGCATTATTTATTAAATTGACGATTTCGAATAATTGATGATCAATTTCATGGAATAAAGATATTGAATTTGAATTGCACTATTTATAATTCCCGGGCAATATGAATAGTGACAAGTAAAATCAGGCTGTGATTAATACTTTTATAAACTTCTTTATTTATCACATTGCCTGACCATTATAAATTTTGCTACATAACTGTTAGGCAAGTTGATAATAAAGCCAATTAAGGTACATTGGGCAGGCCCACAGTAGCTCTAGTTACAAGTGAAGCTAATATAAAACCATGTTAAATAAACAAAAGTAAAAAAAAAAAATTTTTACAGACAAACTTTTCGTATACTTAATCCATATTATATAATAACTAGCAACCCGCCCCGGCTTCGCAAGGGTACAAATTATACACCTAAACCTTCCTCATGAATCACTCTGTCTATTAGTGAAAACCGCATAAAAATCCGTTCAGTAGTTTTTCAGTTTATCGCGAACAGACAGACAGACTTTGTTTTATAATATGTGGTGATGATATATTTGATTTTTATAATATGATTTTTTTCATCATTAGCTCAGTTACATGATATGATGATGATTCTAAACGCAAAAACCTCATAAAGTAATGAAAAGTAAATAGAAACACTATTCGTTCCTACAATTTTCGAGGGTTTCTCTCGATTTTATCAGGATCCCATCATCAGATCCTGACTTTCTTGACATGGAACCACCCTTGAGGTACCCTATATAACAAAAAAGAATAATCAAAATCGGTCCGGCCCGCCAGCCGCTCCGCCCCCGCTTTTTAAATCTCTGATATTTTCTAAGATATTCATTTTAATAATATGCTGTAAAGGGCAATTTTAATCTACATGAAATACACAACGTATCTAATGTATTTAATTGAATAAGGAATAATACTGTATTGTTTAAAATAGTTTGATAAATAACCCATATTTTTTTTGTGATATGTAAAAGATAAAAATAGTTACTGTGGGTTATCCTTAGGAGAAACAATAATATGCATGTATACTACATATAAACCTTCCTCTTGAATCACTCTGTCCATTGGTTAAAACCGCATGAAAATCCGTTCAGTAGTTTTTCCGTTTATCGCGACGCGGCGGGAGACTTTGTTTTATAATATGTAGTGATAGGTATAGTTAAAGTTAAATAAATTCTTCTAACCTAAGTAATGTCTTGTTAGGTATAATTTGACCAACAGTTAACCAGCTTATCAGTGTTAAAAATTATATTTGCTTTAAAATCGTGATGGTAAATTCCAGTGGGAGGGAGGCAGGGAATCTAGGGAGAGACGGAGGCAGTGAGAGAAAGAGAGAGGTAGGGAGGGAGAGTGGGATAGTGGGGAGAGTTCAGAGAGTGGGGATAGAGTCAGTCGCGGTCAGTCGGTCAGTCAGTCAGTCAGTCGTGACAGAGGGAGAGAGAGAGGGCGCTAATCTAAAAATTGAGTTCTTTCAGCTCCTTATTAATTAATGTCACCAACCTGTTAATGTGACGTTTTAACTTCGTCGTATCGTTTAAGTTTGCACTTCTGTCTGTAAAAAAAAAATGTGCAGTCCCATGACTGCCCATTTTTTTTTTACTTTGACCTTCATTTGCTGTTAAAGAAAATCACTTAGCGACTTTGAACAGGTCTCATTTTGTGGGTACTTTAATGGAGAACAATAAAGCCATGGGCACATATGACAAAAATCGTACTGGAAACGAGATATATCATCAACAAAAAAATCGCAAAAACTTTTAGAAATGCGACGTTGCCAGCCCGTACATGATGCACGGTGCCCTTATATTTCGTCATCATTGCTTAGTGACCACTAAACAAATAAATACAGAAGGACAACTTTGAAAAGGGTACGAGTGTCGTTGACAAAATAATAGTGCCTGGAAAGTAGATGTATCCGCGCTGTGTTTTTGATAGATTTCATAGGTGAAATATTCAAGATTAGAATCGTGTTTATTTTATCGAACAGAGTTAGACACAGAAGCCGTCCCTAGTGCTATTTTTAATAAGTATGAGTAGTAGGATTTTATAATTATGTTGACGGGATATAATAATAGGCAAATCAAAGGTACGTGATCCCTTTGAAATACGTAATTGCGTTAATTCCCGTCAACATTATGTTATCATGGAATGCGAAAGTTTAAGTTAGTAGGATTTTATAAACAAAAAATAATATTGTTAGGCCCAGAATTTATGCTACGGGGAAAAATCATTGAACTCATGACCGTCACGCTAATAATACATAATGGATCTATTCCATTAGAGGGCGCTAATCTAAACATTGAGTTCTGTCAGCTCCTTATTAATTAATGTCACCAACCTGCTAATGTGACGTTTTAAGTTCGTCGTTTCGTTTAAGTTTTCACTTCTGTCGGCAGTCCTATGACCGCCTATTTTTTTTGAAAAACGAATACTAACAGTTTTAACCCTTTTTGATGAGAAAAATCTATGGCGGGTCAGGCCAACTTAGTTTCAATGTTTCACATCTGCCAGGCGTCCCGCGACCTCTCAATTTTTTTGGTACCTAATATGTAGACCTCGTAACATTTTAGAGTCATGAATTTGTAGCTTGATAGACTCGTTAGAGTACCCGTATTGGATCACTGCTTGTAGTTGAGATCTATCAAAATTAGTAATACACCAAAGTAAAATGTTTAGCTATGCCAAAAGCTTTTAGTGCGTACACTGCGTACCTATCTTTTTTTCTGCATAATTTCCGTTTTTAAATACCTAATAAAAATCAATGCAAATTTGCACGAGCATAATAATAATTGAAAAATGTTGAACAAGCGACCAGTGACTAAAAAATTTGTTAAATAATTTTGCAACCTATAATTTCTATAAGTAATAGTCATACACCTACTAGACAATGTTTCAAAACATGTTTATAGAATTATATACCTACAAATTACGCTTCTGAGATTTCTGTATATATATTTATGTAGTGTCACTATAAGCACTGTTTATTGTTGTCGAACTGGCAGCATTCCTTACTTGTCTAGTCAAGTTCGGTTAACTTACAAATGCACTGTCGCTGCACAGTGCACTGTTCTGTTCTGTACACAGTGTACGCTAGTCATGTTGAAAATGACACGCGAGTTTTGTTCGCATAATTAGTTCAACATATTAAGCTTTTACTATTTTCTTATTGTGTGATAAGTGTCGCGTTTGTTTTACATCAACGTTCGATCTCATAAAGACTGATTGAAGTAAAGACTGTTTATATTGGGTTAGGTCGTGATATTGTGTGTTGTGTAAATGTGACAATTATCTTTGTACAGAAACGCTTCACTAATCAACGGAACCAAACGGAACAAAAATGGTTAACTATTTCATATATGCGACGGATGATTCCCGCTCCACAAATGGAGTATCCTATTTTAATACAAAAGGTTTAGAGACTTTAAAAAGTTTTCAAGATGACGTCAAAGTTTTGCAGAAATCAGGTGATAATAAGAACGATGACAGAATTGTGTACCTCCACTGGAGCGATAAGTGCGTTAGAGTTGAGGAAGATGAAGTGACATCTCGTTACGAACAGAAAAATGGTTACGGTTCGAATACTCTACCACACACAATTTTAGACTGGATTGTCAAAAATTTAAATAAAGAAGACTCAATTCAATTACTTTATGTGATCACAGATGGCGCGGTGCATCCGTGTAATATTAAAACATGCGATCCTGATATGAAGATCGACACGGTCAAGTTTTACGCATTTCATTTGAACGTCGAAAGTATAGATATGTCTGTGGCGTCCATGTTTATTTGTAATAATAAACATTACATCGTTTACTGTAATGAAAATTGTGTCGATGAAACTGATCTGTCGAATCCTTTTGATTATGACCAAATAACTATTGAAACGTTTCATGAGAAAAAAGAACAATTGAAGTCGTTTATCAAGTTACAATTTCTATGTAAAAAGTCTTCAAATCAAATGGCATTAGATGAAATTAAAAAGCTAAAACGGTTACGGACACGTTTGTTTGATGAGTTACAGACTATGGAAGGTGAACACGAAAAACCGATAAACTTAAATGTCAAAAATAAAGAAATTTTCATTAAAGAATTTAAGAAAACCAAATTTTACAAAACTTTGATGAATCCCGATGAGTACAGTGAGAAGCAAAATATAGAAAGTTGTATCACAACTTTAATAAACTATATTAATAACGATAAGAAATCTTTCAGATTCGACAATCTTAAGTTCACTCAGAAATATACCCCAGCGAAGAAAGAAGAAGAAGTGTTTGACGTCGATTACGAAAACGCAGAAGAGATCTCGTTCCCTGATATAATTACGTCGAATGAAACTGGAATTCCCGTCATTCTTTTGACTCACTGCAGTTTAATTGAAAAGATTTTATTCAAGAGCGAGAAGGAACAACCGCACACCGCTCACTTTTCTCGATTCAGGAGTGTAATAGACTGTCCATTAATTTTGTTACACGATGAAAAATTCAAAAACTCTATTGAATATTACTATAATCTAGTTGCATTCAAAAATATGATCGAACACGGAATGCAGACAGGACCGCGCACACGAGAGCCGTTCACAGGTGCCATTGTGCCGCTTGAAGAGTTCGACGATTACAATGACTACATATTATCTTGCACATATTTCGCCGGCAGACGAGTGCCTTACAACAAAGGTTTATTATATTACGTCCTGTACAAAACTTGTGAAAAGTTGGAATACATCGAACCGAATGTTGTTGATTATCTAAGAGGTTATGTTGTAAAGCGTATTGCCAAAACTGAATGCTACTTAGGCCTCAGTGGAGTTTCTATAGACGATCCGTTGATAAAAGTAAATCTTACGACAGCTTTGTGGTATTGTGTTGAGGTTTCATCTATTATATTTAAAAATGATCCTATCCATTTTACAAAAGAGAAAATGCGTATGTACAGTCATTTTGCGGCATATATGAAGGAGATCCTTGCGTGGTTCGAGTTTGATGTTGATACGAACATAGTTAATATACGAGCGGATATTTTTAAACATTTAAATCGGTTAAAACGCATATCGCGACATGAAGAAAAAGTGACATTTATTCTAGAACAAATATTCAAGAAAAAAGATGGGTTTTTCTTAGCTGAAATAGTAAATCCGCTCAATATTTACAAGTTGAATTATGTGAACATGGACCATAAAAAACTTATTGATGTAAAAGTATTAACTGCTGCAGTTGATATACAAAAGTATGCACATTTCATGGACTACGTTGAGACTACAGATGTACCGGTTTGTAAAAAAACAATGAGACCTTACTTTGTGACAGAAAATAAAAGATCTTTCTACGAAGAACTCATGACAAAGGCTTGTAAAGTTTGTATAGAAAATGGGCAATTAACATTAGAGCCTATATCCAAATTGAATATACCACGAATACTACCCTTGTACAAATTATATATTTCATGTGTTCAAGAACATCTCCGATACCCAACATTACAAGAATATAAATTGTACGTGTTAAAGAAGAAACGGTATTTTAGAGAAAAACCTGTTGTTTTTTCTACAAATACTCTAGTCGCTATTGAAAATATTCATGGCAGGTATAAGGAGATTACCGCGGAGCCGAACAATCCTATTGAAGTGACTAAATTTATAGAAGTAACAAAGGAATCGGCGAACAGAGAGAATCGTATAAAGCTAGAGAACCCAATCAACTTCAATATAGATGGAATACCAGCTTATATTAAACAATCAGAAAGAAACGTAATTTTTGTTTAAAGACTTTTGTAAGTTAATTTGTCTACATTTTTCAAATTATATTTAAGCTATTTGGAACTCTGTCTTCTAAATGAGAACCTTGTGTTGTAAACAAAAGGGTTGTATTTTGATTTGTCTAATTAATATTGTATTAGGCTTGGCAACAGTCGTTAAGTCGTAATTGCATCGTAAGTACATACTACGTACATTATAAAACAATTAGTTAATTAGAAATAAATGTGTTGTTTTTTTTCTTTCTGTTGTAAGTCAGTCACTAAATTTCGTTATAATAAAACCAATGTATACCTATTTAATTTAAAAGTGTAGTACTTTATAGAATTTTAACTTACTAATTATCCCTGAGTTGAATAATTAATTTCATTTCTAAAATTACGAAACTTAACTAGTACGTTGCTATTCGATAGATGGCAGTGTTCAATTTTTTGAATCGCACCATGGTTTCGTTACAGCAGCGTGTATGAAATCAAGTGATTGTTCCAACTAAGCATTGGATCATATATCATATATTTTAATGGTTTTCGAAGTCTCAGTACCTAGGCTAGTGTACTGAAATATTATAATGCTTGTACTTAAATATAAAGTTTAAGTCTGCTAGACAAAGAGAAAGATTATCGTGATGAAACATGCGAAGTTTTTTAATCGTGAGTGAGAAACACTCCTCGTAAAGTTTTATGTTAATCATGTAAACACCTTTGAAATTATTATAATTACTGGTCTATAAAGCGGTCCCTAGTCCCTAGACGATCATGCGGCATGACATGCGTTACGTGCTGTCATGCATGCATGATCGTTTAATTGTATTGATTGATGCGAATGACATGCAAACTACGTGCTGGCAGTTGATTGAAAATTCCTTTTATTTTTTATGTTTATAAATTTATTTATTTATAAATCTGCCTTTGACAAAGACTTTTCCATATCAGCGCCGAAGACTTCTTCACTGTACTATCTATATCGACTGAATAAATTGATTATACCATGAACTATCATGCTGCATGATAGACTCACAATAGGTCCTTCATGCAGCATGACGATTCAGCATGTCATGCCGCATGATCGTCTAGGGACCGCTTAAGGTTATCGTGTGTCAGGAACATTAATAGGTAACGCATTGTCAGTTACAAGAATTTTAAGAAAGCTGATTTTCTGTCTTTATAGGCTTTCGTTCCTCAAAAGGAAAAAAGGAACCCTTATACAATCACTTTGTTGTCCGTCTGTCCTTCCCCTTTTTCTCAGGAACCCATGGACGCCACATATCAAGTTGAAATTGATACCAAATACATAAGTCTTGAAGCTATAAAAAAAATCAAGCTTCTAAGTCAACGCAGTCATAAGATATGGCCACTTTAGCCTTCAAGAAACGAGCGTAATCCCATCTCAAAGGCCGGCAACGCACTTGTGACTCTTGATTTGCACGTGTCCATGGGCGACGGTAGTCACTTACAATCAGGTGACTCGTTTACCCCTCATAATATAAAAAAAAAAAATAACATTTGGCCCTTGGTTCTGTCAAAGAAAGGTATAAGAATACTTACTGGTAGCATCACTCGAGTCGAAGCTGGTGTTTGTGTGGGCTGCCACCATCTCGCTGTATCTGCTCTCAATGCACGGTTGGGTCCATGGCTGCGAAGTGATCCAGTTGGCTAAGCGCTGAGCGGGGTCCGCTGGAATATCAAGAACATTTTCAAGTATTTGCAGATTTCTTTCACGGGTCTGGGGAAGAATTCCCACTCTAGAGAAGGCTATGGCTACCTAACACTACTAGTTATGTATCATTTTCGCCAGAAGTTCATTGAGACAGACGACGATAGAGAGCCACCACCACATACAACAAAACATATAGCAGCGCCATCTAGCTAAGACAAGCAGAGCTACTGTTGCTAAATATATTATATGTGTCATAAAAAAAAAAATATTAGTTACTTCACGAGTTAACCACTAAAGGGTAAACTCATAAATCGTAGGCCCCCTACCCGCTGGACTAGATTATACAACTAACTACTTCGGCACGTATGGGCCGGCTCGATTCCGCTCACCACGGCCTCACAGAAAACCGGCCGTGAAGCAATGCTTGCATTGCATTTCGCCGAGTGAGTGAGGTTACCGGAGGCCCTAACCCTTCCCTCTCCCATATTCCCGTCTTTCCAACTCCCCTCTCTTCCCACTCTTCCCCCCTCCCCCTGTTCTCCTACTCCCACCTTAAAGGGCGGCAACGCACTTGTAACTCTCGAGTTGCAGGTGCCCATGGGCGGCGGTAGTCGTTTACCATCAGGTGACCTGTCTGCTCGTTTGCCCCCTATACCGTAAAAAAAAAAAACTAACAAACGATGTTCAGCTCTATTATAATAAAATAAGGTTTATATTTTATTCACACTTTAACAGTGCACGGGTATTTTTCCGCTCAATCTGCGTGAGCCCTAAGTCCTGTATATAATATACTCACACACTGTGCTATCAGTCAAAACCCCGCAGGCCTGAGGAATTTGTCCAGGTGTGGCATACTGCACCAGGTAGGCGAATGTCTCCGTAATACCATACCAGAAGAACGTGGCCAGGTCTAAGCTCTTGGTAGTGTCGATTTGGGAGCAGGTCCTGTAAGTATGTAAATAAAAATTATTTCATAAAACCAAAAACATAAAACAAAAATACAGAAACATATATTATATATTTAGAATGCACGATGGGTGACCTTATCACTAAACGCAATATCTTCCAGGCAACCCTTGGATGAACACAAGTGTTATGCTTTAAGGACCTAAGGTACAATGTTTTTATGTTTGATTAAATTAATATTTTGTCACACAAATATACCCAGAAAAAGAGGATAAATACCTATTACCATATTTGATTTAGATTAAAATAGGTAATCCTAACTCCTTACTAATATTATAAATGTGAAAGTAATTCTGTCTGTCGCCCTTTCACGCCAAAACTACTGAACCGATTTAAATGAAACTTGGTACACAGATAGACTAGAGCCTGAGAAAGGACATAGGCTACTTTTTAATGCGAAAAAAGGGGTGTAAGGGGTTGAAAGGTGGGGATGAAAAGTTGTATGGAAGGTATCGTCATATTTAGAGTTAGAAGCTTGCAACTTATTTTTTAGGATGTTGATTCCATATAAATACACTATTCCACGCGGACGAAGTCGCAAGCACGGCTAGTCATATATAAAATTATATAAAATTTGATCTTTATACAACAGTTGGTGGTACTGGTGTCTAAAGATCAAAGAAGAGCTTTCTAGGGATTCTGTAAAGTGAAATTACATTAAAAGGATTTTGCAGCAGGCAACGAGTTCATGTTGCCCTTGCTGTTGCAAAAACTCATGGGCCGTATAGTATAGTAACTTCTTCTTTTTTTATAGTGCGTGCATGGTATTCTCGTTGCCACATACGACCAGCTACGTAAAATTCTTATGCATTTAAAATGGTGTATTTAGATCAAATATGTAATAGGTATTTATCCTCTTTTTCTGGATACCACAAGTATGTTTGTGTGACAAAATATTAATTTAATCAAACATACAAATATAGTAATTCATTGTCTGTAATAAGAATAAGAATAAAGAATAATTAATAGTTATTGTATTAATTACTCTAAGTTATTGAAAAGCGCCTGTTGTATTATATTGGCAACACACTGCATAACGTTTCATGACGATATCTCATTTATGTTGCAATCAATGAATAAAATTGTTTGTTATTTATAAACATTAAAGGTACAAAAATAGCACTGATTAAAACTGATTTGAAAAAAAAAACCACCTTAAAAGTAACATGAGTGCCAATGTCTTCAACAAAATAAAATAGTAAATCTTTCGCCAAAGAATGGTCATCTTAGGTATTGTGTAATAATTTTTTTACTTAAAATATATAACTATATTTAAAAAATATATTAATCATAATTTACAACATAAATCTTTAAATAAACATCTCTCCCATTATTAATCTGTAAGCTGTGACTTGTAGTGCCATCTCTTGGCTATAAAGCTTCATCTAATAAACATGAAGTTGTTATTTAAAAAATTATACGTGCTTTACACTAGATGGCGTCGAACTCAATTATTTATTTTCTAAGTCACATCCACATAATAATTATATTAATACGTAAGAAGAAAAAACCTACCCTACCCTGTTTTTAGTACTTTTATAAGTAATTAATAGTTTTTCTTAACTAAATGTTTTGGAATTTTTGGCTTATGGGTATTTTTCAAGATTTCTCCTCGATTTCATACTTCTAGACCCATCCGGTTTACACTATTGTTCCGTTACGTAAATATTTATGGGGCATTATTTTATATATTAGGCATTTAGAGCTAATCATTCAACTTAGTGTTAAATACCAGACACGCAATCATTCCGACTTGAACGGACCCTCGGCATAGCGTTTATTCACTTTGTAAGTTCGCGGCATACCAACGCTCGAAGACCAAGCACGTTTTATAACGTTTATAACAAAATTAACGTATCATATCGATGAAAATACATACAGGTGCTACTTTTTCGTAAGTGCCTGTTGTGCCTTGTACTCAAATAATCATAGCTACAGAAATGAATAACTTGTCTTGCAGGCGCTTAACAAAGCAAATTACCCCATTTACAACAAAAGGTTTAACTACTGCAACTTTTTAAACGATGCGATTTTATTGTAGACCATAATACATGTTAAGCATAAGTCGGCATAACCATAAACTTAGTATACTATCGTAAGTAATAACTGATTTTATAGTTATAAACACTACCATAATGAACGGTGTTTTACTGGTTGCGTCTAAGGCTCCTGTCAATCTAGTCTGGGAACAGCACATGGTAGGGACTCGTGACCCCTCTCTTCCAGAAACCAAAAGAAGATTGACAACAAAAACTTAAATTATAACTTTCTGTTTCTGAGGAAGTCTTTGAATGATCCCATAAGCCTCAGTGGTGGATGACACTGGCTGAGATGATTACCATGCGTTATATGCATTCTTTTATGTATGTTGCTGACTTACTTCGAGCATTTAACGCAAAAAGTTTGAAACTCACTTAAAGAAAATATTTATTGCTGAGCTTTGTTTACGCCTTTTAGATGTTTATAACAATGTACTTATTGCTTAATAACAGGATTCATTTTGTAGGCACTTTGAGAAATTTATTATTATATTATTAAAATGTATTATCTGCAAATGTTAAAATGTGTGTAAGGGGTTATCGTAGCCTATGGACGCTTCGAATTCCAGAGGACTCGCATGCGCGTTATCTTATTTGACTAGATAAAGTCCAACTGGGCTGAGCTCCCACTGATAGTCGCGTCGCAGAGACTATAGGCAAGGTGGTATACCAGACTCAAACTGACTAAACCCACACGGTGTTCCGTCACGGGATCTTATTGGCGGGCCCTTACCCTTCATAGGAAATCCCTCTAAACCTCGGAAGTTCCAATAAAATGAATAAAACTGTCGTCATTGCATGCACATACACTGCCTTTTTATTCCACAAACAAAACTAAAATAAACTAAGTATTTTTACATAACCCGCTAGAATTCGCGACTGCTATTGTATACTTCGGGGGTGGAAATTTCGTCGATTCCTTTCTATGACTCAACAATAACGCTTTCAATTGTTTTTACAGTCGCGACTTCTAAACTTGTATAAGATATGTGAATCGGGACTTAACCGCAATAATATTTATAACGTACAGTACTTTTTGACTTTTTAATCACAATTTGCGACATAAATCTCTAAATACACATCATCATCTCCCATTATTAATCTGAAAGTTGTGACTTGTAGTGCCATCTCTTCAGAAGCTCCATCGAATAAACACGAAGTTCTTATTTAAAAAAATATGGGGGTTTCGCAATAGATGGCGTTGAACTCAATTATGTGTTATCTAAGTCACATATACATAATGATTATATTAATACATGAAGAGAATTCTTTGTACACCTTTTTAAGAAAATTTCGAGAACGTAGTAACGTGAATTTTGGAATATTTACAGTTTATATATAGTAGACGTGCAGAAAGCTAAAATTTTTAACGATCAAATCGCACCGATCAGTAACCAAGAAGGTATTTACTGTACCTTATAAATATTATCTCGATGAAGTCTCGCTTCACATAATTAAAAAAGTTGTAAACGCAGATTTCTTCCTATTTTGAGTAGCTCTTAAATTTTAATTAAATACTTCTTAAACGTAAGAATACTAACTTGAACATCTGCGAGACTTTGATGGCTCCGTCCGTTGTCCCGAGGAGTTCCACTACACTCTCCATACCCTGCTGGACGCTGGTCAAGCACTCCTCACTACCTTGCGATCGAATGGCTTCCGCGATCACCTCTAGGTATTCTGTATAATAATTTATTAAGTTGTTATTATAATTCCTATGCACTATTGAAGCTTCCATAGTCATGTTTAGTTTAAACTAGCAACCCGCCCCGGCTTCCCACGCACGGGTAGCAGAGCAAATTATATTGATTTTTTCCGACATCTCCAACAATCATCATCATATTTCAGACATTTTACACGAAACCTTAATAAATTATACACCTAAACCTTCCTCATGAATCACTCTGTCTATTGGTGAAAACCGCATGAAAATCCGTTAGTAGTTTTTTTAGTTTATCGCAAACAGACAGACAGACGCGGTGGGGGACTTTGTTTTATAATATGTAGTGATTTTGGAATACTAGTTTAGACCTGTCAGAGGGCTTGGATCACCCGGCAACTGTCAGCTCGATTTTACAGGTCTACGATCCAGACCTGCTCGGACTATTGCGTACACCCCCCAATCTATCCGCAAAAGCGGAATCTCTTTTCTTTCATTGTTTTCTTTTCTTACCTTCGTTTCTCTTACAATATACTCTCAATTTTCTCCATCCTTCATTTCCAGTTTTATTTAATTTAAATGCTCGGTCTCCAACAGAAAGGGGTTTCACATCACCTTCATTTAATATATCTCTGTAACTTTGACCAGCCTGTCGGTCCATCTGGTTTGATCTCAGATCATAGAAACAAATGTGAAAGCTAGTGGAGGGGGCAAATCTCGCTTGTTTATATGATCTGAGGGTGTGATGATTATCGCTTGAATACCTTTCTGCCCCAGTGTTGTCGGTTCGCTGGACTGCGTGTGTGTGCCTCTTCATATTACTGGCAATATATATATGCCTTAATTCTCTTATAAAGTTATTATTTATAAATTTCAGTATTGACTTCTAAATAAGTTTTGGTTAATATCTCATTGGTACTTTACTTAATCGCCATGCCATACTGCCACAGTTTAAAAATGAAAGAGAAGACGCTTGCTTTCACCAATATACGTTTTGCGATATTTATAAACCCTGCATCTAAGATGTCTGCATTTGTATCTTGAAATAATGGACTTACCAGGGAAGTTTTCTTGTGCATAAAGCGGTCCACTGTCGGAGAAGGCGGCGTCTACTAGATGTGGGTACGCCAGTCTCATCCATGTCGCCACACTACCAGCGTACGAGCAACCCACGAGAGCCACCTTCGCGTTTCTGTAAAGTAGAGAATGGACTTTGAATATTATGAGTTTAAAAAAGGATATTATTAACGTGGGTCACACATTATATTATCTATGCGCACGGGCGTGTGCGGACAAGTTCTCGAACCCAAAGCACTCCAGTGATATATTCACAGTGGGAGAGGCTCGACCGGAGTGATACGACGGCCTCGCAGAAAACCGGCAGTGCTTGCATTGCTTTTCGCCGCGTGAGTGAGGTTACCGGAGGCCCTAACCCATCCCTCCCCCCCTCACCCCTATTCCCGCCCTTCCACTCTCTCTCCCCCCCCCTCCCCCCCCGTCTTCCCCTCCCACTTAAAGGGCGGCAACGGACTTGTGACTCTTGACTCTTAAGTTGCAGGTGCCCATGGGCGGCGGTGGTCATTTACCATCAGGTGACCCGTCTGCTCGTTTGCCCCCTATAATATAAAAAAAATCGTATATAATCATCTATGACGACCAAAGGTCGTAGTTGAGCCGGGGAGTAGGATAATTTATAAAAGGTATAATAAAGTCTTTTAGGATACACTAGCAACCCGCCCGGCTTCGCACGGGTACAAATTATACACCAAAACCTTCCTCATGAATCATGAATCACTCTGTCTATTAGTGAAAACCTCATGAAAATCCGTTCAGTAGTTTTTCAGTTTATCGCGAATAGACAGACAGACGCGGCGGGGGACTTTGTTGACGTGACAACGTCTTATAAATTGGTTTGCCGGGTGACACTTCAAGAAACTGCGTTACGCTCCGCTCACGTTATGCGCTCACAATGAGAGCGAGTGAGAGGCTATTCACATTAAAATTATTTTACCACTCAAAGTCGTTGTCACGTAAAACTTTCGCCCGTATACCGACTTTACAGGCAACCAATTTTTTTTTATATAATATGTAGTGATGTCCAACTGTATATTGCATTCCCACAAAAAGTTAACCACCAAAGTGCTATTTAAATTGATTTTCCGTTAACGGGATATACATATAATGTTTCTTATTTGATATTGAATTCATGTTTTTACTTTTTCGTTGTTTTTAATATTTTAGATGCGCAATAATAAACCCTTGAAACTGCATACTGGAACATCCGAAATTAAACTGTGTAGGAGTTGCTTTACCGCAAAATATTGACAGTACCTAACCACAATCTTATTACACGTTAATTACACGTGCCAAGTGCAATGAATAAGTACTTAGGATGACAAATTCATTGACAATAAACTTGGTAATAATGATACAATCTGAAGTATAGAAAACCACAAACTAATTTCCAGGTAAATATGAATCTTCAATGAGTTTGAATTGAGTGCAAAGTTAGTGCCATTGATACACTGCGTCCGTACCGGAGCTTATGATTATAAATACGCGAGTCAAGTTTCCGGTCAAGTCAAGAGACCGGTTTGAAGTTGGCTGCGAGTGGTATATCCATGAACAATCAAATCAAATTAAAGCCATTTATTTCAATTAAACCCATTATAGGTATTTTTGAATTGTCAGGAGTAGGAGTCAGTCAGACTAAGTCAGTCGTGAAGCTAGTTGCCTGTTCCAATATGTAGATTCTATTTCTGATCCGAACGATTTTTGAACCTACATGGCGTCAAGAGACGGGACTTTTTTCTTTTTTTAAAGAATGCTAGTTTCATAGGTCACACATTACTAGTATTCTTGTTAACCCCTCCAGCTAATAGGAGTAGGTTCACGTCGGTTGTACACTGGGTGGGGTTCAAATCTGCAACCACTTGATCGCAAGACCAACACCTTAGCCATTACGCTACCGCCGCTTTCATTTGTGGTGTGTTTCTCTTTGGGAGTGGGCACTCATACACACAGTGAAAAAAAATTGTATGTATGAATCTTCAAACAGGTATATGTCAACAATACTTAACCACTTTTATAACTAACCTACGCCATGGCGTCAAATATGTTCTGTGATCTTTTAATTGGCAAAGTTAAAAGAATATAGTCGATAAAAAAGTACCTAAAATGCTAAATTGAGAACAAATAATGACTATTAATTAAGCGTAATTACTAGAAGGTAGTCTAATTAGACCGAAATTTATTTTTAACGGTACTAATGGAAATATATTGGACAAAGAAAATGAGCCTGAACTGTATAAATGCTACTGTATTTTGCGGCGTTACTTTCAAAGGCTTTTGGAACTTTGTAGTACATTTTTTGGAATGGCAGAAGTTAAGCTTATTAAAGGTTTGATTGTAATAGAAAAGTTGCTACAGCTCGTTTTATGGTAAGTGTTTAAAGGTTTCGTAAAAAACTTGCTATAACCGTGGTGACACGTGTGGGTCGCCAACCCCTATACTGCCCTCCTTATTGCAAACGCAGTACTTGCAAAATGGTGGTTTGGAGATAAACGCGGTAAACGTATTTTTTGAAATCTTAGCAACAAGTCTATGTTATATAACTTTGAAGTATACTTAAAAAATTAGAAAAAAATCAAGCTTTCTATTGACATATTTATTTCTTTACTTTAATGTCTCATTTGGATAAAATGCACAGTACTGCATTTTCTTTTCCCATCTGGGCTTGTGAGCTTTACAGTATCACTAAGGCCAAATGCAGTATTTCTGTTTATTACTGCAAAATCACCTAGCACGTGTTCAATACTGCGTTTTTAGTTAGTGGTTCCGTCCGCGAATGACATCGACGCACTGATTTGCTAGCACGAAACGCGGCACTGTATACTAATACTGCATTTAGTTTTAGCAGCGCAAGAGTGGCTCTTTGTTATGCTCGCTACACTCAAACGCATTATTATAGAATACTGCGTTTGGCTTTAGTTAGTATTCGTTTCAAAAGAAGTTATATGCTAAACTAAGCTACAGTAAACGTATCAAGTACAGCATAACCTTCTAGCTCATGCTGAATACTGCAGATCTTGTTAACAAAAGCAATGTTTTTGTGCAAGTGCTGCGTTTCTCGTTAAATAAAAACATGTTTATAATAAAAAATCATGAGAATAATTTTTTTATGCATAGATTAACCTCTTAAGATGTCATTTTTGCAAAAAAAGTGAAAATCACAAAAATGTCGATTACTGCAAGTACAATTAGCAGGGCAGTATAGAGGTGTGATAACCTCCCCACTCATAAGCAGTTGCATAACATTCTGTTTAACGGTTGTCTTTTGTCAAGGTGCTACACCATTCTGGACTCTCTACAATACAATACTCTTTATTGTACACCACGAGGAACAGTTTAAAACATTTACAAAGACAAACAAATAATGGTAGAAACGGCGGTCTTATCGTTAGTTGCGATTTCTTGCAGACAACCTTTAGATGGATAGATGCAATGGATTTGTGTATAGGGCAGTTAACAGATGTTTAGCTAATTAATAACTTGTATGAATATAAGAGAAAAGGAATGAATATTCCTACACAATAATTATATTTAACTTTTATATTATATTTAACTAATAATTATATTTAACTTACCTATACATACATACGGATATTAAAATAAATATACACAAATATCCGGTATTATAAGCAAGTAAAATATTACTGTGACAGATAGAAATCACTGACCTTTTTTGAAGTGAAGACTTCTTTAGGCACGTTGGGCCGTCACGCTCAGATGACATATGTTGTCATGATGACATATACATGTGTGTGTATATGTGTTTTCATTTCTGACGTACAGTCCTACGACTGACAGTTTTTTTTATGTGTCTCTAATTCAAATAAAAGATTTCAATTGACGAAGATTTACACACATAATTCACGCCTGGGTTGTATTGTATTGGTTTTAAACAGCCACATTTTGTTAATGGTGATTACTGGTGATGTTAATGGTGATTTGGTCCCACTAAAGAAATAGGGGGTAATCCTATAAATTTTTTGTCACTGTACTGAAGTTATTTTGACATCTGCAAACCTCTACGGGTCGTCACTTCACCGACAGGTCATATTGTATCGGACTTGAACAACAATAAAACAGTGTTCCCTTGCGGGTCTTATTGCCTGGGCCATCGTATTGTATTTAGTTAGACCATTTAAAGTACTCTATATCCTTCTCTGTACTCCTGACAACGTGTATTTAAAATGTGTTTAAATGTTGCGTAGAGTGTGTGAGTGACAAACAAACTCACATTCCCATTTATAATACTAGCTGTTGCCCGCGACTTCTAATTGTATTCCACGGGAACCATACACATGTTTCCGGAATAAAAAGCCTATGTGTCATTCCAGCCTATAATCTATCTCTGTGCCAAATTTCATCCAGATCCGTTAAGGAGACTTTGCTGGAAAGAGTATCAAACATTTTCTCCTTTATAATATTAGTAAGATTAAGTAACGATTACATTGTGTATTATTTTATTGAGAATAATTTGTGATATTTCTGTTCAAAAATTAGATCAGTTTTTGTAATGACGCACCTGACAGTGGTCAACTGATTATGAGTTCTGACGCAAATCATATTTAATATTGACATTAAAATTCTTAAAAGTACTAAAATTGTGCTACCGAGAACGGACCAATATGGTTAGATAATGTTATTAGTAATATTTATGTAAACAATTAATTATTACAAAGTTTTTGTTTACAAAGACACTAATTGCTATGTGTAATGATTTCCTTGAATTGCGGCGTGATGCTGTGCGTGTACTATGGCCACCACAGAACAGAAACATATCTTTCTGTTCTGTGATGGCCACAGTATAGTATACATTATACTGTGCTTTGGCCCTGAGACGGTGGCGCGACGTGTTCCGCGCGCGCCTCTCTAAACCGGTAGGGGGCTGACACCTTCCGGCAATGGTGTGGTTACCTTCTGTTTAAGAGGCAGCTAAGGTCTCCCGGGGTTTTTGGGGTCTTCCTTCCTGGTATACCCGAGTCCCTTGCAATAGACTCACTTGTGACGAAACACCTTGTTGTTTTAGTCAGTTCGATTCCGACATACTACTACTTATCCCCGCTACGGTGAGGTGATGACCCGTGGGCTTCCACACGATAAAAAAGAAAAAGAGTGACAGAGAGATCGAGAGACTTACACTATACAGCGGTCAGCATTTTTCGTTACGTTTACACTTTTTTCGGTCTAGCTCCCATCCGCCGAGCGTCTGAAGTGTAATGTGCGATAAGGAACTTCTCTCAGAAAATAAGGGTGTAGGTAGGGTAAGGTACTTTGGCTGAGGCGTTGGGCTTGTGATCAAGTGCTTGCGGGTTTGAATCCCACCTAGTAAATCACCTTAGTGATGGGCTCACGTCAAGTATGTTGCTTGGGTCGAGTTGGCAAGAATATAAAAAAAAGTGTCTATAAGTTATCTAGAACTCCGGGTTCGATTCCCGTTCAGTCCAAATACTTGCATACATGAATATGTCTATTTCTAATTGGTCTGAGTGTTTCTATGTATGTATGTATTAAAAAAAACTGTCAGTCGTAGGACTGCACGTCAGAAGTGAAAATATAACTTCACAATGTATTTGCATATACATACACACACACATCTGTATATATATAACTAGGTTAAAAATAAAAAGTAGGTAATAACATATCTAAATGTATAACATAGGGTACACTGGAAGTTCTGCGCTCCTGGCCGCTCATAAATGTTTGATTTTCGAATGTTATATTTTTTAAATATAAGTAACTCGGCTCCGTCTTACGTATTTTCGATCAGGTCACGTGTACTGAAGCGAGTTTAACATTTTTTACCCATCCAGTGGCGTAGCTAGGTAACCAAACAATGGGAGAAGGTAAATTAGGATGAGGAAAACGGTTAGAGCGAGGGAGCTAGGGTAAGGGATGCCGTAAGTCTCGGATGAGAAACCGGACTGAGTCTGCAGCAGCTGCAGAGGTTGGGTACCCGTATGTCCGTCCTGTGATTTGAAAGGTCATTAGGACAGGAATATCAACTGGCCATAAGCCCAGTTCCAGAATATTATTAACTTACGTGAACTGTCCATTACCGAAGTTGTCGCTCTTGATGTACTGTATAAACTGGGCGAGGTCTGCCAGCGCCTGGTCAACGGTCAGGAAAGCCAGGCCAGGTACGCTGGTGTCTCTGAAATCAGCAGGAATCATACATATTGATGTTATTTGGATATAGAAATAAAAATAGGCAGTCATGGGACTGCCGACAGGAGTGAAAATCTTTCTCTCTCTTTCTCCCTCTCTCCCTCTCCATGTCTCTCTGACGCTGTACATGTAAATATAAGAAACTCGGCTCCGTCGTACGAATTTTCGATGGGGACAGGAGGACAGGACAGAGGACAGAGGACATTCGGACATCAGAGAAAGTTGCGCAAAAAAAACACCATCTATTTGTATACTATAATTATTAAAATAAAACTATTTTTAACGGATTCTATCGCGATTTATTTGGTGTTATTTTAATATTTACACTGATCCCGACGTTTCAGTTGCTTTTCAGCAGCCATCGTCACGGGTAGACTAAGATGGTGGTCGTCTCATGTATCGAAGTGCAAAGTTATCTCAAAGTACCCGAGGTTTATTGATTGTTGGTGTTACTATTTACGCAGAATGAGCTCAAAGTGTATTGAAGCCTTGCTGTGTTTTGTATTTTCTTGGGTTTGAGTAAGTGGATAACCATACATTGGTCAAACCAAGAGAAGCATTGGCACCTGCGTCAAAGAACACATTGCTGACATAAAACACCAACGCTCGATGTAGTCTGCTGTGTGTGAACACGTGCAACAAGGGACCAACCATTACCTGCGTTTCGATAAACCACAGGTACTCACTTTGAGATAACTTTGCACTTCGATACATGAGACGACCACCATCTTAGTCTACCCGTGACGATGGCTGCTGAAAAGCAACTGAAACGTCAGGATCAGTGTAAATAGTAAAATAACACCAAATAAATCGCGATAGAATCCGTTAAAAATAGTTTTATTTCAATGTGTAACTTTCGCGTAAACTTTCGACAATATCATAATATAATTATATTAGTGTTTGTTTCAAGATCTCGACTTTTGTCGGTTTTATAAATACCCCGTCCCGTAACCTACGGGAAAAAAGATATCTATGTCCCTATAATTTAAAAATTAATAAAGTTACATATATGAATAAATGTTATATATATTTGAATAAATATCTTAAAATTTAATGTGTAGTTTCATTGTATGAGAAGAACCTAACTAGTGTGTATCTGTCGTGTGGTGTGTGTCAGTCGCGGCCCTTCTCCTTCCTCGTCTTCGTCCTCTTCCTCTTACCCGTCGTGTGCTTAATGTCTGTTGTGTGTCTAGTGTATGAGTTATGTTGAGTGGGTTTGGTGTGTCCGGTGATTGCGCTATGTTTGGCGATTGTTGCGGTTCCTGTGAGTCTTGTGACTGATGTATGTTTTGCGATTCCTGGGTGTTTTGTGTGTGTTGGTCTTGCGTGTTGTGTATGAATACCGTATCTCCTAAAACTTTACTGAGTATGGTTACTGTGTGTATGGCTGCTTGTTTTTGAAGGATGGTAAAGTCGATGTTGGTTTCTAATTTGTCAATGTATTTCCTTATGCTTTTAGCTACTACTCCCGTTGCGCCTATAACTATCGTATACTATAATATAATAAAATATGCTATAATCGATCAAACATTAATTATATTATAGTACATACCAATTATAGCCGCGGTAGCATGATGGCTAAGGCAATTGGTTTGCGATCGAGAGTTTACGGGTTTGAATCCCATCTAGTACACAGTCAAAATCATTTATTTCAGTTATAGTCAGGTTAGTCGGTCAGTTATAGGCATTTCTGAATTGTCAGGTATAGTAGTCAGTCTAAGTCACTCGTGAAGCTAGTTGCCTGTCCGAATATGTAGAAGATTTATAAGAAGAGAATATTCTATAGAGAAGAACAGGTAAGACTCAACCGGCCGTTTACTTTAGGAGTAGACATATAATAGACATATAGGACTGGCCTGTTGGCCTAGTGGTTAGTGCTCCTGACTGCTGAGGCAGAGGTCGTGGGTTCGATTCCCACCCAAGACAAATAATTGTGTGATGAGTATGATCATTTGTTCTGTGTCTGAGTGTAATTTATGTATAAAATGTATGCATTTTATACATAAATTACACAGGTGTAATTGCTTTAAACTTTTGCGACTTTGATACATATTAGATCTGTAATTCGGGACTCAACCGTCATCAGCAAATACTATCGTCAGCGAGTACACCCTCGACATCATTCAGGTGACGTCGTAGGTGTAGTGTATTGAAGTACCGACAGTATGTATAAAAATAAAAATAGTGAAGACCAAGTACGGGACCAAGTACATCTACTTAATATATATAAGTATGTTTGCTCTGCCTAGTTTGGGATAAAACGGCCGTGTGTGAGGTGTGTGAAGTTATTATTATAATACATATATAGCTTAGCTAAGCTTAGTACGTTCATATAGGTATTCTCCAAAACCACCTATCAAATTGCAAGTAAATATCTCCTGATGTTCCCAACTGTCACTTGAAATTAAATCTTGCGACAAATCTCTCACGTAGGACGTCAGAAGCCAGCTCATAGCTGACCCCCAGGGTCACAGGGACAATGGACAATTGACCTCGTAATTCGTCATGTCCTGGCCGTTAACACTGGATTTACACTAATGTGGTCAATTGAATTATTATGAACATATGTGGAACGTACAGATACTCTAATTTATGATTTTACTAATATTGTGTAACCAGCCCAACCATGCATTTTTTTTTTAAGAAAGACAACTCCCGCATTATGAATTACTCCTGTGTCGCGGGGGACTTTACAAACATACAAACAACGGACACAAAGAACACCCAGACTCGGGTGGGAGTCGAACCCACGACCTATGGCATAGCAGTCAGTGTCACTAACCACTAGACCAACAGGCCAGTCAAATTTTCACCTACCTATATGGTCACTACCCGCTCCTAGGGTCGTAGCGTGATGTTACATAACCTATAATATTATTCAATGAACACTATCCAATACAAAAAGAATTTCAAATAGGACTAAGAAATAGTTCCAGAGATTAGCGCGTTAAAACAAACATGTACACACGTCACACATGTATTTATTAACTTTTAAACTTTCGCGTTCCATGATATAATTATGTATTGCCACGGGAATTAACGCGATCACGAAAAGCTATTACATACTTCTGAATTGCATGACGTTTCGTGCAGGTTACACTGGCCGTGGTCACAGGCTGACGTCAGGGAATTCAGAGGTATGTACTTTACTTTTCGTGATCGCGTTAATTCCCGTGGAAATATATGTATTTATCATATTAGTATGTACTTTCAAATAAGTAGGAAAACGCACACACACGCATGCACACACGGACACGCACGCGCAAGCTCACGTGCACGCGCACGCACGCAGGCACGCACGCACGCACGCACGCATGCATTCAACACCCACATTATGCCAACTTTAATTCGGTCCCGCACTCACGTAATATGGGGCAACCCTATTGCCGCCAGCTGGACCCTTTAGGAATTAAATAAGGGAACATTGGGAGTAAATTGAACGGGAAAGGTAGTTAAGAAGGGAAGGCAATTGAAGGAAAGGGTATTGCTTATACGGATGGAATGGGGAGTGTAGGCAACAGCTCAAGCAGGTCAGGGTTGTATACCTGTAACTAGAGCTGGCTGTTATGAGATAGTCCTAGTTTTCGAGGAAGGCTATATTCTATAAAACATTACGCTACGCAGTGAGACTCAAAATATTCTCAGTAAAACACCAATAGTGAAACCCAAAATATTTTTTATCGTGGGTGATTTTGATTGATAGGGCTGTTCTAATTTAAAAAAAAGGGAAATTTTACTTCGGAGTTATGTACTGACTGAGTTATTTACTTTTTATATTGGTAATGGAACAGGCGTTTGTTTTTTAACTTACCTGATGGAAAGTGATGATGAAGACGAAGATGGTACACGCCTATACAAGAGAAACCTATTCACTTTACTCTTGAACGTTCCAGGATTATAATTGTCTGAAAAAATAGACGCAGGCAGTTCATTCCAGACCTTTAGCGATTCGAACCAAAAAGGAGGAGTGTTAAACCGTTTCGTTCGACTTTTTGGTGTTTCGACAATGAACGTTTGTCTACGTCTAGTAGTCCGATGAAGGAATGGTGAGGCTTAAATTAGAACGAAGAGAGCCTTCGCACACTCATCAAAGTGAATCCCATATAAAAATGATAAACAGGCGACTTTACGAAGATGCTCAAGAGTATGCAGTTCTCTATTCGTGAGCACATCGTCGTTTACAGACTTAGGGACTCTTCTTACTTCTCTTACGGTTAAAATTGGCAATAAATTCTGATAATACATTCTACTGCTGGTGAGGTCTACTCTTCTCAGAGTTACTTTTATTTTTTAAACATTTACGTTCATAAAGAAAGATATAAAAACAAGTATTGTGATTCAGAAGATCCGATTATCCCGAACATTACATAATACATAAGGCAAGTTTAAAATGGGTCAGAGTTGAGAGCACAGCATCCCAAACCCTCCCCGAGGAGAAACAAACCGTTTTCTTCTTTCACGCAAAACTGACTTTAATTCGACAAAAATATTACTTGGAGTTTTGCCTCATGCATACTGAATGTCCTATTACAAACTTAATTTTGCTGATGGAGGAAACCTTAAAGTCATAAAAATAGGGGTTTATTTCGTTGTGTTGTGTTCAGGGTATGTTTGTAAGAAATTAACGAGATAATTAGTAAGGATTACAGTTAAGGTCTGAAGATAGATATTGGGGTCGACAGATACGACGGTGCTTAGCATATTTTCTTGGCGATTTTTGTAATCATTGTACGAGTATTAACAAGGGCAGTGATTAGCATATTAATTAATTGTGAGTTGGCCTTTTTTTACCGACATGGCTGTCTTATTTGGAAAATAGTAATCAGAAATATGAATTAACTAGACCATGTCAAGTATGTATCTTCTTAAATAGCTACTAATATGCAGTACTTATTTTTAAGGTTCCGGTCCTCAAAAGGAAAAAGAGTATTTGTCGTGGGAGAGCCATGCTTCGGCACGTCTCGGCTGGCTCGACCGGAGTGATACCACGACCTCACAGAAAACTGGCAGTGAAGCAATGATAGCATTGATTTTCGCCGACTGAGTGAGGTTAACTTAACCCTTCCCTCCCCTCCTCTCCCACTCTTCCCCTACACCCTTACTCCCACCTTAATGGCCGGCAACGCACTTGTGACTATCGAGTTGCAGGTGCCCATGGGCGGCGGTGGTCATTTACCATCAGGTGACCCGTCTGCTCGTTTGCCTCGTATACCATAAAAAAAAGGAACCCTTATGAGATCATTTCGTTGTCCATCTGTCTGTCTATTTGTCAAGACCGTTTTCATAGTATTTTTAGAAGTAGTCATCACCTAGGAGTATTTTAGAATGGCACAGTTACGTTTATCTTTCAACAAAAAATTTCAAATATCTTCTTAAATCGATTCCTGATAAAGACGAACAACACATATACACAGGTTTGTACGAAACCCTGGGTGCGCGACCCTGGTGAGTGATTTTATTTTTATCCGTAAATTGATACAGTTTCCCAATATCTGAAACCATCCCGTTGAAACTATTTAATCATACAAGTGAACGCAAGGATGTCGAAATTCGACAGTTTTACAACAAATGGATTTTAACCGATTTTAAAAGAATAGGAGGTTTTCATTTAGACTGAATTTTGTTTTTTTTTCTGTCTATAGGTATATGTTACGCGATATCTTCGCCATTTGTGTACCGATTTTAATAATCCTTATGTTAATTAAATTAGTTGTACTCAAGGTTGGTCCCATGTAAATTTAAAGAAAATACTTAACCTATAAGAGTGAAAAATTAAGAGACAAAGAATACAGCTTATTACAATTTATCATGATTTAGGCTCATTTTAGCTCCTCAAAAGCTACTCTACAATAATTCTTAAAAAAAAAAACGACTTCAACAAAAAAAACTATTCCATAAAAGACTTATATACGGTTTTCTCATGGATGTCATTGTCAGAACTGGACCAAATTGAAATGGGACCACACGGGAAGCACCAGCTTTCAAATAAAAATCATCAAAATCGGTTCACCCAGTCGAAAGTTCTGAGGTAACAAACATAAAAAAAACATACAGTCGAATTGAGAACCTCCTCCTTTTTTGAAGCCGGTTAAAAAGAAAAGGAAATCCGTTCACAAATAGGGAAGAAATGGGTATTGGATAGTTTTGTCTTCACCTACTATTTATAAATAGATTTCAAGTTAAACAGCGTGCACATTTAACTTAACCAAACAAATAACCTAAGTAAACAGTGTTAAAGTGTGTTAATAGCCACAGCTATTAATTTTATAACATTACTCACACAACCACAGTCCCTGACCCCTTTATTCTACATACTATACATGGGGAGGCACTACTATAAAGCGAACAATAGCGCGATGATACACTGCCGACAGCGGCACGTGCCCTGGCTCTCTGCCAGTCCTCACTGCATTAATGCCGTAACTAATCAATATCTGTACTAACATATTTAAACTAAAAAGTTTGTTTTTTATCGTGGTACTATCGCACACCACCGTACATTTCTCGCACATATCCGGCAACCGTACATTTTGCTAGATAAAAAGTAGTCTATGTGCTATTTCAGAATATGATCAAACATCCATCCATCTAAACTAAGATAGATCTGTGATGCGGAGGGATGAGCAAAATGTGGTGAAGAGAATTTTATGTAAGAAAGATGACGGGTACAAGAGAAGAAGACGACTAAAGAAAAGATGAATGGGCAGCGTGAGAAAAGACTGGCGAGAAAGAGAGTAAGCGGCGAATTGACGAATGCTGGAGCAGAATGGAAGAAGAATACATGTATATCTGTATCCGCGTATATCTGAGAGAAAGAAAAGATCTGTATCCGTGTCCGTATCCGTTACTTTTTGGTGGATCTTGAACGGATCTTATACATTATTATATTTTAATTACGTTTATGAAATTCTAAATTTATCGTGCTAAATTAAATGTTTGAATTTCGAATGAAGTGAGTTACTATTATTAACAGCTATAAGACTCTGACTATCTTTATAAAAAGATCAAACCCCAATTCTTTGTGATACGAGTATGTGTATTAAATAATTTATTAAAAAATACACGAGCAGTGCAAGTCAAAATATGTCAACTGTCGTTTCGTTTACGCGTGTCAGCATCAACTGAGAAAAAAGTTGAGGTCCGTATCCGTATTCGCAGATCTAGACACTAATATACGCGGATATCCATTTTTAACGATCCGGTACATCACTGATATAGCACTGACCGAGGCAGATGATAATGATGATGAGTTTGTGTTTAGTTTCAACGCGCTAATCTTTCGAACGATCGATCGGATTTGAGAAATTCTTTTTGCAACTGATAGCCCATTTCTTGAGAAAGTTTCAATGCTAACATCACGCTACAATAGTTAGAAGTGGAGCAGTGACCATGAACGCAAGTAAAACTACTATGAACAGCTAGTATGTTTTAGTAAATGGACCTGTTAGCATGTAAAGTCACAGCATATATTATATTATATACCGCCATCTAGTAGAAACAAACCGTATTACTGAGTAGCTATTGATCCTGCATATCGCGCATTGAAAGTTTACTCGCTGATTAGTAACGAACAGTTATGCTAATGTACATAATAACACATTTAAGGAAGCAGGGCACACGAACATAGTCACAAAACAGATTTTATACAGATAATAATTAAATTTAAAGCTCAACTAACACTGGTTGGAACTATTGCGCGATCAAAATCACGCAAAAGCCTCATTCACACCGCACAGTATGTCCGTGATACTTTAGGCTACGTAACTGTCAAATCAAATCAGTATTTTTTACTAAACGACAAAACCGTAAGTTCGGTACAATTTTGAATGAAATAACAAGTCATGACATCATGCCTTAGTGTTGTAAAATAACTCACATTTAACGTGATTTGATTGTAATAAAATTAGCAACCCGCCCGGCTTCGCACGGGTAGCAGAGACATCTTCAACAATCATCAATATATTTCAATCAATTTACACAAAATCTTAACAAATTATACACCTAAACCTTCCTCATGAATAACTCTGTCTATTAGTGAAAACCGCATAAAAATCCGTTCAGTAGTTTTTCAGTTTATCACAGAAAGACAGATGCGGTGGGGGACTTTGTTTTATAATATATAGTGATAAATAAAACTTTAAAATAAAAACGGACGACAAATTTCAGAGTATTTCAAGAAATTCTAACGACTAACTAAAGTGAAAAAAAGTATTTTGAGCATAGGAAACTTTAACACCACTTATAAGTAGATTACATCGTTTTATCATTAGTTTAGCATACTGTAGATAGCTACATAAATAGATGGGTATTTTCTGCTCACCAAATATAAGTTACATATGAGGAAAATAATATTTAGTAACAATAGAACAATGGGCGGATTTATTGCAGTCTGTGAATTCAGACAAGCTTTGGATGGGCTATAATGTATAGTAATAGATAAATTATGATGCATATTTGCACTGTGTTATTAAATGCAAGCGAAAGAAACACATAAATTATTTTTTAAGTTAAACAGGCTTTAAAATATAGATGTGATCGTTTTGTCAAGAAGGCAACGTTGTCAGATTTTACACATACTTTTGTAGGCAATTTATAAATAATTACCTACCTCTCATACATGCTGAAGCTTGTATCATAATTTCTGTATCTTCCTATACCTATATCTAAAACCAAAAAATTATATCTTCTCATGTCTAAATTTCAAATAATAATAACATATATACAGGCTATTTACATGCATGCATCATAAAATTCCTCCGCATCGTCGCCTACTGGCAGCGTTCCCAGAAGGCTGGCAACATTGCCATGTTGAATGAGGGCAGATGACTGTCAAGTCAAATCAGTATCTCTTTACTAAACGTCAAAACGGTAGCTTCCATACATTTTTGTATGAAATACTAAGGCGTGACGTCACGCCTTAGTATTGTCAAATCATTTACTTTTAATGTTAAGTAAACAATTATAATATAAATTAAAAACGTTAAAATAAAACTGGACGACAATTTTCACAGTATTTTAAGTTATTTTATTGCGACACTTGGCGAAATAATTTACTTTGAGCATAGGCATCTACCCAATTCTCTGTGCAAGAAAAAGGCCCGCCTTCTGGTCACGAGAAGTGTCGATCAGTAGCTTAGCTAATTCCTTATAAACTGAACGACCACACCCCATGACCCTAGCGTTTCGACCCCAAACGGCTCAAAAATTATTATTAATTTTTTTACTTTACGAATTAAATTCATCTTAAATACTGTTAATTTTTTTTAAATGCATAACACTTTTACACTCGCTTGTACACGCTAGCTACAAGTATCATGCGTTGTCTGCCGTCGCGAGTAATAATTAGTCTCGCACAACCAAAGCTCACACGAATTTACCTTGATTTTGTTTGCGCGTGGTTAATTGCTAGCTATCCCTAGTTATCTGTGTTGTGAGTGGTCATCTCCAATATGTAATAAAATATTATAAAATAAATTTGTAGAAAAGTGTTGTAAGAAAAACTTTATACTGTGTACCTACATAAACTAAAATATAGTGTGTGAACAGTGATACTGAGTTCGGATTTTTATTTAAACATTACCTGTAAGTACTATGCCCTTAATCAAAAGATTTAATCCCTTTTCAAACTGTATTAATTTTACGTATTTTAAATTTTATTGAATTATGAATGTATTTGATTTGATTTGATTTGAATTGATATGATTAAAACTTCATGGACAGTTTTGCAACGGCGAACATAATGCCAAAACCATCTTTTACCAGTCGACGTAATGCGACGTACAACATTATTAGATTTGAATTTGGGTATGTTCCGATATTACTACGAACACTGTTCAGTGCTCGAACTGGAAAGAAATTCGTTCCGTTTTAGACTGGGTATCGGCATTATCGTAGGGAAATATATGACGTCATATACGTCGTCATTTTTGTACTGTGAGCACTGGAGTTTTCGAGGTAAGGTGCTCTCAGTTCTGTCACATGGCTGTCACACCGTCACTTGTCACTTTTATTATTGCGATTTGACAATTAACTTGAATTGACAACTGACAGTATACTGGACTGCGTTCCGTTATAAACAGTAACCAGTATAGCTAACTATAAAGAAATGGCTTCGCAGTCAGTGCTCTCAGTGTTTATCGGAATGCACACATAATAAAGCTGAAGAGTTTATTATCTGATTGTTTGTTTGTCAGTCATATTTGAATAACTATTTTTATTTTGAATAGAGTATTTATTGAGGAAGATTAAAGGCTTTGTAACATCAAGCTACGACCTTTAGAAGCGGAGCACTAGCCATAAAGGCAGGGGAACAAAACTGATATAAACTGGTAATATGCCCAGGAGACTAAACTTAATCTCTTAATCTATCAAAAACATTTCGAGTGTTTCTTTGGAATATAGCTAATTCTAGCTCTAATATGTTTACACATTACACTACGGTGTAACACACGCTCAACATAACATAGCTACTTCAGCGATTAAGTAACTTTACGTTTATGTGAGCGGGTTCATTCCCGTGTCGTGCCAATGTACTATGCAGTGTAATTAATTATCCTTAATCCATGTTATGTGCCTAATTTAAATAGGGTGAACTCATTGAGTGCATAATTAAACAATGTAGGTATTTAATATTGCTGTATTGTGTGTGGATATGTGTGCTTTTCTACATCCTATCTGATATTAGAAATGCGGATTTATAGTGTGTTTGTTAGCATTCACGCTTTACTTGAACTTGTCCATGTACATTGTCTTTCATCCAGAAAAACAAACCATTCCCGAGGTATAGAAATATAACGTGCATACGTTTATATACGTAAAAGCTAGTTTTTTTTATGCAATTTAGTTGTTTAACAAGCACACGGCCATGTGTAAATATTCAATCTTTTTAATTCTCAATTTTTCTGCGTCATTGTTTCCTTCAGAATTTATTTCCTTTCGTTTATTATTTAAAATTCAGCGTTGGTAATTGCCCTAAATACTAGTTATATTATTTAAATCAAGCATGTGATATAATGACAAGTATTTATTAAATATATTTCAAGAGCTTTATTCAATTTCTGAAGATTTTTGTTGCTTCTAATGAACCGGAAGGAAAACGAACGAAATATCATCCCTATCCTGATGGTAGGCGTTTACGGGAGAAACGCCTATCATCACTTACTACGATACTAGACAATTAATTATAGACATAAACACTACAAATTATTGTGGCATCACTCACACGTTGTCAACTTTTGTGTTTTCCATTCCCTTCCAGTTTATACATACACTAACGCCTGTATCCCCACAGGGGCAGGCAGAGACGTATTAAACACTCACATTTTGCCAAATAAAATTTACTCCCACTCATGTAATAAAGGGCAAGCCTATTGCCGCCAACCGGGCACTTTGGGAATTAAAATGGGAAAATAGGGAGTATATTGAAAGGGGAAGGTAGGCAAGAAGGGAAAGCAATAGAAGGAAAAGGATATTCCTTATCTGTGGGACTCAAATTAGAGCAGATATTTGCTCAATAACAAGTTAACAAATTCCATGAGATGTATTTCATCCGTGATAGTTCTCTAACAAACGTTTCACAGATGACATCTGTTTTACAGTTCGTCAAGGCCATCAGGACTTTCATAAGTGTTACTTTGTAACCAAGATGAATAATTTATATTCACTTCCCATCGCGATAGAAAAAAGAGAAGGTTGCACTATACTATACTGAGTCTGAGAATACTCACGCAAAAGGCCTTGTCTTCCCGTAGAATCTGTGTTCGGTGTAGAACAAGCCTGCACGCACCTGCTCTGCCAGTTCGTACGCAAGTCCTCCAGTCGTGTAGCCTGGAGTGATCTGCCATTCTCCTCCCACCACTATCACAATATTTTCAGAAGCAAATTCGTCATTGTAGTAATAACGCTGAAAAATAAGTGAAAATAAATCAGCCATTTCTTACAAGTTAGCAAATTGTATATTTAAGTATATACTTGTATGTATATGCTTAAATGTAATATACATAAATGTATATTTGCTAAAGACCATGGACTTCGCGGTAGCAGCTAACAACAAAAAGGTTTTCACTCACTCCAACACACACAAACACACACCCACACACACACACACACACACACACACACACACACACATACGCGCGCACACACACACATACGCGCGCACACACACACACACGCATAGTACTCGGCTACAATGTTATCTTTCAAATGCATGTCTACTACTGTGTCATATAGTGTGACTGAGCACTGTCTCCCAAAATACAGGCTCCAGCCTAGTTTGGGAACCAGTATCAGAACCTTTTGTAACTGTCCTTACAGCATAACTTTTGTTTAAGTTGTTTAAGACCCTGTTTGTAAGTAATCTTCTGAGACCAATAAACATATTATTATACTAGCAGCGCCCCGCGGTCTCACCCGCGTAAGTCCCGATCCCATGGGACTATCGAGATAAAAAGTATCCTATGCGTTAATCCAGGTCTCCAGCTATCTACATACCAAGTTTCATCGCAATCGGTTCAGTGGTTTTTGCGTGAAAGAGTAACAAACATCCATCTATCCATCCATCCATCCATCCAAACTTTCACATTTATAATATTAGTGGGATTATTATTATTACAGCCAGTTCACTTAATTGACGTAATATTGTATTTTCCGTATCTGCGGTTTATTCTTGAGCTAATAAGCTCCAATGAAAATCCTGTACACTATTGTTCATCCATAATTAATATTTTTTAAATGCTTTCTCTCTATAACTTGTATGTAATTGACGGTAGCTAATATAGCTGTCTGTTGTCATCATTAAAGACTTCCAACTCTAAACTAAACTATTAATCATGGTACTATCTATTTTTTCTAGTGTATAAGTTATATATTTTTATCGGCCACTAAGTACTAGTCTCCAACTTATCCTCGCGGGTGCGAGGTCGCTCCTAGAAGCCTGTGAACGCCCCAGGCTTCTGTGCTTCTGGAAGGAGCTAGGCTGGCTCAACTAGTTAGCTTATCCGAACGCATAATGGACCGCCTATGAGTCTAAATGCGGAAACAGAGCCCTATGCCAATACCAGTCTCCAACTATACATAATCAAGGTTTAGGGCCTAAAATTTTCGCATGCCATATATAATTGTTTTAACACTTTCGCGACTTGTATTCAAACGCCAGCTAAACAAAAAGGGAATTTACCTTATAAATATTACCGCAATGAAGTCCACTAAACATTTAATAAACTTATTGTTTATGTTTTTTTATTTTCCTTGAACGGAAAAAATCTCAGGAAAACATTATTTTTCCTTAATGCAATAATACATGCGCCCATGCAACACGTCACGCGCGTTCTTCAAATACTTACCATTTTAAAAGATTGCTTATCATACGCCATGAAATGGTTCAGCCTGACGTCGACCCATCCTTCGACGGGTGTTCTGACTGACATGCGTGTTGGTGCTGGAGGCTCTCGGACCTGGACCGACAGACATGGTGACAGGAACAATAGGAGTAGCCCTGAAGCTGTCTGGAACCCTACACATAAATAAAACCCTGTTGATATATTGCTTTCCTGACATCCACATATGGCAAAAACCTATTTCAGCGCTATCTAGCAAACATAAGCAGAACTACATAGAAGTTAGTACTAATCCTGTATCCCGCAATGAAAGTTTTCTAGCTGATTAGTATAATATACAAGGTCTTTGTGCTGGGTGGAGGGACATAGCATAGCGTTCCTCTATCCCCCGCCATGATTAGTTAACATGGCAAGAAAAGATTACAAGAAAATAACTGTTTAAAGAGGAAATCAGGCCTTAATAGGGTGGTTTCCTCCCGTCAAATAATATATTTGATAATTATTTAGTCATTATGAAATTAAGTGTTAAATAGGACCTCAAAATCAAAATCTTTTATTTAAATTAAACCAATGTTAGTTATTTTCAAAATTCTCAGAAATTGTAGTCAGTCAGACCAAGTCAGACATGAAGCTAGTTGCTTGTTCCAATACATAGATCCTATGGAGAAGAACAGACAAGAGGCACTCTTTTTCAAAATGTTTTTTACAAGTCTCTGATTACATTGCTTATAAGCGCAAATAAAATGTGAATACAATGTAACGTATTGTTCTAAAATATAAACAGTTGCCCAAATTACTACTATATTTAAGTAATAGCAGACCGGAGATGACCAGCCCCGACGAAAGGCCCACGTCGTCCAACTCAACCATACTAAAGGGAGCCGAACTCGAAAGTTATCTAATTACATTCTACAAAACCTTCTTTTTTGACGATAAATAAAAAGAAACGTCGTGGGTCCAATTCCGTCAGAAATTTGACAGGCTCCATCTCTTTCTAAAGAGAGAGTGAGAGAGGGGACAGAGGACTCTATTTCTCAAAGGGTTAAATGTCCACGCCAAAAGAATAATGATTATGTATATAAATTGATATAAAAATATATACTTACACATATTTGTAATAAAATATCATAGATCAATTAAAAAACAGTTGCTTATCGGCGCACACGCACTTGATAACTGCCCTATTTCATTCAATTATCTACATCTATCGATAATGTGCTAAAATCTAATCTTTATCGTTGCTGATAACCATGTTACAAGTGTATTAAACAGCACTTATCCTAATTCCATGTCAATAGCAGTAGATATATTCATTGATTCTCTATCTTGAAAAGTACTCTGTATCTTAATTCAAATCCTTATCTTGTTAAAAGAGTTAATTGGAGATTATTAGACAATACTAATTTCAATATCTTAGTATTGAAAACTGGAATTATTGTTCAGTGTTTAAATGCAGAGAGAGAGAGTCGTTTATCGCGAACAGACAGACAGATAGACGCGGCTGGGTACTTTGTTTTATAAAATGTAGTGATATGTATGTATTTAATAATATATAAGGATGTTTATCAGCAGTCTGGTTACCATAGTACAGGCTCTGCCTAGTTTGGGATCAGACGGCCGTGTGTAAGGTGTCTCCAGTTATTACTATATTATTATAACTGGAGATATCTTAGTCGTGGGAGAGCCATGCTTCGGCACGTATAGGCCGGCTCGACCGGAGTGATACCACGGCCTCACAGAAAATCGGCAGTGCAGTCTTGCTTGCGTTGTATTTCGCCCAAGGGCGGCGGTAGTCACTTACCATCAGGTGACCCGTCTAATCGTTTGGCCCTATCCTATAAAAAAAAATCTCATAAGATTTGGAATTCGGAGTTTTGTCACTTTTATGTCGATTTCCCTAAATTCTCTTTCAACTTTCCATAATTTTAAATAAAAAACATTCGTAACTTCTAATCCAATTCTAGTCTCTCTTACCACCCTATTAGTACAAAGAAAAGCTATAAAACACAACGTTACTTATATAAATTTATGTAAATTCCTAAAATACTCGTCATGGAAACACCGGGTGCATTGAAGCTTTCTCTATCGCCAGATGATCCGACACAAGTTTGTTATAATACTTGTAATGCAGCACCTGTGATTGTTATGCGCTTGCGCAGGTCACGTGTGAACAGTGATTCAGTAACAAAGATATTTAATTATGTAGTAACTGGATGGGCTAGAGTAGGTATCACCAATTGGTTTCATTTGGGGTCATCATCATTCTCCGCGCCTTTTCCCAACTAAGTTGGGGTCGGCTTTTAGTTTTTTTTTTCATTTTACGTGAAGCGACTGCCATTGGACCTCCACAACCCTACTAGGTAATATCGAAGCTCTGTAGTTAGACCCGGTTGTCGGACTTTTTAGGACTCCAACTACCCGTAACGAATGCCACAGATGTTTGTATGGCATCCGGGATCGACGGCTTAACGTGCTCTCCGAGGCACGGTAATTAGTTTCATTCGGGGTCCATATTAAATAATATGACCGTCGCGGTCCGTTCCTACTTCTTTCCAGATGAGTTCCCCCAAGCAGCTCCCTACCCCCCAAGTCTTTATTGAAACGTTTGCGAAACTTGGTATGTAGATAGCTGGAGACTGGATTAAGAATAGGCTGCTTGTTTTCCCGACATTCATATGGCACCGGGACATACGTGGGTGAAACCGAAACATCAATGAAGAAGACAAGAACAAAAGTACCAAGTACTTTTATATTAATGTTAAAAATTGCATTTCTTGTTTTGATCGGTCTGAAGTTTGGAGTAAAGTGGGTGCATAGTACAAGTTAATTAATAATAGAAACTTAATCAAAGAAGATTCAGTTTCTGTTACATATTGTACTCTTTACCTAAGTTCTTTAAATAAGTTGGCGGACTGGATCCGGACCGTAGTCCGCCATTTGATGACGCCTGGGCTAGAGCATAGCATCAAAAAATAAAGTTCTGTTATATTTCGTAAATACCAACTTCCATGATCTATTTCCAGCACTGAAATTACAAAATTCGCTAATAAAGTCAGGGGAATTCATTATTTCGTGACGATAATAATGTATACCTAATGGTTAGGGATTACTATGCACTATTTATGCTAAATTAAAATTAACACCTTATTTATCAAAATTGCACTATGATTATTTAAAAAAAAAACAATGCCATGTAACAATTCTTTTAACACCAAAAAGTATCCATGATTTATTTTATTTACTGTAGCCTATACGCACTTTGTGATTGTTACAAAATTCTTATTGGTGTACCGTATGTGTACAGTGTTAGCGTAAAGTGTATTTCTATTTCATTTTATTTATTATTTAATTATGAACTGTATTATTAGTCATATCTAGTTTTTATAACCCACGGTTCAGTATGCAAACTACTATATTTTTCATACCCTGTGGCGCTATCATTAATAATGATTCACACGCATGACTCATGGGTGCTCATAGCACATTTAATATGCAAATCTCGTTTTATGATACGGTTACACCGTCGTTTTGAATATTTGATGTGAATTTGGTTTCTAAGTTGGTTAGGTGTGTCATATAATGCATCTTTAAGCAGTAGAAGTTCTTTCCCGGCTACCGTTTGCAAACTTTTGTCTTTAATTTCAAACGCTAAACATTAGTAATTGTGTACAAAAAGCTTAATAAAGTTATTTAAAGAAATCGTGATTCACGCCTTTTTGCTTTAAGGTTCAAATTTCCAAAATTTACGAGATTCGCTTGTTAATATAAACTGTTATTAATGATTAAAATTTACTTACTTAATTAATTTATTTAGCTGAACTCGTGCACCTGTGAACTGCCCTATAAACAAATCCATTGCATCTGTCCATCTAAAGGTTGTCTGTAAGAAATCACAACTAGCGATAAGACCGCCGCGCCGTTTTTATGTTTTGTAATATTGTAAATTGTTTTATGGTGTTCAATAAAGAATATTGTATTGTAAAACCATCAAACAATTCTGACAAATCCTGAATAATAAGATTATAAATGCGAATGTGGATGTTTTTATTTATAAAATTTTGTATCCACCTAATTGGGGATACAGAAAAACACATAGGGTCCTTTTTTCTCCAGAAAAAAAGTACAGTTTCTGAACGATATAAAATACCCTTTACACTAGTGAAAGCTAAGACAAAAGCTATTTAAATATCTATAACTTAACTGGCGGAGTATCCAGTCAATAACCAATATGTTTTTTTTTATGGAATCGGACTAAAACCAAAGGGTGTGACATACTACTCGGTCACAAAAGCTTCAACATGTATATATTCTAGGTAACTAACAAATGTGAAATCCATATTAAAGGTACATTACATTTTAAAGGTTCAAGCGCATTGAACTTCACCTATATAACATTACACAGACAGCACCTCTAAATAAGATATTTTAGCTTTAGAACTAGGAGGGCGGGATAGGCTTGGTAAGTGACATTGTTCATACCCGCTGAAAATCGTTTAAAATCACTCAAGACCTTGTTCCCACGCTAGTTGCATAATAATATACAAATTAAAGAATTGTCGATAAAGATTGATGTGTGCCAAACTTCCTTTAGATTCACTTAGTTGAAATTTAGCAATCGAAATTAATTTAGAATTTATGACATAACATTATTTTGTGTAATTAGATGACTCAATGGTTTCTTTTTATTGGAATATTTCGTTGATATTTTAACGAGGAAAGGTTTTGAAGTGAAAACTTCTTTAGGCGCGTTGAGCACTTTTTTGGTGAACAAAAATCTCCATGATTTTTGTTCACCAAACTCGCGTCATCGTCACCGAACGCTGTACATGAGCTATATGTTTAATGTGTATATATGTGTACTTTTTAGGTGAAGAAAAAGAGTGACACTCGCTTCATCGTCACCGCACGCTTCCCAATTACAATACTTATATATTTTTTTTATATTCCTTAGTTTTCATTTTTCTTTTTTATGTGTTTACACTTCTGACGTGCAGTCCTACGTCTGAAATTATTTGTTTCACGTGGTAGTTACCAACATCTATTTACATACTCATGTCTGTATCTCTGAAGGGGCAGTATTAAAGACGGACTTTTTCCAACTACATCGAGTACATACGTATGTATGTAGTTGGCATGGCATGGATCCTACTCACGTAGGCCGTAGCGGGCCGTCAACCGGGCACTCTGGGAATTAAAGATGGGAAAATTGGGAGTATATTAAAAGGGAAAGGTAGTTAAGAAGGGATGGAAGGTGTAAGCAATTGTGCGAGTAGGTCAGCTTCAGTCCGAGCGTTCTAACATTTTAATCCTTAAATAATTATTGTTCTACGGATGTTATAGGGAAAACTTTAGTATAATGATACCTACATACAAATGATTTTAATTAATTGAATTGTTTACGCAAATGTTACAAACAACTATAGGTACTTGATATAAGTACATAAATAAATAGAAAACAAATAATTGTTTAGTAAACGATTCGTAAAATTTCTATGATACTACGAGAAAATCCAATGCGAAATGTTTGTACAGGGAGTTTCTTAATTAAAATCTATTTTTAACTAATTGAGGAATGTCATAAAATAATATCGGTTATATAGGGTCGGTTTGGTATATTCCAGTCTAATTGGCCGTCTGTTGAGCAAGAAGGAATGATAATGATGATGAATGATGAGGCGGAGGTGCCCCAAATACTACACAAAGCCCTTGGCTTTATATAGTATTTGTGACACCGGTAATTACTCACCATCACACGGGACATTACAAACATACAATCACGCTTGTATCCCCGAAAGGGTCGGCAGAGACGTATTAAACACCCACATTTTGCCAATACACGTAATAGGAGGCAAACCTGAGGCAATGCTTGTGTTTTATTTCGCCGAGTGAGTGAGGTTACCTGAGGCCCTAACCCTTACCTCCCTTCCCTCTTCCCCCTTCACCCCCTCTTAACCTAGTCCCATCTTAAATGGTAACGCACTTGTGACTGCTGTGAATTGCAGATGCCCATGGGCGGTGGTAGCCACTTCACCCACTTTGATGGGCACTGCTCCTAAGACTCGTAACGTGTTGTTAAACAGCTTATAAATTTCCTAAAGCAATGAGGTATCAAATGCAAAAACAATTATTCAAAACGAACAAACTGTTCAGGTTTATTGTATTAATACATAGATTGTATAAATTATATTTGACCTTAACAAAAATGGTGTTGTGACAAACCGTGAGAAAATTATACTTCCTTATATTTGTAACGATGATTTTGAATTTTTGCACGTTTAATTGACATACTTTGCCACATATTTCAACACCAAGCATTAAACTATAACAATAATTTGTGGCAAACTTTCTGCTGCATAGAATATACGTTAACTTTGTGATGATTTATTTGGAGTGACATAAGTGTGCTGGTAGGTATTTCTTCAGTAAGATGACTCCGATTATAGGTTATTATATTTGTGTTGTATATGTATGTTATAGTATTTATAGGTTATGTTGTTAGAAAACCATATATATATATTTATATATATTTATATTTGTATATATTTTTTTGAAGTGAAAACTTCTTTATCGGCGTTGTGCACTTTTTACGATGGGTAAAAAATGTTAAACTCGCGTCAGGACACGTGACCTGATGGAAAATTCTTAAGACGGAGCCGAATTTCTTGTATTTAAAAAATATAACATTCAAAATTCAAGCATTTATAAGCGGCCAGGGGCGCAGAACTTCCAGTATACCCTATGTATACATTTAGATATGTTATTACCTACTTTTTATTTTTAACCTAATTATATACATATAGATTTGTGTGTATCTATATGTAAATACATTGTGAAGTTATGTTTTCACTTCTGATGTGCAGTCCTATGACTGAAAGTTTTTTTAAAGACAACTCCCGCATTAACAATATTCCTGTGTCGCGGGGGGCTTCACAAAAACTCAAACAACGGACACAAAGAACATCCAGACTCGGGACAACTGTTTGATGATGACACAAATTTTTAAACGCGGCGTAGTGGTAAGGTGACCAAATTTTACACGTTACATTCCATCACATATTGTCTTATGTTACATTACATTCAGAGGGTTGGACTTCCCGGCAACAGCCTTTCCTTTCATTATCTTCTTTTCTTAAAGACCTATCATCGGCATTGCTTCACTGCCGGTTAACTGTAAAACCGTGGTATCACCCCGTTCGAGCTGGCTCATACATGCCATGGCATGGCCATGCTACTGTGGGGTGTGCCACCTTAAACGTTGTTATAGACTAGCAGTTCCGTTACGTATTTATATAGTTTACGCGGAACCCTAATTATTTTTCCAAAATAAAAGTAGCCTAAGTTACTCCTTCTAACATGTCTGCCAATAAAAGTCCCATAGAAATCGGTCCGCCCGTTCCAGAGTTTAGCCGGAACATACAGACAGACAGACGGACAGACAGGAAAAAAAAATTAAAAACTAATTTTTAGGCATTGGTATCGTGCAAACAACTGTATGAGCTTAAAAAAACTATTATTTTGACATTACAAACAGACACTTCTATTTTATTTATATTTGTAATATTGATGTTGATGTATTACAGGCATTCGTTGTCATCAAGCTCAGTTCAGCTCAGCATCAGCTACGTAAAATTTGCCTTGTATGTACACGTTCTTAAAGTCTTTGTTACAATAATTGGTATTATTAAGAGGTGTTCATGACACCTGACATTAATGAGTCAATAGTACAAGTTTATTTTAACGTGAGAATATCTTGAGCATGTGACTAATACAGTTTATCAGTTGTCCTTAATGATACATGCAACTGTGACAGTGTACATACTTGGTTATTTAAAAGGCTGTATTCACGTGTGTTTGGGAGACGCTCGTCTACTTTCGGGCCTGACATGGGCTCTGTATCACGAAGCGAAGCGACCCGTGGCATCGGTGTGAGTACAATTGCATGTCTTTAATGACTGTAAATATTATCAATGAAAGTTATTTTTTATTGCATGTACTTACTTTTTAATTTCGGAAAATTTTATTACAAATTCTGTCTCTCGCAGACTAGGTTGTATTACATTTTTAGGTTTTCGTTCCTTAAAAGAAGAACCTCTATAGGATCACTGTGTTATCCCTCTGTCTGTCAGTCCAGACTCTGTTTCTCAGGAACGCGGTTGTATCAAGTGGAAATTAACATGAAATATTGTCTGCGGTCCCTTGATGTTGTAAAAATCAAGCTTCTAAGTCAACGTAATCAAAAGATATGGCCATGTATGTCTTATATTTTAACCAATTTTATCACTTCGCAGATAAATCACTGTAAGGTAACAAAAAACCCAACTGTTGGGTACTTCTCATAGACCTGGAATCATGAAATTCGGCGAAAAGCAAGGTCTCACAGCACAAGTAACAAATCGAAATCTTCGAGAAAAGATTCCCAAAATTGGACGAACTGTATTGTTTTGAGCATCTACTTAGTCTATTGATTTCAAGTAACGAGAAAAAGAAACAGTACTGTTTTCGTGGATGAAAAGTGCCCTATGTCCATTTTCCACAAAATTTCATGATTATCGGTTGAATAGCAGTTGAGTAGACTTGAAAACCTAACAGACAGACAGCTGTTGGCTGCGACTTCGTTCGCCTGAAAATTTTGGTGAAATCTATCTCAGGAACGTACATTTTCCGGGATAAAAAGTAGCCTATGTGCTATTCCAGACTATAATCTATCTCTATGAAAAAAATCATCCAGGTCCGTTAACCCGTTTTGTGTGAAACAGTTACCAAACATCCATCCATCCATCCTCACATACTTTCGCTTCTATAATATTAGTATCTACAGTTAGAATTACAAGGGACAAAGTTAAAGACGCCACTATCTCAGCAATAACAAACCATTTCTCTTCCATAATAGTATTAAGATATACGTTATAATAAACTATATGTAGTCATCTTGAAATTATACGCGACTCAACCGAGAACATTGTAATGTAATATAATGGAACATACATCACGCATTGTCCCTTGTATGACGCTGCGATCCCTCATAATTTGCGCTTAATCATGTTGAATTGGACTCGAAGTAACCGTCTAGTGTGGAAATGGCCTAATAGCTCTAGATTATAATTTGCTTTAATTTTGAATGAGAATGTTTGACTGCACGGATAGCGCAATGGTTTAAGTGGTTACCTAGCCACTACGCCGCGCCGAGTGCTGTGGGTTCAAATCCCACACATGATCCACAAATAGTTGTCCCGAATCTGGGTGTTCGTTGTGACCGTTGTTTGAATGTTTGTGAAGCCCCCGCGACACAGGAATATTCCTAATGCGGGAGTGGTCTTTAAAAAAAAAAAATGTTTGTTTAAACAAACAAATTACGTTATAAGGGTTCTTATAAGGCCTTAACTACTCAACAGATCATGAAGAAATAACTGTTCCCGAAGTACATCTGAATTGATTGTCAAAATCTACATTAACGATGTTATTAGCCAACGAGACGATTTGCTACTTTTCAGCCTAAGTGGTAAAATATTTAAATGATAAAAAAAAAAAAACTCGATTATAAATACTAACCAAAAACTGAAATAATATGCCCACCAAAGAATACGAGTAACGTGGGTTACACATTACTATTCTCCCCTCCAACTTTACTAAATATTTGTATTAGGAGTGGGGTCAGGTCATCAGTGTCCCGGCATTTGAGTATGGTCTCAGTTCTCATTATAAGAACTGTATCTTCAAACAAACAAATTATATTTTCATCATCGAATAACTACCAATTATCAGATTTTCCCGGGAACTGTGTCCCATCACTAGTGCACAAATCATCATAAATTTTGCCAATTAAAGGGTGGATTGCATACATTGACCCTGACTCCCCCACGTCTTTTGTCTGTTGTATTAAAGGCACAAAGGGAATTATGAAAAGTTACACTTTCATTGTTGTATTAGATAATATTGTATAACATTTATTGTCTTAAATTTGTTTTAGAAGTTTTTATGTTTCACTTTTAACCACTTGCTATGCTTTTTTTAACACTAATTTCAAATGTGACAGTTTTCAGGTAAGAGTTGACATACTTGGGGATACATCTGGTGACCTTTACTGGAACCCTTAAGAACCAAATACGATATAGGTTTAGATGCTAATTGATTTCGGGATTCGAACTAGCGTACTAGAGAAATACCGATCTAGTTTCTATAGAAGATTGGTGTTAGCATATATACAATAGAATGACTAGCACAGTTTTGCGTTTTGCTATTGAGTAAAGTCGCCGGATAATGTTATATGTTTATAGGTATTCATAATTACAGCTTAACAGGGAAGCATTATAGGCGTGCGCTTGCCACCCTGATAACAAATATAACCAAACCGTTAGCTACTAAATTATCATTGTACATGTAATATAAATTAATACATATTCATACACTCACAACTATATATACCTGAAGGGTTAGGCAGAGGCGTATTAAACACCCAGATTTTGGCGATTTCGTCCCACTCATGTGATAGGTGACAAGGCTATTGCCGTCACCGGGCACTTTGGGAATGCTATAAATGGGAAAATTGAGAGTATAATGAAAGGGAAAGATAAATATGAAAAAAAGGTTATAAAAAGAAAGGAGCATTGCTTATAAGGGCTCGCATACTTCTAACTATAACTGCCTGTTGTCGGGAAGTCTTTTAACTGTCAATAGGTACCTAAGTACAAGTCATTATACAGGCTGTATTTGAAAAAGAAACACTTACTTAAATCATTGAATGGGCACGACTCTAGCATGCAGTTTCAATAAGAATTTTTAGAAAAAAACTATCCGTTTACAAGTTATTTTTGCATCCGTTTTTCATAAAATGAGATAGAACTTCACCTATTTCTGCACCACCCTAGGGTATTGTACATTTTTGTGCATAAAGTTTTAATACATAAATAAAATAAATATACAAAAAAACTTTCATAACGCATCTGTATGCGTTTTTTGTGTATATATGTATATTGTGTATATATTTACGGTATATATCTGAACGTGACGGTCACGCGAGTTCAGTACTTTTTCCCCATACCTACCAAAAGTGCCCAACATGCCTAAATTTCACTTCAAAAAGATTGAGATCGGTTCACAACAACACAAAAAAAAACTAATTGAGAACTTTCTCCTCTTTGAAGGTAGTTAAAAAACAACAGCTAAGAGTGCTCCTAAACCGTAGTTTCGTAGTTTCGTGTGGAGTGGTCGCACTACCTTAGTTGGACGTTGAAATTTAAAGATTGAAACTCTTATTTCTTACTACATTTAAACAAACTGTATCTGTAAATGTTCTTTGACTATTCAGTGTGGAAAAAGCTGTCTACGTGTAATTAATTGCCTGTCGATTACTACCACGACTACATCAAACTCAACGATCCCGTAAAAAATATATTGTGAAATTCGTCGTAAAATAAAAAGCTTATATCAAAGCCACTATCCGAGCAGAACATCCCGCCATTTCCCAACAAAAAATACGAAATTCCGACAATATCCCGGACACGGTACACCACTAGTCCCTGGATTACGAATAAGCCGTCCATGCCTTAATTGAGTCGAGCCCTTTAATATAGTCCTGGATTGTTCAAATATTTTTAAAAGACTTTGCTGAGCTCCCCAGCTTATAAAGTTTTTAAGATTTTTTTTGCCTTGTGAATAACGTTTTAACAATGCTTAGACTTTGATGAGAAAGATGATGATGATATTTATTTATTTATGTATGTATCTACAGGATTTATTTGAAGATAGAACACTTACTTAAATCACTGAATGGACATGATTCTAGCATGCAGTTACAATAAGAATTTTTGAAAATAAAGTTGTGACCGTTTGAATTTCCAGGTATTTTTCCAGGGATACTCTATAACAATATCATAAACTTAAATCCTCGTTTATTTACGAGTACTTTACCTACGTCACTTCATGGTTTCAAACAACAATGCGAAGTGTATTTAATTACTTCAGTTATCAACTTTTGCGTAATTCCAAGTAATAAGACGGATGAATATTTACCTATTACAATAAACTTTATTGTACACCAAAAGATGTTTTACATGGAATAGGTACATCTGGTGAGTTAGTATTATCACCACATATTATAAAACAAAGTCTCCCGCCGTGTCAGTCTGTCTGTTGCGATAAACTGAAAAACCACTGACCGGATTTTCATGCGGTTTTCACTAATAGACGGAGCGATTCATGAGGAAGGTTTAGGTGTATAATTTGGTAACGTTTTGTGTAAATTAGTTGAAATATGATGATGATTAGTTAGGATATACGGTTTTACTCACGTGTATATTTCGGGGATGCCCGACTAGTTTCGGACCCGACGGGGGCCCTTTATCAAGGGGTGAGGCGTCCTGCCGCACCGGTTGCAGGTGCCAGACTTTTTATTCGAACATGATGATGATGTCTCTACTACCCGTGCGAAGCCGGGCGGGTTGCTAGTTATAACTATAAAATACTGTAATGGCTGAGGTCGCTGGTTCGATTCCAGCTTAATGCAAATAAGAATGTACGAATATGACTATTTGCATTGGTCTGGGAGTTTTCAGTATGTAGGTATGCATTTACAATTAAAAATAAAATATCCATGTTTATCTGTGTTCTAGACTTCTAGAGCATCAGCTCTAAAGTAAAAGAAACATCTTGAAGCTGAGTTCCGGGTGGGAAGCGGCAGCGGGCTCCGCAGAAGGTGAATGGCGAGAGGCCGCTTCGCCGAGCCATCATGGCTCGTTGGTCGTCCCGGCTGGAGGCTCCACGTGCTGGCTTTGCCGCCGTGGAGGCGCTCCAGCCGGTCACCGTCGACTGGGCAGGGCGGCAGCTCGAGACCTTTTCCTTCCGACTGACGCAGGTTCTTTCCGGGCACGGCTGCTTCGGAAAGTGCCTGCACTCGGTTGCTAGGAGGGAATTGAGTCGAGTTACAGGATTGCGACCCTGACCAGGTCGAGCTATGCTTATTCTCCACCATCTATCCGTATAAGCAATATTCCTTTCCTTCCATTGCCTTCCCTTCTTAACTACCTTTCCTTCCAAAGGAAGAGGAAAATACCTTGCTTCAGAAGCTTATTCAACAAAAAATTATGTGAAAAAAAATTCTGCCTCCTCTGACTTATTTTCTCGTGGTTTCCGTTTGTGGTTGTAGTCAAGTCACCATGTTTATAATGCCTTGAATGCCATTGTGTCTATTTCACGTGTCTATAACTATTGAAACAATGAGGGAAAACCTTACCTAGACATTATAATCTTTTTTAGTGGTTCAAGAATCATTCCAGGAAAATAACAAAAAATAAATTATTTTGTGGTCTTTTGTTCAAACTGACTGTAGGGGATACTGGTTGGGATTGAAACCTCTCAAAGTTCAATTAACAAAAAATATTTAATACTTGAAAAGCGCAGTGTACAACCAAATTATCAACAAACAATCAATTTAAAAGTAAAGTCGTTAACCATTGTAACGCCGTTATATATATACTTTTTACTAATGTCAATGTTGCCTACAACGAAATAGAATAAGTACAATTAGTATCCAACACCGACCATATCACTACATATTATAAAACAAAGTCCCCTGTAGCGTCTGTCTGTCTGTTCGCGATAAACTGAAAAACTACTGAACGGATTTTCATGGGGTTTCACTAATAGACAGAGTGATTCATGCGGAAGGTTTAGCTGTATAATTTGTACCCGTGCGAAGCCGGGGCGAGTTGCTAGATGTTAAATAAAGACTTAAAAGCCTAAAGCATAAATCTACCTAGTCTATATGCTTTTATCAGATGAATATTAATTAGTACAACATGATCAAGTCGTTTGTATAAGATACGCACTGGGTGCTGCATTGGTGAACACGTCCAAGCGTTTTAATAGAAATGAAAAAACTGTCAGTCGTAGGACTGCACGTCAGAAGTGAAAAATAACTTATATATATATGTATAATAATATAAACATAAATTATATGTATTATTTTCCCCATACCAAAAGTGCCCAACGTGCATAAAGAAGTTTTCACATTCAAATAAGAGTTTTAATTTGGCCATTTTTTCGAGAGCCTAGGCAAAGGGAATCCTTATTTTATAATTATATTAATTTGTTGTCCGTATGCCTGTCTTACTGTCCATCGAGATCGATTTTCGAAGGAACTCTTAGACAAATCAAAGTAAAATAAATATAAAAAGACTTTAAGAGAAGTATATTGTTCTATAAACCTTTCAATAAGTAAGTTTATGTCGCGTATGTAAGCATTTATGTCGAATCTATAGGAAAGTTCTTCTAGACCTGGAATAGCTATATAACTACAGTACAAATTTCTCAGACATGCTCAAATGAACAAAACACAACACTACTTTCTTGGTCATTGTAAATTTGATCCCTATGATGTTTTGTTTTAATATTGTATTTATACAGAGTGCATTTGAAAAAGGTACTTAAATCACTGAAAGGGTGCTGTTACAATGGATATTTTTTTTTAAAAACTATCCGTTTACAAGTTAGGTATTTTTACCTCGGTTTCTCATAAAAGTATGTGGCATGTGTAAAGTTAAAGATTTTAAATCGTACGTATTTTTTTATTTTGGAACTATTCACTCAGTTATTGAGAAAATCCATAGAAGTAACTTAAAAAAATTCGAAGTTAGTTTTTATTAATTTTCTTAGTAACGGAATAAAAAAATCCAAAATAAAAAAATACGTACCATTTAAAATCTTTATCTTTGCACATACCTTTTACATTTTTATATTTTTTATATTCCATACTTTTATAGAAAACTTAGGCAAAAATACTTGGAAATTCAAACAGTCATAACTTGTAAACGGATAGTTTTAATTAAAAAATTCTTGTTAAATCTGTATGCTGGAGACATGCTCTTTCAGTGTTTCAAGTAAGTGTTCCTTTTCCAAACACAGCCTGTATATTCCAGGTCTAGAGAAACTATCCTATAGGTTCGACATAAATGGCGACGAGACAATATTATATCCTCTCTAAACAATGTGTTAAGAATAACATTCATTTTCATAAAACATAAAATAACGCACAAAAATTGTTATTACTAATTACTCACTATTCCTACTAGTAACATACGTAGAATATTGTTATTTTATTAAACGTTTTCATTCATAAATGTTCACTTCCTATTTACCTACATACATTCATACTAGTAGATAGTGGTGTTATGATGTTATTACGTCTTTGTTTACGTCATGGAATAAAGGATTCTGTGTTCAACACAACATATACCTATGGGAAATAATATATTCATAATATAATAACGTAAATGGTAAATTTTAATAATTTTCCTGATGAAAATACCATAACATTTCATACCTTTTTATACGAAATATCACGAAATTTATTATTATTTGGTAAAATCAAAAACCATTAAAGGTATAGTGACCACGTTTGGTGAAATTTTATGGTGAATCGAATGCAATAACTACCGTAGTATTTCTTGGAGATGGTGATAAAGATTGGGTGATGTAACAACCACATTATAATCTAGGTTCTACCATACTACTATACCATACTAATGAACAAGAAAGAAAGAAAGAAAGAAAGAAAGAAAAATAATTTTGATCCCACACACATACTAAAGATAGTTACGGTAATGTTCTAGCTGCTAACCGCTATTTCCCTTGATTTTATGGTCACTGCTCAGCTCCGAGTCCTCTAGCGTGATGTTAAACAGCCTATAAACTTCCTCAAGAATTTCTATTCAATGCAAAAATATTTTTTGTAATCCGACTGGATCCAGAGATTAGCGCGGTCAACCTAAAAGAAAAAACTTTTCGGCTTTCTTATAAATTTTATTAATAACAACTTTCTGGCAGACAGTATATATACATATATAACAATATATATTGATCTATTTCTTTGAAGTTTTACCTATAAATATAATATAAATTATATGACACCACGACCATTTTGACGTATCGTAAAGAGACAGTCATTTGATTTGACAAGCAAGTACCGTATTGCAACTTAGCTACTTCTTGGCTAGTGAGAATTTCCATAATATCTCAACGCTCCGTAAAACTTGCCTATCATGTCCGGTGGACTATTAGTTAACCCCCTAGATAACTGAAAATAATCCAAAGATTTTTAACGCGCTATTATTAGGTTCACTTGTAATTAACTAACAATGATAGAAAAAAAAAGGAAACATATCTAAGAAATTAATGTTTAACCTATTATATCTGGATGAATAGTTTGGAAGAAGTGGAAGTGGTAGTAAATATACTAAATATAGTTTGGAGGATATAATTTGATATCTTGGAGCTGCTCTGCTCGAATCAATTAACTATGATCTAGGGCTTATGTCATTAAAGGTTGTCTGGAAGAAATCGTGTGTGATAAGACCGCCAACTGTTATGACTGTATTATTTAACACTGTAATGGTGTACAATAAAGAGAAATAAATATATAACAATAAATATACTTTAACAGTTAAATAACCTTGTACATTAAAAGTAACAGTCATTGTTTGGTGTGAAAATTAATCAAAATAATTAAGTTAATGCTTAAATATCTAAATTTCATACTTCTGCCAAACTGTATGACGCTTTCTGACAGAAACTCTTGTTTTCTTTTTAAATACTCGCTTTAAATACTTACTTGTTGTGTGTGTGTGGTTGTGGTGTTAGCTCTATAGTATATACCTACTTGTTCAGGGAAATAACATGAACTAGGTCTCTTTATAGTCAGTTATTATATTATGTCCTTTATTTTGTATCGCAGTCGGTTAACAAACAGAGGAATAACGGTAGGCTGAACTGTTCCGTCTTTACCTACTCATACAGATACTGTATATACAGGGATGTTACAGAAAGGTGTGGTCATATTTTAGGGCCGTATATTAGACCCTGTCTAAAACGTAAAGCTAATAGTTTTAGGAAAATTCGTATTTTTTTAATATGGAAGTCTTATTTTTAAACTGACAAACTGAACTCGAAAATTGACCGATAAAACTCATATTTTATATGAGAGAGGGCTGACATGAACTGACAACTGTGGTTGTGATGTGAATGTCATTAAAATTGACATGATAATTTTTAACATGTTGTTTAGAAATGTGCATTGACACTAGATAAAGCATATTCCGAAAAAAAAATTGTGTCCATTTTGTTTTCAAGCTAAATAAACTTTTTATCCTCAACACATAACGCTCTTAAATGACCACACTTTTCTGTAACTGTCTGTAGATTAAACACGTGTGAGAAAGATACATATGTCTGAATTAATTTGATGACTTGTTTGTTGCCTTAATTAAAGTTGTGGTGTCCTTGTATTCGAATAAAAACTTTTACTTCACGAGTTACGTGTATATTTCCCGGGCATCTTCGAAATATACACGTGAGGAAAATCTTTGATTATTATGTACTTGACAGTCAGCTACCATACTACCAGTCCTTTGCAATATACTCGTAAGTAGTCAATTAATAGACTTGTAAATTTGTAGAGATTTGAGACTAAAATTCTTGTTGCATGAATATTGTAATATTAAAGAAGGTTTAATTAATATTAACGACTTCACACACAACAGTATTTTATGAGTAGTGTTAATTAGAATAAATTGGTCGTAATATCTGTAATTTATAATTATTTGTTACTGTAATTTAATAAGTAGATAATTAAGATAAATTGTATTCATTAATTTTTTTTGAAGTGATAATTTCTTTAGGCACGTTGGGTATTTTTGTACGGGGAAGAAGCACTGAACTCGCGTGACCGTCACTCTCAGAAACATATATCAGATGTGTGTATATATATATATATATATATATGAAAGTTATGTTGTCACTTAAGACGTCCTACGCCTGACAGTTTTTTTTAGGCAAACGTAGTGTGGGATGCCCTGCGGCACGATGGACCCACGACTTGAAGAAGGTGGCTGGCAGCGTATGGATACTCACCGCCCAAGACCGGGATAGTTGGCGCTCCTTGGGAGAGGCCTTCGTCCAGCAGTGGACACCGATAGGCTGATGATGATGATTGTATTGGAGATCTGTAAAAAAAATATTTTAGTAAACATGTTGTTTATTTGTTAATCCTCATACATTTACACAGCTTTTGTTCTAGACTGTTTTACACTGGTACGATTATGTATTCTGTGGTATTACTCATTGTGGTTAAAGCAATAGTTAATTGTAAATTACTAGATTATTATGTTAACTTATGACTGGATGACACTAATTACAAATTCATGTAATAAAAATAGTTTAGGTAAATGCGTAGTTATGAATAATGCAATACAAACCTAACCGTAAGTAGTATATGCTATTTAGTTTCTATTATAAACTAACTTGTATTACTTCAAATTAAGTACGTAAACACAAAAGAACGGAAGTTTCTTCTCATGAACTTTGGATAAAATTGGTGTATGGTACAACTGTGTGCACCTACCATAAACTAAGTATACTAGCGTATACAAGTTTATGGCACTAACTTTACTCCAAACTTCAAGCAAGCAAGAATTGTCACTTTTCACATTAATATTAAACACCGGACAAGTGCGAGTCTGACTCGCTCGACTCGGTTTTTAAATATCATTTAAGCTAGAAAAAAATGATTAATTCGTAACAACGTTTTTACGTGGGAGAGCCATGCTTCAGTACGTATGGGCCGGCTCGACTCCGCTCCATACCACGGCCTCACAGAAAACCGGCCGTGAAACAATGCTTGCATTGCTTTTCGCCGCGTGAGTGAGGTTACCGGAAGCCCTAACCCTGCCCTCTCCCCTATTCCCGTCCTTCACCTCTCCTCCTGTCTAATCCCCCTCTCCCGTCTTCCCGCTCTTCCCCTATTCCCACCTTAAAGGGCGGCAACGCACTTGTGACTCTTGAGTTACAGGTGCCCATGGGCGGCGGTAGTCATTTACCATCAGGTGACCCGTCTGTTCGTTTGACACCTATACAATAAAAAAAAAGACGTCAACTCTTGGGTAGTCAGTTATTAGTGCTTACCAATAACTTTTTAAATTTAGTCGTTAATAAAATACTAAGAAAAAGTGTTTAGATAACAGAATCTTTCACGTTAAAGTAATTAATTAGCTGATATTTGAAAATAGGAAAGTAATGGGACTCTTAAATATTAGGTATTAATGACAGCATTTAAACTTCTATAATTCTGGAGTTCTTATATTCTAATGACTACGACAATTCTCCAAAATAAATGTAAACTTATTATCATTTCCTTTATAAGAAAGTAGGAACAGTTATTTCCGAGAGCGATATTAAGTTATTAAAAATATACAGTTATACATATATTCATTTGTGTGCATCGGTGAAGACCAAATAGTTTCAATCCCGACTAACTCACTCTATCAAGGGCCGAAGCAACCTGTCGCGTCGTTGTCATACACTGCACCGAAACACATTTATGTTAGTAATCTAACAGCGGGCTTAAAAGCCCACCACCACGATCAACAGCCAAAGGTGCCTATGAGCTCTCAGACCATCAGTGACGTCACCAGTGTTACCTACAAATCCATGAAACGTTGGCCATCCTACTCACCAGTAGAAAAAAGAGGAATGCGCTGTCTGTGGTGATTAACTGCAGTCTTATGTTAATTCCTTTAGTAGATCCGGATAAAGGCCTGTAGCACACCTCCATGGCAAAACTATGGCAGCAAAACCGCTAAATGAATTTCGCTCTGAAGTGAACCGCTACAAATTCGTGGACCAAACGCAGCTGTATTGTGTAACCAGTCTTCTAGGGTAGAATACGCGAATTTATATCGTGGTAGAGCCGTGCTTTGGCACTATGAGCCGGCTTGACTGAAATGATACCACGGTCTTACGGAAAACCGGCGTGAAGCATTCCTTTCGTTATCTTTCGCGGAGTGAGTGAGGTTAACGGAGGCCCTAACCCCCCTTCCCCTACTCCCACCTCAAATGCCGACAACGCACTTCTGCCTCTTGAGTTGCAGGTGTCCATGGGCGGCCGGTAGTCACTTCCAGTCACCACCAGGTGACCCGTCTGCTCGTTTACCCCTATAACATAAAAAAAAATTACATTTCGGGAAAGAGATAGTCATAATAAATTGGTACTTTTAGTGACGTAGTTCTTTAGAGAAAGTACGAGGGGTGGTCCCGCTAGTGGCTGGTGCGTACCTCACGCTAGAACTGGCTCTAAAAGAAGTCATGACGTCAGTAGTTTAACTCATTGTCGTGTCCTCGCCGAAATTATTTCCGCAAAAAAAGGACGCGTGTTAACCTAGTATTTTTAAAGCAAAAGTTACAACTATTGGTGTTAATTACAGCGTAATAATTACTAACCGTTAGACAATTGAGCTGTAGGCAGTAAACTAACTGCTGTTTGATTAATAAGGCCTTGTAAGTCTTCCGGTGATGGCCTTTTGGGTCAAATGTACTATATATAGGCAGTCCAAGAAAATTACTATCAACGAAAATAAATATAGGTCAATGACACGAAGGTCAATAGTACGGAAATAAAAAAGCGGCCAAGTGCAAGTGGCCAGGGTTCATTAAACAAAAACACTGATGAAGCAAATAATATATCTTATCTCATGGTAAGTGGTTACCGGGAACTATCATTTCCTCCTATCAATCAGGGCTTTCCTAAAGTAGTTCTTTTGACACGCGTTCGCTGAGAGAAAAACGGAGGTAGCAATAAATCAATCAATCTTCTTGCCCTTTTCCCAATTTCATTTGGGGTCGCTCGGCGCAATGTGTAGATAATACAGTTATTATTTTGTTGTTTTTTTCAAACATTGCAAAACGTTTTGGCTCGTTTCTTTTATGGCTGGCCGCCTACCTACCGCCAACCCTCCTTGGGAATCTAGTCGTTTTCAGGTGGAACAAAGGAAGAAGTTAAATTGGGGTAAGGAAAACGGATAGGGCGAGGGAGCTAGGGTAAGGGATACGCAAGTCTTGGATGGGAAAACGGGACTGAGACTGCAGTAGCTCGAAGAGGCCAGGATTGCGTATATGTATGTCCGTCCTGTGATTGGAGAGGCCACTAGGTCTGGAACACCAACTAGCCAAATAAGGCAGCAATAAAGAGAGAATAAAGAGCCATGCTTCGGCACATATGGGCCGGCTCCACCGGAGTGACACCACGGCCTCACAGAAAACCGGCAGTAAAGCAATGATTCCATTGCTTTTTGCCGAGCGAGTGAGGTTACCGAAGGCCCTAACCCTTCCCTCCCCCTTTCTTCCCCCTTCCCCTACTCCCACATTAAAGGCCGGCAACGCACTTGTGACTCTTGAGTTGCAGGTGCCTATGGGTGGGGGTAGTCATTTATCATCAAGCGACCTGTCTGCTAGTTTGCCCCTTTTACAATAAAAAAAAAAAGTAGGTAACATCGAGGGACCGTGCGCGTTGTGGTAGCCACTTACTTTCAAGCGACTCAAACTCCTACTTGCAACAGTTATATGTGTTTAACAGCTTTTGCAAGCGGCTTTGCTAGCGTAAAAGTTATTTTGCTGTCAATCGGTAACGATACTTTTGTTCTTGATGTAGTGTTCTTTCTTGTGAGCAAATAAAGAGAAAGTTGTTCAGCAAATAAAGATTATTATTATTACTATTGTATCTCTGAAAACGTGTATGCAAATTTTCACGACGATTGTTAAGTAGTTAAGGAACAAACAAACTCGATTCAATTCGTGTTGTCATCGGCATTATACATGACATCATTCCTTATCCAGATTGTACCTCTGCCTTCCAGAAGAGCTTAATTAATGTGTGTTAGTAGAGAAACATGAGTTGTAACTTTGTTCGTAGGTACAACAACTGTTCTCCTTACATAAAGAAGCTACATTATGTAAAAAGAAAAAAAAATGGTATGTTATTGTTAGCGGTTTGACCGTCGCTTGCTGAGTTCAAAACATTATAATTATCAATATAATTTGTGGTGTTTAAGAACTAGACGCGATTTAGACTTCCTTTCTTCTAACTTGGCAATATTGATTACTAACTATTGCAGTTAGCTAAACAAAGAAGGAAGAAATTGTCGTGTTTTTTCAAATAAATTCGACTGCATATGGCTTTTTTTGTGTGTATGATAAGCGATATCTTCGCCATTTGTAAATCGATTTCAATAATTCTTTTTTCAATTGAATTGGTTGCATTCAAGGTTAGTCCCATTTAAGGTAAGGTCTAAGGGTGGACAATTAAGGGATGAAGAATTTAGCTTAGTACAATTTTTTATGATTTAAGCGTATTAAAGTCTTTCTTGCATATTTGATGAATACTGGAATGCTATGACGGGTTTCAGCTTTGTCCTCAAATGATAACTCTGTATAATGTAATTATGTTGACGGGAATGAACGCGATCCGTGTTTACCGTCATTACCGTATACGGTACGGTATAGATACGGAAGTACTGGCCGTCGTCACTGTCAGTGCAACCTGGTCGAAACGACAGGCAAATCAAAGGTATCTAATGTACGTGATCGCGTTAATTCCCGTCAACATAATTATATTATCATGGAACGCGAAAGTTGAAAAGTTGATAGTTCTGTATATTCCAGGTAAAACCAACGCTAAAGGTTTTCATTGTACATTATTTATCAACATACATTATAATAGCAACCCGCCCTGGCTTCGCACGGGTAGCAGAGACATCTTCAACATACATCATCATATTTCAACCAATTTACACAATACCTTCACAAATTATATACCTAAACCTTCCTCATGAATCGCGCTATCTATTGGTGAAAACCTCATGAAAATCCGTTTAGTATTTTTTGAGTTTATCGCGAACAGACAGACGCAGCGGGGGACTTTGTTTTATAATATGTAGTGATAACAAAAACCACTGGGCATTTCTTTGTTCCCCTTGTCTGTTTTAAAGTAAATAGTGTAACTAATACGAAATAATGTAATTTCCTAAGTTCCTTCTTATTATACCAGCCTTTATATTGACCGAGGCCATGACGTTTTACATATACCTACCTACATAATTGTACTACGTACATACATACGCGTACGGGTATTATATCATCAAATTCAGTACCTACGCTAACAAGCGGCGGAGATGTTAATTTTAAAACGATACTGATTTTACCAATTCTACGTCTATTTTAGTAGTATTATAGTAGTAGGTTTTATATATTGATACTACAATAGTAGCAAGTCTGATGAAAAGCAAGTATCTTTGCGTATCAGATAATCATTTTTGAACATTCACATTAGACTACGCCTCCGCACGAAGTAATTGCTTTTTACATGATTATAATAATTTGTTAATCCCGAACACAACCCGTTATTGATCCAGACATTTAGAAATCAGTCAAAAAACTTATAGGTACACTTGCACATATTCAAAATCTTTATTGGGATTATACCCGACTGCAAAGAATGGTTATGTTTGTCACGCGATTCAATGGCTGTCATACGCTATTTTTTTATTTTCATCTAATCAAAACTGCTCGCGTAATTTACAAAATGGTGATAGAGATTAATCACTTAGGTTATTAGTCCTATTAACGAATTATACAATCTTAAACGAATTATACAATCTTAAAATTGACGAAACCCAACAAGACAACACACAAATTAAATACACGAAAATGAGAAACACATAATTCAATAATTGCAGTCTGATCGAATGTTTTAACTGACTTCACAAAGGTTCTCAATTCAACTGTTTTTTTCTTCTTTTTTTGTATTTATGGTAGCGATATCTTCGCCATTTGTGAACCGATTTCAATCATTCTTTTTTTAAATTTAATTGGTTGTTCTCAAAGTTTTCCCATTTAAATTTGAAGAATACATTCCAACTCTTAGAATGGAAAATTAACGGATGAAGAATACAAATTAAGGCTTTTACCTTTTTTAAAGTTAATTTATTATTGTTTTAATTAGATAGATATATAGATAAACTCTTTATTGTACAACAAAGAAAGAAATTAATACAAACTTGTATAAATATGTGTAGATTTTTCATAAGTAATCTAATCCTATAATTACCTTCCAATTTTCTGCAGATATTTTTTATTTTTTACTTTTATTTTGTTGCGATAACTTTGCTTGGTCCTGATCCCGCTATCATTATTATTGGTACTACCCTATTAGTTTATACACCGGCAACTTATTGTTACAGATAGATAGATAGAGTATACTTTATTGCACACCGAAAATCGGATACATACGAAACATACAATATAAAGTAACAGTACAATGGGCGGTCTTATCGCAGTCTACGATCTCTTACAACAACCTTTGATGGACCATACTGTATAGTTATATTGTTTTTAGGTTAAAAACTAACTTATGGTGGTCTTCAACTCGGAAAACTACCATAAAGCAGCAAAACACACCTATCCATTGCTAGATTCTTGTGTGAAAAGCGCAGAATCTACAAGAATAATTGCGAATGTATGCTAAATGTAATATAGACTTGGATGACATATAGTAAATGCGGAAGGCCTCTCGTACCTTTTTTATCTATCCAACGTATGAATTCTTTGTTAAAGGGAACCTGTTATACATTCATTCAGCTGAGATGTGTCACTATTTAATTGCCGAGTTCCAGTAACCGCGGTCGTCGTTCTGAGAAATGCTACGAACGTATGAGTCATGCGTGGACGCAGTAAGTAAACAGTCGGCCCGAGAGGTACCTCCCGTTCGTGTCGATGATAAGCTTCGTGTAATATAGTAGCTGACTTGTTTACCATAATTATAATGTTTGGTGAATAATGTCTTAAAGACGCTTAGGAAACTGCCTCACTTCGCGGTGAAGTACATACTTCATGCCTACCTGCGCCAAATGTGCTTTACCAGGCGGTGTAGCGAGGATACAAGCACGGGTCCGTTGATGACATTTCAAACTATGATCTTTGTTAGAGAATGTTAACTTAACCTGTCCTTAAAGGGATATTTTAATAGTATTGTTGTTCGCAAATTAGGAAAATATTAATTGAAATTGTTGTTCTCTCAATCTAGAAAAAAGTTTCTTCAAGGCCTTTTTTTAATTTCAGCTAACGGTGCTGAGTGCAAACAAGCTCATAGCCCGCATTATTGAGCTGGTGACAGGGGATAAAATCGATACCAATTACCGAAGAGTTTATATAAGTTTATTCTGGATTAATAAAGTTAGTTTTTTTCATGAACACTGTTGACACAATAATAATAACAGTTAATTACCAAAGAACACAAAAGAAAATACATTGCCGGTGGCCCCACACTAGGCAAGCCTGTCCTGTGGGTGCCAGTTGCGATTACAAATGAAGGATTTACATTATTGTTCGGTAAACATTGCCATCGCTGTCCCTTTTTTAATTTAAAGTTACATACTTGTTACATACTTTGATACTTGGTATAAACTAGAACAACAGCTATAGTCATTAAACAGAACATTTGACGTTTATCATAAAGTGTGAATATACAACAAGGAAATACTTAGGTTTTATGTAATACATATGTACATTAAAATTGTCATAAATAATACATAATGTGAAGCTACGAGTAAATATAATGTATATACCTATATTATGTATTTAATAATAATAATAATATATATGTATTACAATGGCTGATTGATTTAGGCGACACGATTGTTTATAGGTCGGGGTTCGATTTCCATGCAGTGCAAACATTTATTTGCATGAATACCTAACATAGTATAAGCTATGCTTAGTATAGGTCTAGAAAGTGCTGTGTAATAATAATTACTTGACACATCTCACACACGGCCGATCCCAAACTAGGCAAAGCCTGCTATATGGTAACCAGATTGCTGATAAACATATTTATATACATAATTACCAAATACATATTATTGATAAATTACATTCACACACAGAAAGAATGATCGTGCTCATCATATAATTATTGTTTCTGGGTGGGAATCGAACCCACGACCTCTGGCTTAATGTTCAATATCGTTAATCACTGGACCAACAGGCCTGTCAAGCTCTTGTTTTACCACGAGTGCGTGTAAGCGATAGAGAACGAATAACTTCTTGCTTATTACAAAATCTATCTCCTTTAGCACAATACCAGGTTGAATAGCATACATTTTAGCCAAGCCCAGTGATACATTATACTAGACCAGCTGTCAAGGAGCTATGAGACACAACGATATTCAATAATCTTTTCCATGAGTCATTCAATGTGAATAAAATTCTTGTAACTGTGATCACTTTATAAGACCGCAGGACCATAAGCGTTGAGGTACACATGACTCATCCATCTCGCGGAGTAAATAAACCGGTAATCAGGAAGTGTATTGACTCAGAGGAAGCAAAGTCAAGGTCTCAGGTTCGATTCCAAGAGTTACATTAACGAATTAGTAGTAAAATGTTGTAGTATTATGACTCATATCTAAGGTTAATGAACTGATAAAGACGGATGCTGGTGATTTTAGATATCACGTCAAAGATTAAAAGTATGTAAGATGTTAGAGATATGATGATATTCTAGTTAATTTTTAATTTATTTATTTAGGAACAGAGGAAACTGCAACATCGAAAGGTCCATCTCAGTGCATTCGTGTCTAGGTGTCCATCTAAAGGTTGTCTGTAAGAAATCGCAACTAGCGACAAGACCGCCGTTTGTTACTTGTTTGTCTTTGTAAATGTTTTAAATTGTTCCTCATGGTGTACAATAAAGAGTATTGTATTATTTTATGTATTACTAACAACCCGCCCCGGCTTCGCACGGGTACAAATTATATATCAAAACCTTCCTCATGAATCACTCTGTCTATTAGTGAAAACCGCATGAAAATCCGTTCAGTAGTGTAGTGACAATTGTTATTTTCTTCGCTAGAGAGCTCCGATAAACGTGTGCGATCGCTGCTAATCATATAGGCACGCGCCGCCGGCCCTCTGGCCGGTACCGCTGAACCGCTATGTCCCTGCATTTTAAATCTGTAATATCTTCGAAAATATTCATTGAAATTACATGCTGTAAAGGGCCATTTTGATCTATACTAAATGCACAATATATTTAAGGTACTTAATTGGATAAGGATTAATGCTGTATTGCTTAGAATCGCTTCGTAAATAAGCCATTATTTCTTGTAAAAGTAAAGGATAAAAAATGGTTATTGTGGGTTATCCTTAAGAGATAGACATATACCATCGCGGACTTTTTTGTAGACCTTTTTAAGGTGTACAATACTGTGGTACATTATTTTGATTTATCTCGTAGGGTTTAGCCAGCGTTTGCAATGTAAACGCAAAAAAATGTGTTTATTTACATCACATTAGAAACCTCTAAAGTTATCAGTATTTCTCTACTATATTATACATGTATTTTACATATAAACCTTCCTCTTGAATCACTCTATCTATTAAAAAAACCCGCATCAAATTCTGTTGCATAGTTTTAAAAATCTAAGCATACATAGGGACAGACGGACAGCAGGAAGCGACTTTGTTTTATACCATGTAGTGATATGTATAAAAAAAAGTATGTAAGTATGATTAACTGTGTTCTGTATGACATACATAATACAAGGCTACCAGCTATGCTTACGAAGTTCATTTTCGCAAGCAGTGGTCGGCGTCCGGAAGAAGTAGGCAATTAAAACGGAAGGCTTGGATTTTTTGTAGGGAATGATTTATCTGTTACGTGCTAACTACTCAGTAATGTACGGTGTAGACCTAGAAAAAAAAGCGCTGTATACAATGCGTTTCAAATAAGAATAGGAACGTCAATGACCTTAATCTGTCAACTGTCATTTGGAAAGTACGGTTTGCACACAAAGCTAATTTTTGCGTAACATTAATATTTTTTTACTAAATTTTTTTAGTATTGCCGAATATAGATTTCATAATTAAAAAAATATCTTAAGACCGCCTGTTGGTCGGTGTACGACCTTATTTTTTTTTTTTTAAAGACAACTCCCGCAATTACTCCTGTGTCGCGGGGGACTTTACAAACATAGAAACAAGGGACACAAAGAACACTCAGACTCAGGTGGGAATTGAACCCACGACCTATAAGCATAGCGGTCAGGGTCACTAACCACTAGACCAACAGGCCATTTATTAAGTTTGAATGTTTTGGTTTATTTCATTGGCCAGTATAACTTGACCAGTCATTATATAGACTGTCCTAACATGACAGGTCGACATGTAAAATGGATATTTTACCGTTTTACATTAATTGAAATAGAAAAAAATATATCTTATCAAATTTTTTATGATTTTTTTTTGTAAGTAAATAAATTGATTGTTTAGCTAGCTCATCCTACCTAATTTGTTCGAATTGACAGCTGTGACATCACAATATGGCGCAAGGTTAGTCCTATTCTTGTTTTAATCGCATTGTAACATAGTCTTAGAATATTATTGTTTTTTTTTTGTTTATTTAAATGCACAAAACACATTACAACCAACAATATCACATATAGCAAATACAGAGTTTTGACCTGGATTGCAACGCAACAAACATGTGCATACAACAAGACACAATAGCTAAACAAAAAGCAACACTACACAATGAGCAGCAACACAGGCTCGTCAGCAGATTCAGACGCCTCTTGGGTTACGCAGGGCCTTCCAAGGCCAACCTGCTATGGAGGATGTCTTTCACAGTTTTAATAAATGCACTATAGTTACTATCAAAAATGTCTAATGATTCATTATTCTTTACCATATCATTAAGTTGCCGAGCCCTCCGGGTCAATAGGTTGAAGTACGAAATATTATTTTTATAAATTTGTAGGGTGAACAGATTAGTTTGATTAGCTCTACGAGCACTATACTTAATATTAAAACTAATTGTGGAAAGCGGCTCCGGTGAGTCGATAATGTAGTGTATAATTTTGTAAAAGTATACCAGATCAAAGTATACACGACGGCACTCTAGAGGCTGAACATTGTTGTTGTTACTATGAAGTAATTTTGGGAAATACTTGGAACTAATTAACATAAATATTTAAGGGTTGGTTTTATCTCACAGGCCAACGTACCTACTATAAACACACTTTACTTGGAATCACCGACCTCAATGCGTCTAAATCATGATAAATTGTAATAAGCTTTCATTTTCCACCCTTAAAGGTGGAACGTTTTCATCAAATTTGCCCCATCCCTAACCCTATCTCCCTGTCACCATGTAGCTCTATCAACCCTACTTACTTGGTTGAGGTGATTCGGTTCCAACTGGAGCAGAAATCATGTGGCGCGGCGGTAGAGTATTCTAAGAGAACAGTTCGGTATGGTCTTGTATAGGTCTCTTTCGAGCTCAACCCCCAATCAGTCCTTTAACAGATAAAGGGACTGTCTGCGGGTCTGTAAAGCGACCAAGTGGGTTTTCCCTAGATTTGTATAAAGAAGAAATATTTATACGTTATTGTTTAAATAGATACGTCATTCATTAATAAGTTAACAAAACGTATTGTGATAATGAACCCTACTTAGTCACATTATCAAACAGTCAAATATCAACTTAATTATTCATCACAAATTTGTCACAATGATACATTGAATCTATTCTTCGTTCTTTTTACTTCCGGGTCATCGTCAGTAACACTAAAATCTTTGAAAATTTAACTCATCTGTTAAAATAAACTGTAAATATTTAAATCCTTGTCATTGTCACGTGCTTGATTTAAATAGTATAGTATTTTAGGAACATTACCAACGATGAACTAAATTATACTTCTGCCCGAGAACAATGACGCAGAAAAATTAAGGTTTAAAAAGAACAAAGACTAAAAAACAGAAAATAAAAACCTTGCGTGAGTGGTATTCATATTAATGAAGGAATATAAAGTTTTACTTACGTGTGTATTAAGGGAGCATACTCTAAATTCTGGCCCCGATGAGAAAGGGCCCTGTTGTATCCAAAACTAATCGGGCCCCAAAAAAAAAACAATCAATCAATCAGGCTATCACAGTTCATTACTGGACATAGGCCTCTCTCAATGTGTGCCACAGTACCCGGTCCTCCGTCTTCCGCATCCAGCCCATCCCTGCTAGCTTCTTCAGGTGTTTGGTTCATCTGGCTGGGGTTCGTCCATTCCTTTTACCGATTCGCGGTCTCCACTCTAGGACTCGTCTGCTCCAACGGCCATCGGTCCTTCGGCATACGTGGCCAGACCATTGCCACTTCAGCATGCTTATCCTGCGAGCTATGTCCGTAACTTTGGTTCTTTGTCGGATGATCTCATTGCGAAATTTATCTTTCAAAGAGACTCCAAGCATAGCTCGCTCTATATAGCCCGCTGCGTGACTTTTAAGTTGTGGACTAGCCCGACCGTTAGTGTCCACGTCTCGGCACCGTATTTCATGTATAAAATACATAACTGGGTAAAAACTGGCATTGATTCTTTGCCGTGTTAGTGGTGGAGTGGAATTTATATATTGTTAGGGAATTACATACATATGTAATAACTTATTTAGTTATTAGGATTACCAATAAATTATGCACATGACTAATATGGAAAAAGACATTCCAAATACCTGCCTTGTGCATTATAGGCAACCACAACTAACACTATTATGGTGTGAATACCTACAGAATTACTACGTGACCCACTAACCATACATATATACTAATATAACACCTTACAGTCATCGACCTGCTTGGGAAATACGGTCAACATTTTTCAAGATATTATGTGTTTAAATAGGTGCACTTGAAATACTTAATAAATATTGAATAATGACTATATTTACAGAAGTAAATTTACAGAAGTAATACTATTTAAAGGAAATTAATAAATTTTAATTGTTCATATGTCTTTTATCGAAACGTGCGTTTAACGACCGAATGATGATTATACCTACCACCATTAATGAAAGAAGGCTTTGGTATTTGTACATTGCAATGCCAGAGCAATTTACTATTCAAGCTAAAAAATAAAAGTGGAATTTTTTACACATATAGAACCCACTTTTTTAAAAAAAAGTGGGTTCTTTGTGTCCGTTGTTTGTATGTTTGTAAAGTCCCCCGCGACACAGGAGTAATTGCTAATGCGGGAGTTGTATTTAAAAAAAAAGCTTAAAGATTAAAGATTAAACTTAATAACTGCAAATTTTAAGAGAGACGTTTAAAAAGTCGTTTTAACAGAGGTTTTGTAAAAAAATCTATTGGTGCTTAACTAAAAATATTACGTCTAAACTGCAACAGTGTAACCACATTGCTGCTCGTGCAGTTAATTCATTTTTACTTCTTTTCACTGTAAATGTTTTAGACATAAATCTTGTATCACTCACTAAAGGGAAAACTTGATTTGTTTAAAGCGGTTACAACTACCGCACAAAATAAGGAAATTCCAACATCACTAGGTACCTAATACCTATTGCGTCTCTACATAGCATAAAACAAAGTCGCTTGCGTCGTCTGTACTCTTAAATCTTTTAAACTACGCAACGGATTTTAATGCGGCTTTCACCAATAGACGAAGTGATTCATGAGGAAGGTTTATGTGTATCATTTTATTAAGGTTTTGTGAATTGAATAGCTGACATATGATGATGATTGTTGAAGATGTCGGAAAAAATCAATTTAAATATACTCTGCTACCCGTGCGAAGCCGGGGTGCGTTGCTAGTATATTATAAATATTACTTTAATGGTTATCTTATAAATATATTTAATGGTAAAGTGGCAAAACAGTTTCGTAAGCTAGCGGAGTTGATTATAAATTCGATAGGACGTGCCACATTAATGATAAACGTCTTTATTTCGCAAATAGATCTTTTACACGTCTATTTCTTCTTTAAAGCTATATGGTGCCAGCATTTTCTATGACTAGCCTTGAGAAGAAACGCCAAAACAAACAAAAGGATAAAGGGCCATGTAGGGCGGCTATTGCTGTCTTTACATGAAACAATCATTTCAGTTTTGAGTTGACCGGTTACGACACCCAGCAGACTAGATAAGTCGGTAATCACGGAGCTCAACCACAACTTAGGGAGCTCTACAACTTCAACCGGTCCGCCATGCGCCACCGCAATCAGGTATTTGGAATATAGACATAATAATATTTTGGGTCATAACTACAAACTAAGTATGGCTTGTACTGTGGGCTCTCAGAACACGAATAAACAGACTAAATTCATTTTTATATATTATAAAGTCGCCGGGGTATAATAGTCCGGTAAAATTAGACATTTCATAGAGCAGAAAATTGATACGATTTTTAGGAACACCATTATAAATTAAATGTGACAAGTCCCCATCAATCCCATGTTTTGCAACTGATGTTATTTAACGAGAAAGTTCGCAAGTATGAGTTTTTTGCATTTTTTATCCAAACGGTAAATTTAAACAATGAACTAATGAAATAATTTATTCTAGCCTAGGTATTTATTTATTGTGACTTAATTTATTTAATAAAATAAACTTGTAGCCTATTTCATTGTGATTAAAGTTTTTGATTTTTATATTATGATTTTTATGTTTATAAGGAACCAGTTATCTGAAATAAATAAATAATAATTTTTATTATTTTTCATAAAATATGTCAGACAAGAATTGTAGATCATCCAATTATTTTTACCTTTTTTTTTTTTTTTTGTTGCTTAAATTGTTACATGTGCAGTTGTTACATGATACAGCAATTTAAAACGTTGTAAAAAATCGTGTTATCCATACTAAATCGTGGCAAATAAATTGAAAATGTTGACCGATCAGGAAACCACACTATACACTCTATAAGGCAAGTAAAGTATTGCTTTAAAAATAGTCTTTTTTACCTTCCTGCAGGTAATTATCATTGTATGCATGAATATTATGTCTATTTGCATTCGTAATCATCTTCTTGCGCTTTTTTCAATTTTATTTGGGCAATGTAATCGTTTTCAGACGGGACAAAGAAGAAGATAAAATGGGATAAGTAAAGGATACCGCAATTCTCGGATGGGGAAACGGGGCTGAGACTGCAGTAGCTTGAAGAGGTCGGGGTCGAGTGCGGGGGTTACATACATACAAACAACGAACACAAAGAACACCCAGACACGGGTGGGTATCTAACCCACGACCTATGGCAGCTAAGCTAAGTCAGGGTCACTAACCCCTTTTTATTTATTTTTTTATTTTTTTTTTATTTTTTTGTGCGTGTGGAAACCCCCTCGGGCCGTCACCCCGCCGGGGTTTTCGGCGGGGCGGTGTGTCGGAGTCGAACCGACTAAAACCACACGGTGTGCCGTACTGCGCCTTAAGTAGGAGGGATCCGGGAACAGCTTTATTAAGACATCCGGAACCCTCCTAGCGCCTGCCCGCAAAAGCACGGGCACCACCTTCGGGTAAAACTCTCTAAATTAGGCGACGTCCAGGCACACGCGGACGCCGCCTCCTCGCGGGGGGCCACACTAGCGGGTGGAGGGGAAAACCCGTCCCATCCACCCGCGGCCACACTCAGGGCGGCATGAGGCGCTGGTATGCGCGCCTCCGCCGCCCGGTTCGCCGGCGGCGAATTAGGTCCGAGTGGAGATCGTCCTCCCGGACCCTTTCCGCCGCCTCCTTCTGCGAGATGACGTCCTCACAGAAGGTCGCGACCGCGGTAAAATTTCTGTCGCTACCGGCCATGGAGCGTATGACGGCCGGTAGCGAGAGATCCCCTCCGATGACTGCAGTGAGGGCCCGACGCTGCGTCGCCCAGGCGGAGCAAACCGCCAGCGTGTGCTGAGCCGAGTCCTCACTGCAGTCGCAGTGGTGACAGGCGGGACTCAGTTCCCTCCTAGCGACCGAGTGCAGGTACTTCCCGAAGCAGCCGTGCCCGGAAAGGACCTGCGTCAGTCGGAAGGAAAGGGTCCCGTGCTGCCGCCCTGCCCACTCGACGATGACCGGCTGGAGCGCCTCCACGGCGGCAAAGCCAGCACGTGGAGCCTCCAGCCGGGACGACCAACGAGCCATGGTGGCTCGGCGAGCGGCCTCACGCCATTCGCGAGGGTCACTAACCCCTAGGCCAACAGGCCAGTCAATACTATATGTCCTGCGATTTTAGAGGCCACTAGGACACAGACATTAACTGGCCATTCTATTTACCTTGGTCTGGGTGTATATACATTTATTATGTATATATTTATAAGTAAAAAGTATTTAAGTATGTCTTTCTGTGTTCTAGAAGCAATACTACAAGCATGTTTAGTTGGGGTCTGGATAACTCTGTGCAGGTAATTTATTAAAATTTATATTATACTTCTTTCCGATATAAGTAACCTAAATGCCAGGTTTTATTGCTATTTACCTATGACAAGCTTGCCGAACGAAGTACAATAAAAAAAATAAACAGTCTAAGCGAAATTTAACTCTTCAAACAAAACAATGCATTACTTACATAACATCACATAATAACTTCTGCATGCAACAGCATTATTTAAATGACCGATGTCACGTAAACAAAATGACTAGATTTTTCTCAAAGGATCGTGATTCAGCAAAACCCTGGGGGTTTTCCTTTTTGTAGTAAACAATGAGTAAAATGGTTCATTCATAACTTTGTGAATGAGGAAGATATGGAAAATGGCAACGGGAAATGTTATAGTGGAAAACCCCATATTGGTGAAAATACGAGGGTGTGGTTGAACCTCAAAACCTCAAAACATAGTTTCTCTGGTGAGACTTTTTCCAAAATAAAAGTAGCATAAGTTACTCCTTATAATACCAGCTATCTGCCAGTGAAAGTCCCGTGGAAATCCGATTAGCCGGAACAAACAGACAGATAGACAAAAAATTAAGAACTGATTTTTAGGCATAGGTATCGTGCAAACAACTGTATGAGCTTAAAAAAAACTATCATTTTGACATTACAAACAGACACTTCAATTTTATTTATTTGTATTAATTGATGATCTCGGAGCGAACTGACTTTAATTATTCTTACACCATTAGGAACTTATTTTGTCCAGAAGTTATCACAGGCTATGCGCGAGCCGAGTTTATATTCAATAAAGAAAAAGAAAGAGCCAAACGAAAGTTAATAAAACTTTTACCACTCGACCACAAATAATTATTTAAAGCATAGAGACAATAATTATAACTAGTACCACCACAACATTTCGTACACTAGAAGGGTTACTCGCTTAGCCTATTGCAAGAGATAAGATAATAGTTACTTCGTAAGTATTGCTTCTTAACCCGATCTGCTGCAAGAATGAGGCCGCAGCATTATCCCTATGGCTTTGTGAGATTTTTGTCCGGTTTCTGAAAGGTTCAAATCGTATGTCAAATTTTGTCAAGTATAAATTGAGTAACTGAAAGCATGATTAGGCACTTTGATTTGATTATCGGATTAGTTAACAGAGCTTATGTTAAATTTCAAGTTTAACTGCACAATCTTACGTCAATTGTCATTCGAATGTGCAATAAAATTCATCATATTTTCGTAAATGTTTCAAGAAGTCGAATTGATTTGACACGGCTGTTAACTTGACAGCTGTGTTAGTTGAACAATATTTTGATGAGCTTTTCAGAAACCGGGTAGCTATCAGACCTAAGTAGTAAGAATTCTTCATTTGCAAAACTATTTAAATAGTCCACGTCAACATATCAATTTTAATTGTCATGTAAGTGAGCGACTGTTAAAGCACTGAACAATAGGAACCTATCGGTAACCTTCGTGTACTGTTACCCTTCCGGTGTCCTGCTATGGCAGCGAAGGTCGAGCATTGATCAGACGTGTTTGAACTGGTAACTAGTGGAATTGATGCAGGTGGTCACAAAATCGTGGAAAAATGAGAAACGATATTCTGTATATTCAACCTTATAAGTATGTTAGGTATGTATATCTGATATAATACTTTAAAGTAGGTCAGTGAGATATTTATGAAATACCTGTCGTAAATAGACTCCACTATTTAACTGACAAATTCAGGCGACTACTGAGCCGTTTCTAAAAGTAGGGAGTTTTTTAGCTCCTCGAGCCGTTGTTATATACGTACTAGCATAATTAAAGATGTATTCACGTGTGTTTTGGGCGAACTGGACCACCCAAGGACTGCGTTCGGGCCTGATAAGCGCTATTTTTCAAGAAGTGAAGTAACTGGCCGCGTCCGTGGCAGGCAAGTGAGTGAGTATAACATTAACAAGTGTATATCTGTACTGATAGAAATGCGAAAGCAAGTCTGTCTGCCTGTTACTCTTTCACGCCTTAACTACCTTCTTATCTTGATATTTTGCATACACTTTGTCAAGAGTACAGAGGTGGATAGGTACCTTTAATCCAGAGTAATAATTACTGATCCTGAGGCAGAGAAAAATAACTAAACGCGAGGAAAGTTGCGCGCAAAGCTCTCGTAGTTTAACCACTTTTTTGTCGTTACTGCATTGTTCAGGGTCGTAGCCTATACTACTGAATATATATGTTGATATAACCGTTTTTTTTTATCACAATTACACTGAAACCTACCTGTCCAGCAGTTGTCGCCTTGAACAATGAGGTCATCTATAATATTTCGCACAACAGGTAGATCTGTCTGCTGTAATAATATACTACTGAGCAATCAACATGTGCATCGCGTGGCACAATCTTTTGACACGTGCCTGGTCACGTGACCACATTGGTAGGTGACCTATGAGTCAAACACCACTAGGTCGTCTAAGACTTGTTTTGCCTCTCTCAAATATGTATAAGTGGTTGTTTTGTAGCTGAGTACAGCCTTCTCGCTTGCGCAGTGAGTCGGTTTGCGGAAACGTACGCAATGTAATTTGTTCGTCAGTTTTAAGTTTACGAACACATTTGCAGGTGTTGGTGCTTTGATAAAAAAATGTGTAATATTTGGTTTCATTGTGACATATAACCTAAAAAAGCTGTATTCAGTAAACAAAATGACTTAAAGTGGGATGGTTTACAGGTAGGTAAGACTTCACTTCGCTACATTCTACGAAGTCGCGGGAAAATATGATAAATTACATCACATACTCTCACGTCTGTATCTCCGAAAGCAGAGAGGCACCTATAATTTGGTCACGCTCACGTAATACCACTATTGCCCGAACTGGTAAATTTGGGAATTAAAGATGGGAAAATTGGGAGTATATTGAAAAGGGAAAGGTATCTTGCAGGTAACTTGGTCCTCCTAAATTAGTTTCCACGAACATAGACCCGTATTTTTTTTTCTCCTTCCAAATTCCTAACCGTTTTTACTAAATCTGTTGGCAATAGAAACATGGTTCTAGGAATAAAGAATCGAATAAGTACTCAGTTAAACTTAACTGGCAGGTCATATATAAAAAACCTGTTACAGTCATTATGAACAACAGTTTGGCACACAAAAAAAGACTGCAGAAAAAGTTTCAGCGAAGGTTAAGCCAAAACAGTTTTTGTGAGATTCTAAACTTAATAATATAAGTAAAAGAGTATTTTTACCAGTTCAAGAAAACGGTAATCAATCTTTCAATAAGAAACTATTCCAAACTTACTAATATTATAGAAGTTTGTGAGGATGAATGGATGGATGTTTGCTACTCTTTCGCGCAAAAACGGCTGAACGGATTTGGATGAAATTTCGCTATTAGGCTAGAATATTCATACATGAAAAATGTACGGTTCACGTGGGATAGATTTCACCAGAATTTTCACGCGAACGAAGTCGCAGGCAACAGCTAGTATTATAAATGCGTACTGTACAGTGTACAGTACACGGATCCTTACCGGACACTGCAAATTAAACAAACATATTTTCAACATAAGGTTGGCCGAAAGCACAATATACAGATTCTGACAAGAGGCAGAAAAAACTACAATACAAATTGTGGCCCACAAATGCGGTACAGAAGTATCAGCCTAGGGTTGCACACAATGCAACCGCAGGAAATACAAATCACTGGTCATAAGATCTTGAATTTTCTGTGCCATAAGTCTGAGCAGTGAACTGTAAAGCACGAGTGCGCTATAAAAGATCAGAAATGTAGTAGTAGCACTAGGCACTTAAAACCAGTAATAATAATAATACCTCTTAGATTAAATTATTTTATTAAAAGGTAGAATTAAGGACCGCGGGGTCCCGAATGCCCTACGACCCGGTCGCACGAAGTCGGGGTTTACTTGTCTCTTAAACTTACATGTATGGATATCAATTTTTATGTACGTATTGAGAGACAATTAAAGCAACTACAATAATAACTTAAAAACAAAAAAATATGTAATTATGATTCAACTAAGTCCAAAGTGATATTCAGAAAAAAAACATGTCGAAAATATGTGTAGTCGCTTCCCAAGAACAATGTACTATCGGTATTTTATATTTCTTGTTTAATTACCTATTGTTCTATAATTCTGGGAAGCACTCGCCTGCTTTACTTACAATAATAATTGCTTTACATAAACTACTGCTTTGCTACAAACACGATAAAGTTGTAAATGGGAGTATATGTATGTGGGAGAGCCATGCTTCGGCACGTATGGCCGGCTCGACTCCGCTCGTTACCACGGCCTCACAGAAAACCGGCTGTGAAGCAATGATTGCATTGCATTTCGCCGCGTGAGTGAGGTTACCGGAGGCCCTAACCCTTCCCTCTCCCTTATTCCCATCCTTCCCCTCTCCCCCTCCACCTCTTCTCTTATTCCCACCTTAAAGGGCGGCAACGCACTTGTTACTCTCGAGTTGCAGGTGCCCATGGGCGGCGGTAGTCATTTACCATCAGGTGACCCGTCTGCTTGTTGCCCCCTATACCATAAAAAAAAAAACTTTTTAAACGAGTATATTTAAAGACCCAACTGGTCCACTTTATATTTAATTTTTCAAGTTATTCGAATTTTCCATAGTTTATGCGTATAAAAGTTATGCGTCACACATAATAAAACAAAACAAATATACGTTTGACTTGAGAATCTCTCCGTTTTTTTTTAAATGCCCACGATTAGTTATTGTACTGAGGTCGCTTTCCATCAGAGGAGCCACATTGATACCTTGATTGGCAAACGCGCTAACTCCATAACATTAATATTTTCAGTAGACACTTAAAACTTTATAATATTGTTTTTTTGGAAGCTACTTATCGAAACATCTAAAAATCCGTTGGCGTATAATATCGTAGGCTATTATTTTTAACAATGTACAATAATTCACACCTTTTTATTGTAAAACTACAGCGAGTTTTGCAGTTATCTGTTAGTTATTACAAGAAGTGGCGCTACCTGGTTTGCAAACAAAGGTATTGGTATGTGTATATTAGGTTACAGGCTCCGACTTCTCGGGTTACAGGTGTTACCCTGACCTGCTCATGTTATTGCTTCCACCCCCAGCCCAGTCGTATAACCAATATCCCATTCTTTTTTTTACCTTCCAATTTACTCCCAATTTTCCCATTTTAATGTATCCGGTTGACGGTAATAAAGTTACTTCCTATTACATGAGTAAATTTGTTGTTGTTGCGAAAAAACGTTTAGTACATCTTAACCTATGTATGTATGTACGTATATGCTTTTTCCCACCACAACAGTTTTTATACACTGAAGTAGGTAAAGGCCAACGCGGCTAGGCTGATGGTAAATTACTACCAGAGTCTATAAACACTCACACCACCCGTGTTATTGACTTTCAAAATTTGAAGATCCTGCCATGACCTTGGATTTTTGTCACCCGATTGTATTCCATTTAGGCTCAAATTTGAGAAGAAAACTGTACCCACCCAACAAAGTATAATAAGTAGAAAAGAAAGATAACATTTTCATTTTTATCTATAGTTATTGAAACCAACAGCTGCACCAAATTACTTCCAATGAAAATTGACCAGTAAATTGTTCAAAGCGGTTCCACAAACGCACGTGTAGACGACTAATCTGCTAGCAACTCTCCAAGTTTCCAAGGCTAGATGCTATTGTTAACTCTATAATAGCTATTTACAAACTGTGACGTAATTGCAGCTTGGACTGAGCCAATATATACGAACGATCAGATAATTTGCAAGCAAAACATGAAAATTGTTATTCAGATAGTAAGTCTGTTAGCGTACAAAAAGAGAAGCATATATAGCTAAAATCGGAATGAAACTTATTCTTCTGATGATGGTGATGATGATGACTATTAATTACGTGTATAAGCATAACAATTTTTATTTTTATTTTGCTGTAACATTTTTAATTTTTAGTTTGATTTTTTGAGTCCTCTTTTAACAGATTTTTCTTTAAAATATATATATATATTTATAATATAAATAAATATTTAGTAACTCTTGTGATAACCGCTTTTGTTGATGTTTGTTAAAAATAGACGCAGAACAAATTGTTTCGTTGGAACGGTTAATAAAAATACTTTTTTATAAGTCTAAATTGTCTGTAGCCAATGATACAAGTCACTCAACTAATACTCCCGTAAGTATACCGTGATTAGGTGAGACGTATTTCTACTTTCTTAGTGAAGTTCGAAAATATTCAAATAATTCTTCTTTTTAATAAACTTGGAAGACCTTTTCTATTGCTGGAGCATTCAACTCAAAGAAATAACTGTATGAGAATGTTGACAGCCTTCACCAAATGTCAAAAGAGGTCTTGACAACCAAAACCGGTGACCATCTTACAATAGAACTATCCGCTATTACTAAATGGCATCCTATTATAATGCATTTTATTTTCATACTCAAGCCCAAAACTAAACGACACAAAGTCTAGCGAAGCAAACAGGCAGACGTTTTTTCAGTCTATCTGATCATCTGATTAGATGTGTCTAAGTTTGCAGGTGTATGCAGCCGCCTTTGTCATAACGTAATTAATGTTTGAAAGTGTTTTAAAACTGTCTACATTACATAAATAACGAACTGATTCAATATACTAAATATAAAATATGATTAAACAATCCTCTATCCTGATAGGAAGTTGATTAATAATTGATTTTCCGTTATGAAAATAAATCATTTAAAAACTTTGTTAAAGGAAAAACTAATGAGTAATTCCTTAGATATACTTTCTTTAAATAATTAACAATGATTAATATAAGTTTGCTAATATTATTAAATATGCGACAAATTGTAATTAAACAAATTAGGCTCATAACTAAAGTACTAACAGGAATTACCAATAAAAATAATAACATAAGTGAACTGTGATGGTAATTAAATACGTACGTAATAGTAATATTGTATTACGACCAGGGAGTCTATGAAAATTTTCAATACAATTTTATCACATACCCATGTGACGCCGGAACATATTAAAAACATGTTGTTCTCAAGCATCAAAGCGTCACAAAACCACACAAGTTTTTCAAAGTAGCGTCACCAATGGAGTGATTCATGACTCACAAAGAGTCAAGCCTTGGTATAAAACCAGTCGTGTTGCGGCACACGCCATTTCATTACGAACGCTCAGTTGAGAAACACGTATCGCGCAATCATGGGTAGTTCAGGTCCCACGTCCGTACTTTTGACCATCCTAAACGTTGTACAGGTGATTCTCGGATTCGGGATTACTTGTGCAGGGCTCTGGTTCTTCGTCGAAGTCTACAACATCACCAGTTTAAGGAATTCAAACCATTATTTACTTGATTACAACGTGTACTGGCCTCAAGCGATACCATGGGTGTTTATTCTCGCCGGATTACTTGTAATTTGTGTGTCGGGCTGTGGTTTTGTTGGTGCTAAAAAGAAGAGCAGTGGCTTTGTGACATTATACATCGCGTTCGAAGTGACAGCTATCTTGGCTCTAATTGCTGGAGCGATCGTAGCGTTGACGCTAGCCGATACAAAGTCCACGGCAGCTTTTATGAAAGACGCAATTTGGGATGTATATACACACATGAGGTCAGACAGAGTGGTGGAGACGGCTTTCGGCAATTTCGAGAAACGTTTCCAGTGCTGTGGCGCGGAAGGGCCAAGGGACTACAAGAATTGGAGGGATGAATTCCCAATTTCATGCTGTGACACTTATTACCATGGATTGATCGGTAATTATGCCATCGACTGCGAATTCTCCAACAAGCTGGCGAACGAGAGACACGGTTGTGCCAAAGTGGTTATTAATTACACTAGCATAGTCATCAAAGTTTTGTCAGGAGCTGCGATTTTCACTGCTTTTATTGGTATCATGAACTTGATTGTTGGAGTGACGTTATCAAGAAGCCTACGGAAGAAGCCTAGACAAGTGGTGCAGATGGAATCGGAAAGCAAGAAGGTGTTATTGTAGACATTTTGACAATTCGATTTTAAATGTTTGTGTAATGGTGTCCCACAAGGGCTTATTTGAAGTCCTGTATTACAAAGTTGTCCCTTTCTCGTATGAGAGAGTGATAAACGTTAAGTAATACTTATGTAAGTGTTTGTGCAACGCTAAGTTGAAAAGTGTGATAGTATTATAATGTAGTATGTTGGTATCTATTTAAAATATAGATGTAAGTTGTAGTCTACTGCACACGAGTGATTTATAGCTTTAATTTTTAATTAAATCCACCGATTACTGACTAAGAATCGATTTAGTCGTTCGGTTAATGGTTTTCTTAATAATAAAACAACAGTGTGCAGTGGCCTTTTCGTATAAAATGGTAGGAGGATGAATGAGTCAAGATAATTAATCGTTTACAAGCGAGTCTTTTATTAAATAATGACTGACATTTGACATTGTGTTTTCGTATAGGATAGAGTTGCTTTGAAAATGATGTATGTACCTGCGATACCAAAACATTTTTGTTTGACAGTAGGTCGATAATTAGTGTTTTAACTCTATGTGAGATATTCAGTTATCGGCTCTAATAAATGTTAATTAAGTTACCGATCTGATACAGAATCTGTTCGTTGGTAGATATTTGATATAATATTTAGTTGTAGTTATTTATTACACTTGTTTGTATTACATTTGAACCGGTTATGTAATATTCTCAAGTTATTGCATTTACGTGCTTGTTGTGCAATTACAATATAGTTTGTAAGAGAATATAAGTAAGTTGTTTAATAAATAAATAAGTTAAGAACTTAAATCCTATTTGAACAAGTTATGACTAATTCTGTGACTATTTTCTCATACAGTCTCTTAAAGGGCGCTTTGTAATGATGACTCAGGTTCGAATCTTGAGTCAAACAAAGGAAAATGGAAATTTTTCGTTAAGAAAAATTCGCTCGAGACTGTAAACAGGAACATTTAGTTTAATAATTATAACAGAAACAATAAATAGATATGAGACTTTACTTGTAAACTAATTTGAACTGTAAATAGGCTTTATATTTTTAAATACTTCTATTCCTTCTGTAAATATAAATATAAGTCGCATTGTATATAATAGCAACAACAAAACAATAGCTAATATGTTTAAATGTTAAATAGAAACTTCTGAATATGGGAATACGGTCTGAATTTGCATCACAAACTATTTTTATTTTCCCAAACTTGTTTATGCTATAAAATTATAACCAGAAAAATGTGTCGTAGAAGTTTGAAGTAGAAATATAAAGCCAGCCACACGCTCTCAAGCAATTGTAAACAAACTTGATTGATTCTACGAGTACATGTGACTGAAATCTCAATAGAATTTTGTGAAGAGTATTGTTAATTTGATGTAACAGATGATAAATGTATTTGCATTTTTAAATAGACTGGATATTTTAAAATAATACTTTGTTTTATTATTATTATTTGACTACCTATATAAAAACCATAATAATTTACTGACGACCAGAGGAAGGTACCTGGGATAGATTGGATGCGGAAGACGGAGGACCAGGTGCTATGGCTTACGTTGGGGAGGCCTACGTCCTACAGTAGACTGCAATAGGCTGATTGATTGATATAACCAAAGAATTAAACGAGTCTTAATCATACTGAAGATATAAATGACTACTACAAAAGTAAAAATATAAATTGTATCCCTTAATAATGAAACATAATACATATAAATAACTATAAAATTAGGAATCTCTTCTACATATTTGGTTAATCAATTCAATTAATCAAATCATTAATCAAACCTATTTATAAAATTGATAACTGTTAACTTTATAGCACAGGAATTATATTGAAAGGAATAAAGAAAGGCTACTATTATATATTGAAATATGATTTAGTAAATAACACACTAACCTGACAAATTTAACGCAATAAAAACGAGTTATCATAAACTTTGTAAATAAATCTAATTACAATGGTATTTTAATAAAGATAGCTGCATCATAAAGTACAATTATCATTACTTATCAACATTCACTTGTAAATTAGGTCGTTAGATGCTTTACACGATGAATAATCACCCCGCCATCAGTAATGTTTGACAGGTGCTTGACGGTGCCAAAGTAGCCTTAGTGCGCATACGCAAGGCGCGGTCGTAGTTTATAAAAGTAGTTGCATCACGCTTACGCCTCTCATTCCGTTGTCAACCTTACGCGCGCACAGACCTCACCATGGGCAAAGAGGAGTTTATGAAGAACGTTCTATATGTTTTGAACATCATATACGCGATTTTCGGTTTCGTGACCGCAGCCGTCGGAATTTGGTTCTTTGTACAATTGGCAGAGTTCGTCAGCCTTCGGAACAGCAACCATTACTTGTTGGACTACAGAATCTACTGGCCCCAAGTTGCACCATGGCTGTTCATCATTCTGGGACTATTTGTGATGATGGTCGCTTTTTGTGGCTATTGCGGAGCTAATAGGGAGAGCAGAGGACTTCTCGGTATCTACGGACTCTTCATGATCATGATTGTACTTGGACAAGTCATCGCAGCTAGTTTGATCTTCGTGTACGTCGATGGAGAAGACACAGATAAATTCATCAAGGATACCGTCTACGATGGATACTACAACTCGCAAGCCAATCCTGACAACTTAAGAGCTTTTGGAAGGATCGAGAGGAAACTGAGGTGTTGTGGTGCCAATGATGCCAGAGACTACAGGAGCTGGAGAAACGATCTACCTTTAACGTGTTGCCTGGACAGTTATTACCGAGCTACTTGTGACTTCACTGATAAGGAGGCTAATGAGCGTCTAGGTTGTGCTAAAGTGGCGGCAGCGTACACCAAGATTATCAGTTCGGTTATTGCTGGAGTGTCGCTGATTATTTCTCTGTTGGAAATAACGGGTGTGGTGTTAGCGTGGAAACTATTCCATTCTCTAAGAGAAGTGGAACATTATATAACGGAAAGGAAAGAAGGTGAAACTGAGTGTTAGGTGTTAGTGCCTTAGTATTATCGATCGACCGATCCGTTTTCGATCCGACGCCGACCGCCTGAGATAACTTTCCCTTTCTAAGTTCACTTTCTTCCATGGCCTTAACTCAGAATAAAGTTCATTTCCTTGTTGAAGGAAAGCTCGAAATCTTTGTTCTAGTATTTCTACATTCCATCTAATTTAGGTATAATTTGTTTATCTCATAGTGTTATGTCACGCCTTAGGTCAAATATAAGAATCTCAAAAGAGTGGGCCCAATCAGTCGCTTCCTTCTTAACTCAATGATGAGTACCTGCTGATTCATAATAAACCTCAATTGTACCTAAGACCGTGGATCTGTCGGCCTCGCCCCCACCAAGTGTCTCGAGACACACACGATTAACATTAGTTAGTTATACATAGCTTGGTACGTAAGTTTCGTAAGTTATATTTTGCGTTAATATGCGTCCATGGACGACTGGAGATTGTTCGTCAGTAGAAGGTCGTTTATGAGAAAAATGTGACCTCAAAATGGGCAGCTTGCTTGTTGCGAGGAGTTGTTAGCGTAGTACCTACTTGTGCCACATTGTGCCTCGATTTGAGGTCGTGTTGTGTAATCGATGTTACCTGTGAGGTGTGTCATAATGGTTTTGCTTTTGTATTCGTTTGGATAGTACGTTAAGTTCCACTCGATCGGACCATCGAAATATGTAAATTTTTACGTAAGCATTATTGTGAGAGTGTATAAAATATGCTCAACGCGGAGCATATGGTAATTCTTACGACATATTTGGATTTCACATTATCTGTTTGAAGAGTAGCAAAATCGGAGTGCCGGCCATTGGTGTTCTTACCTTATAATCACAATAGAGAGATATATAATTGTTTTTGTAACAAGTAATAATTAATTATAGTAATATTTAAAGTAAGATTTTGGAACGAATTTCCGTCCTTAAATGTGAGTTATGAAAAGCCATATTTAAAATATATTAATATATAAATATAAATGTGTGTTTGTTTCAGTGTGTGTCCAATTGCCAAAGAAAGTGTAGGTACAAAACTTTCGATGAATAATAAATAAATATGAAAAAACTATTCTTGCATGCAAAATCATAATTATGTATCCATTCTTAGTATAAGTGAGTAACCACGATTATAATAATTACCGTAATAATTAGCAGCTATTAAGTGTAAGTTATTTTTATACAATTATTTTATTAAATGTCATTTAAGTCAAAACTAGTCTTAAGTCGTTTCGTTAGTAATAAAATTTTTAAATATTTCTGATATGTATTTTTAATTCGTTGCCTCATTTTGATAAATGTTTAATTCATGTAGACGTTGTAACGTCACAATTGACTTTGTTATTTTTTGGATCGCTTCATTGATTAAAATTTGAAAGATAAATATCTATCTATTGAAATAAAAATATTCTTTTATTTTATTCCATCTAAGTTCCTTAAATCAAAGTTTCTTTGAAGATTTATCTAATGTTATAAACTGATTACTGTTATCACACAAATATTTCGTCGTATGAGTTTTAAAGGGCAATAAACTGTCTTGGAATTGAATGAGGCAAAATGAAGTGTTTCCTGCGAATTATTACACAATTAATATTTCCTTCTCACTTGTCATATAATTGAGAAAGTTATTGACTCACACAAAGATACTTAATTACATAATTATGGCATACACCTACATACATACATCCATGATAAATATGTATTAGTCATGGTGTCTTTTAATTAATGTATTATTTTCCTTTCTTTTTGTTAAAAATACTTTTAACACGCAAATGTCTATACAGGGTGTTACAGATTGTGTGTAGGTGTGATCATATTGTAGGGTCGTAGAGTAGATCCCGTGAATAGTGTAAAGCGCTAACAATTTTAGGAAAAATTTTGATTTTTAATAAAGATATCTTATTCTTAATCGACTAAGTTAAGATTTTGCAAGGGCTGACGTGAACGAAATTTTAGTATTTAACACCAAAGATGTTGACGAAATGTCCGGATTTGTCCGAAAATGTCTGCATTAAAAAATTCTCGAAATTGGCATTAAATTTGATAGGTTGTTTCAGAACGTGCACCTACAACAAGAAAAGCATGTTCCGATGTTTTGAGTTTAGAAAAAAAATACGGGGTATAAAGAATATTTTTTTAAAATTAGTTTTACTTCCATAACGCTCCTCAAAATGACCACACCTTGTTTGACATTGTAGATTTTAAATAAATGTTCTATAACCAACGAAATTTTTGAGAGAATTATTATTTAAGCCGTCACATAGTATACATTTGTCGTGTGCCATATCTATCGTTCGTTGCAAAAGCCTTTGTTGTACAAATTTCTGCACTATGAATACGTTTCTCTTACTAATGTAGAACAAATACGGAACAGTTACAAAATCATACTTCGATATCGTTAGTCACCCATAAACTTAATTCACGTTGTCTTAGGGTGTAGCTACACACGATACTTTTAACATTTGATAAATAGTTTCTTGTAGAAAAATATCGTGATTTGTTTTATCTGTGTTCAGGCATATTTACTTTGTAGCTTGAGAACCTGCGCCTTAACAAGGTGGAGTGACAGATTTAGCTTCTATGAGAACCTTTGATTACCGAAATTCAATAATTTAATCATTTTTAGTTACCGAACCAAACAACGGAACCAAGCAGTGAATAAAAGTTAATTAAAATGGGTGTAATTAACATCTAAATACTGAATTATAATACAAGACATTCCTCACTAAACTTATGATAGAAATAGTACCTAACTCATATTTGCTCTCGTGTACATCTCATCATGACTTGTAAAAGTCCCTCTATATATGTAAACAAAATTTCTAAGACTCGTTTCTACAAACGCAGAGAAAACCTGCTAAATGAATTACGTAATGGTCCGCAGTACATTTTTCTACCATTACGAAACTAATAAAACAAACCGGTTTCTTGGAAGCAAGTTTTCTAAACAAAAATAAAGTTAAATTGGTTAAAATAAAAATTTGTTTTGAATGATACAAACACAGGTAGGTAGAGGCGTATTAAAAACACACATTTTACCAACTTTGTTTTAGTCTCATTGGTCTCACGTTGGACACACGTAATAGGGAGCACGCCAGATGCCGTCAACTGGGCACTTTGGGAATTAAAGATGATACTATTGGGTAAGGACAAGTATATTGAAAGGTGAGTAAGGGGTCATCCATAAATTACGTCACACGTTAAGGGGGGGGAGGGGGTCACCGAAGTGTGACATTGTGTAACAAGGGGTTGGGGGGAGGGGGTGTCCTAAGCTTCGTAACGTCATATGTCAAAATCTAAAGTATCAAACACAAAACATTACCTGTACAAAAGTTTACTAAAAAAATATTTTAGAACTGCTCTTTTCAGTTCTGGGTGTAAAAGTGCAAGATATGTGACGTCACACTAGGGAGGGGGGGTAACTACAATGTGTCACAGTGGTCTTAGTCATAAGATTTCTCATGGCCCCTTCATATTTTTTATTATTATTTGTATTTCACCAAATTATGTGAAGTGTTATAGAAAGGTGTGATCATATTTTACTGTCGTACATTAGACTCCGTAAATAAAGTAAAGCACTAATAAAATTCATGATTTTAAATACAGAAACCTTATTTTGAAACTGACAAATTGAAATGGAAAAAATAACATAAAAATTGATAAGTAGGTATTGCACCAGTAAAAGGTTTCCCCAAAGAAAAAACATTTTTTTTTGTCTTTTTTAATCCATTTTATTCAAGCTAAATCAACTATTTGTCCGCTACACATAGCTGACATAGCGCTCCTAAAAGTTGACCACACCTTTCTGTTACCTTTCAATTTCTAGTAAAGGATACATTTTTTATTTTAAATTACAGGTTCAGGAATTTTATAATTATCGAGTAATATAAAACAAATATACCAGAAAATTGACAAGACAACGAGTGATGCGTTTATCGTTAACATGTTTGGTCTCCTAATCATTTATGACGACAGGGTAATCCCTATTTGTTAATTTATACATTAGTAGTATTTATTTATGAACACACAGATATAATTAGTTACATAAACAATAAAGTAGTACGCTACGTAATAATGTCTACTGTCCATCCAAAGGTTGCCTAGAAGATATTGTTTTTTTTTGATAAGGCCTATTAAGCTTACTTCCAGGCAACCTTTGCCCGTTGTGCATTTAAAGTATGGTACCTGGGAGACCGAGCTTTTTGTAAAATCGATTTTTTTTTTGTAAAATTGCATTTTTACAGGAAATACAACTGCAGTTGAACTTAAAACGCAAAACTGTATCTGTATACAAAATTTCATCAAATCCGTATATATACAAGAATTGCTCGTTTAAAGGTGTTAGATAAATATTTGTTTTTATATATTTGTATTTAGTGTACAATGAAGAGTACTGATAATAAATAAATGATCGATGAACTTTATTATTTGCAGTAATCGAGTCCTGGAGAAGAGATCGCGCGTCCATAATATTATGTTGATTAAAATAGGCTTGTTGTTTGTAAAGTAGTCTCATTACATGCCAAGAGTCAGTAGTGGGTATATAACTGTATACTGCTGCATATTGAATAGAAGTCCCTTATGCGCCTTGCATTTTTCTTTCTCGAAACAATCGCAGATCTCTTCCCCGTTTGGGACAATTATTTGCGTAAAAATTGTTGTTCTTTTTGTGTCTATTAAAGTTTTTATTTGTATGGTCCCTTGAGATACGATTATTAGTGTTTAGTCCAGAACCTACCTCATAATATTAAACACAACAGAATATTATTTACGTGAAATTAATATTACAGTCGCCTTAGTACTTTTCTTAGCATCTACAAAGCGCCCACCTTTTCTCACAGTACTTTTCCTTAACCTTGACAATATACCCGAGACCCCACATTCCTTAAAAATTAAACAACACACCTGTTATCTTCCTCATCCACGCGTGAACATAACACACTATGTATAATGTTATGTTGTTATACGCAACTGTAAACAGTTCGTTACACGTGAGTGGGTTCACGTGCTCTAACTAGTTTACACTAAGAAATTGTTATCATATTATTACTGTAACAGATCGCGTGTTTCGACCGTTAAGATAAACTGATCGAATCACGAGGACTTTATCGTTGCACCACGATCGATTGAACTGTGGTAAGTACCGGTATCTAGTGTTATGGTTCGTCGGACTTGCGAGCAAGAGGGAGCGGTACACTATACACGCGAACCCACTCCTACTCTACAAGTATTTCAACTTAACTGAAAGGGTTAAAAATAATAATAGTAATGTGTGACCTACATTGCCAGTATTTTTCCTACAAAAAATATCAGGAATTTAAAATAGTTTTTGAACAATTTGAAATATATTGGCTTTGTTACTAGGGTTGAGTGATGATTGCATTGCTTATGCATTGGTGTGAGCGTTCAGGTGTCCCGCGCATTGATAGTTAAGTACAAAGACTGGTTTAGAAACCTCAGAAAAAAACTCTTCAGCTTTATTATATATTAGCTGCGCCCCGCGGTTTCACCCGCGTAAGTCCCGGTACCGTAAGAATATCGGAATAAAAAGTAGCCTATGTGTTACTCCAGGTCTTCAGCGATCGACGTACCAAGTTTCATCGCAATCGGTTCAGTAGTTATTGTGTGAAAGAGTATCAAACATCCATACATCCCTACATCCTCATAAACTTTCACGTTTATTATATCAGTACGAAGTCTAAATAGAAATAGATTGATATAGCACGGGAAGACATTACTCGTATAAATTGGTAAAAATGTAGTGTTACAAAAATAACCAAGACGAAACTACCTCATCTTTTTATGAGGATGTCCTCAGCGCTGATAGATGTTAGGAAACTGATGATGCCACTTCCTCCCGAAATAACATCAATTGACCCCTGTGTGAGGGTGACAATTAAAAAGATTAGCAAGAGAATTCGCTTTAAGAAAGGTTGGAAGGTGAAGCTGAATTTGGTCGATTAAATTAATTGAAGATAGGACTCGCACATTTGCTGAAGGAATTGTCGTTTTTTGTTAAAGGAATCAAGATGACTTAAACTTGCTCTTGAACAATATATCCCTTTTAAGAACTTAATTGTGAGAGCGACCTCATTGATCTGAGAGTTTGTTTACATAATAAAAAGTATTCAAGTATTTTAGTACCTGAATAGTTAATACGTAATTATTGCCATTGGTTCAAGCTATCCTTAGTTTGGGTTATGTGCTGTGTAGTATGACCCTCACCGGGGCTAGCGGTGAAGTGGTATGTCGGAATCGGACTGACTAAAACGAAACGGTGTTCCGACCAAACGGGTCTATTGCAAGGGACTCGGGTATACCCTAGGAAGGAAGTCCCCGAGAACCCCGGCAGGCCTTGGTCGCCTCTTAAATCCCACTAATATTATAATTATGAAAGTTTGGATGGATGGTTGGATGGATGTTTGTTACTCTTTCACGCAAAAACCAGTGAAACAATTGCGATGAAACTTGGTATGTAGATAGCTGGAGACCTGGATTAACGCATAGGCTAGTTTTTATCCCGATATTCCCACGGGATCGGGATTTACGCGGGTGAAACCGCGGGGCGCTGCTAGTAATAAATAAACTAGAAAACTATTGTATAACCCAGTTTTAAATAACAAAGTGATCATTGTCAATGCCATTTATGGAAGAACTGGATTATATTTTTTATCAGGTCGACCTAGAATTTACACTTGAGTGAGCAGATATGAATGACGAACTTCCACTGTTGGGTACGTTTATCATGGCTGCTTATTCTCTGTAATTACTTAATATAACATAAGCTCTAAAACGTTCATTGCAAATTGCTTTTTTTACTGAAATCTTTTTTCATCGCAAGTATATTTCTCGCCTTATAATATAATATTCTGGGAAGTATTTAACGGCGCTATCTAAACCCAAACTAACCGGCAATGGAACCTGCAATCATATTTGCACTGAGCGGGCAACGAACTCGCAACTCCCGATGATGAGTCGAATGCATTACAGCCACACCTGATAGGTCATCTCGTGCTATGAATAGGGAAGCTTCCTATGTGTAAAATAATCATTTAGCAGCCCTCATGAAATTAAGTATGACATAATTATCTTCCTGACCTTTTAACAATTTTTATTGGGGTCGGCGCAATGAGTAACATTGCAAAGGGTTTTGGCACAACCCTCCTTGGGAGTGAAGAAGGCGGGGAAGAAGGAAGAAGTTAATTTCTATAAGAAAAATGAGTAGGGAGAGGAACCTAGGGTAAGAGATTCCGCAAGTTTTGGATGAAGCTTGCAGAGGCCGGGGTCGTGTACACTAATGTCCTGTATTTCCTATATCTGGAGAGGCCACTAGGGTAGGAACACCAGACTGTGAAACATATATTTATTTATGTTAATAAGTTTCTTATTGTTTTAATTGTTAAACAAACTATTAAAAGTAGATGATTTCGCAACAGTTAGGTATGACGTCATGACTTTATAAAAAAATCTCTTGGCAGATTAATATCGTATTATGCGTTGCCACTCCCCCTACCTTCCTTGTCATGCGGTCTATGTACTTGTTTTGCCAAAGCGAAGGGCCCGGTACAATTGACCTTTTATGCACAAACGCACCTCAATTCAAATGTTTAAAGATGGCTTTCCAACTGTGGGATAAAAACTAGATTACAAAAAGTGTATGACTGTATAACTATAGCAGAGAGACTGCACTAATCTTGTAGTTAAGTAATAAACAACAATGGGCGCGTCATCAAGTCGGAGCATTTTTCCACGTTCAGTCACAATAAGAGACACGTTCTAATGAAATATTTGCACAGCGAAACGCTTAACGTGGAAGATATTTTGTTTAAGTTAAAGGATTAAAGGTAAAACAATTCGTTTTGAACAAGGTTCTATTATAATTATACTTCAGGTGAAGTCTAGGAAGTAAAGTTACCTTGAGAAATAGTTCCTTGCATGACACGCATTTTAGATATTTAAAAACCTACGCATTCTACCAAGGGGACATCCATAAACTACGTAACAAATTTCACGACTTTTTGTCCCTACCCCCATTCTTGTCCCAGATGGTCATAGGTGCGACGTCACATATTTTGCAATTTTACACCCGGAACTGAATAAATAAAAACAGAGCGAGAATTTGCCAACAAAACAATATAAACGAAACGTATATGGATGGAATTTCATTTTTAAGTTCTTTGTTTTTTTAAAGTAATGTTTGAGATTTTGACATGTGAAGCCACGAAGCTTTTGACCCCCCGCCCCTTGTCACATAATGTCACACTTCGTTGAACCCCCCGCCCCGTGAGACGTAATTTATGAATGCCCCCCAAGGTTAATTGTATTTTTTTCTCTGCTCTAGCAGTTTAGTTATGGAAAAATGTACTACCTTACAATAAAAACTTTTATGAGTGGTAAATATATTACTTAATTAAGGATATACGGTTTTACTCACGTGTATATTTCGGGGAGGCTAGTCTCGGACCCGACGGGGACCCTTTTTCAAGGGGTGAAGCGACCTTTCACCAAAGTTGCTCTCTACCGAAATACACATGTGAGAAAAGACGTATAAATTTTATAAATATTTTAGTATATATTTATAAAATTTATACGGTAGTAGTAGTAGTTAGTACGGTAAGCAGGTGGTCCTGTTTTTAATTAATACGGTTTTATTTTATTTCTAACTAACTAACTAAACAACTAATTAAATAGTTTGGATGACAATACTAAATAATTTGGCATCTTAGAGCTAATTTAAGCCAGGAGGTGGATAGTGGAAGCCTTCAGTGGCTACTAGTAAGCCCTTCGAGTTTGAGCTCATATGATACGTTTTGACGATTCATACAGATTGGGTTCAGTAACGATGGTCTAATGATCGAGCCAGGAGGTGGATAGTGGAACTATTTTTTAGTCTTTTTAATTTTGGTTCGTTATTAAAGCGTGTTTTTTATGGTAAAGGGGCAAACGAGCAGACGGGTCACCTGATGATAAATGACTACTGCCGCCCATGGCCACCTGCAACTTAAGAGTCACAAGTGCATTGCCGGCCTTTAAAGTGGGAGTAGGGCAAGAGTGGGAGGGGGGGGGGGATAAGGTTTAGGGCATGCGGTAACCTCACTGACTCAGCGAAAAGCAATGCAAACATTGCTTCACTGCCAGTTTTTTATGAGGCCGTGGTTTTACTCCGGTCGAGCTGGCCAATACGTGCCGAAGCATGGCTCTCCCACGACAAAAAATATAATTTATTAAGTAAATATTTACGTACATACGTATTTATAATAAAGGAAGTATCAACAACACGTAATGTTGCCATTTTATTTAAGTCAGTACGCATAAATTTATACGGTATTAGCATGTTACGATGTTAATGTCTTCGGTAGAGAGGATATTTTCAAAAAAGGTCGGCTACAACTCCAGTAGAAATCTGATTTTCAAATTTCGACCTATTTGAAAATAGCCTAGAAACCTATGTTAGACTATCCATCATCTTCCTGCCATTTTGCCCACTTTATTTGGGGTCGGCGCAATGTTCAGGTTGCAAAGGCTTTAGGCTGCTTTTTTTATGGCAGGCCACCTACCTGACGCCAACCCTCCTTGGAAATGTAATCGGTTTCAGACGGGACAAGGGAAGACCGTCAATTGGGGTAAGGAAAATTGTTTTGAGCATTCCGTTACTGTTGAAGCTGTACGCTTGTGGAACGCGTTGCCAGTCACCATCAGGTGAGCTCAATTCATAATAATTTTTAAGAAAATGGTTCATGAATATTATTTATCACTTTAATTTAATCATTTCCGTATTAAAGTATATTGTGTATAAATGATAATATGTATGTATATTATATGATAGACATAAGTATATATTATACGAGTATGTTTATGTATGTTTTGTACTAGTATACATAAGTAGACTAATAAATATACAGGATATCTGTATATTTTTATATTGACTGAGTTATAGTAACTATAGTTTTTCATAAAAAAATTGAAATGCACCTCCAACTACAACTATCTCTCCGAAACACATTGATCCATCCTAAGGTTTCCTGGAAGAGATTGCATTTTGCAATAAGGCCGCCCTTTGTACGTTATATGTACGACAAATGCATGTAAGATACTTCTACTGTAAGACTGGTGTACAAATAAAGTGTTATCTATCTATCTATCTGATAGGGCGAGGGAGCTAGGGTAAGGGATACCGCGAGTCTGGGATGGGTAAACGGGGCTGAGACTGCAGTAGAGAGGCTCCTAGGGCAGGAACATCAACTGGCATTTTAGATTATTCTCGGGGAAATAAAACGTACTTAAATATAAACCACGATCAAACTAGTATATCCCACATGCCAATCTCACCTACCGTTGCCTAACTAGATACCAATCAACGGAGTGTTACTTGTATTTAAGATTTCGAAATAATCTTGTGCCCTTTTAACAGAAAGCCGTACAAAGAACACGGTATATTGGCTGTTACAGAAAGGTGTGGTAAATTTTTAGGAGCACCATGTGTATGCCTACAAATAGTTGATTTAGCTTGGAAAAAATTGATTTTGGAAAATCTTTCTTTTTCGTAAGAATTTCTTGGAATAGATGCATATTTTTAAACAACATGTTGTGAATTTTCATGTCTTTTATAATTATCTTTTTTATGCAGTATTACATATACTTACGCCTTATTTCTGTCCGGGGTAGGCAGAAAATTATATTTTCAGAAAAATTTGGACATTTCATCAACATCCTTATAATAATACATATATATAAATATATATGGTTTCATTAATGTCACCCTTCTATCGAAATAATATATTAGCTTTATCAGTAAATTTTCAAGCTCCATCAGTTTCCAAAAACGACTTCTGTATAAAAATTCGCGATTGTTTCTAAATATACGACCCTAAAATATGACCATGCTTTTTTGTAACATTCTGTGAAATGTTAATAATATTCAAGGACTTATCCCACCTTATATAAATGTGAAAGTTTAGATGGATGGATGTTTGTTATTCTTTCACGCAAAAACCACTGAACCGACTGCGATGAAACTTGGTATGTAGATAGCTGGAGACCTGGATTAACGCATATGCTACTTTTTATCCCGATATTCCCACGGGATCGGGACTTACGAGGGTGAAACCGCGGGGCGCTGCTAGTTAATTATAAATTGCTATCTAGAACCAAACTAAGCAGAGCTTGTGCTATTGGCTCTAGAACACGGATTGACATACTTAAATATACATATTTTTTAATATTTAGATTCGCACTGAGCTGGAATAGAACCCACGAACCCCAGCGTGGCAGTCGAATGTACTACCGCCGCACCACTGAGGTCGGCTTACTTAAGTGCTGGGGAGGAACACTAGGTGATCATACCTGGTGGGCCATAAACTAATCGCTGCGAAAACTTCTAAGGCGCGATGTAGAATCAATAGTTATTACGAATGTTTTTGCTGTATGTGGATGTCGTCAGTGTTTAAAAAAAAGAGTCACGTATTTTTTTTTGTTTAATCTTTTTTGCTGAAGCAAAAACATTTAAGGTCAATTGACTCAATTTGTAACAAAGTAGGGGACGTTACGGGAAATTACGCCTTATTTTACGCTAACCCAAATTACACATTGTTTGTTTTTGTTGATGGGTTTTCGCTACTTTACTGGTTGACGGTTGAAAAAGTTGAGAAAAGAAATATTATTAATAGGTAATATGTTTTAAAAAAAGATTTGTAAACAACTCGCTAATCTACTACTAATGTAGCTACCTAGTGCTCCTTAGTGGGGCGAATCCAATTTGAGCAGGTATCTACAGTGCTCTATTTTATTTCTGATTAACAATAAAATGGTTTGACAACCATCACACTATGTACACAACACATGTCGTTAAAATGTTAATAACATCAAGCTTCATTAGGTTTAATTCATATTTCATAACTTAATATACATATGTACTAACATATTCTTTCATAAATATGTATAAGATCACATGGCACTGGCTGGGCCCTGGACCTCCATGGCCCTACATACTACTATGCACATTTTGGATTTGTGAAGACTTGGATCCTTGAGTTTCTTTCGACGTTTGGTTTCATACGGTTTTACCAGAACTAATTGAGGTGTTTAACTGTCCGCTAAGATCTATTTACATAATACAATATTCATTCTCATTCCTATTCAGCTTACGGCTTCCGCATGAAACAAAATATAATATTATACTTTCATTAAGGTCTTACGTAAAATCAATTACAAAGTGTCTCTCGCAGTTATCAATGACAATAACACCAGTATTAATTAAACTGCAGGCTTAATCAAGTCAATCCCATTGTTTGTGTGAGACATCTATATATAATAACTTTATGAAGCAACAGCTTTCAATTACCATAGTAATTATTGTTCTTATAAGTCCTATTCAAGCTGTATTTGAAAAAGGAACGATTACTTCAATCACTGAAAGGACATGACTATAGCATGCAGTTACAATAAGAATAAAAAAAAACTATTCGTTCACAAGTTATGAACGTTTGAATTTCTCAGTATTTTTGCCTCCGTTTTCTATAAAAGTAGGTGGAATGTATAAACCGTTAGCCCCGGTGAGGTGATGACCCGTGGGAGTTTCCACACGTCAAAAAAAAAAGAAAGAATGTGTAAAGTTAAAGATTTTAAATGATTTTTTCACTCCGTTACTAAGAAAATCAGTAAAAGTTAACTTTGAAATTTTTAAATAATAAAAAATACCTGGAAATTCAAACGATCATAACTTGTAACCGGATAGGTTTTTTTCAAAAGTTTTCATTGTAACTGCATGCTAGAGTCATACCCTTTCAGTGATTTAAGTGTTCCTTTTTCAAATAAACCCTGTATATAACCAGTAATAGTCATGAGTATGAGTGTTCTTCTTTGAATATAAATTAACTTTTAACTTGTTATTGGATGATATACTGTGTAGTAGTGTTTGGACGGTTCGCACTTCCCGTCAAGAACCAGTTCGAGTTACAGGTATGCGAGCCTAACCTGTTAGCTATTGTTGACTCTCCCCATTGGTATAAGCAATACCCCTTTCCTTCCATAGCCTTCACTTCTTACCTACCATTTCCTTTCAGGTATACTCATATAATTTGCCTTTCTTTGCCAACGTGCCCGGTTGACGGCAATACGCTTACCAGACCAATTTATAGTTGGGAATATGTTTAATACGTTCCTGCCTATTCCCTTTACAGGCGTAAGTCATACACCCACTCATCAGATTCAGATTCATTTATTTACGAGAGTTATGGTAACATAATGGTGATAAAAATAGTACATAGGTCTATCACATTCTGCCATAACAATGGTGTATAAATATGTCAAAAACAAAATATTAATTGAACATTATAATTATTATCAATCAATCAATCAGCCTATCATAGTCCACTGCTGGACATAGGCCTCTCCCAATGTGCGCCACAGCACCCGGTCTTCCGCCTTTCGCATCCAGTCCATCGATGCTACCTTCTTCACGTCGTCGGTCCATTATACATTAACTTATTATATTATTTGGTTAATTAATGTCAAAAAATAATATGATGTCAGTGTTGTAAGTTATTACTTAATTGTATGAGAAAAAATAAAATAAAATGTCAACCTAGAATAATTGTATGTGTGATTTAACATTGAAAATGTTTTGACATCAATTTATATTTGTCATAAAACATTTAAATTATAAAAACAGTTTTCTAGCAAACACAGTGTCAGTTTTTCTTAATTCAGGGTAATTTGTTGTACATATCTATGGCCTTTATCCATCTCAATCTATATGTTTTTTATGTAGATAAGCACACGTCTCAGAAAGTTTTCGCAAAGCGCCAGTGCTAAGGCGGGCTGTACACTGCATACAAAATACATGTATATAGAAAGTTATTGCAAATTGAAAATAGATTTCTCACAAATAATTTGATGGTGTTATGAAATAGTGAACGTAAGCCAAATGATCCACGGACCATCGATAAGTTCGTTGGTGGCGTAACCTGTTATTAATTGCCATGATCTAAGGTTGGCTAAAAACATTTTATTATTTGTGTAGAATATTCAATATAATCGTGAGCGCTGTTTTTAAGATATTGTTTATCAATCCACGTATGTTATTTGCTGGTCAAAGGTTTCTCAAGTTTTGACATAAGATTTTTATTTAGTTGTAATAAAATACTATCAAATAGTAATGATTTAGCTTTCTGCTAATCCTTTTATTTTGTTTATATCAATGTCACATTTGTTTTGCTCTTCTGTCTTTTTGAAGTCAATGTGAGCATTAGAAATCAACTATAGAGCACCTGGTGGCCGAATTATGACTTTTTGACCAGTATAAGTTGAACTGTTATTGCATAGATATTTCGTATCAAGACAGGTCAACGTATATGCTGGACACGTGTAGATTTTCGTAACCGTTTTCACATCATTTTTAAGTTTATAATAAATATTGTTTATAAATTTCACGTTTAAAGATTTTAAATTTCACATTCCTCCGTTCATGAAATTTGTTTAAAAAGAGGTACAAGGAATTCTCTTGATGAAAGATTCAAGATTAAGAAGTAAGATTAAAAATAGTTTACTGTCAAAGTACTGCACATTATCATCTTAGAATTTTAACAATCTGACTTGTAGACTAACAGTCATTTCTACCATCTTTATACGCTGCCATTCTTCATTTCTACCAAATTTATACGCAAATTTATTCTTTATTTCTTCCATCTTCATACGCTACAATTCTTCATTTCTACCATCATTATACGCTACCGTTTTTCATTTCTACCGTCATCAAACACTACCATTTTTCATTTCTACCATCTTCATACGCTACAATTCGTGATTTTACCGCTTACTTTTTTGTAGCCAAATCCTCTTCAACACAGTCCTCCGGTTGTCCTCTACTCTTGATCCGTCAAAGTAATGCACATAAGTCCTTTATACATTTAGGTATGTCTTAATACTTTAGACTAACTTAGTACACCTGATACCGTTTACTCGCAAAATCTACAACCTGATTTTATACATAAGAATGCAGTTGTAGTAACAACTAGTTTAAAGCTTTTTATACAAAAATAAACTTTAAATATATCTAGGTAAATATCAAAACCAAATACACTTTGAAGCTTGTCTTCAGAGGCATTTTGCGCATGTGTCGTTGGTTTCATTATAAACGTTATTCGTCTATAAATAAAATCCAAATTAAGTTGTTCCAGTAACTTGTTTACAGTCTGATCGTACGTGACTGTGATTGCAAAAACGCATTTAAATATCGGAAGGCTTCCTACACACGATCTAGTTTTCGTCAATCAAATCTGTCAGTCATGCAATGGTATTTCCTTATACACTTATTGTCGTAAATGGACACGTATTAACTGAATCAGTAGTTTTTTTTGTTCTTTCAATATTGGTAGGGTTTAAAGAATACGGCTTTAGTTGATCGCAAATCTACGTATTACGCCACGCTACGAAAGTTAGGTTCTTGTGTGATATCTTAGACTTAGATTTGTAAACTTTAAAAACTTAACTTCTCTATAGAAGACTGCAGTCAAACAACATAACTCACATATTATTTTCTTAGAGGTAAACAAGATATGTAACGAATCAACGTCAATGTGAGTGTCACTACTTTGGTGGTGATTTTCCACAGGTCAGCACAAATCAGTCCGTATGGCAGTTGCTAACTGATAGTTTTGATTGACGATTCATGAAAGTGTTTGGGTACCAGTTTAGTAGTAAATGACTCAAAACAAGTTTTAGTCGGTCACCCATCCGGATTCCGACCTTGATGAAAGTTGAGGTGATTGCATCAACAACGTACCACTTTCTGCAACATATAATTGAGTATGCTTTATATTTAAAAAATAAGCTCATAAAGGATTGCAACTTGGAGTGCTTGGGCAAGATGTTTACGCTCTGAAATAAATTAATTCACTACGGAAATGTTTATATTTGTTGGGCAACAATTGAGCAACTGGGGTCTATTTTTTTAATTCTATTTGATTTGAACATTTAAGTAGCAGTACCATTTCATATGTTTGAAAACTTTTAATTCTTTGGATGGAAATTGTGATTATACAAAATACAGCTACTACAACACACCTTAGGCAAAAAGAATATGGTATGTAATGTACAAAGGCGAGCTTAAACCATGGCTAATATTTCTTCCAGCAAATCCTGTGAATGAATAGAGGATAGTAATTCTTTTTTTGTACATGTATGTAATTTGAAATAGGTAAATATACGAAATTAAAGAATTACTTAAAGTACACCTACATGAAGGTATGTACGAGAATAGATATGAACGATAGACAGAACTTACCAAAGCAGGCGTATCCGGTGAGTACCTGCGTCAGACCTTTAATTTGCTTTCGACCAGGTAGCACTGGCCGTGGTCCCAGGCTGACTAAGTAAGAAGTGTAACTTCTTCCTTAGTCAGCCAATGAAAATCCTGATATTTTTTTACTTTAGTATATCAAACTGGAGGTGGTGAATGAGAGAATGAGAGAGAGTTAGAGATTTTCAAGCAGTCTGAACGATTTTATACACTTCTTACGAATTTACTAAAATTAATAATGACCCTAAGAATATTTTTAGGGTCATTATTAATTTTAGTAAATTCGCCAGCCTTGAAAGGATCTTTTTCAAATCATTAAACAGTGAAGCTTTTGATCAAAATTTCATTTGATCAAAAGTCAGTTATTTACGAAGTGTTTAAGAATATTATACAGTTTTATTATATTATCATAAAACCATCGTGATAGGAAAAGGATGTTTATATTTATCAGCCGTCAAAAATTATGTTATCATCTAAGCCTGACTTCTTAGACTTCTCTAAGACTAGACTTGGGTTGAGTTAGTCAATAGATAATATTATGTACCGTTGTTCAACTCTATGCTACCAATTCCATTTTAAATAATTATTTACGTGTGATTGACTTTAAATAGATCGACACTGGAAGATAGCGTTAACTATTTGCAACGCTGTACTATTTGTAATTTCTTGTTATAATAATTTTACTTTCGACAAAGCAACCTATTGTTGCGGTGACACTGTGTTGATCTAAAGTTTTAGTTTGAAAACAAAAGACGATATTAAGCAATTTTATGAAATAAAGAGTTTGTCTTTGACTTTGTAACAGAGAGTTCAAAGGACTTACAAATTCTTGTACTTCTTAACTTGTAATAATAAATGCACCTTACTTACGGGATGGTAGTAATAAAGCAATCTACATTATTATGAAGTAGATTTTGTCAGCGGCTTCGCTCGTTTTAATGTAGATGTTTGTCAATCAATTTATCCTTTGAGAATACTACTTTTTTAGGGTTCTGTTCCTCAAAATCAAAAGAAGAACCGTTATAGGATCTCTTTGTTGTCCGTCTGTCTGTCTGTATGTCTGTCTGTCAAGACCCTTTTTATCAGGAACCCGTCTAGGCATCGAGTTAAAATTATCATCAAATACTTACGTCTGTGTTTACTTGAAGCTGTAAAAAAGTCAGGCTTCTAAGTCCATGCAATCAAAAGATACGCATATTAAAGATTTTAAGAGGAACTTTAGATTTAACCAAATTTCAACATTTCGCAGGTAAATTAAAACCTATAGGGTACTTCCCCTTTACCTAGAATCATGAAATTTGGTAAGAAGTAAGGTCTGACAGTACGATGTTTAAAGGGAAAAATCTGAAACTCGTTAACTTGTTGTTATATTACATAAAAAAATATTTTTTGTGGTTACAAATTTAAATTTTGTGGTAGGAAAGTTCAATTTGCTGTAAATCGATGTATAAAAGAGTATTTTAATTGAAAAGTTAAGTATGTCTTTGGGAAAAAACGGGCAAAAATTCTTCGATAACTGATTCCCTTGATGGACGTACTATTTACATACAAGTTTGTTTGCTTATGGAACCCTCGGTGCGCGAATGAGACTCGCACTTATCCGGTTTTTTTGCTGTATGATAGGTACCCTATATCCTTCTCTGTCCCCCTGACAACGTATATGCTAAAATTGCATAATGATCCGTAGAGCAGTTAAAGCGTGAACGCGTAACAAACAAACAAACTCACATTTGGATTCATAATATTAGTTAGGAATTTAGGATTGATACATTCCTTACACAGCTTCAAAGCTTATCCATTGCAATGAACATTTTAGATAAAATTCTACCGTAGGTACAACTCACAGGAATGACGTAATCAAAGGTTGCAGAGATCACGAACCGCACATACCTGGTGTGTCCTTGCACCTTGTAATACAGTTATCCTTATATTGTGGAGCTTAGAAGAGGGGGCAAGAGGGGGGAGGGCTTTAAAGCCTTGATTATTGAGCTACCGGTGCATGTGTACGTACTTTTAAACAATGAGTTGCGACATTGTATAACAGGTTTTGCTCTGTTGTTGTTCGATGTTATTGATTGTGTTGAGTAAGTTGATATGTTATTGGACCTTTAAATAGATTTTGTAAATCTGTGAGTTGGATTTTTAGTATAAATGATTGTGTTTTATAGAATTGTTTGCGATCTTTCTCACGGTCACATATTATCATTAGGGATTAATACTACTACCACCAACAGCTATGAATATTTGTAACATTTTTACAAGTTAACTCCAGAAAAAATTTTGAAGTTCTACTTTTTTTCAAAAATGATGAGAGTAATTTTTTACGATGCGCGCGCACACCGTCACAAAAAACCGACACTGAAATTAGCTAGTCATTTACGATGCGCGCGCACACTGTCACAAAAAACCGACACACCACACACCGACACACCCTGAAGTTAGCTAGTCAACATTTTAGTTTTTTCAATAAAAGTTACCAACTTTACGATTTTATTAACAACTAGCAGCGCCCCGTGGTTTCACCCGCGTAAGTCCTGATCCCGTTTGAATATCGAGATAAAAAGTAGCCTATATGTTAATCCAGGTCTCCAGCTATCTACATACCAAGTTTCAGTTCCGTAGTTTTAGCGTGAAAGAGTAACAAACATCCATACATACATACATTCATACATCCTCACAAAAATTCACGTTTATAATATTAGTAGGATTTGTTAATTTCAAGATAATTTACTGTGATTATAAGGGATAAAAATGAATTTTACATATTACTTTGAATATGTTTGTAGAATTTGAAGTTAGTTGACGGTATGTATTATTTATTATGATAGTTAAATAAACTTTATTTAACTAGATAATGCGTTATGATAAAACTTTCAATGTATTAAATACCTTTTTTTCTATTATTAGTGTCATTTTTTCTACAAACGTAGGATAATGCGACATAAGTACACAGACACTTTTTTTTAAGTGTTGTCTGTGGTTTGAATAACATCAGCAGGTATCGCAGAGTGCATATAAGAACCTCTGGCCTTAATATGGCCATATATTTATAGCATTTCTTTTATAAAATTATGTCTTACCCCGGCTCCACAAACTCGCGAGGCCCTCGCTCGATTCGTAGCCAGCGCATTCCGCAAGAGTGCTAGCCATTCACACTCCCAATTTATTCAGTTGCCTCGTGCCTCGCGTGTTTTGACTCCAGCCAAAAAACTGACACAGAACGGAGTATCGAGGAGGCGAGGTTAGGTAAGAAGAGAAGAAGCGAAGGCTGGTACTACACTTTCGCACTCGCTTCGCCTCGTCTTGCCTCTTGGAAAGGTGGATAGGGCTTTAAACTAGCCCATCCCCGCAGTTTCATCCACGTTTATGGTCACTGCTCCGCTCCCGTGTCGTAGCGTTATGTTAAGTAGCTTATAACATTCTTCAAGAAGTCGGCTATCAAGTGCGAAAAGAATTTTTCAAATACAACATGTACTTCCAGAGATAAGGACGTTCAAACAAAAAAATAAACTCTTGAGCTTATACTTTTAGATGTATGCAAAATGACACAATTGACATCACAAAGGGCAGCCATAAATTTCTATTAACAAAATATGAAGACTGTTCCCATTACCTTTGAGCAATATATTGTGCAATGGCCTTCTATTACGACACTATGGACAATACTTAGTAGGCGAACCTAATAACGAAAGCCTTTTCATACTACCTTGCTCTGTAACAAGTACAAGTACATATGTACTTAGCTACATTAAATTACAACGACATTCAAGCGTATGAGGCATGCCAAACATAACCATACATTTATGTGTCATATTTACACCTTTAAATTAATATTTGCCTGACACAGAAAACTCCTGAAATAGTTTTTGTCTTACTTAATAGGTATTGGCACAATTGTGTATATACGAGAACATACAAACATATGTGTGGCTTCTTTAAGCTGAAAGATATGTAAAATCTCAGAACTAAAAATATGGCAATCTAAAACGAGTCGAATGCTTTTTCAGTCCTGTTTTACATGTGCATGACTCATTAACAACTATATATATATACTTAGTATAAACCTATTATACAAACTAAAATCATATTACAAGTACATAGGTAGGTACATCCAGAGTTAATAAAAGAGCCCTTCAAAAATATAACATATAACATTAAAAAAACATGTCTCACAACGCTGTTCTTCTACCGCAAAAAAGTGGTGAAATCTTCTTAGTATATTTTTATTTTTAATATTGAATAAAAAAATAGGAAACCTACTTTTGGCCCTCTACTGCCGCTAGAAGTTTCCTAAAATCACCAAAATGAGCGATATATGAAACTCCACATAGTAGGACGTAAATATTTCTTTTATCATTATTTTTACTTCTAATACTCCAAATACCCCTAATTTATATATAAACTGTCAATTTACTGATAAACGTAACACAAGCTTCGAAAAAATATGACATCAAAGTAAAGAAAATTAATAAAAATCGCGGACATTTGTTTAAGTTGCGTTGTTATTTTCTATGTATAAATTTAAATTCTATCTTCATATTTATAATAGCTTAATTGATTATTCCTACTTGTAAGATTCAGTTTATTTTAAATTGTGAGTTTAGGATTATATTAACATACTGACAAAAATAGTTACGCAAAATATAATATATGTAAAAACTGCTCCACTTCAGCATCACAGGATTAATACATCAGTGCTTCCAACAACAACCCATAAACCATTAAGGCATATTATTTTAATTAAAATACAGAAAATCTAAAAAGCAAACAGCCTTCTATCACAGGAGTATTTGATGCAGGAGCAATTAATGTTACAGACGTGTGGACTACGCTTTCATTACCAATTATTACCATACAACGCGTGAAAAACATTGGACAGAGCACTGCCACGCACTGCTGACAAACAGATGGTTCATTTCTTAACTACCTACACGTGAACCAACTACCCCTTCACTATTAGTTTATTGAATAAGAGAGATACGCCAACGGGTCTCAACTTTATTCCGCGCTGTAGTTAAAAGTGTTGGAAAACGACACTGATCTCGACTTCCAAAATATTTTAGAATCTGAACACGTATTTTTTCGAACAAAATTTTTCATAATAAGCCATATTAGTATGCCATCCTAAATACATAATTAAAAGTGACCTTTGGAGTTATTCAAAAAGAAATATGAATGTTGAACCTTGACTGTTTAATGATAGACAATCAAGAGAATGTCCATAGATAATAGATAATGACGTAATAATTACTTTTTGCGGTAAACTGACAGTTTTAGTGATAACAATGGGTTGACCGTTTTTGTTAATGTTTCTTGAATAAGAAGTAGTATGTTGATGATTCTTTGTTAGGTAACACACTCACACACACTGTCTGCTTGTCATAGGTGTGTCTTTGGTCAATAGATTGGTACTCTTTTTGCACGCCAAGTATAGGATACAATCAAGGAAAATAATATTGAGTAGCAGTAGTGATATGTGCGATCTTATTGCATTCGGCGATCTTTTACAGATAATCTTTGGGTGGATTCTACTATACAGTAATAGCTAATTTGTGGAGCACATTTGTTTTAAAACCATTTGACTAAACAACTAAAAAAAATAAAAATCGGAAAATATAAAATTTGTTGAGGATAGAGAATGAGTGATTTATAAAAAATAAGTTTTCACTTTTTTCAAGCCATTATCACTAGTTTAACAACATCATGAATTCATCACAATCGCAGGGCTTAATCTATATACAATTAAAGCTATGACTAAATGAAATTTATTCCGAGTCCGTCCAATAGGTTTATCTTAAGTTCTTATTTGTTTTTTTTTAATTAATAAAATTTGTGCACCGATTTGTCACCAAGCATTGGAAATCACCTCACGTACACGTACACCCTTCTCAAGTTATAATCCTGTCCCCCTGTATATTTCTTATGTATTCATAGTTTTCTTTCTCTATGTCTCCAGTTCCATTTGAGTTTTTGCCCACTTACATTGGTTGAGTTTAAAGAAAGTTTAGTGAGAACATTCAACCTGCTGCTGCGGGTCGCTCGTCCTCTCGTTATAATAAAAAATATCATTTTATGGACGGTGTATGAGTTAATTCCTAATAACACTTTATTGAAATTCTTGCATGACTAACATGGAGAGTGACTCCAAACACCACAAAATAATCATTGATAATAAGTAACATGTTATTTGTAGAGTTTTCCTCATAATGCTAATACAAGTTACTTACAAGTTGCATTCAAGTATGCAGATGTACTTGTATAACAGTATCATAGTTAATTATAACGATGTAATACGGAAAATAAATAAGAAGAACCTAGAATTAAACATAATGATGTAAGTTTAATAAAGAAGTAATGAAGCATTCTCCTGTAACGCTACTGGTCACGGGTACGATTCTCGTTAATAATATATCCAAATATTAAAATATACATGAATATAATTATTTTCATTATTTATTACCGCTCACCCTCTTGTGATAATATCAATAATTTTTTAAAAGCTCTTAATAATCTACTTCCCACACTCGCTAGTTTCAAATCAGTGGTCATAACAGGTGATCTAAATATAGACATAAAACCCAGTACCGTTGACACACGTGCACATGAATATTTAAATTGCCTCGCCTTTCACGGTTTTCTGCCAGCTCATACCTACCCAACTAGAGGTAATAATTGCTTAGACCACATTATCTTAAAAACAAAGTCTCCAACACTCTCATTTGTGTTTGAATCGACAGTTACCGACCACTACTCTGCTTTGCTCTGTATAAGCAACCAAACCATTCAGACAACCGCCAACCGCATCATAACCAAAATTAACTATGAAGCTCTTGACAGTACAATATCTCAAATAAATTTTAACCCTCTTTTTTCGATAACAAACCCAAATACATTAACAGATAAACTAATAGAATTACTGAAATTAGCGATTACGAAACATACAGTGTTTAAAAAGGTTCCATCTAATAAAAGACTACTCACACCATGGATTACACCCGGCTTGGTACGATGCATAAAACATAGGGACGCACTTCATAAAAAGGTTAAACAGTTTCCAACAAATGAAGTGTTACTCATTAGTTACAAACGCTATAGAAACTTCTGTACACGTATTCTAAAAAAAGCAAAGAGACTTTATGATGCACAACAAATTAGCAAAGTTGGTCAAAATTCAAAATTATTATGGCATACTGTAAAGCAAGTAACTAATACAACAAAGGTTAAAAACTCTCCCACATTATTACTAAAAACTGCAACCTCGCCTGCTCAGTCATGTAACGATGTTAATTCTTTCTTCGTTGATATTGGCAAAAATCTAGCGGACAAAATAATAAACAAACAGTCATCACATCAAACTATCACATCACAGCTCATACATAAGCCCACACCATGCTCATCTTTTGCTCTAAATCATACTGACCCAGCAGAAGTTACTTCGATCATAGACTCATTACGTGCTAACGCATCTACTGGATGGGATGACATCGCACCATACATCATCAAAAAATATTCTATCTATCTGGCACCCATCTTAAGCCATTTATTCAATCTTTGTTTCGACACTGCTGTCTTTCCCAATGCTTTTAAAAAAGCCATAATCCATCCTATCTTCAAGGGGGGCGACGGGAGCCTACCGAACAATTACCGTCCTATCGCAGTTTTGAGTGCTTTATCAAAAATATTCGAACGCCTTATTAATAAAAGACTGGTTAAATACTTGGACCACTATAATCTAATCTCGCCCCAGCAATTTGGATTCCGTAAAAAAAAATCCACGTGTGATGCCATTCACGAGCTGACAAATTTTATCGTTCAAAATCTCAATGAACATAAAAAGGTAATAACAATATTTCTAGACCTCGCAAAAGCATTCGATACGGTGCCCGTTGCCACACTCTTACTCAAACTTGAACAGATGGGTGTTAGAGGAGTACCACTAGAACTATTTCAGAGTTATCTCACAAATCGGTCGCAAATAGTTAAAATAGACAGTCATACTAGCGAGGAGCTACCTATTCATTACGGTGTACCACAAGGTAGCATACTTGGACCTACGTTGTTTCTCGTATTTATTAACGACCTTTGCGAACTGAAAATTCCAAAAAAAACAAAGATTGTATGTTACGCAGATGACACAGCACTAACATTTGTCGGAGACTCATGGTCAGAACTGGAGCGCAGGGCACAGTATGGTTTCGACTTAGCATCAAACTGGCTCTCTTTACATACACTAACACTCAACACAGAGAAAACCAAATATATTACATTTTCAACAAGCTCGATATCGCAGCCACGCCCCCCCCTCACCCTAAAAGTGCACTCTTGTAATCCCTCTACTGAACATTCCTGCAATTGTCCATCCTTATCTTCAGCTAATAACATTAAATATTTAGGTGTTATCCTAGACAGGTGTCTAAACTACAAACTGCATATAAATACTCTCGTAGGCAGAGTGCGTAAACTAATATACATTTTTAAAACCTTACGCCAAATAGCAAATCAAACTATAATACGTAACGTATATTACGCCTTATGCTTGTCTATCGTAACATATTGTATTTCCTGCTGGGGTGGTGCAGCAAAAACAGTACTTATGCCACTAGAAGTGGCGCACAGAGCCATACTAAAAGTAGCAACATTTAGGCCTATAATGTTCCCAACGAATCTACTGTACAATAGCTGTAACGTTCTCAATGTAAGACAATTATTTATACTTCATACAATCCTTTTACAACACAGAAACACTCCATACATAAAACTCACAAAACGTCGTAAAGACAAAATTTGTCCTATTCCTAAACCACGGACAACTTTTACAAAGCGTTTCTCTTATTACTTGGGCCCACACCTTTACAATAAAATAAATTTAACATGTCCGCTATATGGTTTATCACACTATAACTGTAAAAGTATAATCCGGTCATTTCTCCAAAACAAATCCTACGATGAAACTGAAGAATTCTTGTTGTAAACTCTGTTTCTTGTGTAACTATGATATATAAAATACAAATTGTAATATATAACCTACCCACATTTATTTAATATTTTATTTTATGTAAACTTTTAAGTTTCGATGATATTTACTTATTTATATACACACACTTACATTATACACTCATGAACACCGCACTTAAACACACACAGGTATCTACACACACATATGAACACTAGCATATATCAGTGCATGAAGTTAATTTAAAATAGGTTAAAACTTGTATTGTAGTCTAAAACTTGTATACCTACACTGTTATTATCATACCAAAGGGGAAAGGACTGTTATTCCTTACTACAGGTTAATAACTAACCTATCAAGGGTAACAGAACCCCACCCACTGGATTGTATCTGAATATAATTTAAATTGTTAAGATCTACCTGTATTATTATTAGCATGTTACTACAATCACTTTTTACAAATAAAAAACATTATTATTATTATTATTCTGAGAGTTTCTATATGGCATATTATGTATGTATTTGCAAAGAAAATGTATCTAAGTATGTGTGTGTTTATAGTACAAGCCATGCTTGGTTTATATAGCCCTGTATGTAGTAGTGTCCAAAAATAATGTATTACCTTCGAACTTTATTTATTTTCCGCTAAAAATATGATAAGTGTTATGAATGGCAATAAACTTACGCAAATATTTGAATTGTTAGAGGTGGCCAGACGCCTCAAACAAAGATGGCCGCGTATATATACGTATAATCTTTGCCAGAGTAATTTCTAAAGACAAAACAATATCTTTTAACAATAGTTTATTGCCAATTTAGCAAACGAAATTAGTGGTAATGGAATGCAAATCATTTTTATCTTGTAAAACCTTGCAGAATAGTCAGCACCTAGAGAAATTGCTCCTTACAGAGTGCCGAGAGGATATACGATAAATAGTAACACAACCTATTTATGTCACTCTTTGGCTTAGTTATGCATCTGTTGTTACTAGGAATGACTAAGCTCCTTGGCTTAGAATACTGATTATTAAAAGATAATTATTGTTGCAAACAACTCTTACTGTGGTATCTCGTAGTCTGTTAGCAGTACAGCGCCATCTTAAGGGTTCCTACGCACAGAAGTTATGGTTGGAAACTTAGGGAAAAACCTAGGAATATGTACTTGAACACTCAATAGATCTGAGCCGAAATATGAATAACTAAATCTCAATATTAATACGAAAAATGAAATTGAAGTGTCTGTTTGTAACGTCAAAATGACAGTTTTTAAGATCATACAGTTATTTGCACGATACCTATGCCTAAAAATCTGCTTACAATTTTTTGCCTGTGTGTCTACTTGTTTGTTCCAACTAATCCTAAAAACTAAACTCCAGAACGGGTGAACCGACGTCCACGGGATTTTCAGTAGCACATATCTGGTGTTATAAGGAGTAACTAAGGCTACTTTTATTTTGGAAAAATATGTTGGGCGCAAAATATATAAATATGTACACTGGAACTGCTATTAGATAATATATTGGAATAATTCAAGTTGCCGATTATAATAGAACACATTTAGATGCATACGCATATAGATACACACGTATGCATGCATGCATACATCGCATTAGGCTCGACCGGACCGTAGCTATGTGCATACGAATTTCCATACATATAAAAACATTACCATAAATACGTACGTATGAAGTTATAATTACTAACATTCAAGGAAGTCTTAGGTATATGTTTACATGGGACATTTATATTTGTTGTCAAGACACTGGTTATTATGTTGTAGATAAGCAATATTTACACGTGTAAGTGTAAGACAGATTATGTGAGCGCCGGTTAAGCATGAGCTGGATTCTATTTTCTACCGCGTTCTGTAGCATTTCAAGTTTTCTTGTCAAATATCGAGCTTCTAAACCCTACTGAGCTGCCTTTAATTGGACCATTTTTTTTATTGAGAAATGGCATAGGCGTTTGTCTTCCAACTCACCTGATGGAAAGTGACGATGAAGACGAAGATGGTACACGCCTAGCCAAGAGAAACCTATTCACTCTACATTTGAATGCTCCAGGATCATAATTGATTGGAAAAATAGATGCCACGAACCAAAAAGGAGCTGTCAAAGCGTTTAATTCGGCTTCTTTTTTTTATTTATGACTTACTGTTTGTTTTTCAACAAGCAAGAGAGATAGAGGGCTCGGACTTCTATCACTAACACTCTCCAATCCATCCGTATAAGCAACATCCTTTTCCTTCCATTGCCTTTCCTTCTTTCCTAACTTTCCCTTTCAGCATTTGTGCTCCCAATTTTCCCTTCTTTAATTACTAAAGTACCTGGCTGGCGGCACTAGGCTTCCTTGAGTGGGACCAAATTATTATAAGCAAACTATGTTTGTTTTTCTTAAAACTGTTATACTAACTGTTATACTATTTCTTACTTATACTCCACAATATTTGTTTATACAATCTTTCTGCACATGCATACATCAGCTATCTGCAAGTGAAAGTCCCGTGGATCAGTACATCCGTTTCAGAGATTAGCTAGAAGAAACAGACAGATATTTAAAAAATGATTTTTTGTTATAAACACAGTCTGATGCATTTAGTAAAAAGCTGCAGTAGCATTATAGTCGTTGACATTACAAACATACACTTCAATTTTATTTATTTGTATAGATTACTTCTGTTACACGTTTTCAAACACCTCAAGTCTCAACCGTCTCATCACAAATAACACTGTCGCCCTTTTATTCATAGTCTATTGTCTTAATTCACACTTACCGTTCGCCGGAAACTATTAAAACGGTAATCATTTTAATGTCTCTCTCCTCGTTGTTCGCAATTAGCCAACTTAATCACTTTATTACCCTATAACTACTTCGCAAATGTTGTAATATACATCGCTATAAAGTTAAATGTCGTCAACACATTCGCATTTAACAAGCTTTTACGTGTTAAAGAAGCAGTAGGTTCATAACAGTACATCAGAACTAAAAAAATGTAATCTGTTTTTAATAAGTGTTGTAATAAAACACCGTAATTTTAGATGTTTTTATCACTACTGTTTTTGTAAACCAAAAAATTTATTTTACTTGACATCTGATCTTTAATTTAAGCGTCGTTACTAACCATGTTTTGTACCAACCAAATTTGTACACCATGTTATGTGGTAGGACATAGTGCGTCAACATTTATATATAAAGATCTTTGCAAAACCTATGTTCCATAAAAATGATAAATAAATAAATAAATACATTAATTAATTTTATTGTTTAAGTAACATTTATGGTTATTTTACACTAGTTGTCCCCGCAGTTTCATCTGCGTTTTTGGTTACTGCTCCGCTCTTATTGGTAGTAGCGTGATGTTATATAGCTTTTATCCTACCTCGATAAATGGGCTATCCAACACTAAAAGAATTTTTCAATTCGAACCAGTGGTTTCTGAGATAAGCGCGTTCAACCAAACAAACAAACTCTTCAGCTTTATAATATTAGTATATGGGGCTGCATTCTGTCATTGTCAACCAACACATACTGTGTTTGTTTCTGGAAAGCCCATCTAATTCCAACGTAACAGCAGCTCTTATTAAGGAGCGAAGACACCTGTCATTCGGTGTCGTACCCAAAATAAGTTGGGTTAACTCAAAAATTGTGTTTCAGGTAAACATTTGGTAACTTTTCGCACTAACATGAATCAGATTAACACACTAGCCAATGTGTCTAGTCACTCCAAAATCACTCAAAACTCATTTATCTCGTGGGAGAGCCATGATTCGGCACGTATGGGTCGCCTCGACCGGAGTGATACCACGGCCTCACAGAAAACCGGTAGTGAAGCAATGATTGCATTGCTTTTCGCCGAGTAAGTGCGGTTACCGGCGGCCCTAACGCTTCCGTTCCCCCTCCCGTCCCACTCTTCCACCCTTCCCTCCCTTTTCACTTGTGACTCTTGAGTTGCAGGTGTCCATGGGCGGCAGTAGTCATTTACCATCAGGTGACCCGTCTACTCGTTTGCCGCCTATACCATAAAAAAAAATCAAATACAACGATGGGCATAGAACGATAATAAAACTCTATTCACTATGGCATTAGTTACGTCCTTTCGTAAAACAACGGGTAACAAGAAGCTGTAGTCATATATTAGGATCCTGTAGTAGATCTCTAGAGAGCAAGAAAATGGATAGGTCCGTCATATCGTAGCGCTGAGGGATTAAGTATCTTGTTACACATTTTTCTAAGAAAGACTCCTTCTGATAATTAAGGGTAACAAAGATATTATGCCCGATGGAGTAGATATATACACTACATTAAGAAATATCGGATGTGGTGAATATGCGTCATTCTAGACACCTTACCAGAATTGCATCAATAAGATAATTTTAGTAAAAGGCAAACAGGAAATAGCGCAAATAACTTTGTTATTGCGTTTGAAACCACTGTTTCTCCACAGCTTCCATACGTTACAATCTGTACTTACTAATATCATTCAGTATCTACTCATGAATCTATTTACATATGTATATGTTATGTATATCCTAATTCTAACTTCCTAACTAATATTATGAATGCGAAATCGAGTTGGTTTGTTTGTAACGCTTTCACGGCGTAACTACTCAACTGATCGCCATGAAATGTTGCACCGGATAGAAAATGGTCATCATGGTCTGTTTTTTTTCATCATTTCACCGGAGCTAACGGAAAAGTGGTATGTCAGAATCGAAGAGACTAAAACCACACGGTGTTCCGCAACAAATGGATCTATTGGAAGGGACCTGAGTATACCCGAAAAAGGAAGCTTTCGGGAACCCCTGTAGACCTTATCACCACCCGGAAATCCAGAAACAACATCAACAAAACAAACGGGATATTGAACAATGAGTTAGATTCAAATCTCTGTCTTTCTGCTTGGGGGAAAGAGGTAAGTACATACATTGAAAAGTATTTAAATATTGTGGGTCTTTATATAAAATTTTGGCGGTTGGTACGTCCGTAATGCTCTTTTAATTTCTCACTAACTATCAAAGTACTTAAGCAAGTTTAGGCGTATGTCCCTACTTATTGACTTAATGATAATGACAGTCGTTATACACACATTTAAGAACAGAATCTAAATCATAAATTATTTTTATCATAAAGATGTGTTTAAACTACATTTCGTAGATATTTTTTTTCAAGATTTTGACTGCAATTTTAAATAAAAATAACATCCGTATAATTCAAAGACAAACTTGAGACATTTATTCAGAAAACTTTAATATTGTTTATTCACTGTTGAGCTTAACTTTATAGACCTAAGTATCTAAAATAAATGTTTTCCTAAATATATTCTACTAAGGATGTATAGAAATATGTACTTTTATGAGCCCTGTCTCTAATAAAACCACAACCGTATTTTAAATGTTCAAATTCGTAAAAAAAACCACGACTGACACGAATTGCAATGCCGATATCTTAACTACTTTACTATTAGTGGTTCGAAACATTTTTGGTAAAAAAATTGCAAACGCAGCAAAAAAGGGCGTCCAAACGTTTGGATCTTACCTGCTCATAACATCTACACGGAATTATACCTGGTGAAATATTAATTGTATTCTTTCACACTGATGGAAGGGCCTTGCCCCATATTCTATCCAATTAGCTAAACCAAATGAAAACGACTTTATTTGATAAAATGCTTAAGAAGGGAGATAACTAAAATCTGTCAGGGCAAATCCCGAATCATCTCCCCTGCACAGTGCTGAAGTATTGGAATTTTATCAAATAATAAACTGGTTTGTTACAAATACGCACTCATCTCTTGCCTCAGAACCAAAAACGTATAGTATTTAATAAAAAATCTTACAGGAATATAGTACTTTTGGAAATTTCAGGACAAAAATATATTTAAGGAACACAACAAACAAGTATGTAATATATTATAATCCATAGTAACCTATATCAGTACAACACAGACTACTCTCAATTTTATTTGACAATACGCGGACAAAGGTTGTCTGGAAGAAATCGCCGTGAGCGATAAGACCGCCGATTGATATACTTAGATGTTTATAATATGGTAATATTTTATTTCACTTAAAAGGTGTACAATAAATTGCTAAATCAATGAAATAAATAAAACTACAGGTACACAACGTACGCGTTAATGTAGCTTTTTAATTATATAATTCGTACGGGAATTAACGCATTCATGTGATAGGTATGGTATGGAATGGTCAGCCTGTGACCACGGCCAGTGCAACCTGGTCGAAACGACAGGCAATTCAAAGGTATATAATACGTATGACGTGATTGCGTTAGTTTCCGTACGTACACATTATTATATATTGTAATGTCGGGGACGTGTCTAGTTACTCTAGATCGGGATGTCAATGTCGAGAAGAGTACATTAAAATATTTGCAAGTACTTAATTGGATATAATGAGAATTGCACTTTTAACACATTTAACATTTATAATAATTTCTATAAATTCTTGAACAAATCTTTGTTTCTTGAGAAGACAGTGCAGTCCACAGATGTCTCCGAAGTGACTCTTCTCTTCCCTATATTTGAATTACCTTTTCTTTTCTAGAAAAGTATGATTACTCTTAATTCGAGTTTGGTGCTATCAGCCAAGACCTCCGTACCTTGTCAAGGAGTTTCGTTCCAATAGAAGGAGGTTGAATGTACCGCAGGAGGTCTTGATACCACAATATCATGGAACGCGAAAGTTTTAAAGTTACTCATCGGATCCAAAACTAGTCGACCATACCCGAGACACACGTGAGTAGTATAACTGTAATAAAGCCAGCCAGGTTTTTTTTTTGTGAAATGTCAAGGGCGTTTGTGTTCCAACTCACCTGATGGAAAGCGACGCATTGAAGCGGCGGTAGCGTAACGGCTAAGGCGTCGGACTGCTTTAGCTGGAGCTGGAGGGGTTAACGAAATTACTAGTAATGTGTAACGTTACTAGTAATCTCTTTAAAAAAAAAAAGACGAACATGGTACATACACTCCTATCCAAGAGAAACCTTTTCACTCTACACTTGAACGTTCGTTTATACAACCGTTAAGAAGAAATCTATATACATCACTACTATTTAAATTAATTTATTATAGCAATAAAAAGCAAATTACTATTGTAGAAGGAAAATCAAATGTCTCCCGTCTAGATATGATGAGATTAATCGGTATTTATTTATATATTTCCTTAAGACATTACGAGTTTACACATACCAAATTATTCCTACATATATATTTAATTGCTCTAAAAAACCGTTTCGGTTCGACTGTAGAATATGAGAATAAACCCACACGAAAATAATATTCTAATCTTAAATTTCAATTCCAAGTAACACTTAATATACTCTTAATTAAGTTTTCTAACAAGAATCCTACACAAAGTTCTGTAATCTGTCGCCAAAAATAGTTTATTAAGTGGCGGTGTAAATATATTACTGCGAGATCCCCAAGGAGCTACAGGGTGCTTTAGAGTTCATCGTCTTATTTAATTTATTAATGTTACAAGTACTTAGAAAGTTAGACGGCCAATAAAACTTAAGCATGTAGTTACTCAATTAAGAGCGCTGGGATGACGAAGGACAATAATTGAATCAGTGTTGCTAATGGGGAGAGATAGGGTGATGAGAGAGGCGGAGTGAACAATTAATGGATTATTTAATCACATTATTCAATATGTGATATAAGAAAAGCATAGGCCAATAGTCGTTCAGAATTGACTGCTCAATTCCGGTGATATTTAAAAAGTACTAAATCTAAGCTATAAATTGGTACTCTATATCCAAGAAAAGGTCGTTGAAATGATGACGTTATGGCAGTAGCGTAATGGCTAAGGCGTCGGACTTGCGATCAAGTGGTTGCGGGTTCGAACCCCACCCAGTGCACTACTGACGTGAACTCACTCCTAACACAAGCACTTCGCTTAGCTGGAGGGGTTAACAAGAATACTGGTAATGTGTGGCCCACGTTACTAGTATTCTTTAAAAAAAATAGTTACCACAGATGGAATAGTTAGTATTACTTAGCTGGAGTAGACTGGAATAAAACGATATTGAATTAAATTTAGGAGGTTTTCACCGCCAAACCGTCCCTTATAACAAAAATACACATCAATAAATAAGTTATACCAACAAACCAGATTCAGCAAAATATTAATACAACTAACAAAAAAGTATATTGTATAGATGGGTTAAAATTTATGCAAAGTTTAAGAAAATTATTGGCAGTTTAAAATTCAGTTTATCTTTGATTATTATTAGAATACGCAAAATGCATAGTTTATTGCCTACATGTATCGTGTATCCTTCTTTGCTTACTCGTGTAGCTGTGTCTCTTTCTGTTTGACTGTTTTACTCCTGGCTAATGACTGTAGTTACCAAATAAACAGCTTGTCATCAAGAGGTTTTGTCTACTAGTGTATTTATTGGCAACGTTTAGTTTTGTGTACAAAAAGAGATAACCATTTAGTTTGTTTAATAGATACAATAATATTATGTTGTTCCATGACCGGCTTATCTATATTATTATATTGTATCTAGAGATTGGTAATTGCTCTAAATATTAAGAGATCTACTAAATACTAACGAACTAACTAGAAAATAAAATAAAATAAAAGTATATAGAAGGATTCTTAAGTCACGTTTTAGTATATAAAAGTATCATCACATTTTTCCTATCATATTAAACGTGAATATTTAATGAATGCCTACAGAAAGCCGAGACGTTAGCAACGTTCTCGTGGGTGTTGTGTCATTAAAGATGTGTGTATTATGCGAAATACCTACCTCAGTAGGAATGAATATTATTAGAATGCCAAGGTTACGATCGTTGGATCCTAATACTATTAATAATAGCGTGTAATAGTACAGAAGAGAGCGGAGGTAGTCATGAAGTAGTGACAAATATGTTTGTTCATACGTAACGAACAGCATAAAAATGTTATAAATAGGTTTAAAAAAATATGGTTTTATATTCCTGCCCAAATACCTGGTTTTATATAACAATTTTATGTACCCAAAACCTCTTAATTAATAAGCTTGTTAACCTCTTATTTCATACGTAAAACAATGGAATATACAAATTAATCCTTACCTTATAATAAAAAAGTGCGTTTTTTATTTACAAAAATTACAATGTACCATGTACCATGGTAAACCCATCCTCCTTCCCAGGTTTCACGAGCCTATTTATTAACAGAAAAATTGTCTTCTGTAAGGTCGAAGTACTAATCCATTTGGCGGTTTCAATTACGTCTGGTAATCTGCCGTGCCCTGCCTCGGGTTATCTATTTCGCTTGAACTTCTGTTTGAGTCAGAGTTAAGTTTAAAAACAATATAACAAGTAGGATTATATAATAACGTTATACAAAACAAACAACCTTTTTTCGCGCCAAAACGGCTTGCGTCATCAATTTGTGGCGTGGGTAGCGTCGATTATTTGTTATAAATAATAGACCAACTCGCTTGTGACGCGTACGATTGTGATAAAATTGGTTTTCAACACATTTGAGACTGTATGTGGTTACTTTGGCACACTAAAAATTCTTTACTAGTCTTCACTACCTAACGAGTTTTGAATATTATAAACACCAAAAAAAAAAATCGTTCTAACATACCTATATTTCTCCTTAGGGGTGGTGTAATTCTATAAAAAATTATAAAATAAAATAATGTATTTGCCTACTTTTGAACGTCTACTTATTAAATAGTATCTGGTAGACCGAGTTTCGCTCGGGAGCTTTTCCTAAAATCGTAATTTTTTAAAATTTTTTTTTTTACAAAATTGCCCAGATACCTGAAATATAAATACATACATATAAGAATTGCTCGTTTAAAGTAATAAGATAATTAGGCTTTTATCATATCCATATTGTCTAGTCAACTGATCTAAAATTGTGAATTTATTGTTAACCGTTCAAAATACTTGAACGTGATGTCATGTCTCCATTCTCTGACGATTCCTCGGTCGCAGCCCAGCCTTGAACGATACTCGTAAAACATCTCTCGATAATACCTACCTAGCACGATGTCGGTTTTACAAACCTGTTGGACCTTTGTTCAAATATTTAATAATTCTTGCTGATTTAGCCACGTGACTTCCAGTGACATCATATTATAGGATAAAAAAGTTACTTAAAAAAAGTCGTGATAGTATTATTTTTTGGTTTTCGAACGAGTTGGTGGTTATGTTTTTTATAAGGTTAATAACTCTAAAACGCGAGAGGCCGATAGGTTATTTTCGAACGGAAATAATAATTTAAGTTCGTTAACATATTAAAATTATTATTGAATGTGATTTTAGTATTATTCCTCTTTATTAAACTTAATACTTATAAATTACATTTTGAAATATGTACAACAACAATGTATATATTTAAAACTATAGAAAAAAGTAGACCACCAACATCGGGTAAAGGGACCAAGACACCGGCGGTTAGGGATCCAAAGACAGGAACCTCCTCACTATACGGGCCGTGTTGAGGAGGACTGCCTTCTGCATAAGCCCCTTGATCCAGTCGTTTAACGCGAGCCTCTTAAGGCGTTGATCGAGGCTCTTGGCTATTAATCCATGAGTAGATGTGACAGTTGGATCAATGATCGCCGAATCGACATTCCACATATCGATAATCTCGTAAGACAAATCCAAATATTTTATTTGTTTTTCTTTTAGTATTATTAATTATTATTCTACTTAATCATTGAAGTGATGAGTGAAGCAAAAACAATCTATACTAATATTATAAAGATGAAGAGTTTGTTTGTTTGGTTGAACGCCCTAATCTCAGTAACTACTGGTTCGAATTTCAATTCACATTCTTTTAGTGTTGGATAGCCCATTTATCGAGGAAGGCTATAGGCTATATAAGATCACGATACAACAATCATGAGCGGAGAATCAATGAAAAATGTTGCAAACAACAGGGAAAATTTACAGACGCAGACGAAGTTGTGCTGGTCAGCTAGTAAAAAATATAAGTGAATATGGTAATAAAAATACTTAGGTAGAATTCGAGATACCTACCGTCTGGTCTCTTAGAATCATCGCGAGAGCCTGGCGAATAATGTCTTTAATTTTATCTTAAAATTAATGTATTTTCTACCTACTTAAAATTAATTCAAAGGCCTTCTCTTTATTTCTCAATCTTAACATAAAAACATTATCAATTTATATTGAGTAAATGCTCAAGTTTTAGGGAAGAAGAAGAGGTAGGGTACATTATGATTTTTGCTCGAACTGGAACGTCCCAACAGAGATAGCACCCTATCCTATAGAACAATATAACCCAGCACGTATCAAACAACGCGTCAAAGACTGCAACAGACAAATATGACAACCGGATGTGCTTGTTTCCCAACTTTAACTTAGTAAAAAAACTGTCAGTCGTAGGACTGCACGTCAGAAGTGAAAACATAAATTCCATATATATGTATATACACATCTGTATAATACAATACAATATGAGCGTTACGGTCATGTGACTTCAGTGCTTTTTCCTCATACCAGAAGTACCTAACGTGCCTAAAGAAGTTTTCACTTAAAAAATAAATTAAAGAAGACACTAAATTATCAAAACAAACCGTATCTATTTAAAAATCTCCAAGCCCACACCAAAACTCACTTAACCTAGTTCCAACCGCTTTCCCCATCATCAAAGGCCCTACCTACACTTTCGTTTTTGAAGCTCATGGCTAACACTCTTAACAGCTTGCAATAAGGGCCACTTTCACTTACAGGTCAAGGTTCGGCCCCTGGTGGGGATACGGCGCATCTTGCATAATACGTCGAGTGGTACTTTATATTTATGTAAGGATGAGTGCACACCGGTAGTTATTGGTGACCATTGTTACAGAAAGATTGATATATTACCTCAGTAAACAGTATTTTTATTTTGGTAACTTTTGGAAGGTTTGTTTGCTTCTAGGTGGACGGTATTGACGACCAGAAATTAGTCTTGAGTTTTAGACAATTTGAGTACAAGATAAATACTCTGTCGTTCAAAAGCTCTCTTTACAACAAAGTGATTTTATTTTGGTACAGTCCCACATTTTGTCGTAGTCTAGGGTATTTCCTAGTTCTGACTACGAAATACGTAGTAATAAGTAGTCTGCTACTTCACGTTTTAAGTTTAAGATATATTTATACACGCTGTTTCCAGCGACTTCGTTCGCGTGAAAATTGATGACGGTGAAATCTATCGCACGGAACCGTATATTTTTCTGGGGATAAAATAAGCCTATGTGCTATTCAATCTTTCATTTATATATCATATATCTCTGTGCCCAATTTCATCCAGATCCTTTCAGCCGTTTTTCTGCGAAAGAGTAACAAACACCCATCCATCCATCCATTCGTCCTCACAAATTTTCGTGTTTATAATATTACTAGCTGCACACCGCGGTTTCACCCGCATAAGTCCCGGTGCCGTGGTAATATCGGGATAAAAAGTAGCCTATGTGTTAATCCAGGTGTCCAGCTATGTACATACCAAGTTTCATCACAATCAGTTCAGTAGTTTTTGCGTGAAAGAGTAACAAACATCCATACATCCTCACAAACTTTCACGTTTATAATATTAGTAGGATTAAGATAATGTCGCTTAATGGAAATATATGTATGTATTCTGAAGAGATGGATCTAAAAAATTTAAGCTATATTTAGTTTGACAGAAATTGCTGGGTAAAGTGTTACAAAATATTCGTATTCTTTATTCTCTTTATTGAATGAAACAAATATAAATTACTTTTAGTGACACACTGGTATCGGGTATAGGGACCAAGCTACTGGCGGTTAGGGTTCCAGAGACTGAAACCTCTTCATATCTCCACTATGAGTGCCGTATCGAGGAGGACTTCTGCATCAGACCCTTAACGCCCTTTAGTGGCTTCACTTGGAGGTCAATTTTTACCTACTTCTGCTTGTCGTACCGGAATGAAACTTTGTATGTATATGTACTTTGGATGACAGTACTATATACTTTGGCATCTTGGAGCTGATGTGATGATGGAACCAAGATATGGATACTGAAACTCTTCAGTGGCTACTAGTAAAACTCAAGTTTGGACTCTTATGATTCCTTATGAAGGGTCCAACAGGTTGGGCATGGCGATGATGGTGTGATGATGGAGCCTGGAACTGGATAGAAGAACTCTTTTTACTTTTTAATTCAGTTGACTGCGTGTTTAAAACGTATGTTATTAGTTTTTCTAAACTATCATTAAGGTTGTTATTATGTAATGTAAGATCAGACGAAATAAATATATTGAATCCGTAGAAGGTCGATTGTAATGCATTATTTTATATAGATAGGTACATATAATCATGATTCGCTTAGTATGCATGTGCAGTGTGAACGTGCGCTTGCGCAGGTCGCGTCGCCTTGTACAACCAGTTCTGCCGATGTCGCAATTTTAACGTAAATGTTCCATTCATCTTATGTAACTTGTGTTTATGTTGTGTAGTTATAAGTTTTGTGCTCTTGGTGATTTTGTTTGTAAGAAACTATTTTCTTTAAGTTTAAGGCCTGTTGTTGTTATTGTAATAGTCTTTTGTGATAATACGTTATATATTATTTCAAAATAATATGAAATTGGAGCCGAAGGGACTGCTTTATTTTCTTTTTCTGTAAATAAGACTACGGGCGGCGTAGGTAACACATTACTAGTATTATTTTTGACAGGCTTATTGGTCTGCCGGTTAGTGATGATGACTGCTGAGCCAGAGGTCGTGGGTTCGATTTCCACTCAGGACAAGTCATTGTGTGATGAGCACTATAATTTAAAGACAACTTCCGCATTAGGAATGTTTCTGTGTCGCGGAGGGCTTCACAAACATTCTAACTCATAGTTAATCAGCACTACCAACGCAGTTTTTTTCTTTTTCAGAGTAATGTCTCCGGACTCCAGAGTATTAGACAGGAAGGGAAGGCTTGGTCATTCACTAGTAATCCCACTAGCAGCAAGGTATATTAGTACCGGTAAGCTCTGCAAATTAGGGAGGCCGTTTACTATTCAAATTATTAAAAACAAAAATAGAATAGAGACTTGTTCCTATAAATGTATCTTCTATTGGTCTTTTAAAAACTCGGGCTCGGACTTCCCGGCAACAGCCACTTGAAGTTACAAGTATGCAACCCTGGACATATCCCTCTCCTTCCATAACCTTTCCTTCTGAACTACCTTTCCTTTCAAAATACTCCCAATTTTCTCATCTTTAATTTTCAAAGTGCCCGGTTGACGGCAATAGGTTTGCCTCCTTTTATATTAGGACAAAATTTTAGTTGGCATAATGTGGGTGTTTAATGCACCCATGCCTACTCTTTCGGGGGTATAGGCGTGACTCATTATAGGCGTGGGGGTATAGGCGTGAGTATACGTTTATTTATTAAAACTTCATGCACATATTGTACAAAGGCGAACTTAATGCCTTAGGCATTCTCTGCCAGTCAACCTTGGGGTGAAGCAGAAATAAAAAGTGGTAGGTGCAAAGTTCTCTTTGTACGAATTTATAAGTTCATAGAATAGTAAGATTTATCAAGTTATTAACTAAATATACATATTACATGGAATACACACATTATACTGATATATAATATACCAATACTTATACATACATATACATAAACATATATATATATACCTATACTATGAATATCGAGTCTGAGATTCATGTACTAGCACTGTGACAATTATGCCAACTCATTGAGGAGGAGATCACGTACCCTCCTTTTAAATATAAAGCGGTTTGTGGACATCCTGATTTCGAGAGGGAGCGCATTCCAGAGAAGAACTGATTGGACATAGAACGAAGAGTTCACGAAGTCGGAGTTATGAGAGGGGCATAAGAGAAGATTATTGTTAGTGGAACGAAGATTTCTGTCATGGTTTGAGGACAAAAATCGAAGGTAGGGAGCTAAATAAGATGGTGGAGATGGAGAGTTAAGTAAAGAAAAAAGAGCAGTTAGTGCTCGCAGATTACGACGCTGGCGAATAGGGAGCCATTTTAATTCGGAACGTAAAGCAGACACGTGGTCATACTTGCGAAGATTGAAAATAAATCGAATGCAGTTATTGAGAAGGCGGTCCAGTTTGTTGAGAAGGCATTCAGGTCGAAATAACACACATCACCATAGTCGATTAGAGGAATGATCAGGGACTGCATAAGGAGAGTCTTGATTTTAATAGGAAGGAAGTTTTTTAATCGGTATAGAGTTCGAAGTATTCCGGTCACTTTCTGGCTCACATGTGTGACCTGGGCACGCCAATCAAGGGTTGAGTCAATATTTAAATCCAGGTCTTTAAGCACTGCGCTCAGGGGTATGACTGAACCATTGAAAACTACAGGTGAGATGGAAGTAGTATCAATCCTGTTCATAATCCGTTTGCTGCTTACGACGATCGCCTGACACTTGGTAGGGTTTACGGATAAACCAAACCTCGCCGACCAGCATTTTATAAACTCCAGGTCACTATTGATTTTACAATGGTTTGCGATAAATCTTCAACGCTGGCCTGTGTATACAGCTGTAAGTCATCGGCGTATAGGTGATACGCACACTGAAGGTCTTGAGTTATGAGATTAATATACATTGAAAACAATAGTGGAGATAGAATACCGCCTTGAGGGACGCCAGTGTAAAGATCACGCCAATCCGATGACAAATCATCAACGCGTACGCATTGTTGTCGTCCCTGAAGATAAGTGGAGAACCAATCCAACGCTTCTGAGGAGATCATAAGATATGATAGGACGGATAGTAGGATGTCGTGACTGATGGTATTTAAAAAAGTCGATCAAGTTAGAACAGTCACTTTGGTGTTTTCCATGCCTTCCTTAATGTCTCCAGTCACTTTCAGGAGTGCAGTAACAGTGCTGTGACCGAGTCTGAAGCCAGATTGTAGAGGACTTAGGAGATTACGTTGGAAGACAAACTGTGAGAGCTGTTTGTGTACACAAGCCTCAAGAACTTTGGATAGACAGGGAAGAATAGAAATTGGACGGAAGTGGTCAGGAAGAGAAGGATTATTTTTTTAGGCAACGGGATGATGTGAGCTTTACGCCAGAGAGAGGGGAAGGTTCCAGAGTCAAGAGAAAAGTTGATGATGTGAGCTACAATTTGCAGGACATGGTTCAGGATATTAACAATCATCCTACGGCTAATGTCATCACAGCCCACAGCATTGGAACGGATGGACAGGATAATCTTTTTGATGTCCTCAGAAAGCACCGGAGAAAATTGAAAGTTGTCAATGTTGGGTCTAAACGTCTAGAGTCCGACATTTGGTTTGATGATCCAGCTGAGTAGTAGATGAGAAATGACGGTTGATATCATTCAAACCAATTGTCTTTTGACACTCAGGACATTGCTGTCTGCCAATACCCAAAGTGTTAAGAAACTTCCAGAAACTAGAAGGAGATGATGCCTCTGTATTTTGTAGAATGTGTCGGCGTTTTGCGTTACGTATCACCTGGTTACACCGATTTCTCGAAGCTTTAAAAATGTTCCACTTGTCCTCACAGCGATCCTTTCTGTATTTTCGGAAATCCCGATCTCTCCGTCTCATTGCCATTCGCACCTCCGCCGTCATCCACGGTGCCGGAGGGCGCTTCAATTTTACCTTTCTAATAGGAGCATGGATGTCGTATAAGGTTATAACTGTGTTATTAAAGACGTTGACTTCATCATCCACATTGGTCGCCGCTGTCACGCTTGTCCAGTCTAGTTGGGCAGCATCTGCACATAATTTTTTAATGTCCATACGTCCATAGCAGCGCATATGTAAAAATTTGGGAGGGGACTTAGGAGTTTTAAGGATATATGAAAGGAAAATCAAGTCGTGACGGGAAAATCCAGGAGCAGGATGTTGACCATAGGAAGAGATAAGGTGGGGAGCGGAGGTGAGCATTATGTCAAGCCAGGTGTCCTGGCTATCGATATTATGGTGGGTAGCTTGAAGGGGTAGGAAATGGAGGCAGGCTGAGTCAACGATATCGAGGAGATTGCGGGTTTGAGGAGAGTTTAGCGCTAGGAGGTCAGTGTTAAAATCACCCATGACGATGTGGTGTGAATATTCCGACTTTAAAGATTCCAGCACTGTTTCCAGACTGGAGAAGTAGTTAACAACAGGGGGGCAATAGACTACGCCTACTATAATATTGACTTCCTTGACACAAACATCAAGAAAAAGGAATTCTGCAGTGGTAGAAGAGTTGGAAGGGGAGGAGTCGAGAATTTTATAAGGTAAGGGACTTAGAAGGTAGATGGCAACGCCACCACCTCTTTTATTTAATAGGTCGTTGCGAATGAGGACGAAGCCGGGGAGAGGATAAGAGGTAGAAGGTAGGTGAGGCTTGAGCCAGGTCTCTGAAATCAGGATGGCATGAACGCCATTGTCTGTAAAAGCTTCAATTAAATTACTATAGTGACTGGGGACACTCTGTGCGTTAATATGGCACACATTTAGGAGAGAACTAGTTTGTTTAAATGTTAACCGTAATTGATTACCCAGTGTTTCTGTCAAGGAACTAAAACTTTATTCATCAGAAGAATCGTTAGCTGCAAAGTACACATCATCGTCTTCAATCATTAAAACAATAAAAATATAATATAGTTATAAAATATGAATTTGTTTCAATGAAATAAATTCTACACAATATTATATAAAAATATACTTATACGTCTGTATGTATTACTAGTAGCGCCCCGCGGTTTCACCCGCATAAGTCCCGATCCCGTGGGAATATCGGAATAAAAAGTAGCCTATGCGTTATCCAGGTCTCCAGCTATCTAAATACCAAGTTTCATCGCAATCGGTTCTGTGGTTTTTGCGTGAAAGAGTAACACATCGAAGAGAAAGAGTGACATCCATCCATCCAAACTTTCACATTTATAATATTAGTGGGATTGGCGAACTGTATCGTATATTGGGAACTTGCGTTTGACCCCATCAGGCGATTTGGAGACATTCTACGTTGGTACATTCCGGGCGATGATGAGGGATTGTGTTTTAACAACGATCTGTCATATAAAAATACTGAACAGTTGCTGCATAGGACTTCAGAAATTTTATTGAAATGTCGATATTTGATGCTTAAAGTATCACGATTATTACAAAACTGAACATTACTTAGCTATTGTCTCGTAGGTGAAAAGTGTGAGTACAAATTTAAATGATGACTTGACTACTGTATTCACATGAACCGATAGTTTTACAGATACATATTTAAACAGATGGCAGTTACTGTGTAGGCACGTATTCGTGTCAAACGTGCTTTGAAACCCTTTACGCTTTACAAGATGCAGAAACCTATTAATAACACTTAGCAGGTACTAATATTATTTTAGGGTTCCGTTCCTTAAAAGGAAAAAAGGAACTCTTATAAGTTCACTTTGTTGTCTGTCCGTCTGTCTGTCTGTCTTTCTGTCTTTCAAGTTCCTTCCCGTTGAAATTGACATCAAATACTTATTGTCTGCAGTCCCTTGAAGCTGTAAAAAAAATCAAGCTTCAAACGCGGTCAACACAATCAAAAGATACGGCCTATTATGCCTTTTTTATCTTTGGAAACCTCCACGGGTACCAGTTCACCGATGACACGATGACGTGGTTATGTCGGACACGAACCGACTAAAACCACACGGTTTGCAAAATTATTGCCTATAGTCGGGAGTTGAGGTATGCCCTAGAAGGATTACCACTCAACCCCCGACTTCGCCTGCCTGTCAGGACATCAGGCGGCGTCGAATAGTGTGTGTGGGCCTTTTCCCCTCCTACATAGAGTTGCGTGCGTGAGATGTGTCACGCCACCGCTCCGGACGTGCGGTGCGGTGCGTTTCCTGCGGGATGGGAGAGTACTGATTCTCTACCGTTCCCTCTCCGCCACCTCTTTGGTTTGCATCATCTCCTCGCACAATGAGGCGACGGAATCCCATGTGCTCTCGCTGTGGACCATGGAGAAAACCATGGTCTCCAACGAGAGGCAAGCCGCACCGAGGCCTATTAAGCCTTAGATTTTAACAAATTTGAACATTTCGCTGGTAAAAGTATAAAGTTAACTTTGTCGTACATCGAATTATGATAGAGTATTTTAGAACCGCAAAGTTTAGTATGTCTTTTGGAAAAACGGTCAAAAATGTTTGAGAATCGTCTCCCGAGATGAAGTTTATATTGTATCGACATCACCACAGTATATGTATATACTGTGACATCACTCAACATTAGTGGCACTTGATTAGCAATAGTAAGTACCACACAACCGTCTTTATGATGATGAAATTCACAAAATACAGCACAACACACCATATCATGTATATTTGTGATAGTTGTGTTCTGTTTTGTGAATTTGACAGAAATTAATGATTGATGATGAGTTGGGAATAATACAAATATTTGTTTTTGTTTCAATAACTATTTAACATGCATGATAAGATACTTCTTTACTTTCTTTTTTATGTATTTGCTCCAATAAAGAAGACGGTTAACCACCGCAGAAAAAAAATTCCAGATCTCTATGATTGTCCCATGGATTCCTATCATCAGATTTTCACCAAACTTGTACAGTATCACCCCTAAATCAATTATAATATAATAATAATTCAAAAAAAGAACAATTAAAATAGGACTAAGTGATACATATTTAACACTGAATATACCTACATAAAAACACTAATCCGACGAATTGAAAACCTCGTCTTGTTGAAGTCCGTTAAAAACTAGGTACTTACAATGCCACGATGCATGCTCAAACCCATGTATAATAATATGCTTCAAGTAATGCAAGACTTGTGTTGGTTTAAAGAACACCGTTTTTTAATTGTATGTAAAGTAAGTCAGTTTAAGCAAGTTGTACGGACCGTTGGTTGCGGAAATACCGCATGGCTGCTGGCGAATCCACAAATATTTTTTGTTTTAGCTATAGATCTTATAAAAGATAGATATAACCCTAGAATCTTTTGAATTTTAAAGTATTTTAGCAACAATCTCATCACTATTGATATAAACTATCAAATTCACTAAATAAAAATAACCCCTATATGGTTCGTACCTCAATCAGCATTCAAGTGACCGTTATCAACTTATAATGCATGCCTAGCCTTTTATCCCACCATTGTCAGACCGGCCAATGACGGTGCGTTGCTGGAACAAGACACAATTAATATAATAGCTGCCAGATAAAAGGAATGTGGTCATCGTCCCTTAACCCACGAAATCAAAATAATTCATGACACTACATGTCATATCACTTAGACCTTAGATTATATATAGGTCCATATAATCTAAGACTTAGACATAAACTGTTATTGTAACAATTTCAAAATTATTATTGTAAACTAAATAATAAAAATTCATGTCTGTCTCTCACCCTTATTTGAAATGCTTGAATTCATAAGGATCCATCCATAATACCTGCAATTTAACTCCATACGTTTGAAAAAATAGCTGTGACTCAAACACTATTTTCCATTTTTTCCTTCAGTAGATTAGTAGAAATTATACTGTGACGAAAAAACAGGCTGTCAGATATGATAGGGACGCCCTTTTTTATATGATACTAGCAACCCGCCCCGCTTCGCACGGGTAGCAGAGACATCTTCTACAATCATCAACATATTTCAACCAATTTACACAAAATCTTAACAAATGATACACCTTCCTCACGAATAACTTTGTCTATTAGTGAAAACCGCATGAAAATTCGTTCAGTAATTTTCAGTTTATCGCGAACAGACTGACAGACAGACGCGGAGGGGCACTTTGTTTTATAATATGTAGTGATAAGCAACTCTAAACCCAATAGCCAGTTCGTTACAGCTATCTTACACTCTCCAATCCATCCTTATAAGCAATATAATTTTTCTTCCCTTCTTGCCTTTCTTTCCCTTTCAGTATACTCCCAATTTTCCCATTTTTAATTCCAAAAGTGCACGGTTACGGCAATAGGCTTGCTCTTCATTACATGAGTGGGACGAAATTATAGTTGACGAAATGTGGGTGTTTAATACAACTCTGCTTATTCCCTTTGGGGGATACAGGCGTTAGTGTATCTATGTACGTAACCCTAAAAATAAATATTTTACTCAGTTTCTGTCAAACACACGCATCAGACGACAAGCTGTCGAAAGGTCTTGGTTTCAAATAATTATATCATTTACGCGGCGCTGTGATTTCTGAATTCTAGACATTTTAGAATTTATTTTAGCTGGAAAGGTTAAAAGTCACATAAATCACCTCGCCAGACATTGGCTAAGTGAAAAATATAGATTTTTGCAAATTTTTATGTTAGAAAAGGAGTTAAGTGCAGAACCTTAAGTTCTATAAAAAAATCTATTGTTGGGTGAATGCTGTAGCACTGACAAATATCTACCCGTCGATCTCTGTCACGCAGCGGTAATATAAAAATAATAAATAGTTTTTGTTTTGTCGTAATTAAACTGCGATTGATAACACAAAAATAGATTTTTTTTTATTTCTTTCGCTTTAAAAGCACATTTTAAAGCATGGCACATTTTTAGAATAGGTCTACGTTTGGCCTCCACCTCGCCTGATGTTAAGCGTCGATGCGGCCGAAACCAGGTGGAGCACGCAGTCTGAGAGTCGGACATAAAGCGAATCGGACAATTTGAGAATAGGACATTTAGCGAATCAGACAATTTGAGAATAGGACATTATGCGAATCGGACGTTTTGCGAATAGAACAATATGCGAATCGGACCTTTTTTCTTACCGGGCGTTTTGCGAATCAGACATTGTGCGCCTGAACTCATTCGTCTGCCACGTCGGGGGTCGTGGGTTCGATATTTGCCCTGAGGGTAAATGTTTGTTTATATTATTACGCCTATTTACATTGGCCTTGGTGTTGCTACGCTTAGTTTGAGTCTAAAGAGCGATGTGTGGTATGTCACAGATTAATATTTATTTTATTTGTAAGAGATATATTTAGGGAAGTCCATACTCTCATAAACTATCTTATCAATCGCCAGCAAAGGTTCAAACAACACACTTATATCGAAGACTAGTACCACAGATAACATAATACTATACTAGTACTAGTACTATGTAGTAATATAGCCCATATTGATCAAATCAAATCAAATCAAAATCATTTATTTCAATTAAACCCATTATAGGTATTTTTGAATTGTCAGGAGTAGTAGTCAGTCAGACTAAGTCAGTCGTGAAGTTGGTTTGCCTGTTCCAATAAGTATATCATGTGCAGAAGAACAGGCAAGAAACTCCAAGAACAGTCTTCTTCAACATTTTTTTTTTTTATGGTATGGGGGCAAACGAGCAGACGGGTCACCTGATGGTAAATGACTACCGCCGCCCATGGGCACCTGCAACTCGAGAGTCACAAGTGCGTTGCCGCCCTTTAAGGTGGGAGGGGGGGAAGAGTTTGAAAAGGGGGGAGAGGGGAAGGACGGGAATAAGGGAAAGGGAAGGGTTAGGGCCTCCGGTAACCTCACTCACGCGGCGAAATGCAATGCAACGTTGCTTCACGGCCGGTTTTCTGTGAGGCCGTGGTAACGAGCGGAGTCGAGCCGGCCCAAACGTGCCGAAGCATGGCTCTCACACACATGTTTTTACAACTCTTTGGTTACATTGCTTATAAGCGCAAATTAAATGTGAGGACAATGTAACGTATTGTTCTTTCTAAACTATGAACAGTCGCGCAAACTACTACTGTATGTAAGTAATAACAGTTCAGAGATGATCAGCCCCAACCAACGGCACTCGTTCACGAGCATGACGCACGCGCCAGCCATCGTCCACTTCAACTATATCAAAAGGAGCCGAACGATTGATATTGATATTTCACACAAAATATAGTACAAAAATGGTCTTATATAATCTTAGTATCGTCTGTTTTACTAGTGCACAGCATGTTGATATACGATCTCCTAGTTTGGTCACTTAAATACTGAGGGCTAAAAAAGGAGATTAGAAATTCAGATTCGATAATATTCCAACGGTGTTGTGTGGCTGTTAGTTTGTCCCCTAAGACGTATAAAGATTAATTATAGTTAAAAAACAAAAACAAAAACGCGCTACAATAACAAACTGTACCCAAAAGTAGAAAAAAAAATTCTGATTGTAATTAATGGGGACCATTTTTACTATATTTTCATAAAAAAAAACAACTATTTTAGTATTTTGAAACTACAATTTGTTTTCTTATTTTTTAGTCTTGTATTGTCATCAGTCCTTGATACCTACGTGTGTAAATTTTCAAAGTAATCGGACGGCTTGAAGTTGGTGACAACTACGTTGCAAGTTTCCGTTATACATACATAGATATAAATACAGTTCAAGTTAATATGAAGCGTGTAAAAACAAACAGAACCAGCACTCACTATAATAATATTTCAAACTAGCAGTTCCCGTGCGGCTTTGCTCGCGTGTAAATATTTATATATTTTGCGCGGAACCCTAATTCTTTTTCCAAAATAAAAGTAGCCTAAGTTACTCTTTATGACACCAGCTATCTGCCAGTAAAACAAAAAGATAGACAGACAGACAAAGAATTTAAAAACTTATTTTTAGGCATTGGTATCGTGCAAATAACTGTATGAGCTTAAAAAACTATTATTTTGATATTTTTAATTTATTTATTTGTATTGTATATGTACTCATATATGTATAGATAAAATAAAGAAACAGTCAGTCGTAGGACTGTACGTCAGAAGTGAAAACATAACTTCACAATGTATTTGCATTTACACACACACACACATCTGTATATATATAACTAGGTTAAAAATAGAAAGTAGGTAAAAACATATCTAAATGCATACATAGGGTACACTGGAAGTCTCCTGGCCGCTCATATAATTGGAATTTCTAATGTTATATTTTTTAAATGTAAGAAACTCGGCTCCGTCTTACGAATTTTCGATCAGGTCACGTGTCCTGACGCGAGTTTAACATTTTTTTACCCATCCCAAAAAGTGCACAACGCCGCTAAAGAAGTTTTCACTTCAAAAAATTGCATCACGTTGTCTTCCTATAACTTATAGAACTTTCGAGAAGAAACAATCTTAATTTGCATGCTCCGGCGTAAATCCCACGTTAGTAATACAAACACATTTTGCACATTAATTCAATAGCTAAGAGGATAAAATACATTTTTTTAAAGTAGCTACTTTAACCTAAATAATGAAGGACAGACACGGATAATGTACGTTGACTTAATTATGTATTTATATGGGAATTAACGTGATGACTGAGTCAGCCTGTGACTACGGCCAGTGCAACCTGGTCAAAACGTCAGGCAATTTAGAGGTATGTTAATACCTATTTCGTGATGCCGGTAATTTCCGTATAACTACATAATTAAGTATATAATAGAACGCGAAAAGTTAGTATATACGTTGACTAGAATTACACTGATTTCGACGGCTCACTTCTCTTTTACAGGAGCAGCTCTCTGTTAACTCAATATTTGACTCTCACGAAGCGCTATTTCGACATGTGTTTCACTTACTTATGAAACAGCTTCGACATTGTTAGACAATAAACGAGTTTTTGAGCTTAATGTTTACTTCCTACCGAATCCTCAGCTGTATCCATCTTTGGTATTAAAAAACATAGTTGGTGTAGTAGTAATTAATGTAGTACCTCATCTCTTTCTTTATCTATATTAAAAGGAAACCTAGTGCCACATGTCAAAGACCAAGAACGGTTGATAATTTAAGACTCACCAAGGTAGGTTCTAACAAAGAAATTGCTTGAATTAAATCAACATACGCTATACGTTTTCCCACACAAGTATGAAATTAACATCATTTTTTGTTGAGCCATCCTTGACTATTGTGTGACACACATACATACATTATGTAATAACATAGTAATTGTTCGTGCTTAAGGTTTGAAGTCTGAAGAACAAATTATGTTTAAGTATTTTCAAAACAGTTTATAAAAAATAATACTATTTTATGAACTTCCAATGCAGTAGATGTAAGTTATTTTCATTTATTTTTATTTAACACTGCCCCACTGCTAAAGGTTGTAACGTGATGTTACAGCCTATAACCTTCCCCAATTAATGTTCTATCCAATCTAATTTTTTTTTACTTTGACTGATTGTTCAAGACATTAGCACGTTTAACCAAACAATCAAACGAAAAACCTCTTCAAGCTTTATTACACTTAACTAGCAACTCGCCCTGGCTTCGCACGGGCAGTAGAGACATCTTCAACAATCATCATCATATTTAAACCAATTTACACAAAACTTTAACAAATTATACACCTAAACCTTTCTCATGAATCATTCTGTCTATTGGTGAAAACCGCATGAAAATACGTTAAGTAGTTTTTCAGTTTATCGCGAACAGACAGACAGACAGACGCGGCGGGGGACTTTGTTTTATAACATGTAGTGATTATATTAGTATAGATAGCTTATAATCACATATTACAATATAATCTAATCCATCTATCTAATATTACTTGCAGTAAAGAGGTTTAGGGTTTGAACCTCATCCAGTAAAGTTCCGACAGGACTTAATTGGAGGGTTAAATATTAATTTAATGTTGCCATGGTCAGTCCCAGTGTTTAAATCATGTCACCGTTAGAAGATATGCTGATTTCGATAGACAATATGCAATAGAAGAACAGAAATAATTATTATTATTTAGTAAAACTTAAAAAATACGCTTTTATGTCAAAGCGAATCAGATTCGCTTTCTTGTTTGCCACCTTGGTTGTATAAAAAACTGGACAAGTGCGAGTCTAACTCACGCACTGAGGGTTCCGTAAGCAAACAAACTTATATCGGGGATCAATTCTCGAAGATTCTTGCGCGTTTTTTTCCGAAAGACAAATTTAACGTTGCAGTTCTAAAAATACTCACCCATACATTGATACACGATAAATTCAACTTTCCAATATATAAGCTTGTAAAAGTAATTGTAAGATATAAGTTGGTAATTACAAAAACTATTTTTTTAAATATAATTATAACAACAAATTAATACCTTTAATTTTTTTCTTTACTTGTGCTGTCAGACCTTGGTTCTTACCAAATTTCAAGATTCTAGGTCAATGGGAAGTACTCTATAGGCTTAGATTTACTTGCGAAATGCTTAATTTTATTAAAATCTAAGGCTCAATGGCCGTATCTTTTGATTGCGTTTACTTATAGCTTAATTTTTTTACAGCTTCAAGGGTCCGCTGACATAAGTATTTAATATTAATTTCAGCTTGATCATAAAAGGGTTCCTTTTTTCCTTTTGAGTAACGGAACCCTAAAATTATGATATCATAACATCAGATCATATAGCGCGTTTCGTAATATTTGTACCCCCTTGAAAGAACTTTTAATGTAAAAAGTTTTAATATGTATTGTAAAATTAGGTTTTTATACCGAAAGGATTTCTTCTACCTTGTACCTGATCAAACCAATAATGGTTATAACCAGCCCTAAAGCCTCCTCTTGCTATGAAGTAACGCTAGACAAAGATCATCTTAATCCTTAGGTAGTGGGGTTGGACTTCCCATATATATAGCGAATAGCCAGTTCGAGTTGCAGGTATGAGACCTTAATCTTCTCGAGCTATTTAAGTATCCTTGAATCGTCGACTGCACGGGTGGTGCATGATGCAATCTTTAAAGCGGTTGTCTCGCCACTGTGCAGCGCCGAGTGATGTGGGTTCAAAAACTAACATTTTTGTGATCCATAAATAGTTGTCCTGAGTCTGGATGCTACTTGTGCCCGTTATTTGAATGTTTGCAAATTCCCCGGATCATTTCTCGTTCTTTTTATTTCGGGGTCAAAAAATCTGGTCTATTGAATTAAACTGGAAATATTTGAATCCTTGTCGTTATGTCACGTGCTTGATTTAAATAAAATTGTCTTTAAGACATTTACCAACGATGAATTATATGTCAGCAAGAGAACAATTAAGGATGAAAAAGAACGAATATTCCCCCTACGACACAGGAATCATTCATACTACGGGGGAAAAAAACCATGCATATGAGCAATACCCATTTCCTTCGATTGCCTTCTTTTCTTACCTACCTTTGTCTTAAATTCAGGTTTGTCCCTTATTTCGTGAGTGGGACCAAATTATATTATAGTTGGCAGAATGTGGGTGTGTATTACACCTCTGCCCACCCCGTTGGTCATACAGGCGCGAGTGTATATATATCTTAATCCTTCAAAAATTATATAAGAATATTCACACTTATTCATATTAGACGTAATCTCAAAAATCCGGAACATGTCCCGTAAGCCGTGGCGCGGGAACATAAGATGTGGAACATGTGCCTATATGTTAAGTGGTACGCATTTGTATGCGTCCCTCGCCAACGGGCGGCTACCATGTTCCTGTGACCTTTGTTATAGGGCCGGTCTTAATGGAAGCGGACAGCGGAAGCGGTTGCTTGTTTTAGCAGCTCTATTTATAGCGACTAGGGTTAAGACTTCGGTAGGCGGTAGTTTATACTAGACCGGGTATACGGCTTCAGAACGAATCTAGAGCATGGAATACCGCCCGTCAAACTGGTTTTTATTTTACTGATGACTGTTACCGATCAGGGTTTAGGCTGGTAGGAAGTTTGTGTCTGACCATGCTCATACTTCAGAAGGATCCAGAGACAGTAAGAATCTGCTGATTAAAAATACTATGAAATGCCTGAGAGTGGCCCAAAACGTGAGTCAGGCCTGCCTACGTAGAACATTAGCCAGAAGCAGCAATTTCTAGGTGATATTATAGCCAAGCAACCTACTTACCCTCTGCCGGGAAAGCTTCATGTCATAATTTTTTCCGGAGTTTTGTTTTAATGTTCTGCTCTCGAAATGCATTCCGAGAGCAGAACGTGCACGTTTAATATTCGTATCACTTCTAGTACGTTAGTACTCTGACTCGAAGGCGAAGACCTTGTATGCGACAAGGTTTTTCTGTTTCTGTATGAGTACGTAAAAATATGAGTATTATGTAATATTACCTAACAGAGATCATCCAAAAGATATGCAGAGAGATTCATAGTAGCAACTTAACTGTGACTTCCATATTACAAGGGATTCATACTTAATTATTCAAACATAATTTGATATTAAATTATACTTTCTTTTTAAACTATCTTATAGAGATATTTTATTAGATTTGATGCAAACAAATGTTCAAATTTATATATTACAAGCAAATCGGACCTATTGTCTTTGACTTTTTTATATTTAAATTTCCTAACTTCTCCCGCTCCTCGCTAGGAATACCACCCCAGCCTTACACGATGTTAACCGCTTCAAATATGGTAGATTTACCTAAAATGTTTATCTGGACCAAGAATAGATATGCAATAGTTTAGTTAGGACGAAGGTGCTTCAAACTGAGGGCTCCTTGCGGAATACTAATATGACAAAACCTTTTTGTAGATAGTTTGTAGTACGTTATACGCGGTTTAATAATTCCGGATGGTTTTCAGGACCTCATGATGTAATTATTGAAAATTGTGTTTGGCGAAATGTTATGCTAATAAAACTTTTATGTATTAATTAATAATTAGTACCCGTTCTCCGTAGTTTAACCTGCGTTGATGGTCACTGCTCCGCACTGAAGATGATACAAGCTAAACGGTTTTATTGTAAAGAAACATAATAATGATAGTGTACTTAAAGCTGTACTAAGTACTAAAAAAACTGTCAGTCGTAGGACCGCACGTCAGAAGTGGAAACATAACTTACATATATACACATACACACACATCTGAATATTATCTAAGCGTGACGGTTACGCGAGTTCAGTGCTTTTTCTCCATACCTACCAAAAGTGCCCAACGTGCCTCAAGAAGTTTTCACTTCAATAATTCGGAAATAAAATCGTGAAATCGTGGGCGTAGCGTAATCTGAGTAAATATGTAATGTATGCTACACCCCACGACGAGACAGACATACAGATACACCTGTGTGTCTGTCTGTGGCATCATAACTCCTAAACCAATGGACCGATTTTTATTTAGTTTTATTTTTGTTTGAAATGTGACTTGACCAAGATGGTTCCTAGCTATAACTCAAGAAAATATGTTCAGCTCTTTCTAATCGAAGAAATGATGTTTTTGAGTTAGTTTTAAATTTTAAATTTATATTTGTGATGTATAAAATGTGAAATAAAGGCGCTGCTAATATTATATAGATCCCTAAGAATAAATAATTCGTGATGGTGCTAGATGCAATAAATTTTAATTCAAGGGTATTTCTTGTCTAGAAAAAAAATCACGATCGAAATCACGCCATTCACGCCAACAGAATTATATTAAAATTTTGCAGCACGGTTGTTGCATGGTAGTGAATGACTAAGTCATTTTATACCACCATTAAACTAATTGCTATGAATCATGTATTGTGTCTGTGACCTTATTTTTTATGCAACTAAGTTGACAGATTACTTACAATATATTATAACACTCACACCTCTGTATCGCACAATTAAATATCCATATTTTGCGAACTATAATTTTGGTCCCACCCATGTAATAGTGGCGCCGGCAAGCCTATGGCCGCCAACCAGGCAGTTTGGGAATCAAAGATGGGAAAATTGGGAGTATGTTGAATGGGAAAATTGGGATATTGTTTATACGGATGGATTGGGAAGTATAAGCGATAGCTCGAGCAGGTCAGGGGCGTATACCAACTCAAACTGGTTGTTGCCGGGAAGTGAGAAACTTCGTGGGGTCAATTGTGAAGTGCGCTATAATTTAGCTGTGTTACATTATACAAAGTGTTACAAAAATATGTGTTCACATTTTAGGAGTGTTATGTGTATCCGAAAAATTCTTGATTTAGTTTATATTTTTGACTGTATTTTTTTTTATATTTGTTACCTCAGAACTTTCGACTGGGTGAACCGATTTTGATGATTCTTTTTTTATTTGAAAGCTGGTGCTTCCCGTGTGGTCTCATTTCGTCCAGTTCCGACTATAGCGTCCATGAGAAAACCCTAAAAGTCTTTTATGGAATAGTTTTTTTCAAGTCGATTTTTTTAACGAATTATTGGATAATGATTTTCCTGGTCCTACACCAGGAAAAGCATTATCCGTACGTCTAAACAACATATTATAACCACTTTTAATGTCAATGTCAAAGATTTTTTGTATTTCTAATTATTTCGTAAAAATCCAGACATTCCATCATCATCCTTAGTATTAAATACCTATCGTATTATTTATGTCAGGCCTCTCTCTTACGATATTATTATCGTGATCGGTCACATTTCAAGTTCAATGTGTCAGTTTATAAATAAGATTTTCACGAATTTTCATTATGCTTTTTTTCACCACGCTTTAAGTCATTCACGGGGTCTACTATCAGACTCTAAAATATGATCATATTTTACTGTAACATTCTGTATTTTATGACGAAGTTTTTTTCAAATAGTTGTGCACTTGGAAACAAACGAAGTTCATAAATACTTGCACAAATATCCTTACTTTATATAATCACACACTTCGACATCCATTAAACAACAGAACTTTTCTGCTATATTTTGTTCTATCTGTTTATAATACTAAGGTCTATGGAAAATGTTTTATTCAAGGAAAAAAATGGTGAATTATAGATGGGACGTATCCACCTTGACAATGGTGAGAGGAAACGGACATACACTCTCATTTTTAAAACATTAACTCGGATATGACTGTCTTGTTGACTGATGATCGGAGACACTAATCCAAGACTCTTTTTGAACAGGACTATTGTTCTGTTTGTTTTAATATGATTTTCAATTAATGAACCATTTATGTGGTCATATTTATCCTGGGCGGAAACACCAGAGGGCTCGTGGCTAAGTGGTAACCGATTAGGTTAGCCCATTGCAAGGTTAAGTATGAGTAATACTAGCCAGGTGGGTCTTACAACATCTGTGGCATTCGTTACGGGATGTTGGAGTCCTAAGAAGTCCCACAACAACCAACTTGGGTTGTGGAGGTCTGAACTTCTGAAGGCAGTCGCTTCACGTAAATTATCGAAGTTCGGCCGTTTCGTAGTTAGATTGAAAGCCGACCCAGCTTCGTCGAATAAAAAAAATATTGTAGGTATTATAATCCTATTAAAATTTTGCAATAGACCCCAAGAAAATATTAAGATTCAACCTTTTCTTTCATTACAAAACATTAGTATCCGAACTACTAATCCCATCAACGTTCCTGCTGATGCTTTAAGAAAGTTAAACTGTCTAGGTCTAGCAATCCGTAACAAAAAATCAGAAGTAGTTAAATAGTCAGAAATACATTATTGATCCACTCGCGCTTTTATTTTTGCTGAGGAGCAGTCCCGAGTATGCAGGAGGCAAAATATCCAAAAAAAGTGAAGACCTTTAAAAAAAAAGAGTGCACAACAGGACTCATAACACTTAAAATGTCCTAAGTGAGCTATGTTTGTTTCAAATGCATGGCTTTCCGAACTATCAATACAAATAAATAAAATTAAAGTGTCAGTTTTAATGTCAAAATAATAGTTTTTATGCTCATACAGTTATATGCACGATACCTATGCCAAAAAGTCAGTTTTTAACATTTTTGTCTATCTGTCTGTTTGTTCTGGCCAATCTCTTTAACGGGTGGAACGATTTTCACGGGACTTTCACTGGTAGATAGCTGGTGTTATATGGAGTAACTTAGGCTACTTTTATTTTAGAAAAAAAAATTGGGTTCAAGTTAAATTACACGTGAGCGAAGCCACGCGGTAACTGCTAGTTATACATATAAAAGCAACTATGCCGATCTGTCTGTTATGTCACGATTGAAGTTTTCAACAAATTAAAACATTTTTTTATACAACTGTACTAATAACTAGGCAACTAGGCAGTTTGATTCCTACATGAGGCAATTCGTCAAGTAAATCGCAGATAACCATTTTCAATGGGTGTACCATCTGTCCGTTTCTTGTATGTTTGTTTGGGCAACATGAGATATTTCTCAATTGCAAGATGTGTCTAAGCCAACAATATGCAAAAAAACAATCATTTTGACTGGCCTGTCGGTCTAATCGTTAGTGATTCTGACTGCTGTTCCAGAGGACGTGGGTTCGTTTCCCACCCAGGACAAGTAATTGTGTGATGAGCACGATAATTTGTTCGACGATCATATTCTAATTAGTAATTTAAAAGTATGTTTATCAGCAGTCTGGTTGCCATAGTACAGGCTCTGCATATAAGATATGTACCGAACTTGGGACTAATCCCGATAATATTTACATAGTACCTTTTTTGGTTACCCGACGACGTTTCGATCGAATTGTACCGATCGTGGTCACAGGTAGACTCAACCTGTGACCACGATCGCTATTGTACCTCGTTACACATCTAATATGTATCTAATATGTGTATACTTGTAAGAAAGCATCGAGAAAGTTTAAAAACAATTAGGCTCTGCATAGTTAAAGATTAGGCGGCCGTGTGTGAGGTGTGTACAGTTATAGTATATAGATTATCTCGGTTGGAAACGCCATCGAACGTACATACATATATTGTATGTTCTCAAATTCAAACAATATGTAAAGAACTGCATCTAATGCACTGGGCGAGGCGATTAGACGCAGTCTACTTGTGTAGAGTAGCCACGCCCTTCCATATCAAGTCTTGATGTAGCTTTGAATCATAGCTATTTGTTTAGGTCAGTATTCGTGTTCCGCTGTGGCAACTATCGGTTTTTCGCACACATAAGTGACCTTGAAAAAGAAATAATAATCACTCAAGCCTGCATGATGCCATGCTGATAAACATATTTCTAAATACATACATATCATTACATATTATAAGACAAAGTGCCTGGCCGTGTCAGAACGGATTTTCATGCGATGTTCACTAATAGACAGAGTGATTCTTGAGGAAGGCTTAGGTGTATAATTTGTTAAAATTTTGTGTAAATTGATTGAAATATGATGATGATTCTTGAAGATGTCTCTACCCGTACTCGTATCCGTGTGAAGCCGGGGCGGGTTGCTAGTTACAGATAAATTACACCCGTACACAGAACAAATGATCATGCTCATCACACAATTATTTGTCCTGGGTGGGAATCGGACCAACGACCTCTGGCTCAGCAGTCAGGATCATTAACCATTAGGCCAACTGGCCAGTCCCATATTTTCACAAATTTTTCTAAATATTAAATAGCCATGAATGTATTACATACACTTCCTATAACACTGGTCTTTCTGAAGATGACGGAAATCAACTTCATCATCTTATATATAAAACATTAACTACAACGTGTTTGTACTGACTTGGCGTGTGAGTTTCCTTTCATTGTTATCACTGCCATTAATATGACGAAGCACATTAAGATTTACATAAATAGACTGTTGGTTAAATAAGAGCTTATCTTAAGATTTTAGGAATTTTTAGATAATAACAGACGCATGGGTTACAACAAACGATGTATAAAAGATGGTGCTTCATTCAGATAATATTACCTTTTTTTTAATGGCATAGGGGTAAACGAGCAGACGGGTCACCTGATGGTAAATGGCTACCGCCGCCCATTGGCACCTGTAACTCAAGAGTCACAAGTGCGTTGCCGCCCTTTAAGGTGGGAGTAGGAGAAGAGGGGGAGAGGGGGAAGAGTGGGAAGAAGGGAGAGGGGAAGGACGGGAATAAGAGAGAGGGAAGGGTTAGGGCCTCCGGTAACCTCACTCACGCGGTGAAATGCAATGCAAGCATTGCTTCACTGCCGGTTTTCTGTGAGGCCGTGGAGCGGAGTCGAGCTGGCCCATACGTGCTGAAGCATGGCTCTCCCACGTAAAAGAATATTATTGGATATATTTCCGCAGTTCTCACTGCTTCTACGAAAAGAATTATAAATCACAGTTTAAAATACCTATAATATTTATTTTGCTGTTAAAGCTTTAATTTATTTAATAAATAAAAACAGACAGATAGAGCTAATATAAAGCGTGTATGAATATGGTGCAAGTTTCGTTCTTCCTTCTCACTTGTTTTCACAACAATAATAAATATTTATATGTGTAATATTAACTTTTTTCTGGACGAAGTCACTGTAAGGAATTAAGCCTAATTATTATTACTAGTGGTGGCCCAGCAGTAGGAGGTACGAGGACAAAATCTTTCTTAACTGGTTTATCTTTACATATTTATACAGAGTGTTTACAGCAAGATATGGCCAAATTTAGGAATTTTATGTTTCGCCGACAAATAGTGGATTTTGCTTGAAAAAAAAGGACTTTGTAAAAAAGTTTTTTCAGTAATTTTAATTTTCCAAAATAAGTCATTCCAAAAAACAATACCAGATTCCACTCCATCTACTAAGATTCCCCGCTTAATTCCTATGGGTAATCAAGTGGATATACTGTTGTTTTACTATATTATTTAATTACTATTGTAGATGTAAAAGTTTGGATAGGATATGTAGATGCTTATTACTCAATCGCGCCAGTACGGCTGAACAAATCTAGATGAAATTTGGCACACGGATAGATTATACTCAATACTTTATTGCGTTTCACAATGTGTATTTAGGTGGTATTGCTTAGATTAAATGAGTCATTGTGAACCCTGTCGGGCACAGCAAAGTAGGAGAGAGGATAATACCTATTATATTTTTATATTATTAAGAATATTTATTTTATTATAGTCTGGAATAGCACATGCCTATTTATCCCGGAATTTTTTACAGTTCCCGTTGGAAAGATTAAAATTCGACGTGAACGAACAACATATGAATTTAAATTCCAGTATTATTGTAAACTCAAGACAAATCGTTTCCATTTGATGACATGTAAAAATAAGCATTACCGACGACCCAAGACAACCTCAATTGTTTTCACCTTCGCACCACTGACAGAATCTAGTCAAGAATAGAATTGTCTGTAATGAGCAGGATACGACTATTGCGGCAACAGATGTACAGACCTATTAATATTTCTGTAAGGATTAGACTACACATGATGAAATATAAGAGACTTGTGATTGAGCATTCGATTAGCATGATAAAATAAAATTGTTATGACTCATAACTCAGTCCACGAGGTTCAAAAGCAAGAAATACTTGGCGAGATTTAAAGTCAAGCTTTCTTAAAGTTGCTTAAGTAAGTTGGAGAAAGATATTAAATCGACTTCCTTCTGAAAAGGAAGGAAGAACACCGAGGACAAGCCACTAAACTTATTAAGACCTTTTGCTAATAACTAAGGGTTGTCTTCGCACTCATATCATCACTACATATTATAAAACAAAGTCGCCCACCGCGTCTGTCTGTCTGTTTGCGATAAACTTAAAAACTACTGAACAGATTTTCACGTGGTTTTCACCAAAAGATAGAACGATCCATGAGGAACGTTTAGGTATATAATTTGTTAAGGTTTTGTTTAAATTGGTAGAAATATGATGATGATTGTTGAAGATGTCACTGCTACTTGCTGCTAGTTAGTATCTAATAAATTTAAATCTTTTGGAGTTAACTAACTATAACTTTATTGATTGTAGTGGATAATATTTGATAGAAATATTGGTATTACGACTAAAGATTGCTAAATAATTTACTATCATTCGTAGCGACAAAACACGTGTCGAAGTATCACTTTATGCACGTATTACGGCTTTGCAGTCAGCCACACCTGGTACGCAGCTGTTGAGTGTGTTCAATTTGCTCTCCCTGTCTGAGGCAATTAGCCGAGTGAAGAAATCCGAGCTCTCTAACAATCTAATCAATTATTGGGGAATCTGTTTTAAATTAGGTTCTGTGATTGGCAGTCAGGGAGGTACTGCGCCCTTTACGTCGTCTAAGTCATGTCACATTGAAGTAATAAAACCAAGCATTCAAACCAATACCCAGTCCTACATTTATGGACGTGCGATATTTAGCTCAGCTACCATTAACCTAGTTGATTTGAGCACAGAGCGATAAGCTGTCGCGAATTGCCTCCACAAAGTACGTAATCTTCAACATGAACGCCTTATAACATAATATGCTGTACTTGTCCTTATTCATAACTTACACAACCAATTTTTGTATATTCTGTTGACTGTATACAAAAGGCAGCAAATTAGAAAGCAAAAACTTCGTATTACCACAATATTTATGATGCTATTGCTATAGGAAAGACTTCTGTTTTCTGCAGTAATGTCGCCGAAATGACCTTGCGTAATGCATGTGACATGTAGACAAAGAACACATGTTAGTTTCTGATGGAGGTAAGTCCGTCGTTCACAGAGATTTTATTAAAATACAATACATGCGTCCTGTCTGCAACATGAACTACATAGAAATCACGAAAACCAGAGCATCTGATACGACTCTGTTAAAAACTTTGCTGGACTGCACAACACAACCACGGAAAGATTTCTGCCACCCATTAAAGCGCACCACTAGTATTATGTACCTCATTACCATCATTCATAATATTGTACATGGTATGAAAAAATTAAAGCGTCAGCTCTCAAACTTGTTTTCTTTTTTATTCAACTAAGAGGTGATGTAATCCGTAACCGATGCCTATAAATTCACAGTTTGTACGAGTATACCCACTGCAACCGCCATACCAAAACCATACTGTTTTTACGAACCAATTTTGTTTAGAGTATAGGCTAGTACCTTGAATGTAAAGGTTTCTTTAGAATCATTCTACATATAAATGTCCGTTGATAGTGTAGGCGTTTTTTATGGAATGGCGCTGCGGTCGACAATAACGGGTCGCTGACGTCAGCAATTGTAAGCTCGTGCGGAAACTACTGATTGGAGTGTTTTTTCTTCTTTTTCACAACTAGTATAAGAACTATTTGTTTGGTTCCGTGCTCTTGATTCCGCTATGGCTGTATATATTATGGTAACTGTACACCACGCGTAGGACTTCAAATTTAATATCACGCAAAGAAGTAAAAATTAGATGTCTGTCTGAAACAAATAAAATAATCCTTTTCATGATTTTCCCATGGATTCTAACATCAATCTTATGATATAGTAAAATTTTATGTTTTGTCATAAGAGATATCCTCACACGAATGTTATCTTAATGAATTACAACTGAAGTTAATATAACAGTTTTATTAACATTGCGGAAATATAGCTTAATCATCGCATGATTCCTGTACTTCGAAGAAACCTACAAAATGTGTCATTATTAGACACAATGACACCCAAAAAAATATATATTTCTAAGCACATGAGAAAATAAAGCAAACTTCTTTGTCACAGGAAATGCTTACCTTATCTTCTTCACTGTCGAGAATACATGCCACTAAAAGAATCTAAATCTACTTTTCTCCTACATACATCGTTATTTTTATTACCAAGATACTTAGATCCGATTCAATAAAGTATTTTTTTCGCTGACTAAATTCTAAAAACTAACGAGACTAACAACACGGTGGGACGGGCGTAAATTGCGTTTGCCGCCAATTTTACGATCCGCCATGACAGTTGCCTTGACAGCTGTCAACGTCACGCACAGTCCAAGCGTGTTCGAGAATTTTACGGATAAGGATTTAATTTGTTAGAAATAAGTATTAGAATTGAAAATTTAAAATATTTAATTAGAATTTAGTGATGTTGATATTATTTTTCTAAATCCTGCTTCTACCGCTTATCAACCGTAGTCCTGAACGGCCACGGATTGAAAAGTTGCTACTGAATACCTTGCCGCCAACTCCAGAAAATCTGACTTTTTACAGCCACGAATAGCTTCTGTTTTGTTATTCTGGATAAGAACAGGAGTTGGACCGATTGGAGGCCAAAAAGCAGTCTATAACTGCCACCAGCAGAATATTAAAGTAGTCGAAAGTAGATTTAAGAAAGAAAAATTTAGAAGTGCTCAAGAGGAGATTTTCTGACAAAACTACGAAGTAAGTATTATTTAACTGCGACAACACAAACTCCTACGGCGTAGTATTATCTGAATGTATAAAACTTAATCATTACACCCAGAGCAGAAGGCGTACTTGCGAAAGTTTTTGATTTGACTTACAAAAATCAGTAAAGTTCTTTTGATTTTACCAACGACTGGGTGGTTTAAGTGGTTGTCTTCGATTCCTACATGTATGTTATTAAAAAAATGTCATCATATAGTCAAAAAAATGATTATATTACTATAAACTGCAATGATATTTCTTTTGTAGAGAACGAATTGAACTTAAAAAGCTTTTTGGACCAAAATCTCTGCAAAAGAGCACGGTTAGCTGGCACTAACAGCGCGAGTTTAGTTCTGGTACTAAATATCACCGCACGTGCTCCATGGTGATTCGGGCTTTGCTAGCTTAGTGGCACGAATGGAGAAGACATTTATTTAATAAAGTTGTACGGAATCATAAGAATGTGTCGCGTAAATCCTCTCATAACTTGATATATATTCTGACAATAATCAGGAACTTATATAAAAGTTACTACGTATTACTTTACTATAAATTCCTATTAATATATTTTCTACAATTTACTCTATAGTTAATAATAGTTTGAAAACAACTTTTAGTTAACATTGAATAAAACTCCAAGAGGAAGCGACGATACAGAATAATTACAAGTTGCGTGTCAATTTGAAACGGTAATTAATACTCTTCCGGTACGAAGCCGTGAAATGTTGAATTTGTACACTGTTCATACTAATTTTTGCTTTAAGTTAATATATTGCGAATTGGCCGATTAAAGTGAAAGTATTTGTTATGTAACCTTAATTAATATTTATAGACAGACACATTTGCAATGAAAAATAAAAACTTGAAATAAAAATTGTACTGCGTTTATGGTCGAAGCGTGATATTACATAGCCTATCAGCATCCTTAGAATGCCTTTTCTAATACAAAAAAGAATTATTTAAATATGACTTACAGTTTCAGAGATTAGCGCGTTTAAACAAACAAACAAAAAACTCATCAGCTTCATTATACTAGTACTAATTCCCCGCAGTTCTGCCTCAGTTTATGGTCACTGCCCCTCTCATAGGGGTCGAAGCTTGATGTTACATAGGCTATTAAAGTCCTTAATGAATACTCTATAATCTAACACAAAAATAATTATTTAAGACTGACTTGATATTTCCAAAGATTAGCGTTATCACTACATATTATAAAACAAAGTCCCCCGCCGCGTCTGTCTGTCTGTCTGTTCGCGATAAACTGAAAAACTACTGAACGGATTTTCATGCGATTTTCACTAATAAACAGAGTGATTCATGAGGAAGGTTTTGGTATATAATTTGTACCCGTGCGAAGCCGGGGCGGGTTGCTAGTAGTTTATAAAACGGCAAATCGAAGATCACTAAACCTGCCAGCATACATGACTATGCCACTAAGATTGGCTGGCTTTAACAAAATTATATAACAGCTTGATAAACCATTCTAAACCTTACTGCGTTTAAATAAGAACTACAAAACTCCAGATATAATTTTGTAAAAATATGTCCGAATGAAAAATGTTCCTATATTTTAAATTTGAATTTTGGATTTGGAACTGTGTCAATCGTTTTCACGCCCGTCTAATTTCAAAGATAAGAATCTCATTTTGATACATTGCCGTTTCTATATCGGTAGGTTTGGCGAGCTTTGCTTTTATAACGGCAATGTTTAAATACTTGTCCTTTTTTAACGTTCACATAGTTAAGTATTAGTGGAGCTAAACACAATCAAAAGTTATCATTCTCCAAACTTCGAATACCATTGACCGTATAATGTCATCATAATATTGTTAAGAACGGTGATAGCTGAGTTGTTAAAACTAGGGGTTGTGTGTTGGATATTCACAAAATACTACCGAGAATCGCCGAACAGATGTACTTTCATCTATCTGCTGTTACCACAAAAATACCGCATAATGATAAACGTAAAGGTTTGAAGGTATCTAATCCTTTGAATTTAAAAGTCACAAGAGTCACAAGTGCTTTGCCGGCCTTTAAGATGGGAGAATGGGAAGAGGGGGAGAAGGAAGGGGAGGGTTAGGGCCTCCGGTAACCTCAGTCACTCGGTAAAAAGCAATGCAATCATTGCTTCACTGCCGGTTTGTTGTGAGGCCATGGTATTACTTCAGTAGAGCAGTATGATTCTGTGATCTGAGAGCCGGCTCATACGTGCCGAAGCATGGCTCTCCCACTATTTTTTAAACATCACACGTTTATACATCGATAATAATTAAAGCAATTTTTTTTTTGTTTTTGTTTTGTTTAAAGATTACTAGTAACGTAGGTCACACATTACTAGTAATCTCGTTAATCCCTCCAGCTAAGCTTAACGCTTGTGTTAGGAGTGGGTTTACGACGGTAGTGCACTGGGTGGGGTTCGAACCCGAAACCACATGATCGCAAGTCCGACGCCTTAGCCATTACGCTACCGCCGCTTAGATAAAAAATCTGTAGCTATACCTGTATTTGCAATGACTTTGTGCGTTTCGAAAGGCTGTTTGTTATGTTTCAGACGTGAATTTCAATCTGAAGTGTATGAGGAAAAAGAATGAATGGAAAATAAATTGCTTTTTCGCATAAAATGTTGTATTAAAGGAAATACTTTTTTCTTTTAAAAGACAACTCCCGCATTAGGAATTACTCCTGTGTCGCGGGGGACTTTACAAACATACAAAGAACGGACACAAAGAACACCCAGACTCGGGTGGGAATCGAAACCACGGCCTAAGGCATAGCAGTCAGGGTCACTAACCACTAGGCCACCAGGCCAGTCAAGTCATACTCATACTTATTTGTGCTTTGACTATATTCTAGTGAAAACTCAGCAATCTATATAATGTCATATTGTCTTCTGCCAATTGACTGGCCTATTGGTCTAGTGGTTAGTGAACCTGACTGTTGAGTCAGAGGTCTTGGGTTCAATTCAGACCCGGCATAAATAAGTGTGTGATGATGAGCATGATATTTTTTTCTGCCTGGGTGGGTATTTCTGTAATTTATTATTATTATTATTTAATTCATTTTATTTATTATGTAAGTTATTGTAAGTATGAATGTAGAAATATATAAATATGTTGCTTGCCTAGTTTGGACTGTGTCTGAGATGTGTCAAACAGTATCTAAGGTTATTGTTGTAATTATTAATATAATAATAATAACATTACACATCTCACACACGGCTGTCTAATCCCAAACTAGGCAAAGCCTATACTACGGTAACCACTTTTTACTGCTTATAAACACACTTATTTATTTCTAAAAACATACATATAACAGATAAATTACACCCATATACAGAACAAATGATCGTGCTCACACAATCATATTTGTCCTGGTTGGCAGTTGAACCCACGACCAGATCAGCAGTAAGGATCACTAACCACTAGACAAGCCGGCCTATCGGCCTACATATTTATTCTGTAAAAAAAATCTGTTTAGGTATAGTTTTTAAACAACATACATACATTTATAGTTATTCAAATCCCTTACACAGCGTCTAACGGAACAACCAACACACATACCAATATATAATAATCTGTTGGAGTGATCAACAGACACACAATAGTTGGAAATAGACGATATCTTCGATACTCAATGGTGCAAACCATTACCATTCAATTTCGGCTGAATGCTCGTGAATGCTGGGCCTTATTCGGGTGATTGTAAGTAATACGTCACTATAAGGCCTGGTTATATGGCGCTGGGCTTACAAATGGACAAGTGATTTTATACATTTACATTTTACAGTATTTAGGTACCATGTTAACCATGAAATATTTAATGAATAGGTACGACGAACGATGAGGTGGTGCTGGAGGAAGTTGCTGCGAATATCCTGGACAGCTCACGGGGAAAGAAAGATTGATGGTTATGATGGTCGACCCAAGTCCGCTCCATCCTCAACACCATGGCTCTACACACAGCCTAAGACACCGACACCGTGACGTCCGTTCCCGGCCGTTTCCACACTTGCCGAAGTAACCGTGTCCGGCAAGCACCTGGGTCATCCGGAAGGTGAGGGCGCCGTGTCCTCTCTCCAGCTACTCTTATAGGACGGGTCTTACCGCCGCTATAGCGGTGTACCCCATATGTATGTATTTTATCTAAGTATGATTATCTGTGTTCTATAATCCATAGTACGAGGTATGCTTAAGTGAGTTTAGAAAGGGCTGTGTTATTTGTCCCAGAAATTATTACATATTATATTATCAGAACTATAATGTAGAAGGCGTAATTGATTAGTCATTAAATGCGCACTGATATCGTGACACAATGTTGCAGATTTTCGTATAATTGTGAGTCATGAGCGATCTTTTCGCATAATTTCCTCTTTTCTTTACACTTATCAACATCATAATCTTCTTGCCCTTTTGGTCGAAACGTCGGGTAACTAAAAATGCATAGTACCTTATAAATATTATCGCGATTAAGTCCTCTTTTTACTTTTAATATGATTGATATCTTTCTGAATGGCTGTTCAACGCAAGAATTAACTAGCAAGTCAGTACCTATATATCGAATTAGTTAACAGAGCTGTCAAATTTTACTGCAAAATCTTATGTCAAATGCCATTTGAATGTTCATTGAAATTGATCATTTATTAGTAAATTATTCTTCGATCAACGTTTCACAAACTCGAACTGATTTGACAGCGCTGTTAACTTGACAGCTCTGTTAGTTCAACAATATTTCGATTAGCCTTTCAGAAATCGGGTGTAAATTAAAAATCAAATCATAGTTTACCTTATTAAAACAAGTGAATACACAAAAGACACTATAGGCATTCAGATATCACTTTTAAAAATATTCTAGAATCTCTCAAATAGATAACCATTTGAATAATAAAAGAATCTAAGCGCATTTAATAACCTGTGTACATTAGCGCCGATTTTAACATAAAAAAATGGCGCATTGCATTGCAGCATTGCTTGCATTAATTAACTTATGATTCATAATGCTTACTTATTCTCAAGAATTGTAAGCGCCATAATACAGCCTTATAAAGTATACTTGAAAGGTATTTTGTTAGTCATACTATTTACTCGGGGAAGGTGACCTTTGAGAGTTATCAGAAATGTTAAGATCTTTAATTAATCACAGGCACATTATCTAGATAACCTATAAGAATCGTACATTCTTTCGCATAGCATCCAGCTATACACTAGTGTAGTGAAGGATTTCTTACATTCTTTGAATTAGCTTGACTTACACCCGCTATAATGTTACTAGTTGTAATAATTAACTAAAATAGGTAGAACACAGTAGAGTTAATGTGAATATAAGTTGCCATGGTATAATTCACAAAGTTCAATATAGAGAGCCAGGTAATTCAATCCGTCGTATCGTCAAAGTACAAAGCCGAAATCTTTTTCCAAGCGAGGATTAGTGTTGCTAGGTAAAAAGGTAAGCGGTACGACATGTTTGTAGGAGAAACATTACGATTTTTTACTGTACATATATGCATCCTACTAATATTATAAACGTGAAAGTTTGTGAGTATGGATGCATCAATGTTTGTTACTCTTTCACGCAAAAACTACTCAACCGATTGCGATGAAACTTGGTATGTAGATAGCTGGAGACCTGGGTTAACATATAGGCTACTTTTTATTTCAATATTCCCACAGGATCGGGACTTGTGAACCCGCGGGGCGCAGCTAGTTATTTACATACATCGCCTCTTTATGGAAATTGTAAATCTTACTTGTCATAGTAAAACAACAATAGGTTACATTTTGTACAATATTCCAAATAACATGAATACATATACCAATAATATTCCCAATAACATTTTGGGAGAGCCATGCTTCGGCACGTATGGGCCGGCTTGACTCCCCTCGATACCACGGCCGGATTGCTTTGCATTTTGCCGCGAGAGTGAGGTTACCGGAGGCCCTAATTTTCCCTCTCCCCTATTCCTGACCTTCCCCTCTCCCACTCTTCCCCCCCTTCCCCTCTTCGCTTACTCCCATCTTAAAGCTCTCGAGTTACAAGTGCCCATGGGCGGTGGTTGTAATTTACCATCAGGTGCAAACGAGCAGATGGGTCCATCTGCTCGTTTGCCCCCTAAACCATAAAAAAAACATATTAGCCGATTCATCTCAGTTCTGTGGCGACTACCAACACATACACCAATAAACGATTGCAATTATTTGCAATCCTATCTTCTAGGAATCCTTCATTATACAAAGTAGTCAATGCGACTGCGGTCGGTATATGTTACTGGCATATATATATATATATATATATTTATTTATGATATTCAGTGAGTTTTGTATACTGAAACACTAATTATGTATACTAATGTATAATACATTGGTATACATAATTATGGTTTGAATAAATGATGCAACAAAGAAAGTGTTCTCGTTTTCAGCTCAAATTAATAAAGACCTGAAAGAAATTACGTTCATATTTTTTCTAAATTTGTCGTCAAATTAAAGATTAAAAGTAAATAATTTGACAATAGCAATGTACGATGTCACAAGGTCCTATTTCATACAACGTCACGCTACGACCATTAGGAGATGAGCTGTGGCCATAAACGCAATTAAACTGGTATTAGCGATTATCAATTCACTGTGCACTGTGCACTACTTTAAAATTAATTTTGATATAATTCAATGTCGGCATTAAAACCGCAGTTACGTTTATCAGAACTTAAAATAACTTAATTAGGCGTACTGGCGTCAATCTTACAGTAATACGAACTCAAATGATTATAAAGACATACTATTGAATCAAAGAATGACGTCTTTTGCAATTCATTTACATCATTCCACGACAGTTTGATAAAAAATAGTATTCCATTATAGCTAAGTAACTCCGTAATTATCTGACTGTGGTTTACTGTTTATACCTTTACTTATTCGTAATTTGTTCATAATAATATTTATTGTGTTCAAGTGTATTTCTGTGATACCCGAATAGTTTTGGGACCGACAGAGGTCCTCTATCGTGGGGTAGGTAAAGCGACCTGTCAGGGTTTCGGGACCTGTCGGTATCAGGCACCACTTTATGGGAAGTACAAATTTGAGTGTACAACGTTGTTTATTTATCAATTCTAAAATAATTAAGTTATTATAATATAATCGCGTAGGGTACTGTTAGCTGATTGACTTTTGACCGATGTTATTTTTTTAACGAAACGAAACGATGTTTTGTGTGTGAAGGATTTACCTATATGTAAGAAAAACATGTAATTTATTTCTGTAACAAAGTAAAATGTTCCGAAACCTTTTTAATATCGTTTTTTACATTTAGCAATTTTTTTTTTATTTTCCTTCTCTTCTAGATGCCAAGGACACAATTTCGCATCATGTCAATCCACCCTAATATAGGGATTACTTGTAATACGTCACTGCTGGCGGTTGCGTTAACCATGACGCTTGTCGATCAACTGCCAACAAAACGAGATTTTATTCTTATACGGAAACCATTACAGTTTTTCTTCAAAAACAAAAATATTTGTTAATACTGTTGATACTCAAACAGTAATGTATACTAAAGTTAGCTGTAGAGTCGGTAGGTATTTTATTGTATTGTGAATTTCCTTTTATGGGAGGAAAGTTAATTTTATCTAGGCTTGCATTGTTATTTTGTTGTTTACTACAAGTAATATGTTGAGATTACAAACGGAATGAAGAAATAAACTTGTACGATCACGGTTCTCGGATTATTTTCAGTTGAGATTTTGTATTTCTTTGACGGGCTAGTATTTTATCTTGTGTCTTTGATGCCTGATGGACTTGTATTAAAATATAGTCGAGAGATAGTCTGCTAACCGGGCGACGGATAACTGCACGCTGTTACCATTTGACGTAAATAGGGACCAATGTCGTGGTTTTGATTCCCGCGCATATAATATGTACGTATTTATTTACAAAATTAAATATGCATTTAAAATTTTAACTCCCAAACCTTAATTTTCAGTACTATTACAAAGACAATATACCATAAAACGTTTGGTAGTTAAACCATCGCAATCATCCATTTTGTTTTCCGCCATCTTGCGACGATAACGCGTTTGGCGCGAAACGACCATATAGATGCGTACTTTTATAGTTCTATTAGGATTTTCCGGCGATACTTTATTGCAAGTAGAATTTAGACTGAATGGTTGTTTAGACTTCAAAGTCAAGAAAATGAAAAGTAGATGTTAACAATACGGAAACAGTATCAGATCTATTAAGTCGTTTATTAAAAGTTTGTCGTTTGATAGGCCAGATTTTGAAGGCGTTTATGGCATGGCTTCAGCTCCCGTTGTTTTTTTTAGAAAACTGTTTGCAATGGTATCTAAACGAAATCTTTGCGAAAAGCAAGTAATGAATTGTAATATAGTATTATGCTGTGTAGTTTTAGGTTAAGGGGTTTGGTTTAGGTTGAATCTGATTTTAAGTCTAGTCTAGTGTAAGTCTACCGACCTAGACTGGGCTTCATTTTTTTCTATATGACGGTTAATTGATTGTTCGGTATTGAAACGTACTTAGGGAATTTAATATGAATTGCTAAGTTTTAGTCTCTTAAACTAAACTATTATTCAATAATTTAGAATCTCTTTGTGAAAATCTGTTTGAAAGGCGTATTTTCAGCTGTGAACGTCTCATTGGAACCATAGTGTTGATAATTATAACTCCTGGGTCTTGAATTGTGAAGTCAATAAATTATTAGTGTAGTTTTACTATCAGAGGAGAAACCAACTACACCAATAACTAGGAGTAACCGTTGTTTCAGCTGATAGTCCACAGTAAAACGGCTTCAGGTAATACTTTCCACCTTTTTGTAGGGTAGTAATGGATATTTTGTGTCCCTGGGAATCGCTATCAGCCATAAAAGTTTACGGAAACTTCCCCATTCTTGTAGGCCTTTAGGTATCTATGTCTATATCTCAAATTTAAGTGGCTGTGGTTTTCATTGTTGTACATACTCGTATGTGGAATGAAATTTGTGCAACGTACAAATGAACAGATTAAAAACTTTTCAGGATTCAGATAGGTGACCAAATCTCACAAAGTCGTTTGCAACGATCGCGATCCTACAAGATTGCAGGCATTTAATTTTTTTAAGCGGCCATTTTGTTTTCGAAGCCTTATCTTAGCAGATAACATAACAATATTGCATTCTGAAAAGGGGATTATGTATATAAGTCATAATAGAGCGTTTTCCATAGTATGATGTAGATATGAGAATAAGTTAATAAAGAAAAGAATTAGTTGAGTTACTTTAAAGGTAACACTGCCATGTCAGAAATACACCTAATTATAAAACCGGAGAGTTCTTTTTTGTTTACCGCGCTAATCGTTGAAACTACCTATCGGATTACAAAAGAAAGGGAAGAAAGTTATACTTAGTCCATTGTTTTATTTATTTTATTTAGGATAACTTACAAAACATACACTCATACAGAGTTTACAAACAAGTTTTACAGTAAATTGTGTGCTGACTATTATTTTACTCACAAATTGCCACGGCATGGTAAGGGACAGTTTCATCTAAGATTTAGTATTTTTTTTATCAAAGTACTTAATATTAACTAAACCTAAATTTACAGATTCTTTTACATATTAATAAAAAAATATCTTATATTAATTAAAACGTCTGTGAGAAATAACTATATGAGAGCGATATATTTTTACAACATACATAAAATTATACACAGTCATATACAAAACATACAGAACATGATCGAGATTACAGGAGATAGTGACGCATTAATTCTCAAGATACAGCAGGTCTAAACGCTGCAATAACTTTGCTTTTAAATGTTGGAAGACTGTTGGAGAAAATGTCTACATCAATTTCATGATTTTTCGTCATCTTGTTATACTGGCTTTGTTAGCAACAACCAGACCACTGTTTCTTTGTAAATTATCAAATTCACTAAATAGCAGTAACCGTGATATTGTTCGTACCTCGATCAATGCACAAGTCAGTTCATCATGTTACCGGTCCCTACTTAAAGTAATGCACTTTAAGCCCTATAGATACCCGACCAAGAGTCTCCATCTAGACTGTGATCTTTTAACAGTAAGAAATCTGTATATCTTACATGCCACGCTAAAATTACATAGAAAATTGCCATTTGACCCGCACATATTAAAAAAAAAAGACGTAAACATATGGTATCTCATGTTAACTGTGTTAAAACCTCGTATGCTCAACGACAATTTACCTGGCTATCGTCCTTTTTATATAACCAATTAAATAAAATCTAAAATATTTATCCACTGACAAATCGGAACTGTAAAATATCTTTGACAGCTTGGCTTAAGAATCAGAGCTACGATGAGATTGAATCTCTACTGACACCCATCTCCTAAATGATCAAATTTAGTAAAAAGACATAAAATAAAGAAATAAGTGTCTATATGTAGAATGTGTGTGCATGAATGTCAATGTATCTATATTATACTTATATTTGAGTATATATGTATGTGTAAATGTGTGTATGTATGTAAGTATATATATACTATTGTATTTGAGATTACATATGGGCATATACAAATTATAAACACTCCATGCAAGCACAGTGGTCAGTTCCGACTTTTGCCGGGCTACCGATCCCAAGTATATTTACGTAGGGCTGGAGCTTAACACCTACATTACACCAACCGCACACCACAACACACACACCCACACACAACACCTACACACACACACACACACACACACACACACCTAAACTTACAGACGTGTGCAAGGCATTAATAATTTGTTAGCCATATTATTAATAGGCACCTATATTATTAATTGTAATAAAGAAAAAAATAAAATAAAATGTAATATAATTATAGAAGAGCGGGGCCTCCTGACACAACGTTTTTCCATACTTAAAAGGAGGTCTCAGCAATTTTGATAAATGTTTAATAAGTTACTGAAATAAAACATTTTCAAAACTGAAATAAAACATTTCCAAAACATCATTTCGCTTATTTTATTTTACACACTAACTTCTAAACTTTCGCGTTCCATGATATAATTATATATTTACGATCACGAAGAGGGGGAAGAGTAGCAAGAGGGGAGAGGGGGATAGGGGAAGGACGGGAATAGGGGAGAGGGAAGGGCTAGGGCCTCCGGTAACCTCACTCACGCGGCGAAATGCAATCATTGCTTCACTGCCGGTTTTCTGTGAGGCTGTGGTATCGAGCGGAGTCGAGCAGGCCCATACGTGCCGATGCATGGCTCTCCCACGTAAGAATTGCCTGACGTTTCGACCAGGTTTCACTGGCTGACTGGCTCAGCGGTGCACGCACTCCGTCGTCGAGATCGTGAGGTAGAAGGTTCTTCATCCACCCGCACATTTTCGATATTTTTTGAAACACATTGAGCCGATCCTAATGAAAATTGTGAAAACGACGAGAAAATGATGATTATGTTTTTAAATTCTGTTACATTCTGTAACAAATTCATAAAACACAATTTTTTTTTATTATTAAACATAAAAAATCTTATTCCTTTTGCTAGAAACAAAAGTAACTAAATACCGGCAGCACGGATAATCATATGTCTGAATAAATATTGTAATAGTATACATAATATATACATACACTCACGCCTGCATCCCCGAAGAGGTAGGCAGAGGCGTATTAAACGCCCCCTTTTTGCCAACTATACCTATTATATTTGGTCCCATTCACGTAATAGGAGTTGGCCCCTAGTGAGTGGGACCAAATATAATGGGCCTATTGCCGTCAATCAGACTCTCTGGGATTTAAAGAGGGGAAAAGTAGACGTATATGGAAAAGTAGAAGGAAAGGCAATGGAAGGAGAGGGAGACTGTTTATAAGGATGAATTGGGGAGTGTTAGCAATAGTTCCAGCTGGTCAGGGTCAGATGTATGTAACTTGAACTGGCTGTTGGCGGGAACTCCAAGCGCTCTAACATAGCCTGTATATTAAGTATATCATGTATATATTATAGTGCATTGAACTTAAAGACGTTGGATTTAAATAACCAAACAACCAACCACCACCAACCGTCACTAAACAACCATTCCGGTTATCAACATTAATGTATTCGTGTTTCCTTGTATACATTTTATAAATGACTTAAGAAAACCAGTAAAATCTCTTTCTATAAATCTCACAAAGTTATACTGTTTATCAAAAAACTAAAAATAAAGTCAGACATGATGTATAGACATAAGTTGGACGCCATCATCAACGCCGGCGAAACTAATTTAAGAGATAAACAGAGTGTAATAAAACTGACAAACATTGCCAGAATTGTCGCACAGACGACGACGCTTCCATGTCACTGCACAGCGCGGCACAGAAGTATACGTGTTAACTTCTGGTGTGTTATTGTGTGTCGTTGGATAGCTAAGAAGTTGTACATGTTTTATAAATGTTCTGTCTATAAAGTACTGAATTGTTTTTTTCTTGCAGAAATCGACCGTTGACTCGTGTACCTACTTGTTGACGTGATGACGCGCGCTCAACGCGCGTCATCTGAATATAGCCTAGCTTTATATTATATAGCTTATCTAATAAACATTTATGCTTATAGTTGTTTTATAAAAAAAGATTTGAGAACATCATTTAGAAGTAAATTAAAACTGTTTAAAGACTTTTGGTATTTCGACTGCCATTTAGTACATAAACACCATGCAATCGAATTGCTTGTTTTCGGAATAATGTAATATTGCATTGACATGAAGCAAGCATTTGAAAAAGTTCATTTGAAAAAATGTTGGGGTTAAGAAACAAAAATTTTTATTTCACGTTTTAAATCATGGACTGAGTACGTACATTTTGGACAAATGGGGATTTGAATCACTTTGAATTGTGAATCGTGATAACAAACTTGATATCTGAAACCTAGACATTTTTTAAACGCTCTAATTTGAGAAACATATTTCACAAATATGCTGTTTCTAGACATCTCCTGCGATATAAAAGCTATTCTAAAAACATTAAAGCAGAGCTTTGCCTTATTCAAACATTTGTACCAATTTGGGATTCTGTTCGTACAGCGCCTTATGGTCAAAGTACCGCATCTGAAATTGAATCGCGCACAGTGTATACAGTTGGAAAGCAAACGGTACACTGAATCAGTCCCGTAAATCGCTTCATATCTCTATCTAGTTTGTATCTCTGCTAAGGGAATTAATATAATAAATAGAATGAGCTGCGTTCTTTAAATAACTTCAACAGAAACTAAAAATTAAAGTCGTGAGCTTTTTTCACACTAATCTTACTAATATTATAAAGGTGAAAGTTTGTGGCGAAGGATGTATTTTTGCTACTCTTTCACGCAAAAACGGCTGAATGGATCTGGATGAAAATTGGCAGAGATAGATAATAGCCTGGAATAGCAGATACGCTACTTTATATCCCGGAAAAAATGTACGGTTCCCGCGTAATAGATTTCATCAAAATTTCCACGCGAACGAAGTCGCGGGCGACAGTTAATATTATAAAAAGGAAAGATTAATTTGTTTGTTGTTGATAAACTGTAAAACTACTGTACCGATTTTAATTATTCTTTTACCATGAGAAAGCTACTTTATCCAGGAGTAATATTAGGCTATATTTTGTTTTGGTAAAAGGTATGGATAACGCGGGCAAGGCCGCGAGCACAGTAAGTTAACTATAACGGGTGTAAGGAACAGCCTGCCGAATCTTGTTAGTAGATGTAGGTCATCATTCTGAGTGGAAAATCATTGGAATTTTCTGCTGGAAAATTCATAATATATATATATATTTTTTTGATTAAAAGTGATGTCACAATGAGTAAACAAAACGTTTTACCAAAGAAAAATTGAGGAATACCCCATACGGCCAAAAACTGCAATGCAATCAATTAAGCAACATTTATGCAATCAGCTGCTTCGACGGCGCTGAACGTTTAAGGTCATTCACCGTATTATACAAAATGATGCCTAAGTTTGTTACGTTTACAACTAACGTAACGTCTCTCTCTCGCATTTTTATGATGAACTGACTTTTGCATAGTGATAAGTATCCAAAGAAAGACGTTTTTGTAAGTTCTTTGCGACGGTGATACATGCTGTATTTATAGACCCATTTACGCTATAATGTGTCGCAGTAGGGCTGAGATTTATATAAGTACACTGTTACACTGTGTAACACAACTAAAATTATAATCATTCTTTTGTTTTACAATGTGTTTGTCCTAAAAATATTACCTTATCTAATATTAAATTCGAATGTGACTTTTGTTTGTTTGTTACGCTTCAAGACTTACTTCTCAACCGATAATTTGAAATTTTGCATACACGTAGTCATCATCAGTACAGAAAAGGACACAACTGATACCGTTGGACTTTCAGAAGGTTGATAGAATCTACATTAAAGCAAGCGAAGCCGGGAACAAATGCTGGTTTTTAGTAGGTACATATGTATTATTTTGGTTTAATTACAATCAGTTTCGGACCCAACTTGACCCGATTGTTTTGACCTCTATTGTTCTTTACTTACATCTTCAACAAAACAACCTCAAGGTTGTCTACAAGTAATCGTGACTAGAACAATTGTAAACGGTCATTTAATAGGATCGCCATTTATAATAATTTATAGTTTATTAAAACCAAAAATAAACAGGCTTTAATGGTGAACCAAATTCAAAAAATAGAAAAGAGTTCCTTAGCCGAATCTGTTGTACTCGTCAAAACCAGTCATATGTGCCCAAACCGGTTTATTAGCTTTGTTCGTGGGACAGCTATGCTTCGGCAGGAATGGGAGTGATACCACAGCCTCACGGAAAACGGATAGTGATACAATTCTCGCATTGCTTTTCGCCGAGTGAGTGAGATTACCGGAGGCCCTAACCCTTCCCTCTCCCCTCTTCCCCTCCTCCCCCCTTCTTCCCCCATTCCCCTACTCCCACCTTAAAGTTAGTTTTAGGTGCCCATGGGCGGCAATATATATTTATATCATTTACCATCAGGTGACCCGTCTGCTCTTTTGCCCCCCTATACCCTAAAAAAAACAAGCCACTAAAGAGTGCCACTATCCATATTCTGTCTCAATCAATCAGTACCAAGATGAAAAATTATAGTATTGTCATCCCAACTACATATACATACAAAGTTTCATTTCGATACGACAAGCAGAAGTAGGTTAGTATTTACCTCCAAGATATATTTACATGGTTAGTTAGTTATAAATAAGTGAAGCTAATGAAAGCGCGTGACATACTAGCTTCTGCCAGCGATTTCGCTTGCTTAAAAGGTATAACTCTATCACTCAAATAGTTCTTATGTAGTTACGTTTTAGTACGAGAAAAGTAGTATTGTTGGTAGGAAATAAATCCAATGCTGGAGTGAGGAGGAGACATAAAATTGTTTATTCGCACTCTCTTGGCAGCCACAGATAAGATTTCCAACTAGTTCTAACTTAACATTGGCCAGTAAAACCAACGAGTATTTCTGATTGATTCCAGTGCAAGTGACAGTAAACTTGTTGTTTCTGTAAACGTAAAACCGTTTTATTGCACAAGTTCAATAAAAATGTTGAGGTTTGATTGTACAAGGTACATAAAAGTGCTGATGTACAACTTTAGGGAAAACTTTTCAAATAAAAACGATTAGGGATCGTGGGGCACCCTATAGTTTATAGACAATTTGACTGGCCTGTTGGCCTAGTGGTTAGTGACCCTGACTGCTACGCCATAGGTCGTAGGTTCGATTCCCACCCAAGTCTGGGTGTTCTTTGTGTCCGTTGTTTGTATGTTTGTAAAGTCCCCCGCGACACAGGAGTCATTCCTAATGCGGGAGTTAAAAAAGTTAAAAAAAAAAGGAAAGAAAACTTCTTTTCATGAAATATTTTTGAATTGTATGGAGTAGGAATCAGTCAGTATAAGTTGGAGGTGAAGTTAATTACCTGTTCCAAGACATAGATCCTATTTAGAAGAACAGGCAAGAAACTCACACACTCATATTTAACATATTTTTCACAAGTTTCTTGTAACATTGCTTATATGCAAATAAAATGTGAGGATAATGTAACATATATTTCTTAAATATAATGACTACCATATAATAATTACTATGACCAGCCCCGACCATTTAAAGCATTAAAGCTGCAAACAAGCACTGTAACTGTAATCTACATAATAATATGGATGATTGAGTACCTATTAATAAAATACTTAAACGTATTTTAAGTAATAGTTTTAATTATGAGAATGGAATAGTAAGAGTACATCAAAAACTATCAAAGACATCTAGTTAAGATGTCCAAAGGTTGGGGCCGACAGCAGGTTGGTAATTTTGGTGAAATCTATTCCACGGGAAACGTTCCATTTTCCGGAATAAAAAGTAGCCTATGTGCTATTCCAGACTATAAATCTCTGTGCCAAATAGCATCCTGATATGTTCAGCCGTTTTTGCGTGAAAGAGTAACAAACATCCATCCATCCATTCGTTCATTCATCCGTCCTCATAAACTTTCACCTTTATAATATTAGGAAAATATACTTGGCAATATTTGATAAAGCTCAGCAGGTATAATAACAAACAGGAAAGGGCCCTCCGTTTTTGCTTCGTTGAATAATAACAACATAACTGTTGATAAAATTAATTATATTTTCCCTTCGCATAAGATGACTAAGAACCTCTGACTCATTGCCCCATAACACGTAACCACTATCTTTATGGCATCTGTGATTCACGTTTTTTTGAGGGGTACCACCCCATACAATTAAAATTCGGTGCTTGACCATCACGGTAAATCAGTTTTTCTATATTAAACGTTAAAACTTTCTTCGTTCTGTAGAACAATTCTAAGAAATAACCACTTGTGATGTCATATAATTATGTATACGTTTGGGAATAACCGCGATTACGTAATAGGACTAATAGGTATTACATACCTTTAAATTGCCTGACTTTTCGACCAGGTTCCGCAGGTCGTGGTCACAGGCTGTATTCAGCCTTCATTCCCGTACGTATACTGTCGTCCAATCATTATATTTTTATTATATTATTCGGTTTAACAGTCTCATTTATAAAAGTCTTATGCATATACTTACTCGTAAAACTTAATTTCGTAAGAACCGTTATATAATTTATTTGACTTATAGGAAACTACCCGACACCATAGAATACATACTAGTGCCGATTCTGTAAGTGCCTCTTTGGTCCTGTGACAAAAGTTGTGCCACGAGGTCCTGGGTTCGATTCTTGGTTTGGGCAAAGGTTATTGGGTTTTATGTGACATCCCATGTGTCCAACATTTAGTTTAAGATTTTAAAGACTGGCTCAGCACCGCGTAATACGGCAAAATTCGTAGAAAGAACCTCATTTGTTTACACTACACAAAGATTCTGACAGTAACTGTTTTAAAAAAACGCTGGGGTGTCTTTGGGACAACCGATGGGAACGAAGTTCAATTCGCTATGTATAAAAATATTTAATGGATTGAATAAATTGTTTCAAAATATAGTAAATATTGTAAAAACTCGAAATTAATTGCGCCATTTGTGTAAGTTGCTTGAACTAATATATGGATAATTAGTATACGACAGTAGCATCGCGCAGAATTCACAGATGGCGTAAATAAATCAACTCATGGACGCATTTTTCGTTGCGCTAACACTTTTTTTCCGTCTAGCTGTGTCTGCCGAGCGTCAGAAGTGTAACGTGCGAACTTCGTTCTAAAAAGTTAATGTTATTATAACATTAACGGAATGTAATAGTTTTTAATTTTCTAAAGTATGAAGCAACTTCCTCCGTCCGAATACGGATCCAATTAAGTAAGACTTGCGTCTACATCAACCGGACCCGTATGTATATACGTATAAGTAAGTGTGCAGTCACTCTAAGCGGTAAATCAAGTTACGGTCACGTTATCCACATAAGAATCTAGTTTTATTTCCCCAGCCAATTGTGTTGCGGAATTAACTTATTCCGTTTTCTATTTTAATGGAATTAAGTAGACTCCCTTCCGAGTTAGCCCCTTTGTTTACTTCTATTATAACATTTATAACCATGGATTGAAAATATTCTGTATTTGTTATTTGTAAGAAAGAAATTTGTTATGATGAAAGCTATTAGTTTTTATTTACTGACGTAGTAGAACATAACATTATTATATCTATACTCTATACAAATAACTAAAACTGAAGTGTCTGTTTGTAATGTCATAATAACATAATTTTACTAAATGCATCCGAATGTTTACACAGTACATATTAAAAAAAGTCTAGTTGTCTGTCTGTCTGTCTGTTTGTTCCGGCTAATCTCCGTTTTGGTCGACCGATTTCCAGGGGTATTTCACTGGCAGATAGCTGGTGTTATAAGGAGTAACTTAGTCTACTTTTATTTTGGAAAAAGAATTAGGATTCCGTGCAAAATAAATAAATATGCACACGCGAGCGAAGCTGAGCGGTGAACAGCTAGTGTATTGCTTTTTATGTCGTTAAGGCCGCAAATAAGTAAATGAAATGTAAATATCAGGGTTAGGCCATTATATATTTGTTATACACAATAGAGAATGTTGCAGTTTGTTAATTATGATTTTTTGTTTGGTTTATATAATAAAAATAAATAAATATATACTATGTTTATAGGTTTAAAATATCCATATCTAACCACTAATTGGTACTGCTTGGACTAACCTATATCACATACTATCCGTACAGAGATTGTCTGGGAAAGATCGCCATGAATGATAGTCTTAAAATTTTAATAAAGATAGATCGTCTCTAGGCTCTATTACCTACGTTATTTGGAGAAAGAGAACAGTAGATTTCTTTTAGAATTGGAGTTACCCACAAAGGACAATTCTCTCTCCACTCTACATAGGACGATCACATTGCACCACAAGCTTTCTGCTGGTGAATAAATAGGGTCATTAGAAGTCTATTCTAGAAATTCTAGAAAAATCCTGACAGAGTATATACTAAATAGTTTTCGTGTTTGTCTGTGTGTCATATCCACATGCACGTGCCTTCAGCAACCACGTGAACCGATGACAAATCACTCAACAAAATCTCCGGTAGTTTACAACGTGAAGGTATTGTATGTTTGTGTCCTGACCGCAGAATGAATCATCCGTCCTTATATTTGTTCGAGTTGACCGATCGTCTTGTTAAAGGTGATAATATAATTATTTGGTTTGTGATGTATCGTTTGTTTAAGCTGGTGGACAAATAATTAGAATGAGTTAGGTATGATATGAAATAATAACTCGTGCGTCAGATTTGATTAAACTGTGAATCATATAAAAATAAAAATATACACGGCTATTTCTACTGTTTTTCTCCTAATTATCCCGTAAAGAACGGCGAGAGATTTTTTGAAATATGGGGCTTAATCCGCTACCTCGCCTACACCATACACTTAGCATAGATTGTCTACGAGTTCTAGAATATGGATAAATATACTCACATACACTTTTTGCTTTGATTTTTTGTACATAATACTGGTCACAGGAGAACCTTTATTACGAGATTCAGAATCAGAAGTCACTACTTAGTTCAGCTGGTCTGCTTCGCTAGATAGCGCTATGTTCTTGCTGAATGTGGAAATCGCCAAAGGGTTGTATCAAGAAAAGACAAAAGCTTGTACGAAGGCATATGCAATCCAAGGTCAAGTTTTAGAATTTAATTTTATATATCTACTGCAACGCATCACAACAATAGTTTTATAGCCATACTGTTTGTGAATCGCGAGTAATTTTCAAAGTGAATTAGTCTTAAATCTGATTGACATACATACATATATATACTAACACCTTATTCCCGTCCGGGGTAAGCAGAGACGATAGAACGTCATTTACCACGAGCCTGATATACCACATTCATCAGACTTGTTACACACCCTTCTTCAGTAAACTGATTTATTGAGTAAAATATAGTTTCATTAAAATATAATTTATGGTGAAAACCTGAAAACAATAAATACCACAAAATAATCGTCAACATACATATCTGTTCATACCGTAGATATACAGGTCACCACACAAGTTGAGTCTCACACACAATGGCAGCGCACAATGCTCTGTGATCTCATGTGGGAGGGGCTGTACTTCCTGTGACGACATATATCATTACCTATTGGTTTACTGATCTCGAATAATTGGATGCATTCTAGAATGTAGGTCGATTGTGTGAACTCTTGTAATATTTAGCTACGCTTGAAGTGAAGGGTGCATGTCTTCAAGTTTAGGCTGCTAAATAGTTAACAGCGTCATCACCTGATAATAGCTAAGGTATACAAACTAGGACCCACTTACAGTAATTATAGTTCACTAAAACAAAAGAAAACACGGTTTAATAGCAAACCGAATCAAAAAGATAAGTTGTTTAGCCAAATATAAGAAAACTTGGTTGTGAAAACTAGCTAAGCCAAATCTTCTGGATTATGTACAGAACTTGGCAACCATTTAGATCTCAATTCTTTTCTTGGTGTAGTCGATAACCACATATATTCTTAATATTGAACTTGCCTCCCATTTTCACATTTATGGGTTTGATGGTATTACAGTTTACACAACTTAATATTCAAATCGAATTTCCAATTCACTACAAATACAAACTAATATCATTTGTACGAGTGATCGAGCACTGTGTACGTGTCTGTCTGCACAGCTAATCAATAGTTAATAATAATATGAATATTCGCCAGGACCCAATTATAAATCAGTATTATTCGTAAACACAATATATGAACAATATTGGGAGGTTATAACATCATATTTAGATAGATAGATGAACTCTTTATTGTACACAAACAAATAGGTTACAATATTTTACTTATATCTACTTACTAGCTAATGTTATGTGCTATTGGCGACCTTATCGCAATTTGCGATCTCTTCCAGGCAACCATTGGATGGATAGAGAAAACATAGGTGAAAAGAGGGGCTGCAGTGTACAATATATTTAAGAAGCCTATGGAAAAAGAAAATATATATTTAGATCATGGTTTTTGAAGTATGATGGGAATTTCTAAGGTAGGGTAGATTAGATTTGTTATTTTATTCATAATTTGTGCAAACGAAGGTGTTATGATAATTAACGCTATTAAGCAATTAATTTATGTTTAAATTATTAGTTACTAGCTGTTGCCTGCGGCTTCGCTCGCGTTAGTTATTGGAAGGAAGTACCTTATCGCACGTGATACTTCAGACGCTCGGCGGATCGGAACTAGACGGCAAAAAGTGTTAGGGCAACGAAAAATGCTGACCGTGAGTTAATTTATTTTATTTACGCTATCTGTGGATTCTGCGCAACTTTTACAAATAGCGCAATTTTCATTTCGAGTTATTAATTTTTTTTTAATCTATTAAATATATTTATATATAGCGAAAATACTTCGTTCCAACTAGAAGTCCCAAAGATACCTCACGTGGTTTTTTCTGTCCCTTGGGAACATGACGATGATCGGTTGACTAGTAAAGCCGTAACAACTGGCTTTTTTCCATTTTCCGCAGTTTCACTTATATTTATGATCACTGCTCCACTCTTTACGTTTGTAGCGTGATGTTAAACAGCCCATAAGCTCTCTGAAGATATCAATTAATAACACAAAACAATTGAAGAGATTACTTATTCAAGTAATAATAACAAGTCGTTTAGCTTAATTGTATTATTATGTATGTATTAGGGTCAGTCAAATTCAACCCAACTCATTTTTAATCTGTGGCACCAACATTTTACAAAAATACGTAAACAAAAATTTATCTTTTATGAAACTTTTGTACCGTGAAGTTGTCAAAAACAGCAGTTCCACAACGAACTTTAAAAAAAACAAGTATTCTATGGTATAACGCCGTGTTTGTACATTTACTCAGTGTAATTGCTGCTGTTCCCAAGCAAATATTAAAAACATAAATTAGAGCCTTTAGAGCAGCAGAGCAGCGTAGTCTTTAGAGCAGTTGGATGTTTAAAAAAACGGAGGTTAAACTAGGAACGTTCGTAGCTTTTTTTTTTTCATAAGGAATCCATTTCATAAGGATATGAGGTGGTCACCTCACCGAGCACCCGGGGAAATAGCCGTGAGAGGGAGCCGTCGAGCGAGGGGCTTCCTACACCTTTAGCTGTCTCCAGGTCGTCGCGCTGCTGGACCCACGCTGGACACCCAACTAGGGTATGGAGGGCAGTATTCTCGTGATATCCCCCGCAATGATGGAGAAAAGTTCGTAGATCTACGTACTTTTTACTATTGCGATATGAAAACAATAAAATGAACTAATTATTTAACAATTTTCGTTTCTTGTTTTTTTTAAAGGACTTATAGAAATATGGGTCACACGTTACTAGTAGGTACTCTTTTTAACCCCTCTAGCTAAGCTGAATGCTTGTGTGTTCGGAGTGGTCTCTTATAAATTTTTTTTTGTAGAAACCCCCTCAGGTCGTCATTTTACCGGGGCTATTCGTGAAGTGGTATGTCGAAATCGAACCAACTAAAGTACGATTCACACCGAACGGGCCGCACCGGAGCGCTTTTTAGTACGATGCTGGAAATTTAAGTTTATATTTATTACTTAAAATTCGTTTTTGCATGGCACTTCTTGCCGCCGCGGGCGGTTGGCTCCGCCCATTTGCGCTTATCTACCGAAGCGTGACTCGACGCGTTCGATGTGAATCGTATTTAAAACCACACGGTGTTCCGTCACAAATGAGTCTATTGCAAGGGACTCGTGTACACACTAAGAAGGTAGACCCCGAAAAGAAGCGCTCGCGGGAGGAAATGTGGGCATCAATCATGTCGAACAGTTCCTTGGAACACAATCCGATATACCTACAAGCGAATTAATGATTAGAACCAGAGATCGCCTGTCTCGTCTTATCTCTTGCCCAGAATAACTTGAACTGTCATTGTATAGACTTACGTACTATGGACAGGTTGTTTATTAATTTCTCTAGTAATAATAATAATAATAACTTTATTTGTTTCTTTAAACATGTACATAGTTATCATATTATTAATGCACTTAAAAACAGTACGTACAAAAATGATTGACCAATGACCCCCACACAGGATATTCCTACCTGTGTTATGGAGGTCATAAATCCGTCCGTAATGTGTTCATGTATGTTTGTAAAAGTGGTTGTTGTTTAGCAATGTTTGACCCCATGAAAATAAAGTAAGAGAGAAGAATGTGTATATATATGTATATATATGTGTGTGTGTGTTTGAGGGTGGATAAGTAAGAGTGGATGTGTGATAAGTAATGTGGGTGTGTGGGGGTGCATGTGTGAGGTTATAAACTTATAATTCCGTTAGTATAATAAAATAGGCTTGTATTATATTGGACTGTAAATAAATGAGGATATTAGTTTAAGTATGTGTAGATGTTCGTGTGGATTGGTGGTTAAATCGTGGGTTTAAAAGTCAAATGGGTGGTAATTTAATTAGATCTTCTGTTTCATCATAATTTAGTGTTAAGAGGTATTGTTTGATTTGATCTTTGCAGTGGTGTGTATTTAAAGAGTGTATGTGAAGTTTAATGTTTAGCTGATTATATATGAGCGTGCTTAGGTATGGGTAATGTCTACGTGCAAATGTTGTATATGTGTGAATTTTGGGAAATGCCAGATTTGGTCTCCTTCTTCTACTTGGGCTATTAGTGTTTAGGGGGAGGGTTGCGTGCTTGCGCAAGGTGGTGCGATGAATAAAAAGCTGTCTGACCGTGAGCACTCCATAGACCATGTACAGCTGCTTGGTAGGGTAACAGAATGGCTTGTAAGGAGTACTTTTATTAGAGCTCGTTGTGCTCTTTCAGCCTCAATGATGACAGTTTTTGCTGCTCCTCCCCATGCAGTTATACAGTAGCTTATAATAGATTCACATAGGGCACTATACACCATGTTCATTATATTAACATTAGCCGATATTCTTAACTTTTTAAAGATGAAGATAAGTTTCCTAATGCGTGAGGACAACGACTGTATGTGGAATTTCCAGGACAGGCAGGAGTCCAGTTAAAGTCCTAAATACTTTACCACCGAAGCTCTGGCCACGGTGGGACATGAACAATTGTGACTTTGAGGATTACATTCATGGGCTTTAATAATAAAAGAAGACTCTGGTGGTAGAGTAGAGAGACGAAGTCCGAAAGTGACGAATTTCGTTTTCTCCACGTTTAACGTCAAACTATTTCTGGCCAACCAAACTCCCACCTGCCTTAGTGCAGATTCTGCGAGATTCTTTGTCATGTGCCAATCATCTCCATATGTTATCAATGCTGTGTCATCAGCGTAAGCTATTATGTGGGTAGAGGATGAGGATGAGGTCAATATATATACTGAACCCGTATAGCTTTATGTACGCGATTTTATATTATTTTAGCTTTCTGCACTTCTTCTACATTTAAAGTTTAAGTATTCTAAATTTCACATTCCTGTCTGTGCGCGTTTGCTTAAAAATGCGTACATTCAATTCTCCTCACGTATTAATATATAGCTAATACTAGCTTCCCGGGCCACGCGTTGCTGTGGCTAGGTAATTTGCAATAACCTTGTTTTCGAGACCCCATCTGAAAACCAGCGCTGCATGTCCTACATGCAGCATATTCTGAGATGGCGGCCATTTTAGACTCGCACAGAATGTGACCTGTTTCCTTTTTTTGTCTTCTCTCTCTCTCTCTGTTTTAATTTAGTACGTAATTTTGATAAATGTTAGTACTAGTTTTTTGTTTATTTGTGTGTCTGTGCGTGTTCTAAATAAACGTTTCTTTCTTCCTTTCAATAAAAAAAAATGTGACTATAAATTGAGATGAAAACTATCTAATCTTTCAAGTTGGACCAAACTGCACACAGTGTGCAAAATTTAATTAAAATGGCTTCAATCGTTTAGTAGATCATTGCGGACAAACAACGTGACACGAAATTATGTGCATTTGAGGGAACTAAGAGATTCTTGCGAACTTCTTTTAATAGATTGAGCTTAACACGAATCTGAGAGTTAAGACATTTTTACACAATATTATATATTATTATGTATTAACTAGCAAGTATTAACCATAAAAGGAATATATAATATATTCCTTGCAAAACCTTCAAACCTTGCAAATCAAAACATGAAAATGAAACTAGAAGCCTTACCTCTGACAACTAATACAGATTATGGATAATTGTCAAAGACTTCCCATATGTTATTATTTATTATACATATTATTATTGTCATAGTATTTTACTCTAATTTTTTTTATAAGCATGGTAGCGCGTTGGCTAAGGCGTCAGACTTGCAATCAAGTGGTTGCAGGTTCGAACCCCACCCAGTGCACTTGCACGTGGATCCAACGTTGGCAATAGGTACTTTTGTAAAAAAACTGTAGCAACGCTAATCAATAAAAAAGTCACGTCTTGCTGTAAATGCGGCCAAAACAAAATATAGTATTAACTAGAAAATGTACAATCTGCATTCAAATACAAACATAACGATAATTACTTCTTATGAAAAGCCACCATCACCATGAAATCCTTTACCTTAAGCTTTTAAGCCCACTACGACCGTTTTTGGGGGGATTCCGTGACTTGTAACAATGTTGTATGTTCACTGGAAGAGTTTTCATCTTCCTTCCGATGTTTTATTGATGATGATTCGTTAAGGCACTATGTTTCTCTGTATCCCAGAGACTTTAACTTATTACAAACATACACAAATAGATATAGAAATAATCGTTTACAAATTACTCAACTACATAAAAATCAAACTAGAAGCTTGCCTAGGTAGGACTCGAACCGTGCTGTTACCCACAGTCAAATTAAATTACTGACTAAAGAATGCAACGTTTTCATTTAATTTTTGTACGAACTTGGCTTATACAAAAATAATTTGTAATAGAGAGCCTTTTTTTCAGCATGCTTAATGACATTTGGATCATGTGAAGCAAAAACACTTTTGTTATTATGGTAACGAAAGTACAAATCTACAGTAGTAATACTGACATAATATTTTTTTTTATTAATATATATATATACTCTTAGCTCATCATATCTACTCTTTAACACTATGTTTACAGATTTTACCGGATATAATATATGCTGCAAATAATGCACTAGGCCGTCTAGGCAGGAAGGAACTCCATCCAGAATTAAATTGATTTTTATCATGAACAACATATTGAGAACAATTATATAACAGCAATCTTAGATTATATATACATCCAGAGGCCTAATCCGTGCCCCAAAACTGAAGCCAAAAAATATAAGCGACTATTATAAATATAAGCGACTCACTCGTCCCAGGCGAGCGAACGTTCGCCGCTGAAGTACGTCTCGTGTCGCTATTTATGATATTCAAAAATGCCTGGTTGTGCTGTCAAATCCTGTAAAAATTATACAAAAAAAAATCATATGTGTCCGAACATCACATTTCATATCTAAATATTCTATTTGCTAATGTATTTATAAAAATATAACAAAATTTCAAATTAATAAAATAGCGACGCCATTACTATAGATGTTGCCAGGGACGTGAATTCTATTTACCCATAACACATTCTAGTAGTATGTATATTTTTGTTTGCCAAACTTGTTATCTATAGGAAGACGAGAAATATACTTACAGTTAATTAATTATAATAAGTACATTGACATTTTGCTATATTCTAAAAAAATTACATTATTGACATAATTTTTCATGGTATTATGTTAATTTTTCTATTGCATCTTAGTTGTATCGTGCTCATAATTAATGTTATTTAAGTAGTGTTGTGTTATGTATATGTTTATGTGTAAGAAGTATCTACAAAATGTTAGCAAAAATAATACGTATTATTTTATATATTTGCCTGCCGGTGTTGCAAGTACCTAGAAACCGACTGGTTTTTTAGTTAATCCCAAAACAAACTAATACGACCGAATTTAAAAATTAATAATTTGCCGTCTCGTTCTACAAACCAAGGCGAAACATTTAGGTACTTTACTTTATGAAAATACCTTTTGTTACTCTGCTCCTGTTAATAAAGTTTCATTTCATTTTATTACTAAAATCGTTACATTTACCACAAAAAAAAATTGTGTGTCAGCTCCGACGCATGACTGGAGTTTACAAAAAAGCAAAAAGTTACTGGAGATTCTCTCCCTCTCCCTCTCCCTTATTCTATATATATTCATCATTTGTAAACGCTATACAGTATATATTCTATATATTCAAATTCAAATTCAAAATCATTTATTCAATTAAGACACTAAGTGACATTTATGAACGTTAAACATAAAGGTATATAAATATATCTAACTACATGCGTCGATTCTTAAGGAGTAAACTAAAAAAAACATTCATGTAATCATCATCAGTCATAAATCATGTAACACATTAAAACATATTTAAAATGTCTTTATTAAATATTACATTTAAAAAAATTGTTTCATAAAAAAGTCCCTAAATTTTGGGATAACCTCTATGCGCTGGTAGTAAAACCGTGATGCACACAAGCACAAATATTGTACGTAGACACTCGCGTTGGGCGGGGTTCACTCACACAGCTCCATAAAAGTGGCTTCAAAGTAAACGGTGAGATTTGTACTGGTAACGGTATCTGGACCTATATATAATCTAAGACAGCAATATTTCGGTTAGTCTTTATGAGTTGTTCCCTAAGGTCCAATGAGACCGGACCTTACTCAAATGCAAATTGGCACTTAGTACTACTTTACATGCTCAGTGTAAGTCGGAGATGTTATGGAGCTCCGTAACCGAAACAATAGGATATCCGACATAAAAATCTATCCGATACTGTAACCGAATCAGATATAAAAGTTTCGAATAATTTCGGATAGGGGCGGAGTCTTAATAAGACATCTTATGACAGGTTTCTGTTATTTGTATACCTGTGGTTGAAATGGTTGCATAATAATATTTTTGTTTATTTAATTTTTTGCATTAGATTTCGCATTTTAGGTAGATAACACATAAAAATTTTAGAAGCTATATAATTACTTGTAAGGGTAATTGTTTTTTTTTGTAGCTTTATCACCAAATCATCTGTGTTTTCCTATTACAAGCCCTTAAATACCTAAAACTTCAAGAAACTATCGGATAATCCGAAATAATTTCATATTAGTAATCTTATCCAGATCCGCTTTCATATCCGCAACATCCATAGTGTAAGTGATTACGTCTCTAGCTACGACGATGTTAAGTGATGTGGGTTTAATCTTCATAGAGGAGTATAATATTACAGTGATTATCAGATAATCGCACTAAATCTAGGTGTACTTTAGGTCCAATAGGTATAAACTTTAGCATGACAACGAGAGAAAAAAGTCAGAGTACGCCTCACCGAACCAACCCTTAAAGCTTGTCTTTTACGAGAATCGTTATGGATACCGCTGGAAAATTATCAAATAATTTGACATTATTCTTTAATAATTTCGGTAGTGGACTATTTTAATATTCATTGGTAGAGTGCCTGGTCTGGAATACATGTATAGAAGACATTCAAATAATTTTTTTTGGTATCTAAAAATATAGATTTCTAAACAGTGCATTTTGTTTTTTCCTGCCCAATCGTAATAAGTAGATTTTGTATTCATTACAACAATTTTATATGTTGTTATTAAGCGTAGCAAACGAAGACAACACTAACTTCCTATATGCCGCAATGAAAGATCTTGTACCAATTTATACTAATACATCAAATTTTAGGAAATTAAACAGATTTAAGTTTATTTTTCTATTAGCTGCAATATAATAGAATAATGGGTATCCCCTGGATATAAGTACAAAACATCGGGATCTGGGTCACTTGTTCCACTTGACCGTATAAATCCAAATTGAATCCAGGTCAAAAACTTGGTTTTCCTACCGTTAAATTTTCCGCAAGTCATTGGTAAAACACTCATAAATTCTACGTGATTCTGATTATTTTTTTTTGTTTATCAGTCGGGCTTGAATGGTTCTGTTTGAATATTTTTGTATTGAATAAAGTATTCATTTAGGAAGGTTGTAGGCTATGTAACATTACGCTACGACCTTAAGGAGCGTAGTAGTAATCATAAACTCAGGTGCAACCGCGTGGAATGGCTAGTTAGTATATATATTTATATACAGCTTCTTGACATCAATCTATGGCCTGGTTATTTATAATCTGGTTGATTACATAACACCCGATCATCCACAAATTAAATCAATACAGTTCTAGCTCCGCCGGGTAGTCCACACCGAGTGGGACTAGCGATACATTTAGTGCATATAAATGACGAAACTGAGACTATGATAATAACAAGGTGCAAGGGCTGGAAAATGCTGTCTTGCAGGAATATCTGATTCATTTATTTCAATTAGAAGTCAATACTAATGCAATCGGACATGAATTTATTATATTGTATTTAGTATATTATATATATAGTATATAAGTTACTCCATAAAACAGTAACTGAACGAAATGACGATACAATAACAGATATAGATATAGGTATGCATGATAAAGCGCCATGCCAGTTGCCTCACAGTTCACGCATTGACGCACCCTTTGGCAACTGGCCATATTAGGCCCTCTGTGCACGACATTGCGGACATATGCTCACTCACGAAGATTTAATATGAAGCAGGCTGGTTATGAGGGGCTGTGGATGAACAGTTTGTGTAGTGGACAGTTTTCGGGGAAAAGGTAATTATTTATAAAATTCTTTATGTCTGTTTCTGTTTATTTCTACTGACACACCTACAATTATGAAACGTGATTAGATAGATATAGCAAGCGGGTGCGAGAGGGGGTTGTGTAAAAGAGACACGATAATAATCTACGTTTTTTTTAGTAGTTGGTAGAATACCTGGTAATGAGTCCGCCTAGCACAAATTTCAAAAGTATAGATCTTTGACATCTATCCTTACATTATTATAAGGTTTCTGACGACTACTGACGTAATAAAAATTCTAAATAAAACGAAAAAAAGTTTACTATGTGATGTTAAATCCGTGGCTGGCACATTAACATGTCGACTTTTATAGTTTTTTTTTGGCGTAATACTTCCTACCCATTAGGAATTTACATGTAAAAATTCACAGTTTCAAATTTACATAAATTTAGAGCAATCGACTTTGAACATATGTTGACATCTCGCATTTTAACATGTCTAACTTGACAAAACCTCATGTCAAATTAACGATTCACATGATTTTGTGAATGAACATTGATATTTTCTTATATCCACTTACACTCAGTCACCAAAATAATATCCGTTATTTGAAACCTCAACATATACATATAACGATCAAAACTTAAAAATGGCCACCCTGACAAATAGCAATCACTTGCTGATCGTATAATTCCGAAATTAATCCAGGTCAAAAAACCTGGTTTTCCCACCGCAAAATTTTTCGCTAGTCATTTGTGAAAAACTCATCAATTCTACTTAATCGAATGATACACTTATTTACCAGCGGAAAAATCAGCACTAGGCGTTTTATTATTTAGTTTAGTTTATTTAAAGGTTATAAAACGGGGTTCCATTTTCGGCATTGGGTATTTTTATTAAAATCAATAATAATCACATTACTGTACGGTTCTCCAGATTTTTTTGCCTCGCACAACCAATCTCTGTAACAAATTGTCGCCTGCGATATTTCCGGACCGGTACAAGCTTCAAACCTTCAAGAAAAGAGCGTACTCTCATCTTGGCCGGCAACGCACTTGTGACTCTTGAGTTGCAGGTGTCTATGGGCGACGGTAGTCACATACCATCAGGTGACCCGTCTCCTCGTTTGCCCCCTATAATATTTAAAAACAAATCCAATATAATTCACTTGTCTCAAAACAAAACCGAAGTTGAATAAAAAGCACCTGGTTTAAAAAGAAGCTCTGAAAGAAAGGTCGTATTACTAAAGTGTCAAGCTACATCGAATGCTTTTTTATTAATTAATGTCACCAACATGTTAATGTGACGTTTTAAGCTCGTCGTTTCGTTTAAGTTTTCACTCAAACTCAAACTGTTTATTTGCGTAATACAGGTTATACAAAGATCTTAAAAACTAATTTTGGCCCTTTTGGGTGTGCAAATGTTTCATACAATTTAATCACACTAAAACACAACAAATTTTTAATTGTTATCGATTAATAATCAATCTTAATTCTAAATTGTATTAATTATATTAATTTACATTAGTTGTAGATACTTGAGCATCATCAAACATTTTTGGTAAATGAAAGTCAATGAAATAAATAAGTGTCAACATCATTAAAAAATATCTAAAAGGAAGTCATTTATGTTATAATACGTTTTTTCAATCAGAAACGCTTTGAGTTCACGCTTAAATTTTTTTATGTCACATATTTGTCGAATATTTTTGGGGAGTTTGTTAAACACTCTAGGAGCCATGCCGAGGACATTTTTATTAAAAAGTGCGCTTGTGTGGGGCGTTGCATGGATTCTGTCATGTTGTCTTCGACTTTTTAGGGATTGAAAATATTCTGGATGCAATTTAATAAAAACTGCCAGCTTAAAAATGTACAATGACGGTAGAGTTAAAAAGTGAGGTCTGCAACTGTCCGGTAATCTTAAACTACATACGGCTCTAACACATTGTTTTTGTGCTCGAAATGCATTGTCTCTCTTAACTGAGTTTCCCTAAAAGATAATTTCGTACCGTAGTGTAGCTGTGACGTAAGGATTGTAAGCAATTAGTACGACCTGTAGACTTGCTACTTTAGAGAGCATATATAATGCATACGAGAAAGAATTTAATTTGCTATGCTAACGCTAATGCTAGATGTAGACAATCGAAACATCAATGGTGTCAATGGTACTGTGGAGCTCTGGTTATCTGGCTTTGGTCCTCAAGATGTGCCGAATAACCATGATTGCTTGTAGGGTGAAGGTGTGCAACTAATAGCTCTGTGATTTTCTTTTCCATTTTAGAACAATATTAATTTATGTTACATTGTCCTCAGCAATGTTTGTTACATAACTTTGTAAAAAAAACATGTTGGAAAAGAGTGTCCTTGGAGTTTCTTGCCTGTTCTTCTCCATAGGATCTACGTTTTGGAACAGGCAATTAGCTTCACGACCGACTTATACTGACTAACTCCTCCTGACAATTCAAAAATACCTACAATGGGTTTACTTGAAATAAATAATTTTGATTTGATTGATTTGATTTAATATGGCCACCCTGTTTAATACAGGTTTGTTCTGGTCACTTTTTGAAATTATATTATTACGGTGTATAACAAAGTGGTCTTCATTAGATTAAGCTTAAAATTCTGATGAAATATTCAAAACAAGTGTATTTTGTTTTCCGTAAACAAATTTATTTTATACCTCATTTCTTACTCAAATACGCGAAGAAGTGGTCTTGTTTGTGTACACAAAATAATTACTGTGCCGCTCTGTTTATTACATACTGGTTGTTACCCTCGACTTCGCGTAGAAATATCCCACAGGAAGCGTACATTTTTTCCGATGAAAGCCTATGTGGTATTCCAGACCATAATCTATCTCTATGTCAAATTTCACACAGATCTGTTACGTCAAGAGACGGGAAAAATAAGAGAAGACTAGTAAGTATAAAATAATTACCTTACCATGCATCGAGACGTCTAAAGCCATCCTAACAAACAGCGCTGCTAAAAGAATACTACAAAAAAAGCTGTAGGTACGCGATGAGAATCTTGTCTGAGAAACTACAACCGTTCTACAAAAGAACATTATAAAACATTATTATTAGCACAATAGCAAATAGTGTTTCTTTTGGTAATTTTAGACACGCCCTGCTTGATTGTAGATAACTAATGATACCAATTAACATACGCAGTATAAGTGGTGCTACTAGCGCGGTGTTAATCTTATAAACCATTCTCACCCTAACAATGAAGTCTTTTGACCCTACTCGCCCGCTAAAACACAACACTTCTAGTTAATGACGGCTTTTGTTGTCCTATGGAGTAGTGTTGACTCTCCGGTTTCAATTCGAGCAGAAGTTCCCCTTTTCTTCTACAGAAACGCAGTAGTTGTGTGGTCTCCAGAGCTTCATTAAGAGTTACGGTTGGCAATGAGAGAATACCATCGCTCGTTTATATGCACCGTATTTATAAGCACGGGTAACCGCATCAATATTATCTCAGTCTTAAGTGATCCACTACTGAAGACTGAAGGTTCTTGAAAAGGCTAACACAGAATGCTCTTTCACCTCGTTCATCCAACAAGCAATTGTCATCTGATCATCTAGTGGGGAGAAACGTGTGAAACGTTCGCGTTAATGCCCATGGTCGAAGAACCATAGTGTACAAGTAACAAGTTTTACGGGCTATATGACCTGCCCATTCTTCTTCATCTTGCCAATGACTAGAACTACGTTAGTCACTTTGGTTTTTCTGAGGATTTTTTTATCCAAACCTATACTATCTTCAGAGTTTTTTCATTTATATTACCAACTAGCCTTTTAGACAAATGCTATCCTATTCATATCACAGAAAGCCTACCAAAAAATGGTACCTAGTTTAAAAATTGTTACGTCACATCGTATCGTGTAGCTACCCCTTTACGCTATATACCTCGGGCAGTCACACGGCCAGTTGGCGAGCTGTCAACCCCATACCACCCTATAGCACCCCATGTACAAACTTCACTGGCACTCGTTGTGTATACCATGGGTTTCAGTTGTTAAACGTTAGCGGCTGTAGTCAGCTACAAAGAGAAATATACCTTATAAATACTTTGCAAGTCTATTTGGTAATATAATACGTAAAAAGGAAGCGTATACTTGTTCTTCTGTATGTGTGTAGTGTATATCGATTTTAACACTTTTTTATTACCTTCACTTGTTTAAACAAATCTTGGAAGTCAATTATAAGCTATTTCTAATTTTCGGATTGAAATAAAACTTTGTCTGTAAGTATATGTAGTTTGGATGACAATACTATAGTTTGGGCCAGGTGGTAGATAGTGGAACTCTTCAGTGGCTACTATTAAACCCTTCGAGTTAGAGCTCATATGATTCTTTTTGACCAGTCCAACAGATTGGGCTTCGTAACAATGGTCTGATGATAAAGCGTGTTTTTTATTTCACACATCACATATAAACATTAAATATCAAGCAGTTGTATATTTTATGAACCGTCTATTTCGTATTTCAATCAAACCTCATTCTACTATCAAGTTTGTCCTCTTATTATACATACTTTCAAAATTTTTACAAACTATTTATAAATTTAATAGTTCATAAATTCATTCCTTTCAGTAAACTAAAAAATAAATATGATTGTTAGTTCGTTGACCGCTTTTAAAAACCAATTTTTTAGTTAATGTTGTCAAAGTGATATTTATTAAAAACAAGAGACTTTATAAATGTTTTGAATGTCGATACGAACTCGTAAAATTTAATTACAATAATAATAAATTAGTAAAATTTTGAATTTCGAATGGGAATTCGAAATTCAAAATTTTGAAACCATCTGTGTTTAAACGAACTCACATTCTATATTTCTAAATAAATAGCATGCAAACTCGTAGTACCAACATGTCTGAAAAGTTAAAAATTCGGTATTTTTAGCAGAAAACCGTTAAAAAGCTAGTTTAGCTTTTGTATCTGGCTTTACTTGTAGTTTTACGGTATTGTTGGTGTGAATATTTTGGACTTTTTATTGTTGTACGTTGCAATTTTCATTTTTATGTGCCTATTTACTTTTTACTACTTTTTGAGTATCGTGCTGTATGGGATGGAAGTGAGGTGAACATTTTTGAATTGACTGTTGGAAATTTTACAAGCTGTCTATTTTTTACCGACTTCAAAAAGAGGAGGAAGTTCTCATTTCGTTGATATCTTTTTTTATGTATGTTCCCCGATTACTCAAAGACGCCTGGACTGATTTGGATAACTCTTCTTTTGTTTGATATGGTATACTTTCCAGGTGGTGCCATGGTCATCAGGTCAGGATCTGATGGTGGGATCCTGGAGAAACTGAGGGAATTCTTCAAATTTTATAGGCACACTTGAAGCGATTTGGGTATTTTTTATAGTGACTCGTGCATTTGTTAATTGAATAATTTTTAGTCAAGGTTAATCTTATATAAATTTAAAGAAAATATTACACTTTTAAGGATGGAAAATTAAGGGCTGAACAATACAGCTTATTATAATTAATAATGATTTAGGCGCATTGAAGCGGGTGATACTTTTTTATAAGATAATTATCTCACTTAATATATATTTGTAAGTATATGCTAATAACTACAATCAATAAAAATGAATCATCTCCACTTCAGTGGTACCAAATCATAGTTAAAATATTCCCAAGATTCCTTTTACCAACTTATTGCTCGTAGCAACTATAAAGTTTTCCAGCACTAATCAATGTTTTTGACACAACCGACTAAAGTTTCGTTTAAGCGAACTCAGCCCGTATTTCTAATATTTAGCTAAGTCATTTGCAATAAAAAATATTGAGATTAAAACTATTCTATCTCTTAATTTAAAAAAAAAAACAAACTTCACCCAGTTTGCAATATTTCATCAAAATCTGTTCAATAGTTTAGAAGTTCAGCGCGAACAAACAACGTGACATGAAATTTTTACATAAAATATGTCATTCCCCATTTAATGGTATTTATATTCTGCATTATTTATGAAATCTTTTTTTCATTTGTCATTGTATTTTTATTATATTCAACCGCTCTGAAAATACTTTATCTTGGGAGAGCCATGCTTCCGTACGTAGGTATGGAGTGATATCATGGCCTCACAGAAAACTGGCAGTGAAGCAATGCTTGTTGTGTTGTGTTTCGCCGAGTGAGTAAAGTTACCGGGGGCCCTAACCCTTCCCCCTCTTCCCCCATTTCTCCGTCTTCGTTCCCTTCCCATACTCTAACCTTAAAGACCGGCAACCCACTTGTGACTCTCGAGTTGCAGGTGCCCATGGCCGGCGGTAGTCACTTACCATCAGGTGACCAGTCTGCTCGTTATCCCATAAAGAAAAACTTCCTCATTTTTAACTTTTTTTAATTAAACCTTGTGCACTATGCACTAGCATTTTCTTCTTAAGTGCATTTATTTTTGTTGGAAGTCCAAAGCTTGTCTCCAAAACTTCTTCCACAACTTATTAGTAATGGTGCAAATATCTGTTACAGTGACAGTGACTGCAAAAAAGTTTTGCGATTATCGATGAACCTCAGATTTAATGTCAGGTCATTTCACCAAGGTTACTGATAATAGGAAATGCTCTACCTTCTTTTTAACCCCCGACATAAAAACGATGGGGTGTTATGAGTTTGACGTGTCTGTGTGTGTGTGTGTGTGTGTATCTGTCTGTGGTATCGTAGCTCCCAAACGGATGAACCGATTTTGATTTTGTTTTTTTGTTTAAAAGGTGATTTAGTCGGGAGTGTTCTTAGCTGTGTTTGATGAAAATCGGTCCAAGATGGTCACCGCCACAAAATGGCGGATCACATATTTTTTCTTAACTCCCTTAATATGGATATCAAATTAAAGGGCTTGACTAGTAGAATACATATACGTACATTTACGTTACGTACGTTACTTACGTTATACATACACTATGAAAAATTTCAAATCCAGGATGGCCGCCACCACAAAATGGCGATGTGTCGGGGTCGATTAAATTTTTAACTTATTTTTTATGAAACAAGTTAAGGAAGAATATCCAGGCTGCAACGGACATACATAAGCTTGATTTTGCCCCTTCCACTTAAGTCAATACGGTACTGCAATCTGAATGAATGTATATCAATTACGTGGAATGTATTCTTCATAGGGTATTCCCTATTTCCCTTCCCTTCTAATTCCCTTATTATATAATATTTTATAAAATAATATTATATTATAAATGTATTTTAACCATATCAGCCCCAAAAACATTCCCTTACCCAAATTGCATCACCAATTCTAAGCTTGGCGATAAACTTAAGTACAGCTAAACTGCATCTCACCCCTAAAGGATCTATCCCTCTCAATAAATTACATGCAAATTTGATCAGCAGTTTAGATCGGTACCACCAATCCTGCTAAGCTATTCTGTTGAAAATTTACTTACTTGATTGTACAATTTCCATAGATTATAGCTAATTTCCTTTCCCTTTCTCAGAGTTACTCCCCTTGAGTAATTAGGGATGGGACATGATTGTGATTGAGGCTGCTCGAGTTAAACGGCGGAACGATTTCGAATGGTGTAGTACAATATTTTATGACCTTAATTTACATGAGTATGTGTATGTATAATAATGTACTACATGATATATTAAGTCCTGAAAAAACTTGTAGCTTGTTATGCTTTAGAAAATTCATAGTATAAACAATGGTAACATTTTTTTCGAGTTCATTTTATCTAATCTGCAACGGTACATTTCATTGTTTAGACCTATTTAAAATCTATTTAAAGAAACTTTCATTTGTGTTTGTAACATACGCGTTTGTTTATCGAAATATGACATGTTTTTCTCCAATAAGTTATACTTATCGTACTGTAGCCATTTCTAAATGATAGAAGGTTTAAAGACTTTATTTCAGGATGTAGATAATATCGTTTGAATACCTTATTTTTGGTTTTTTCATGTATACAAGCGGTTTTATTAGAAAAAATATATTAATCACTTTTTAACATTCAAATATTATATTATAACACCTATAAAAATCTTAATTATGAATTATTAAGATTTTTATGGGTGTAATTTACAGTGGAGTCCATTTTTAAATATGGCTGAATCCTCATAATATATGGATAGTTTAATTTGTCAGGTACTTTTCTAACTCGAGTTGATGCCTCCCAAAAGTGGATGTCTCATCACTAGGCCGACTACTTCCGTATAACTGCCAAGCGATCTGGCATCTTTTCAATACATATAGCGGTCTCTATTACTTGTACACGAGTTAAATATTTTTGTAAGGTAATCGTGAATTTATTTTGTTTTTACGTGATGTGAGCATCAGTACAGAAGGCCTTATTTTTTCAAGTTTGAAGTATTTTTATCAAGAACAGAGTTGAGCGCGACTCATCGGAAACTTTCCTTTAGTTAATTTAAAATGGTTCGAGGTATTACCACATGTATTCGCATTTATTGATACGTTATGTACAGATAAAGTACTTAATGATATGCGTTGTACATTGATCCCAAATCTAAAGTAAGAATGGTTTTCTCATATAAGACGTTCTAGCCGGTAGACATACTCGTAAATTAATTCTTGCTATTTCAGCTCCACCTGCGCGGGTTATTATTTGATACCTAAGTGAGAGGCATATATTATTATTTCGAGTAGGGAACCCATTATTAAGAGAGAAAAGGATACATTTCAAGAGTCTTTAGAAAAAAAATGAAAATAAAACTACTGTAGAAATATATTTTAAATAGATACTATTTAAGGTTAAATGTAACTCTATACTAATATTATAAAGCGGTAGGTTTGTGAGTTTGGATGTTCGGGGTAATCTCCGATACTATACTAATATAATACTCCGATTTTGAAAATTCTCGGATAGCCCAGCCAGAAAAGTGTTGGATAGCCCATTTATCGGGAAAGGATATAGGCTATATAACATCACGCTATGACCAATAGGAGCGGAGCATCAATGAAAAATAGTGGAAAACGCAAATGAAGTTGCGCGGGTCAGCTGGTTTGTAATAAATAAACAACTCATAATGGTGTACTAATTTAGAATTCTCATACTCCGAATATTGCATATTTAAGTTTAAAGTTTCTACAGAAATATGAACATTTTGAGACTAGGAAATAGGAAATTACAAATATAGAAAGGAAAATATTGATTTAGAACATCCAAAACAATATTTTCTTTACTGTCCTGTACAGCAATATTTCTATAAAATAAGTAAATAAATCGGTAACTTGTTTAATTTTCAACGTTTTACATAAAATAGCGAAGTTATGAGTTCTATTCTTTTGTATAGAAGAGTAAACAGAGTGCAACTTTCAGATTCACTTATAAACGCGTTATTAAATTTTACAAAAAAAAATCTCATAGCATCCATTTGTTAAAATTTATAGATTGGATTATTGTATGTACATTCTCCCCCAGTTCAATTGTAAAGTTCACAATTGGCGCCATAGTTCACCAAATACCGTTACAAAAGACAACTCCAATTAAAATCAGGATGAAATGAAAGAGCACATGGTTGTGCGTATATTAAACTTTTAATCCCGTACAAACCGGTTATATCGAGTCGTAGCCGGAAAATACTAGCGCTATCCACCCTGAGTAGGAACACTCTCTATTTAAATTTTCCGAGACTATCCAGGACCTACTTTTGTGAAAATAATTTTCTCTATAATTTAAAATTTGGAGCCGTAACTATGTTCAAAAGTGCACCTTTGTTTAATAATAATAATAATAATAATAATAATACATTTATTTCAGAATCTAGGGCAACTTAATTTTTACACACTTTGTAGTAACTTGACATATATCCAGACTCTTTCAACGCAGTTTTCACTTTGAGACTTTCGATTTACTTGAAAATTTGTACACGTATCAGGGACCGATAACAATACAATACTTAAAAATAAGAAAATAAGTTACAGTTTAATAAACTAAAAACACGTTTTAATAGAAAACGAACTAAAAAGTAGAAATAATTTTTGATTGTAAATTTAATGGTAGTTATTTATACAAGTAGAGTTATTATAAAAAAATGTAAGCACGCTTTCCGCGGTTATATTAGATCGACACTGGCAGATCTTAACTATTTGCAACACTGCTTTAATTGTTATTTATTGTTATAATAATATTACTACAAACAAAGCTACCTAGTGTTGCTGTAACGTTGTGTGTTGAACCATAATTTTAAGTCAAAAAAAGATAATTTTAAACAACCTTGAACCTTAAATAAAGATGATTAACTTTGACTTTGAACAAGGAATTAATAAGTGAATACATTGAGTATATTTTGTTTCGACGGACTAGGTTCTTCTTGTAGGTTATCTTTTAGATCTTTTTAGATTTTTGTCCTTCACGCATTAGATCCATGGAGCTTATTTTATTTCTCGAGATTTTGATGTGGTACAACAAACTAGCAAGGTCTTCTCATATCGAGCTCAAGTCATTCGAGGCCAGGTTTTCAAGCTAGTGATATTGCAGCAAACGGGATTCAACTTCGAGTAGAGAACCCGAAATAAACTCACTGTGGACTGTACATCTAGTTTTTTTTTCTTGACCCTTAATCACGTGTCCCAATTTTTTAAATTTTCTAATGGTAACCCTCTTTCCGGAACAGTTAATTGCATTCCATTGTCTACGCCCAAAGAAAATAGTGATGGCAAATGTTTCTATACGGTATTCCAATTTTATACTTTGAAGAATGTTTTAAATACTTTTTATTAAAGTTCATTAAATATATACCAATATATACTACAGCATACCTACTCACATGATGTCTAAACATGATTTCCTAGAGGGTGAATCTACTACACCAATTAGGTGGCTTTAATTCAAATAGAAATCTGCAAAATTTCTTGCAGATATCTTCCTTAAGTTTGCATAACCTTACACTAAAATTCTAAAATAAATTTTAAACTTTATTATTTAATTAATTTCATAAGTATTAAAACGCTTAGTGAATTTGGTTTTGAGTCACAGAAGCAAAAGTGGGGAAGTACCATTAAAAGCATTACACACTTAGTTGTGGTTTTCCTGATGAATATCTCCAAGGGTCGTCGGTAGCCGCTTATCTTAATAATAATGACTAAGGACCGGATTATATGCAACATAAAAAGCTTGAAATAAGCATGCAAAATGCGTAAAATATGCATCAAAATTTTGAAAGTATGCAACTTTAATGTTTTAGAAAATGAAAAATAAAGGAAAAAAGTGGTAGGTTTTAATTTTTTTATTTCTAAGTCAGCATACTACAACTTTGTAGACGATAATAATAAACTAAAATAAAAAAAATATTTAAAATTTTTGTAAACGTAAACAATCAGGTAGATAGGTGTTCTGTATGAATGGGTTTCAATGAATAGTAAAGAAGAAGAAAGAATAGTTTGAACAGTTGAACTTTAGCAAGTATAAATTTAAATAACGTTATTCTTAAAATGAAAATTTGTGATTCGTTTTTTGTCAATTTAAAGGACTATTTTTATACCAATAAAGACTATAAATAAAAATATTGAATAAAATACATATTTTTATTACTTTGCCGAATAGGTGGAGGATATAATTTATCTAACCCGGTCAATTTGCTTTCTTCAATAGTTTTAAATTATATTGACTACTCATATTGGACATTTTTAAACGGTCTGGACAGAATGAATAATGTCACATTAATCACTTGGTCCATAACATATGCACCTTACTAACATCAAGGGGCACAGCCCGCCTAGTCTGGTCATAGGACCCTCCTTTTGTGTTGGAGTAACGTAACAGCCGTTCCTCGACAGTATGAAAATAATTATAGTTTACTAAAACAAAAAAAAACACGCTCTAGGGGCGAACAGAATTAAAAAGAAAAACGGGTTCCACTATCTACCTCCTGGACCCATCATCAGATCAGCTCCAAGATGCCAAATTATATTATTGTCATCCAAACTACATTTACATGCGAAGTCTGTACGAAAATTAGAAGTTTTACAATTGTCTTCTAAGGTTTGTGTACATTGTTAACTTGTAAAAACTTGTTAAAATTGGGCTTACTATTAATAAGATAGGTACTTAGATGGGTAAACAAGGACAGAAAAAAACTGATTATTCTATTCGTTGAATTAGAATTTAATTTTCACGGAAATCCTTATTTCTAAAAGCCCTCGAGATAAAACAAATTGATTTCCACTTATACATATCTACAGATGGCATTCAGTGCCTGCGTAACTCCGCTCATACGAATCAAGTGTTCAACTTTACCACTCAGAACCAATGGTTTATATAACATTAGAACCATTCCTTCAACGATAAAAGCCGGTTTGAATGCCCAAGTTACGGCTCCAATGATCTCCAACAATTCAGGGTTAGTGTGTACTTACATTTAAGTAGTTTAAACTTTTAATTTTATGTAAATATTTATCTTGAGTAATATTAGTAAATAAAAATTAGGCACTATATTTTCAGTTGCAAGTCCAAACTGAAAATGTTATCATAAATGCACGCCATCTAATCAAGATAAGTCGAACTACTTCATTACTTACTGATCCTGAACCACGCAATGAAGTTCAAGATTAGTATATAATAGGTGTAGACTTATTGAAATCATCTTATTTTTTAAAAATACATCATATCCTTTTATTCATAGTATTTAATTTATATCAAAAGTATGAAAAAAGAACCAAGAACCCTGAACAAGAGAATTCGACTTGTAACAGTAAGCTGTAATGATATTTTTTTTTTCTCTTTAAAAAGACAACTCCCGCATTAGGAATTACTCCTGTGTCGCGGGGGACTTTACAAACATACAAACAACAGACACAAAGAACACCAAGACTCAGGTGGCAATCGAACCCACGACCTATAAGCATAGCGGTCAGGGTCACTAACCACTAGACCAACAGGCCAGTTCTCAGGGCTCAGTGTCAGGGTCTCAGAGCATCAAACCTGGTACCCCAACAACTTACTAAATCGAATCGTTCACCACATCGAAAGTTCATGAAATAGAATGTTTAGAAGATCGAAATACCTACCAAATATACAAAAAAACACAAACAAACACTTTCATTCAAGTTGTATAGACATAATTGTAAAATAAAGTGTCCATTTTGCATTTATGATTGAATTACCTACAACGTCCAAGTGCTACGTCTATGGTATCCGCGTTCTATCAAACAGTCGGTACACATGTACTTGCAAATTTCTTTTTTGTCTCGACGGAACATTTTCCCGTCCTTATTCCCCCAAATGTGTCCGGGCTACGATTTGTAGTGCGTCGTCTGTGTTAGCCCCCCCTCCCCGGATAAAAAGATTTGTGATAACGACTCGGGTAGGGGAAATCACAGTGCAGCGAGAAACGGAGAGTCCCGAGGGGATATATCTTTGGCTATGGCGTGGACAGGGTATTATTTATAGCCGCCATTTATTGTTGTGGACGTTAAAAGAAAGGTTATTTGTGCTGAAATTCGTTTGGGTTAAATTTTGAATTATAATAACGAAGATATTTTTTTTGAAATATGTGCTTTTTATGTATTTTTTACTCGAAGATGAGTTAAACACGAAATTTATTTCTATTTTTCTAAATCCCTACTGCCATCTGCACGTCTGGCAATAACCCACTAATGACAGTCTATCATTTCGACGACTTCATTGAAGCGGCGGTTGTGCCTTCGACTACAGCATCAGGGGTCGCAGGTTCGTTTCCTGCTCTGTGCAAATATTTGTCTATTTGCATTGATCTAGGTGTTTCTATAAGTATAACATGTATATATTTACTAAATAAAAAGTATCTAATTATGTTTGTCCGTATTATAAAACCCACAGTAAAAAACTATGCTTAGTTTAGGCTTAGATAGGGCTGTGTAATATATATATATATATTTTTTTTTCTTTTTATAAAAGAATACTAGCAACGTGGGTCATACATTACTAGTATTCGTGTTAACCCCTCCAGCTAAGCTAAATGCTGGTGTTAGGAGTGGGTTCATGACGGTAGAGGTAGAGTACTGAGTGGGGTTCCAACCCGTAACCACTTGATCGTAAGTCCGACGCCTTAACCATTACGCTACCGCCGCTTTTCATAATAAAATAAAATAGAGACATGTACACGGAGTCCCACTCCGTGTACATGTCTCTATTTTTTTGCGCTGAACATAAAAAAACGTGAAAGTTTTGCGGTAGGTAATAAAAGGTGCACCCGTTCCGGAGATTAGCCGTACAAACAGACAGACAAAATATTTTAAAATTTATCTTTTACTATAAATATGTACCGTGTATACATTAAGATGTATTTAGTAAAAAGCTATTATTATGATATTACAAACACACTGTTTGTCAATTTTATTTATTTTTTGTCCATATTTTCAATAATGACAGTAGTTAAATTTGAGAAAAACATGAAATTTGCATGATTCTAACATTTTTGTCCACTCCTACACGTTCGGGCATAACCTCATTGTACAACCTATGCTTCATTTTCATCTAGATATCGTTAGATACATACCTATCTAGATAGACAGCGCATTTATCCTCTCAAACGCACCAACAATATTATAACATAGCTAGAGATGTCTCAAGGAAAGATTTGGATGAGTACTTACATATAAATGTGTTAAGTAATAGTGTTGGTCGTCAGATCGGCGTGTGCTCATTAGTGGGGTCCCTGATAAAGTGTCCCGCGATGGTGATTTAGCGGGACATGGGGAGACTGCGCCACAGAGTAATGTCAGCAGAAGTACAGTCCAAATAAATTTAGTTTTCTTATATTAGTAATACAAGAATTGTCGTTACTCCTCGAAATAAACTAATTTTTGGAGGTATATCACAGCAGCACGGATACCGCAATGGTTTAAGTCACCTCGCCACTACGCCGCGCCGCGCCGAGTGTTGTGGGTTCAATCCCAACACGGGACAAAAATTTGTGTGATGCACAAATACTCGTAGTTGTTCCCAGTCTGGGTGTTCTTTGTGTCCGTTGTTTGAAAGTTTGTGAAGCCTCCCGCGATACAGGAATATTCGTAATGCGGGAGAAGACCTTAAAAAAAAATTTGGCACCAGTCCAGTGTAGGTCCAGATCGCTTCGTTCCTTGATATAGGAGTTTCTGTCAGGCTCGAAACTAGCTGGGCATTCCTGAAATTCAAATGCGAGTACATCGATACAAATAAATAACATTGAAGTGTCTGTTTGTAATATCATAATAACAGTGTTTTACTAATCTGAATGTTTACCTACACGGTACTTGTACAAAAAAAATATTAAAAAACGGAGCCCGCGGCTTTCATTTGCAGATTGCTAATGTTATAAGGAGTAATTAAGGCTAATTTTCTACTAATCGTTTATAAATATGAAAGTAGCTAAAGCTCTACTGATTTCTACCTAAACCGGAGCCGCCCAACCTTTCGAGTATCTGCAGAAAACTGGGGCTAAATATTAACATAGTTTTATGTGTCCCTCGAGTAACCTCCCACGAAATCTGACACTATACACTCAGCACCGCCAGGCGTTCCATGGCATCCTCACGGCGCGTCACGTGGCCAAAATAGTGAAGGATTCTGGTGTAGACTAGGGTGGAAAGGCAGTTTTTGATTTTGTATTACTAATCAGAATCAAATAAGGTCTCTATCTCTTTATATTTTGTATCTAATCTAAAATCTAATCTGAAAGAAAAATATTTTCAACACTCAAATTATACAGTAATTTATTTTAGGGAAGAGCGTTTACAGAAACAGGAAATCTTAAAAAAATGAGTTTTAAAATCCTTTCCCCGAATTTAATATCTATCAATCATGTCGCATCTGTAATTTTGGAGAGAAAAATGAAATCTCAGCGGGTGATTTGACGAAAAAGTTTTAATCAAATACAGCTAGTAATTTGTTCGTTTACAAACGGTTCTGGAAATATTATGATGGGTACACACAGACTGAATGTGAACGAACGAAAAGACAAGAGTATATCAATATTAACATTTAATCTTATTATGTTCAGGGCTTAAAATGAAAGTAAGATTCAAGGGACTCTCGAGCGATGATTGAATAATATTTTTTAAACGATTATTTGTTAAACGATCGCTTAATATGATTTACCTTTATTTAACGGTTAATAATTATTGATAATTTTGTTATACGTCTGTGCCAAACGTCAATGACAAATGTCAAACCGATTATTGAACGACTTCCCTTCGGTCGGCCATCTTATTAGCAGTCAGTCGGAGTTCGGGCACCATTGTAAGAACACTAAGTCAGTATTATAATGATTTTAAATGATAATTTTGTAAAATATGTGGTTATATTATGTTCTATTAACAGGGTATAATCACACATTTTACAAAATTATCATTGTGACTTGTTTAATTTTACATCATTTCTGCGATCTTGGTTACATATATAAATAAATAATAATAATATGTAAAAGTTTATCCTTTTTTACCACTATTTGACGATCTTGCATTGATCAGGGTGTGTATACATTGTATGTATTTAAAAAAAAATGTATATAAGTATGTTTACCCCGTGTTTCTAGAACCCATAGTTATGCTTAGTATACTAGATATTTATTGCTTAATAATGTCCAAGAATATTATTAAAAAAAAACTGCTCAACGTTGGCTATGTCCGCTGAAATTTTTCGTATCGTCATGAAATTTTGCATACACTTTGTCAGGGTGACAAGGGAATTACACAGGGTTCCTGTCATTTAGAAGAACGGTAACTTTTGGAAGGTTATCCGGCTTCACAAAATTAACATTAACGTATAGAAAACGCTGAGTAGTTTGATATTTTTTGTTACTCTATCATTCAGCCTGTACAAGACTTAATATATTTTTATTGGAATACGTAGAAAATCACAATAATATATGTAAATGTGAATTGTACGAGCAACACATTTACGTTGTAAATGCGGTGACATTTCAATCTCGTTTACATAATTATATCATTTGTTGACGTTGTCTAACTAATGAATGGGCGTCTGGCTTCGGTACAGCCAGGGTTAGACTTGATTCTTATGTAATATCAAGCTTATATATAGAACAAGAAACACATAGCTTTAGAATACAGATGAAGAGTAGTAATACATTCAGCAATTTACCTGCCTGGTATGAGCTAAGATCGCTACTTACCCAAAAAGTTTGAGATTTAGAAAGGGTCGAAAGAAATGGGTGGTCAACTCAGTGGTATACCTATTACTGTTTTACTCTCGTATGTATTTCGGGGGCAAATTTTAGACCGACATTTGTCAAGGGGTGAAGCGTCCTGTCACGGATCTCGAACACAAATGTCAAGTTAATTTACTATTTTCCTGTAAAGTTATAGCACTTTATTGATTAAACATAATTTTATTCCATTACAATAAGGAAATGAAAGTATAATAATAAAAAAACATAACAAAATTTAGTGAAAAATTGTAGAATAATATGCCATTCGTGTTCAAGTTGCAAGACGCAGATGTGAACACAAAAACCAACCATGCATGGTAAATATTCAAATAAATAAACAATGGATTTAGATGCGAGCTGTTTACAGTTTAGTTGCGCGTGTGTCATGCCTGTTATGCAAGTTTTGAAAAAGATAACAAGTAACGAGTATTCAGCTTATTAAATTAGTTAAGTCTTGTACACCATTTATATAAGAAAGTTACTTAACAAAAGCAACAGGCAAACATTGCTTTGAAGTGAACATCCCTCTGCGTCGAGGGTAAAAATCGATGAGCAGAAAGTATTTGCGAAGTTATCAAACTTTGAACATTTAAAATTAAATAACCTTAAGTTCAAAAATATCTCCGTTGATTGCTATTCTTCTTCTTTATCTTGTATCCTTCTAAAACAATAAATGGAGATCCTAATTACTTGTTTATAAGGGTTTGTCCACGGTTTATGTTATGTTTCTGGCCCTCGAGAACAGAAGGTATTTTTTCCTGGATATAAGGTACCCTATGCCTTTATCTGTACCCCTGAAATTGTGAATGCAAAATTTCTTGATGATCGGTTGAGTAGTTGAGGTGTGACAGTGTTGCAAACAAACTCACACTCGCGTTGATAATATTAGATAGCATTTGTAAATATTTGTGTGCATAAATTCGTGTTGGTCTGGGTGGGTAGTGTATTGTAGTAGTTAAGGTGTGACAGCATAACAATCAAACTGACATTCGCATTTTTATTATTTGTTAGGATTCTGGACTACGGAATTAAGAAAACAAAATTAATTATATATCTTTTACGATAAAAACTTGAATTCTTTGCAGAAACATCAAATCAGTTTAAAAATAATCGTTTAGTCAGAAAGAGATCTATCGCAGTTGTTAATGGTGAGGTACGTATATCGTTGGCTCGCTCTATCTTACTACCTTATAAACACGATAAAATAGGATAAAATTCAACATCTAGAAAACATACTCTGGCAAAGACAAAACAGTTCAATATCTTTTTCACTCTGGTTCTGCAACTGTTAATTTTTTGTTTAGTGTTGTCTATTGAAGAGCTTTACTAAATCACCACCTTCGACAGAGCTTTATCTGTAAAAGTAGGTAGCTTAATGAATGACTGTCAAATTTAATGTCGATCACTAGGATCACTCAGAGCTCGACAATAAATTTCATAAAATTCTTAAAATATTATCAAAAGTAAATAGTTTAGGAAGTTACCCTTGACCGTATTACGAAACTTCTGACGAAGTATATTTGATTGGTACACTCTCAAAACCAGTTACAACTGCGAGCTTCGCGCCTTCGAGCCTTATACATCGACACACTGATTTTTTTATTGTAAATCAACAACAATTTTTTGGTTGTAAAGTATTTTGTTAAACTCATGGACCTTTGTGATGTACAACTAAAAATTTCTTAATCAACATCACCATCTTATCAATAAAACTTTTACAATTGATCATTGGCCTTTCTTAAGAACTTCGATAAATAGCAGTCTTGTTCCGCCTTCATTTAAAACAACTACGATAAGGAAAATCTTAATGTACTTAGTCTTTGCCAGGATATAAATAGATAAAAACGTAAAACGACACGAACACAGTCTTTATATATATTTTTTTCGACAATTGAAACAAATAAAACAATATACTCGTAGGGTTAAATAAAAGCCTAGCTTAGAAGAGTGATTATATTATTTCCTATATCCTAACAAAAACGTTACATGTAAAAAAATGCAAGTCTCGCAACGCGTTTCTTGTACCGCAAAAAGTTATGAGATGTAATTGTTACCTAACAACATTTTATAGTGATCTTATAAGACATCTTTACTTCGGGACTAAAATTGATGTGTCTGAGTTTTTCTTGCTTTATAGGCTAAACACTACTAGTGTTCAAAATTTGAAGTCAGTGTATCCGCTGGAAGTATCTTAGAATTTAAATGATCGGTGAGTAAGTCAGTGACAAAATTAAGAACCTTTAACATGCAACAGTTTTTAAACTACAAGTTTAAATGAAATTTGGGATTATATCTAGGTATATGATGATCTCTTGGTAACTGAAAAATTAAAGCTCCTTGCTTTACCATTACGAAGTTACAGTAGGGTCGAAAATGTCCTGAATGGCTTCGAGAAAATGATGGCACAGCCTTGCACTGCCGTGTCGCAGATAAAATAGTAGTAAACAAAAATTCTTTTTGTAGCTTTTGCAACTTTTTAAATCAATTACTATATTGAGATTGAGGAAAACGTAACTTCCGAGAAAGATATCCAATTTACATAAATCTATGACCATGAGTCACTAATTTAATTGGCAACTTGGTAGTGAATGAATGAAAGTAACATTCTCAATATCTTACTCACACGTAGATCTTGCTAACCAGCTTATTTAATAAATGAAAGTTAGGAAGTTATTCTTAATTTACTACATTGCTTTAAAGGTATAGGTATTTCTCTCTTCTGCGATCGTTGGCGTTCGTTCGGAAAGATGGATGTTCAAACTAATCGCAATATTTCTATTGTAAAGCCTCTACCCTCCTAGCTAATGTCACTAATATTATAACGGCAAAAGTTTATGAGGATAGATAGAGGTTTGTTACTCTTTAACGCAAAAACAGCTGAACAGATCTAGATGGAATTTGGCACAGAGATAGATTATAGTCTGGAATAGTACATAGGCTACTTTTTATCCCGGAAAAATGTACGTTTCCTGTAGGATAGATTTCATCAAAATTTCTACGCGAACAAGTCGCGTTCTGTTGCCCGCTGTTGCTAGAGTAGGTACTATTATTTATTGTTGCTAGTGTACCATAAATTCGATTGTGAGTTAGTTTCTTTGTAACGCATTTACGCTTTAACTACTCAACCAATCATAATACAATTTTGAATAGAGGTTGTTAGGAGTATAGAAAGTTACAGAGGGTACCTTTCACCCAGTTGAAGTGATTGACAAAATCAACATTAACTCGAGAGAAGACGCGAGTAAAAACTAGTTATTCTTAAAAAAAAAGTATAATATTTTATTTCAAGCCAAAAAAAGACCTTGGTCCAGTTCTAATACCATAGGACTGTTGGGTATCTTCTGGTTAGAAGGGTAGCAAAACTCTACTGGGAATGAGAAGTGGTTCACTACAAATTAAATCGTTCCTATTGTAAATATTTATTGTAATGGCACGCATTAAAAAAAATGTCAATGTCAAATGAGTGACATCTGTAAGAGCGGTCCCTTTCCCGGGCTCTTCCACTTCAGCTCGGTCGGGGTGCACACGCAGCTCTGTAAATTAAGAAAGTTTCCCTCTCACTCAAGCACCGTCTTTTATTTAATTACAACAATACATTCATAGGAACTAGTTCCAGTAGACAGGTTATAGTCATGACATAGTTTGCATTCTTAATAGTATAAAAAATCTTTATTTATTATAATTCTTTTATTTAATATTTTAAGCTCACTCATAAAATGGTAGTAAGTATTATTTATCTAAACCTAAGTGATACATCACTGTATAAAATATAACTGTAGTTGACTCACAACAAATTGCTACTGTACAAACAATTAATGCTAACGAGCCTTTGAATATGCACCCACACTTAGGATCCGGCGTTATATGTCCTACTTGTTGTAAAATTAATCTTTCATTATTCAACCATACTTTGGCAAAAGCACATGTCTATAATGGCAACACCGCCACACCGATTCTGATACGTTGCTAACTATATCTCTTCAGCAGAGCTCTGGCGGCCTTCCACTTTTATACAGAATTAAGGTGTTTTCTGTTTCGAGGTTCACTTAGAGGGGATGTCATCAAATCTTCTGACAAAAGAATCAGGAAGAAAATGAATCAGGTGGTCGGTTAGCATACAAAACGGTCCTGTGAGAGAATTAACTTTTAAGATAAGAAAGCTGTTTAGTTTGTCAGTTAAGTAGCATGGAATGAGGGGAATGCTTGTCGAATACCAGATTCCGAGTTAACCAGTATCGCTTTCTGGAATTATGTAAGTGAACTGCACTCTGTCCTTTTCCCAGACAGTTTAAGCATTGTATATACTCGTTTTAAGTTGAATTAGTTTAGGTTACAAAGCACACATAACTTAAATGAATGTCATTTTTGTTCAACATTCGAAACTGTTACTTAAATATTTTTTTTATATTACTAAACTCGATCTACTGCATGTCGCTACGCTATATTCCATTCACCAACGACCAGTAATTACACGTACCGCTGACTGGTCGCCCCCCCCCCCCCACCCTCCAGGAAGGCGACTAATCACGAATTAGATGAACCCTTCGATACATCGAACCCTACTGCTATCGATACTCGTATTAGGTACGGGTCTTAAATGGGTTACATCGGACCGGATTAAGAGACAATGGTTTTAATGTTCTCTTATTTTTCTGATACCTATCTATGTATAGTATTCGTTCAGATAATGATATGAATTCAATAGCATAATATGTGAAGGGTGAAGTTATATCGTGCTTTCAATAAACTTGATCATTAACGTAATTAAAATCTAGAAAAAAAAAACAATCTTATCTTACAATTTATCATTAACATCATTAATCTTTTGATGAAAAATATTTAAAGGCTTTTTGAAAAAACATCTTCATAATAACAACAACAACAGTTATGAGCTTATAGGAATACTAGCAGTGCCCCGCGGTTTCACCCGCGTAAGTCCCGATCCCGTGGTAATATCCTCTAGCTATCTACAAACCAAGTTTCATCGCAATCGGTTCAGTGGTTTTTGCGTGATAGAGTAACAAACAAACATCCATCCATCCATCCATCCATCCATCCATCCAAACTTTCACATTTATAATATATGTGGGATTAAAAAGTTCCAAAATGTAAATGAATCTCCCCTGCTAGTATCATAACAAGAATAAAAATCAAAGTATATTGACATAATAATTTTTCATACCTATTTCAGTCAGACGATTGATAATATTTTTATACATTTTATCATTAGAATAATATTGATCAAATTAAACTCCTGAGAAATCTACCTTGTATCTAAATGCATCCCAGGAGCGACAAACTGAGAAACATTAAATCAAAACAATCACATAGATTTCTTCCAAAGTCAAATCATTTGAGAGAAGTTCATTTAACCGAAGGAGGGCTCGTTGGGTTAAATGAACTTCTCTCAAATGATTTGAAAGAGCAAATGGCAACACGAGTTTAGCCAAGTCGTAGCGAAACAAAAAAAAATGACATCGGACAACCTGTTAAAAAAAAATTACTGAAAAGATATTAATACAAATTGAGAATCTTCTCAATTGTTTCAAAAGTCATGGTAGCCAGTTCCTGTCGCATATCACATAGGTAGTGATATTTACATACTATTTCCACAATAAAGTATGACAATAAATTGTGTTACGGCTCTTGTGGGTATTATATAGGACTATTTCAGTTAAATGCTGTGCGATATCTACCAAGTGCTTATATAACAGTTATTATGTTAATGAGTCCCTATGGACCACTTCCTGCAACGAGGAGGCCCTCAGTTGCAATTTATTTATTATATTATTCATGATAAGAAGTAGTGTTCAAAATATTATTTCCTCACAGACTTGACCTATTCTCGGGGGGTTTATATAGAATAATTGGGGTGAAAACTGTTTTAAATACATAATAGAGTATAAAGATAGATACAGTGCATCGAAGATCTGTCATAACATAGTTTTATATTATTCTATTAACAAGAAGTCCTTTTTAATCATTGGTGCTCATCAAATTTTGTTTTTATTTTAAAGTTAAAAAAAAATTGGAATTGGCAAGTTACTTCGCAGAAGTCAGGTCGTTGCACCCAGTCAAATTTTCTTCTTTTGTGGCTCAGAGTATATAAACTGATTAGGCATCGTGGTCATTAGTTGGTAATCCTGGAGTTCATTGTTCGGCTTAATTATGTATTTTTTAAATACGTTATTCGCGAAGGAGTGTCTATTCATTTACATACACAAACACATTCTATATAATTATGTACAATGTTAGTATTGATACTTTATTTTTAATTTAGTTAATAGCTTCTTTTTTATTCTTTTCTCACAGGCACTACAAATTGCATTACACAACTAATATTTCAAACGTAGAACAATTAAAATATTGAAATTGAAAAAAGTGTCACCACCGTAGCACAAACTTACATCATATTGGTAGTAAAATAACTATGATAGCCTCCGTATCTCGAATAAAAAAAAGTTACCGACATGAAAAATTGAGGACCGCACTCCGCCCATCACACCTGTCCAAAAGAGGCCCCAGAGGTATACCTTTATATGAAAAATTGAGGGTATCTCATCAATCCACTATTTCCCTACCCTTGCGCTACGTTTTCCCTAGTTTAAAACTTCCTTCCCCTACTAAATCGTGCCAATATAAACTTCTATGTTTTATCGTCTAGGGCTCCTCCTCTATTTTTCGTAACTTTTCCGTTTCCATCACAATACATCTTTTGATAGTTTTTGCGATATTTTTCCCCAAATACGTATCTGTAACTTAGATGTCACTCGTTTATTAAATCCAGGAAAATATCATTGTGTTTTTGTACCGATAGAGGACTATACCTATGTTTATTTTCGACTACAATTGTCAATTATAATCAGCATTACTGCTATTTTTTATACCACGGACACATTATCATCAATGATTTTTTTACATTGGTATAATTAAGATTAACGAAGACACGTATTTATAAATTGGATACTAGAAAACTGAGACATAAATGCGTAAAGTGTATATGTGTAAATATTTACCTGGCACCTACTGCATTTTCAGTATCCGACCTTCGGTCAAATTACACCTATCGTGGTCACAAGTAGTATGCATACAAATTGCCAAAGTTTAAAAAACAAATACAAAATTTTTTGTCGGTTCGAATCGAAAATTTGATAGGATATGAATAATTATTTACTACTGTATGTTTTATATATGTGATCAGTGTAAACTACAATAATTTTGTAACGTCCAATAAAGTTAATAGTATTTTAAGGCAGTTTTTATCAAAGTTTTATTTCTTCAAAACCTTTAAATTGGGACGATATTTTCTCGCAATTCACACAGGGGTGGCTCTACCTCATTTGAACTCCCCAAGAATACTATAAATACTCGTAGGCAGTTTAGAACTAGGTACGTTGTACCTAATCATTATCATCGTTATTCCAGATTTAGGAAGTCTTATGCCGAATCTACGGTTTTACAATATTTTGTTGGGACTTGTAGAACCAACATTTTGAGTTTAAATTTAAATGACGGCACAAGAAACTCTTAACAAAATTATAAACTAAATGTCAGAGAGCCATACTTCGGCACGTATGGGCCGGCTCGATTTTAGTTTGCGTTAGAGATGCAGTGCAGTGGTAATTGGTAGTTTTGAATTATAATTAGTTAATGAAATACATAATTTGTTGTTCTGTACATGTAATACATTTTAATACACCCGCAAACTCCTTCATTGTACGCCACAAATCTCCACAGTATCTTCAAATTTCCTTTGGCAACCCTATTACTAGACAAATTGTATCCACCCGTATTATTTCGAAGCACGGAAATATGAGGAATATATCTGGGGAGCGGTGTAACGTATGGCTCAACATTTCGGTAACAATTTGTTTAGAACTTTAGAGGGTATGACTTAGTTACCAAAAATCATGCTGACGCGGTTTGAACTTCGGGTATATAATATTCGATGATATAGTACATTTGTTTCTGGAGTTAGTCGTTAGAGTAAAACATGGAGTGTGAATTGGCTTCCTCCCAATTCATGCCCAAGTTTTATTCTTGAGTTTTTTAGTTGGTAGTTGTCTAGTTGAGTTGGTTGCTGCACTATGAGTGTGACTCTAGCATTGTTATTTGTGGATCGGGTAATTAACTTTATGAAATACTAATGTCAGGTTTATTTATGTATTTACTATAAGGTGGGTGTTTGCGATTCCATTATCCTTTCGCCCGTCTGCAAATGTATGGAGTTCTTGACGATATACATCCACCTAAGACCTGAATAAAAAAAGAATACTAGGGATGGACGGACGAACCGAATTCGTCAATAACTTTTTTCATCACCGGACGGTCGGGAGAAAAGGGCTCACCATTTCGTCTTTTGTGTGTTGCCATCTTCATACTCTCTGCCTCCTCTTAAGCTCGGGGGACTGTACTCACCAGTTTTACCTACACTACTACTGCGGTCAAATTTGAGTAATCAAGGTATACCAAAGAACCTTCACGTTATGGCTACTTTTTCATTGAGGATTCAAACAGCAATTTGCTGTGAGCCTGTTTCAATGTTTGTAAAGTCCCCCGCGACACAGTAATAATTCCTAATGAGGGAGTCGTTTTGAAGAAAATATCCTACTAATATTATAAACATAAAAGTTTATGAGGATGTATGGATGTTTATTGCTCTTTCACGCAAAAACTACTGAACCGATTGCCATAAAACTTGGTATGTAGCTAGCTGGAGACCTGAATTAACTCATAGGCTACTTTTTATCCCGATATTCCCACGGCATCGGGACTTACGCGGGTGAAACTACGGGGCGCAGCTAGTAAAGAAATATAACAACTAACTCCAATACCTACTTTATAGTATTATTATGTAGGTACGCCTACATTCTCCACATATCTACAAGATTAATTACATTTTACCGTTTTGTACTTGGTATATTAATGAGCCTATACTAATGATAAATATTAGTAGTTAATCAAGTGGAACTCTAACTTGAATGAGTGACCGCTACGTATTGTTATTTAGTAAGACAAGGGTCAATGACTTCTAGAGCACATAAACATACACTCACGCCTGTATTTTTTTATGGTATAGGAGCAGACAACCAGATGGGTCACCCGATGGTAAGTGACTATCGCCACCTATGGACACCTGAAACTCAAGAGTCACGAGTGCGTTGAAGGTACAGGCCTTTAAAAGGCCGTAAAGGTAGGAATACGCTCTTTTCTTGAATGTCGTATCGGTCCGAAATTACCGCAGGCGACAATTTGTTCCACAGATTGGCTGTGCGATGCAAAAAGTTTCTGAAGAACCGCACAGAGGTGGAGTGCCATTCATCTAAGTGATGCGGATGAATGTTTTGTTGGGTTAGGCAGAGGCCTACTCACGATATAGGGGCAAGCCTCTTGCAGTCAACGGGGCACTTTGGGAATTAAAAATGGGAAAATTGGCAGTACCTGTATTAATACCGAAAGGTAGGCAAGAAGCGAAGGTAAAGGAATTCCTTCCTTTGCCTTCGCTGGGAGGAAAGGGAGATTGCTTATACGGATGGATTAGGGATTTTAAGCAAAAACCCGAGCAGGTCAGAGTCTCATGCCTGTAAATCGACCTCGCTCTTGCCGGGAAGTCCAAGTCCCCTATCTTCTAAAGCAATTAAATCATATCACCGTTAATAATTTAAAATTTTACTTGACTTTAAATATCTATACTAATATTATAAAGCTGAAGAGTTTGTTTGTTTGTGATTGAACGCGCTAATCTCACTACTGGTTCGAATTATTAAAAATTCTTTTAGTGTTGGATAGCCCATTTATCGAGGAAGGCTATCGGCTATATGACATCACGCTACGACCAATAGGAGCGGAGCAGTGACCATAAACGCAGGTGAAACTGCGGGGACAGCTTGTTTTAATATAAATAAGTACCTAGATTTCCAATGCTTCCCTTTCGTGTATGTCGTAATGCAAAGAAAGTACCTAGGGAATTTGGCAAATAGTTGCCACATTGAATATATCTATAAATGCATTAGCGAGTACAGTGTTGCAAACATTATACAACGGTTAAGTTTAATAATAAATGAATGCAACTAACATAAAAAAATAATTATCTTTTTGTAGTAACACAAAAGGTATAAAAGAGGACAAATCAATTTAAAATGACCCGCTATTGGGTTGTGAGTCTCATAGTTACAACATGGCTTTACAATTAATATGACAAAACCGTATAATAACTATTAAGTGACCATTACATTATGTGCTCAGTAAATTCCGGTGTTTCATTGCACCTCTCCTAACCTACTCAATTAAAAACAACGGTGTCCTTCTAACAAAAGAAGCAAACAACAAACAAAAGTGTACGAATATAATAAAGGCAAAGTACCTTCCAAGAATACAAACACACAATAAAAAAACATATAAAATAAAACAAAGGCCAGTTGCTTCACACCTTGATTAACGACCAATGTTGGAACTGAAATTAGTCAGATAAAAAATATCAAAAATATCGAAAATGTGCGGCTGGATGAAGAACCTTCTACCTCACGATCTCAGCGACGGAGGGCGTGCACCACTGAGCCAGTCAGCCTGTGACCACGGCCAGTGCAACCTGGTCGAAACGTCAGGCAATTCAGAGGTATGTAATACCTTTTCGTGATCGCGTTAATTCCCGTGTGAATACATAGTGTGTACAACAGGTTATCATAACAAATATTATAATACGACAGTGATTTTTCTGTTGTTTGTTTGTTGCGATTACACGTTACCAGGGGTACATAAAAATACATAGGGGACCCTGTTCTACCAAAAAAAAATGTTTCCGTGGCATAGACAAAACAAAATGTAACGTGGGCAAAACCGCAGGCAAAAGCTAGTTTTTATGAATATGCAGTAAAATAACAAATTAAAGTTTAATAAAAATAAAAATCGTTTTAATAGCGAACCAAACTAAACAGTAATCAAAGTCAAATATCTTTATTTCATAAAATTGTTTGAAAACGTCTTTTTTAAACAAAATTTAAAAAATATAGCTCAACATACGCAGAGTCACCGCAACAATAAGTTGCTATGTCAAATGTAAAATTATAAAATAAACAAAATTGATAACAGATAATACCGTATCTGGCTGTGTCTATCTATAACCACCCGTATCCAAATCCTTGAGCCTTGTGAGAAGAAATCGGGCAAACAAACTCACGGCGAATAGTTCACCTCAGTAAAAAAGAGTTCCACTGCGACCACTACCCTCCTTCTGGCTCCATTTGCCCATCCTGTCGGACTCGTCAAAACGAATCATATGAGCCCACAGATCAAATGAGTATGAGCCCATATCATATGAGAGAAATTCTTCTTCTTCTCCTTCGTCTTCAGTGTTCAGTGTTCTTCAGTTCCACTATCCACCTCCTGGCTCCATCAACAGATCACCTCCACGATGCCAAATTACAGTATTGTCATCCTATTTACACATATATACAAAGTTTCATTTCGATCATCATCAGCCTATCGCCGTCCACTGCTGGACGAAGGCCTGCCTTAAGGAGCACCAACTATTGCGGTCTTGGGCAGTCCGCATCCATCCGCTGCCAGCCACCTTCTTCAAGTCGTCGGTCCAAAGTGCCGCGCCCTACACTACGTTCGCCTGCATGTTCTTTTCGATACGACAATTAAGTTAGAAGTAGGTAAAAATTTACTCCCACGATTTGTTTCATTAATTAATAAGTGAAGCTAATAAAAGAAAGCGTCTCGCGACTGCAAGTAAAGAGGTACCAGTTCATCATTACTTGGTATAAATGGCTACCTGTATTCTACTTAAGCTCTTTAAATCACTTCTTCGTCTTCTTTGGGTGCCTCTCTAATTAATGAAGGCAGTCAGCTCTGCATATTTGTCTTTATCAAGGTGAAAAAGTGCGGCCGCACTCTTTATACCCGTCCACTCACGGATGTTTCGGAACCATGTCTTCTTTCTACGCCCAGTGTCGACCAGGTCTCCTCTTCCCAATATTAGTCACTCGTAATTTGCAAACACTAACAGAATAAATAAATGCTACCATGTTAATGTATGCAAAACTGACGTCATTATTGTATGAGTCAGTGTTTGTATGAGACATATACAATTTTATGATTAATGTTATAAGATTGCAATACACATTCCTTTTCAAATCACGGCAGTAACTATGTATCACGGGGAAAGAAAAACGTTAACAAGTACCAATAAATTCAAATTTTAAAATACTCATGACATCAAAATCCCTCCGAGTCTTCGGCTTCACATATTTTCTTTAGAAATATTGAATAAGCCACAGAGAGACACACACGGTAAACTTTATCTCCAACTGTTATCTGGACTAGGTGTTAGTTGAAAGTTTTTGGCCGCAAGAAAAGAAGCGACGGAATACCACACTATTCCGTAAACTATTACCAATGGGCTGCAGAAAGACTTAGTGCAAGTGAAGTGTTACTAACTTAGTTTTAAGTTTTATTTACTAACAGAGAATAATTTAGTATGTATATTTAGATTAAGGTATTTATTTATGGGCCTATGCAGCCTGGAATAAATGATTATTATTAATATATACTCCTTCTAGCATCGTAGCCTTATTACTGTGGCGAGGTGTGCTAACTACCACAAACTTATATTATTATATAATCGATACTGATATATCAAGCCCATGTTTATGTAAATGTATTTTATTCTCTCTTTATTACTTTCATTTAAGGAGTATTAATTATCTATGAAACACAATTTATTTCACTAAGCTAGCATTATTAGTTTCTGGTATGTTTATGTGACCCGGATTCATTACTCTCGAGTTTATTACTAGATAAGTAAAACTTAAATCTCATTTATTTATGAACTTTGATAAAGCTTTGTTTGATCTCAACATTCTCTCTTAACCTACTAGACTCGTTACAGTGAATCAACACTTCATAAATTTCTTGGGAAAGCCTAGTTAGTTAGTTTCTCCAAATCAAGTAGTAGACAAATAGTATGATGATACTCATGTCGGTGTCGAAAGAAGTATAAAAAGATAATGGAATTTTACCCTTTCGATAAAACGAAAGTACAGTGTTACAAGTACAAATAAAACAATTAAAATGCCCCTGATTCAAAGAGCTAGAAAAGAAAAGAGCTGCTGATATTCGAATGGCGGAATAGATTTTCAGCCCCAGTCAGATTTCAGCAAGCAATGCTTCGTTGTGTTTCGCCGAGTGAGTGAGGTTACCGGAGGCCCACCCGTAACGTCATTTCCCTACTCCCACCCTTCCTCTACTTCCACCTTAAAGGCCGGCATCGCACGTGACTCTTGAGTTGCAGGTGTCCATAGGTGACCCGTCTGCTCGTTTGCCACCTACAACAATAAAAATAATTAAGAAAGATATTGGAATAACCTCAAGCCATCAAATAAGTTCAAAGTACTTTGAAGCAACGTAATTAAAATGATTCATAACCTTATTTTACCGATTTGACTCATTTACCAACAAAAAGTAAACGTATAAAATAATAATTAATGCGGTTGACTTACGTTCGTTAGAAAAGATAAACTAATTGTTTATTTTTGTTGACGTTATGACTCAGTCCTAAATAGTGTTAAACCATATTTATATTTTCGAAATTTAAATTAAAGAGACTGATTTTGCCAATACTACCACACAAGGATGAGGTTAGACCACGCTACTGTGAAGTTTTTTTGACGTCCTTTGTGGCGTAGTGGTAGTGTATTCAACTGCAGTGTCAGAGATATCGGGTTAGATTCCCGCTCAGTGCGACACATACAAATATTGATTTGTATGTGTCGTGGCCAGATCTTAGAATTGACCACTACATGATATGTCCGACCATTTCATGAAATAGTCGTAATTTATGATTACGCACTTGTGACCCTTGAGTTACAGGTGCCCATGGGCGGCGGTAGGTAGTCATTTACCATCAGGTGACCCGTCTGCTCGTTTGCCCCCTATACCATAAAAAAGTCAACTAAATCGTTATATCATTTTAACGTCAACGTCTGATGAAACGAGTATGTCCATCCACGTTTGGCCAAATCGTTAATCTAGGGTCTCTATGGTATAAAAGGTTTAATAAAAATAAAAAAGAAACTTATATTTTGGAATTTAAGTTGTTGTGACGATATTTCACTCCACTGTTTTCTTCTGTTTCCGCATTATTATTCGGTTTTAAAACAAAAGAATTGTCCCCCGCCATGATGCAACACAAAAACAATACGATATTAGCGGCTCTATGGATAATGTAACTATTACGATATGATCATAAATAATTTATTTGCTGGTCAAGGATATACCCTGTTGTTTACATTACATCCATGCAAATTTTATAATAATAAGTTTTATTTAATATTCGGAAACAAAATTGTGATAAGTAGGTAGTTGTAAATAGGTACATGCATCAACATAAAATTGGTAAATATTAACATTCATTACAAAACATATAGTAAAAATTAAAATAAATAGTTCCAATAATAACATTCTAATAATAAAAGGTAACAGTACAATTTCATAATACCAACAAAACAATCAGACAATCAAGTATTTTAGAATATAAGTAAAATAATTAAAGTCATTTCATCAGGGCCATGTCAATACAGAAATAAAAATGTCAATATGTCAATCATGTGTATGGAATAATAAAAATGTTAATCTTGTATAAAATAATAAAAATTAATGTTTGAACTTATCATGAAGCAGTCGTGCGTTTAGCTGTGCATATTGTCAAATGCTGATGTACCTTGATCGGGCCAGACCAAATCATGATGTGACCTACTATTTCATGAAATATTCGTATTTGATCTGGCCACGACATATACATAAATTTGACTATTTGGATTGGTCTTGGCGTTTCTATGTTAACATCAACGTACGTATATCCCGTGTTCTACAACATTTAGTACAAGCTATACGTAGTTTGGGTGTAGATGGCGCTGTGTTACATGTTAATGAATATTTGATATTTTGCTGGTATCTGATTAGGTTGGCAGCGGTCAAAAAGTGAATGACACGACATCATCGTGTCATTCACTTCTTTGAAATTGTTTTAGTTAAAAAATAAATAAATGTATGTGTACTTACATACGAAATTAGAGAATGCAATTAAATGATTAAAATCATTACGTATAATACTTTTTAGAAATAGGTATATACCTACAAATTTTTAACCAACTTCAAAAAGGAGAAGGTTTCTTATTTAATTAAATTAAATTTGAAAAACATATTCCACCTTTAAGGGTGGAAAATTAAGGGATGAAGAACACAGCTTATTACAATTTATCATGATTTAGGCACGCTGAAGTTGGTGATACTTTTTTTAAATGTTACTTTTTATCTATTTAGCTATGATAGCCAGGGATAAGCAGGTAGTTTTACCAACTAACTAAGAAGTCCTATTGACTGGTTAGTTAGCTGATAAGCATCAGCATAGTAAATATGAACGCAAAACCAGTTCTCGTCTTCGTCATCGCGTCAATTAGCGCTTGCACGCAAGACTACTGGTAACACCATCTAGCGGAATCCATGTATAATAATTTGGAACAACAAGTTGTACAAGTCGTTTTACGCTTTTGATTATGAGATCTGTAACCGACTTGTGACTTGTAACCGACTTCATACCGGTATCAAGGCAGAGAGTTTAATTTCATTAGTTTTGTAATTTTATTATTGACTGGCCTATTGGTCTAGCGGTTATTTACCTTGATTGCTGAGGTAGAGGTCGTGGGTTCAATGACCATCGAGCACAAATAATTGTGTGATAAGCATGATCATTTGTTCTGTGTCTGGGTGTAATTTATCTATAATATGTATGTATTTAGAAATATCTATGAATGTTTATCACCAGGCTGGTTACCATACAGGCTCTGCCTAGTTTGGGATCAGACGGCCGAGTGTGAGAAGGTATTATTATTAATCACAAATGTGTTTCAACGACGCCTGACCAGTTTCCGACCCGTCATCCTATTTTTTTTTGTTTAATATACTTCGTTGATAGTTCTTTACCACGATTTTCGATTTTATTGATTTTTCTTTAACTTATCTTTTTTCTGTCCATGATAGTTGTCAAAGTCCAAGAATACATGACCATCCTACCTAATGCAGACTGCCAATAGGCAATATAATAGTACAATTAAATTATTGAAGTGCTGCTTCTTCATAAGTCGTAAGTCTTGGGTTATCGTTCTAAGTAATAACCATTGAAACTTTAAGAGTTGGAGAGATTTAGATCTGAAACTTTAGTGAGTTACGCGTGCATTTTGCAAAGGTTCACGTTCGAAAATGTAACAACGCCATATATATAATTATACATAAAATACACACATAAACTCACGCCTGACAGAGGCGTACTAAACACCCCACATTTTGCCCAATATAATTTAGCTCCACTCACGTAATCGGGGGCGAAGCTTTAGGTTTATATATGAAAAAATTCGAAGTTTACTGAAGGGACAAGTTAAGGCAATGAAAGGGAAAGCGATATTGCTTTTACGAAAGGATTGGGACGAGTAAAGTATAGCTCGAGGTGATCAGGGCCACATGACACGAAACACAAACCATGTTTACAGAGATAAAAACTGTGTTTGCATTATGTCTATTAGCTTATAACTGACAATATTCAATTATAGTTTTATAGTTCTCTTGTTATTAATTAAGGATATACGGTTTTATTTAAGATTTTATAGATGCGCGACTTTAAACACGAGTCAAGGTGGACTTTCTTTCACCGTAACCATTGGTGGATTAAAGTGGAATAACGGTTACAAGTGGAAACAAATCCCGCACAGCAGAGGATTAAAGTGGGGATAGAGTGGAATAGACCCTAGTTCCTAGTTTCGTAGGGACGTGGTTATGATACGTCCTCCGCGTCGGTTGCAGGTAGGACGCTATCCCCAAATTATACAAGTGGTGAAAACTGTATTTCTTAGATTAATATGAATACCACTCACGAAAGTTTCTATTCGTAAATTCTTTTATTATATTTAATATACACTTGACGTTTATTGTTCAAGAGATCCTACGAACCATAGGATAGATATTGGAGTTTGGTATATTAAGGTACCTAGTATCTAATATACGCTTCAAATAACCCACTTATTTTACAAAGTAATAAGATAACGTCTTTATTATTAAGATTAAATATATAATAACTATCGTAGATAGCAAAACTGGTTTATTATATTAATATTGTACGTACGCCTGACAATACCGATCTATTAATTAATGCAAATTGCCTATTGATCGCGCGCGAGCAATATCTGATTACGTTCTATTGCTATTATAATTGTATCAGGCGCTCGCTATAAATGAAATTTAGTGTCATTTGTTGGCTTTAATGAGACTTGAGGGTACTAAACTGAGGTTATTTGTGTACTTTTGTGTAGTTGTATTTACGTTTGATATTAAATTTCACATGTATGGCTTGTAATATTGGTTTTAGAAGTCGCCATTGTGTGTTGATTTGAATAAATTTTGCTGCTCGTGACCTGTGATTTATTTGTCTAAACTTGATGGTGAGTAATTTTTTATAGATATCTAAATAAATAAGAACAGGAATAAAGCAGAGAGTTTCGTTTTTGATGTGGAATGTTAAAAATACAGAACTACATAAACACAAAGTTAAATAAAAATGTAACTAGTCACCTTGTTGGGACACTTAATGCTGGCGAAAAAAATGGTCAAAACATTAGATAATAATGGCAGAAACAATTTCGTGTTTACCATAACAGTTTTTTTTTATTTAGACTACTCATAATTACACTCCTATTGCACATACTAACCATGACGTTCGACAAGTACTTACAACACAAGTACAAAAGAGAAAACTGTTCTGGAACCCGCAGTGAATTTAATCCGAGGTCAGTGGAGGGAACTGTCAGATACGTGCAAAGAAGAACCGTTGCATATTTTATGTGAAAGTAGTGGAAATAAGTTATTTAAAATATATACCCAAGATTGTTATATTAACGAAATAACTGAAAATGAATGTCATAAAAACATTGAAAGACATTAAATATAACATAATCATATAAAAGAAAACTGTGGAATTGTAATTTTGCTACCAATAAAATAGCAAAAACGAGAATTGTTTCGTAAAAGTTTCAGAAGCAATCTAATTTTTGAGACCCCAATTCTAAAGTAGCAATCGCATTTAATCGTGATAAGCTTAATTTAGTATTAGTCTGCAAGGTAGGAATTCTAAAGTTGGGTAGGAAATCTGGATATGAGGACGCTTTCATAGTAGGCGAACTTTCTGCCATGTCTTGAAACCCATTCATACTTTTCCGTCGCATCTTTCCACGTCTATGTATCTCTTTATTTTAATGAGTTTTAAGCGCATTTCTATTACTTCATATTTATTAAGACATCATGTATATGGGTGTCTCTTTCGGTGTATTGTCGAATATATTGTAGACTTACAAATTTGGTGGATGTTATTGATGATATATGTAATAATAATAGTTACATGTGATAAATTCTTCACTTGACTTTTATCTCATATTGAACTACTCTCATTTTACCATGGTAGTCCTGATACGGAAGACTAATATTATTTGTGAAAGTTAATTTACCGTTGAAGTGCTAGAATATGGGTAAGTGTCTTTTAAGTTTGATGTTACTTGCAATATCTTACTCGAGCATGTAATTCGTAAACACGATCATTGGAATAGCTGGCTATTGAAACAATGGCAAAGAGTTTTTATTACTATATTCTTTGTCTCGATTATTAAAAGCTCTCTCGTATATGAATCAGGCTGTAAATATATTAACAAGTAATACGAATAAGGGTAAAATTAAAGGAAATTGTGTAGGTATAAATGTACTACAGATCGAATGGTGAGCCCCTGATGCAAACTAAAATCACCCGTCCACGTACATATTCGTACGTCTCTTGCGAGTTTTCAGATATTTTATACCTATAAGAATCATCTGTCATATTTATGTTAATGCAGGGAGTTTGGTGTAATCTAAAAAAAAAAAAATTTAAGAAATCACATCAACAAATCATAAATCGAAATAGTTTCCAAAAATATTATTAAGTTATAGGATAGGTATTTATTGAAGTTATTTACAGCTGTCTTTTGTGTAGCAATAATATCTCTATAAAATTTAAAAACAAAGTACCTACTCAAATATATTGTATTGTATTTTATTGGAATTTTAACTGTAGCTGCTTGAATCAAGCACACTTTTTTTTGCATGAGTTGAGCGTGGACACCGCGAGAGTTCTTAAGCAAATTGACAACACACTGCATACACAGCCTTAGCTATAAAGCCAAGCTATAAGTAGCTTTTTAAGTTATAGGATAGGTACTTATTGAAGTTATTTACAGCTGTCTTTTGTGTAGCAATAACATCTCTATAAAATTTAAAAACAAAGTACCCACTCAAATATATTGTATTGTATTTTATTGCAATTTTAACTGTAGCTGCTTGAATCAAGCACACTCTTTTTTGCATGAGTTGAGCGTGGACACCGCGAGAGTTCTTAAGCAAATTGACAACACACTGCATACACAGCCTTAGCTATAAAGCCAAGCTATAAGTAGCTTTTTAAGTTATAGGATAGGTACTTATTGAAGTTATTTACAGCTGTCTTTTGTGTAGCAATAACATCTCTATAAAATTTAAAAACAAAGTACCCACTCAAATATATTGTATTGTATTTTATTGCAATTTTAACTGTAGCTGCTTGAATCAAGCACACTCTTTTTTGCATGAGTTGAGCGTGGACACCGCGAGAGTTCTTAAGCAAATTGACAACACACTGCATACACAGCCTTAGCTATAAAGCCAAGCTATAAGTAGTTTTTTAGATAATCTCTTGAAATTAATGTCCGATTCTTTAGCAGATAATGGACGCAATAAAGTTTTTCGCATTCCCTATTATTACTGTTTGTGAAACAATTTATTTTATTGTTGTATCTTTTTGTTTAATGGCTTTTATCGAGGTTAATATGTAACGACTTAGTTATATATAGGTAAAAAATAGTAAGTTACACATCTGGGCGGTAAAGAGTGGTAAAAAACCAGGTTTTTTTAAATATTACTCAACTTGGGGTCAAGGCTTTGTTGATACTATGTTGGAATAGTACTTTAGATTTGTGAAGCTGCCTCAGTATACACTGCACTTGAAGGCTGGAACGCTTCCAAAAGCAGTTTTAGTGTGCGTTATATGTGGCTAAAAACACGTAGTTATACTAAAAAACACATTTAACATGAAGTCACTTGAAACTGGTAGAAATTCAGAGAAATTGGCACGTTTATGTAAAATACTACACAATTATTGACTGTCCGACTTCCTTGGACAACGTGTAATGTAAATCGAACTAAAATTATAAATGCGAATGTGAGTTTGTTTGGTTAAGCAATTATCATGAAATAGCGCATTCACGTTATCAGGGGTACAGAAAAGAACATAGATAGACCATAGCACGCTTAGCAGACGCAGACTTCCTTTATTGTTTAATGAAATGCCTAATGAATTAAGATCTGAAAAGAACAAAAGGAAATTTGCGAACAGATATAAAACGTTCTTGCTCGATACATACAATATAAATGGATGACCTACCTTAAAGACTTGTTATTTTATGTAATAAAATAATACATACCTATAATGTTTATAAACATTGTCTAAAAAATATGTAACCTACATGTACTCTGTTAAACTTATTGTCTATACTTATAATATGGCGTTAAAATTTTGTTGCTGAATACATATATTGATATTATGATGTATACAGTGTTAGACGCTCAGTTACTGCATATCACTACATATTATAAAACAAAGCCCCCCGCCGCGTCTGTCTGTCTGTTCGCGATAAACGAAAAAACTACTGAACGGATTTTCATGCGGTTTTCACCAATGCACAGAGTGATTCATGAGAAAGGTTTAGGTGTATAATTTGTACCCGTGCGAAGCCGGGGCGGGTTGCTAGTGTATAATATTTCAAAAAAAGATGTTTGCAAAATGTGAAAATAAGCGATATGAAATCTTTGATTTTTTTACAAAAACAGCACGTTTATTATATCTATTGTAGATGTGTTTTTTTTTTGTTTTATGTTATAGGAGGCAAACGAGCAGACGGGTCACCTGATGGTAAATGACTACCGCCGCCCATGGGTACCTGCAACTCAAGTTTCACAAGTGGGTTGCCGGCCTTTAAGGACGGAGTAGAGAAAGGGTGGAAGATGGGGAGAGGGAGGGAGGGAAGGGTTACGGCCTCCGGTAACCTGACTCACTCGGCGAAAAGCAATGCATTGCTTCACTGCCGGTTTTCTGTGAGGCCGTGGTATCACTCCGGTCGAGCCGGCCCATATGTACCGAATAATCGTATCTATCGTCTAATGCAGTGATTGACGGTGGCATGATGAGATTTTAATGTCGATATTACTTCATCAATCAACAACGAACATCCGTCAATCATGACTTTTGGTAATGATTGACGTTTGAATGAGCGTCTAATGGACGCCTAAAGAGCATTAAATAATTTAAATTTAGAAATTGACAATCGTAGTGTACAAATATTTTTTGTTATTTTTTTGGAATGAGTGAGGATACGCGCATTTGTTAACAACGACGCAAACATGTAACTTAGCAATCGGCAAACCGTGTGATTGTTTACCAAAGTTATCAAAAAGATACTCACGAGGCACGAGGACTGTTCCGCTCAGCTGTAGGGAATTCATTAAAGATATCATTATATCTCTGTACTTGGGCGGTAATATCTCACTGATGAACGTATACGGGACTGCAATCGGGAACGCCAAACTGTCAACAAGGAAAATTGCCATTGTGAATTACATTTTCTGTAACGCATATTGTTGCCGTTTGCGACACTAAACACTTATCTACTACTCATTTTTAGGGTTCCCTTCCTCAAAAGGAAAACAAGGAACCCGTATAGGATCACTTTGTTGCCCGTCTGTCAGTCTATCTGTCAAGACCTTTAATCTCAGGAACCCGTGAACGGATCAAGTTGAAATTAATATCGAATACGTATGTCTGCGGTCCCTTGAAGCTGTAAGAAAATCAAGCTTCTAAATTTACGCAATCAAAAGATACGGCCATTTAAGCATTAAATTTGACCAAATTTCAATTCTCAGGTAAATCAAAACCTATAGAGTACTTCTCATTGACCTAGAATCATGAAATTTGGTAAACATATGTAAAGGAAAAATCCGAAAGTCTTTAATTTGTTGTTCTATCTAGTAGTAGTTATATATATTATATTCAGTATTATAAATACGAAAGTGAAGTTTGTTCGTAACAAATTACGCTTTCACTAGTTAACTACTCAACCGATAATCATGAAATTTTGCATACACGGGCACAGAACAGGACATAGGGTGCCTTTAATCCAGAAAAAAATACTGTTCCCTAGGGATAGAAAAAAAACTGTTACGCGGGCGAAGCCACGTGCAAAAGCTAGTAGTAAATACATACAACTTACTTGATAACATTTTGTAGCTTGATATTTGTTTAACTTTCTTAAAAAAATTAATATTATGAACAGATACAGTTAATTTTTATGATCTATATTTTTATCTGACTTAAAAATAGTTAAGTATAATAACAAGTGTAATACTAGCCACACAATAATTCAGATGCAAAGATGTGCCTACCTACCTATTATGTAAAACTATCCGAGTGCAATGTACTACCACAGACAAACCGGTTATTCGGTTTTGTGGAGCAACATGTAAACTAATGAAATGGTTCATGAATAAAGACTTTTATCTATCTATCATTATCATCCTCAACTTCTACTTTTTCTAATTTTATTTGGGGTCGGTTTTGTTTTCATCATTTAAAAAAAAAACTTAACATTGCAAAGGGTTTTGGCTGGTTTATTTTATGGCCGCCTGCCTGACGCCTGCCCTACTTGGGAATGTAATCGTTTTCAGACGGGACATATGAAGAAGTTGGGGTAAGTAAAACGGATAGGGCGAAGGAGCTAGGGCGAGAGATATCGCGAGTCTCGGGTGGGGAAACGGGACTGAGACTGCAGTAGCTCGTAGAGGCTGGGGTCGCGTACCCGTGTGTCCGTTCTGTGATTAGAGAGGCCGCTAGGTCAGGAACATCAACTGGTCAACCTAACGATAGATTAAAGCGATATTAATGTGAGCGAAGTCGCGGGTCAACATCTGGTATTTAAATAAATATCAGGAAACATATGAACCTTCTGCACCTCACATACTGTAAAACCAATTTAGAATTTAAGTTTCTTGAAATGACATGAAGCCATCCAATACATTGATGACCTCTGTGGCTCCGCTGTATTGCATCCGACTGCCAAGTCAGGGGTCACGGGTTTGATTCCCGCATGAACATGTTTATTCGCATTAGGCCGTCTGTTTCTATATACAATATGTATGTATTTACGAAAAATAAGAAGATGCTCTGAAGCCCATAGCACAGATAAGACAATAGTTACTTAATTATTTTGATTAAGATGGGAAATAAAATTTGTTCAAGCGGGAGGGGGCAAGTATTCTATAATAATATATGCAGATCTCAGAGTCTCCGGCTGACAACTGCGTGTTAATGTCAGTAGGGTGAGTAATAATGAGTGTGTAAAAATTTTAAGTACTTACTTAGAAATAAAAACTACGAGTAAGAATACCGCCTGAACGTAGGTATAGGATCGCCTACGTTTTATTGCCATTTTTGGGAAAATATGAAACCTGTAGAATTAAGCGGCGTGTATCAGTATCGTGAATAGCGGTGATAATTTTTCATCGTTCTTAGATTTCACGGATCTTTGGCGGCCCTTTTCAACTCAGTATAAAAACTAAGAATAAACAACAGTTTTAAGCGGTAACAGTACCTACCGCCTAAACTTTGTTGCTCCAACGGCCAGACCGTCCTTCGGCAGAAATGGCCAGCCCATTGTCACTTCAGCATGGTTATTCTTATGCGAATCGGTAAACAGAAGGTAGGCCGCCCGCTGCCAGATTGAATGACGATCTGAGGAAGGTAGCTGGGATAGATAAGATGCGGGAGACAGAGGACCGGCTTCCATGGCTTACATTGGTAGAGGCCTGTCCGGTAGTGGACTGCAATGGGCTATTGAATTGAATTAAAAACACTTACTTTAAAAATATACAGACCTGTGTAATCAAGTAATTTGTTTGTTGATTTAAAAATGCCATTCTCGAGATCTACTAGTCCGATTGTAAACATTTTTTAGCGTTTCATAGCTCATTTATTGAGCTATGTGATATGGCGTAACTATAGCGGTACAATAATATAGAATAAAAGTCTATTAATTTGGTATATTGTAGGTAGATCGAACACTATAGCTAGTCTAGAATATTAATTGGGTTGTGAACAATATAGCTTATTAATCTAAAATTTATTACTGAATAAATAATCAACTGAAATGATAATGCTAATGTGTTCAGAATAAAGCTTTAATAATGCATTAAGTTTGGAATTTAGATGCACAAGAGCGTGCACGGGAGTAACTTAGAGCTGGAATTATTTAACTTGTGCATTCACTCGTTTGAAACTTGTTGTACGAGTAGGTACATGTGTAAGATATACCTTTATATGTTATGTTAATAGGGTAGAAAGAGGAGAGAAAAATTCAAAACAGTTATGGACAATTTTCTCTTTTGTTTCAGAAATATGAGAGAGCGTCAGGCTTCCGAAGACAACATTTTGGATAGAGTGAAGTGGAGTAGAAAGTAGAGGAAAGCTGACCCCACCACCATGTGGAATAGTTTGCAAGAGAGACAGAGTCAACCGTTTTTTTGTTTATTCGCTATAAACAAGCTTTAAGGTTAAGGCAGACAGCGGGTGGAAAGGGACAGCAACGCGGCTTGAAAATCTTCTATGTTGACTCAGGACAGGCCGTGTCTTACACCCTTTATTATTAACATTATAAAAGTTAGGATTTTATCCTAACTCATTTTATAAATGTGAAAGTAAGTTTGTTTGTTTATAATAATAACTGGAGTCACCTCAAAAACTGCAGTCTGATCCCAAACTAGGCAGAGCTTGTACTATGGTAACCAGACTGCTGATAAACATACTTATATATTTCTAAATACATACATATTAAGGATAAATTAGACCTAGATACTGAATAAATGATCATCCTCATCACACAATTATTTGTCCTGGGTGGGAACCGAACCCACGACCTCTGAGTCAGCACTCAGCATCACTAACCACTAGACCAACAGGCCAGTCAAAAACTCTTATACACATCGATTATGTATAAAAACTTTTGTTGAAGATTCGTTAAAATATAAAACAGTTTAACATTTAGGAATCATAGTAATCATGCTAATACTAATCGTTATGAATTATCACCTGGTCTCCATCGATAACTTATACAAATATGTAATTATCTAGCAATTAGACTTTTTCATTATTTTTATAAAATAGGCTTAAAAAATTTAGAGCGTTAAAAAATTTTTGTAATAATATCACCGCACGAGAACAGTCATCTGTACAGTTTTATTGTGCTCCAAGCTCTATAAAGTAGTTCCGAACTTCCAGTACGTTATATGGTTGCTTCAAACAGCTGCAATTCTCTTTTTAATGTTGTTCTTCATTTTGTTTCCAGAATTTCTCTTCCTCTATTTGACTTTGAAATGACTCGTCGAGTTCGTTGTGTTCAATAAATGCAGTTTTACTTAAATTGGAAGTAAAAAATCTGTTTGTTTGGACTGCGAGCTGTGGTGGTCAGTAACATATATTTTTTTGGATCGCCTACAAATGATACACATTTCTTACATCTAGATAATAATTTACAGACATGCCTTGTGCTCACTTACTTACAGGCAACCACATCTAACACATAAAACTTTTACCACAGGAATTAAATAAACCGTTTTACATGTAAAACATTAAAATAAAATTAAAAAAGAAATAGAAACATTAACTAAAAATAGAAACTTAAACGGAACCCAGTATGGTATCATAATTACCGAAGCTGGAACTCAGGTATTATTTAAATTATCACCAAAGATATCCAAATCTGCCAGTCGCTGAATGCTATTATATGATTTGGCTATTCTTGCTAAAGGCGAATTAAGATCAATGTTAGTCCTGTATCTACAGACAATGAGCAGCCTGTAGACACTCGAGCGCGTTACCCTACTTGGAATCGATATATTAATTTTAGACAACAATTCAGGACAAACTATTATATTGTTTAATAAGTTAAATAAGAATAATATATCAAGTAGTTGGCGTCTATCGTTCAACGAGACCATTTCATAGTGTTCAAGACGAGAACTGTACGATTTTAGTGAATGATGTGATTTCATGTCAAAAGCAAGATGACTGACGAATCTAATTTGTGTTCGTTCAAGTCGGTTTTTGTGAACCTCATAAAACGGAGACCAAACCTGGGAGCAGTATTCTAGTATGCTAGGGACTAATGAATAATATAAAATAATCCTCCTAATCCTGAACTAGTCTACAATCTTTCGAGCATTTTATAGGTTTTAGAATGTTGAGGTCGTCGGTAAATAGGTAAAACTTTGTATGTTGGAAACACTCGGAGATGTAATTAATGTGTATTAAAAACAAAAAAGTCCTAAATGCGATCCCTGTGGAACACCAGAGGTGATGGTCAATTTGGAAGACTGCGCACCCTTCACTGCCACGTAAGATTTACAGTTGGTAAGGTACGATTCAAACCATTCCAAAATGAAACCTCCTACCCCAAGACCTCCACTTTGTCAAAGGCCTTGCTAAAGTCTGTATGTACGGTATCTACTTGGGTACCCTGATCTGAATAATAAGATATTGTATCTTTAAAAGATACAAGATTAACTTTTAAACTTTCGCGTTCCACGATATAATTATGTATTTATACGGGAATTAACGCGATCACGAAAAGGTATTACATACCTCTGAATTGCCTGACGTTTCGACCAGGTTGCACTGGCCGTGGTCACAGGCTGACTGGCTCCGCGGGGCACGCCCTCCGTCGTCGAGATCGTGAGGTAGAAGGTTCTTCATCCACCCGCACATTTTCGATGTTTTGGTTTCGCCATGGCGAAACCAAAATATTGAAAATGTATAACAATTCGCTATCTACACCCAAATAAAGTATAACTCGTACTTTACGTTCTAGAACTAAATTTATACATTTATATAGAGGGTTGGCGTCAGGCAGACCCCAAATAAAGTTGGAAAAAGGACAGGAATAAGATAATGACATAGAATAATGCAGTTTAAAAAGACATGTGTAATTATCATCAGCCTATTGCCGTCCACTGCTGGACGAAGGCCTCTCCTAAGAAACGCCAACTATCCCGGTCTTGGGGGGTCCGCATCCATCCGCTGCAACCCACCTTCTCCAAGTCGTCGTGAAGCAAGGCGCCCTACACTATGTTTACCTAATCGCGGTCGCCACTCCAGCACACATATATGTCGGCTCCAGCGACCATATTATTATGTATTCATGCAATACAAATATTTTATTGACTGGAAATCGAACCTGTGACCCCTGTAGCAGTCGAATGCTTTACGTATGTGTCTTAAAATTCAAAACCTCTAATATTGACTTTTTAAGCCATTATATGTATAAAGTTCCTGTTTTTATCTTCTATACAGATTTAGCTCAATCATTCACGTTCAGTATTACCCGTGCATACATTACACGTGTTGTTTGTAAACTAGCATTACAGCCAATCCCCCAGGAGTCAAGTACCGTAATGGATGAATACCCGCGGGGTAAGAGGTACTATCGCATTATTTATTCAGACGCAACAAATATAAAGCAGTGTTTGTTTTGATGTAGTCATAAGGTGGCATGTAAATGTACGGTTTGAGGGTAAATAGTTATAATAGTTGGCAACCCTATTAAACCCGAGGGAAAAAAAAACTTCCTCATACATACATGGTAACCACTTATCGGTCCTATACACGCTCGCAACAGCAGTGTTGTATTCTTCAACTCTTAAAAATATATTTAACTACCGTTCAGGTAACAATTTTTAGGGTTTCGTACATTGGGGGCCAAAGTAAACCTGTTACTAAGCCTCCGCTGTTCGTCAATCGTCCGCTCAATCTTAATAATAGCAATAGGTAGATGCTTCAGATATTAAAAGAGAGTGCAATACTACAAATATTTTTATATTTCTGCCGGGTTTTTCTTAAAAAAGAAACATAGTAAGCGATCCTCAATGCTTTCTAAAATTCGCAACGACAGTTTCATTTCTCATCTTTTACAAACGCCACCTCTCTTCCCACTAATAATTCATCAAGTACCAAAATCTTTAAAATACAGAAAAACGCCGACTGAGTTCTTTTTTTATAAATCTTGGGTGGAAACTGGACCTAAGTGGTTTTGTGCGATCTTATGTGTGGGGATTATCTATTAATGGATACTTCACTTATTGTTTTAAGACAAACTCTGTGTCATACAACAATTACTTCTTGGTAAACCTTCAACGCCATTACTAAAGTCTTTATTGATTTGTCCAAAGTCTATGCATCGACAGGCAGTTACAAAATTTGCTGTATTTTTTTTTTAATTTGGAAGAAAGTCATTTTTCTTACGCTATTAGTCTTAACCAGTGCTACGATTAATTGATTTCAAATATCGAAAGTATGCAAGTAGTATAACCTAGTCGAGCAGCATACGATTTTCAACTCTATTTTTATGGTCTAAGGTTAATATTTTATTCGCATTTACAAGTACTCGAGCATTTTGTTGCTCAATTCTAGTTGTCTCTTAAAGTATTGACATACCTTGTTGATGATGATGATTTTGTAAAACAGCTCCATATCAACAAAACTAAGCTACTGAACCCACGTCCTCATTAAAACCCCACGCACGACACAATTTAATTTCTCTTAACTCCACTAAATCGAAAAGTTCGTATATTGACATTTTCCCGTACCAAGAAAAAGTTTAATATAACTGCACCCTTTCCCTTCCTACCCCATCGTCCCCTCTAGAAGGGTTCAGTCTCCACCAAAGGGATATAAGGCTCTATAAGTTGTAAAAGTTATATGCGTAAAAACTCGTTATCGTGTTAACAGATATAGCCAGGTGGTAAGCGCGTAACGGGCCGTACTACGGGTTCGTTTAGTAATTTTGTTCAAATATTGTACAAGTTTCTGGAATGTTCGGACGAAATTGTCTGGGTTGCTGCGTTGTGAGCGTACGGCATTATTTAATTAACAGACTTTCAAGGAGTTACATTAACACATTTTTACTTACAAAGGGCAAGATAAAGTAAGACAGATAATAAAATACAATGGTATATTTTTTCACAGTGTGAAGCATTTGAAATTTAAATAATCAATCGTGATTTTTAACCGACTTTAAAAAAAAGAAAGTTTTCAATACGACAATTTTTTTGTGTCGATGTTCTTTCTATCTATCACATCTACGCCATTTATAATTGATTTGGTTGTACTCAAGGTTGGTCATTAGTACATTTAAATTTGAATAAAATATTTAACTTCTAAGGGTAGAAAATTAAGGGATGAAGAACCCAGCTTATTATAATTTATAATGATTCAGGCGCATTGAAGCCGGTACTTTTTTACCTAGAGTTAGAGGTCGCAATTCTTTAAATTATTGATAACAATAAAGTCCATAACTACTAAGTAAAAAAATAGCTGCTAAATACAAACATGGGAGAAAAATGTACCGAGCTGTTTGTCTTCGCTTACTTCCTTGTTAGCCTAGTGGTTTGATTCCTACCCAGGACAAATAATTGTTTGATGAGCACGATATTTGTTCTGTGTCTGGGTGTAATTTATATATAATATGTATGTATTTAGTAATGTATTAGTATGTTTATCAGCAGTCTGGTTACTTTAGTACAGTCTAAATCTGGTTTGGGATCGTCTGTGTGAGGTGTCTCAAGTTATTATTATTAATATAAATGTAGATAAAACCACAAGTGTATACCTACACATCTATAATGCGTTCTTTCAAAATATTGAGGATATATATTGGCCATTTAAAATCAGTTTAAAAGTGCTCTGTATTAAGTTGAATAGTGATATTATAAAATTACATATTATCATGTTTCATGACAGTACACCATAATGTCACTGTATAACTTTTGGTTATTTTTGAGGTTTAGTATTTAAATAGCATTTGAATAGAAATAACTGTCTACGCCTGCCTAACAGCATAGAGTTAAGCTATTTTAAGATTGCGTTTTGAAATAGCAACTAAGTGCAGCTGCAGCGAAGTGAAGCTGACAGTTCTATGTATATTGAAATAAGTTTTCATTATGATAATGATTAAAATACTAATATACGATTATACATTTAACAATTTAGACAGCCTCCAGTCATAAGTAGCACGCGTTTACGTTCATGATATTTATAGCAGCCATTGCCTGCTCCGCCATTATTTTTTTTTTATTTCTGCCCAATACTAATTACACACCTTTCCAAAAAAACTGAGTTTCTAAGCTTAATATTATGAAAATCTTTTCAACAAAAAATTAAACCGACAAAAAGAACTAAAAAGATCTATAATTTTTTTTAAATCTTATTTTGAGTCGGCGCCAAATAATAAAATGATTAATTATACCTTCCCGCGTTTGCCATTTTTTGTTAAAAAGATTTTTATTTTATGATTTTTTTCCACCATCAGCTCAGCTTCATAATGTGATAATTCCTAAACGCAAATACCTGATTAAGTTATGAAAAGTAAACAGAAACACTATTCGTTCCTACAATTTTCGAGGGTTTCTCTCAATTTTATCAGGATCCCATCATCATATCCTGACTTCCTTGACATGGGACTACCTTTGAGGTATACCCTATGTAACAAAAAAGAATCATCGAAATCGGTTCATAAATAACGGATTGAGGGCTGAACAAACATAAAAAAAATATATATAAACGGTCGAATTAAGAACCTCCTTTTTTTGTTCATCGGTTAAAAATGAATTTGAATATAAAAATATTATTGAAATTGCTTTCTGTGTCTTGTAAAAATGACGTCAAAATATGTGTAGATTGCATGTCCTTTATTTCGAAGTCGGTTTAAAATCCACCATACAAAGTTTTATAGAAGATCAGCAGTTCTCCACACAGTTTCAGGCACAATTGCATAGATTATCGTGTTGAACAAAAATCATTATATAGTTTAGAAAAACTGAATAAATTAAAAACTAGTTCCGGGAGGTGGATCCTCCTGGCTCCATCATCAGAATATCGTTGCTAAGCCCAATCTGTTGGACTCGTCAAAACGAATCATATGAGACCATATGAAACTCGAGTTTACTAGTAGCCACTGAAGAGTTCCACCATCCACCTCCTGGCCTTATCGTCAGATCAGCTCCAAGATGCAAATTATAGTATTGTTCCTGAACTTCATATACACACAAAGTTTCATTTCGATACGACAAATAGACCTACTTTTAAATGTCGAAATGAAACTTTTTATGTTATAATTGACTTCCAAAACTGTTTCACATAGTTATTTATAAGTAAAGCCAATAAAAGCGTATTTAACAAACTCCTTTAATACATTAGTATAGATTTTCAAACCTAGCAGTACTGTAGTAGGTACTAGACCCAACTCACTGTCGTGCAAGGATTTCTGCTATCAAGTTTATGGGAACAGGTAAGCCGACGTGGATTGTTCGCGCCGTAACTTTGCACCATGCGGTCGGAGGTAATACTATGGAGTAAGGAGAAATGCCTCGAAATATGGCAGATTAAGAAATGAAGCTATTTGTTTGCTTCCATCGGAGATGGTATATTCTGGTATACCTTTGGAGTTCCAGCTATTGAAAAATGAATGTTTCAGGACATATATAGCGCGGCGGTAGGGCATTCTACTGCCACCGGGGGTCGAGGTTTCGATTCCAGCTCAGCACAGATATTTGTAAGCATGTATATGTCTGTTTGCACTGATCTGTGTTTTTCTACGTATATTATATACCAGTAGTTCCCGCGTAGCTTCGCCAGCGTGTACATATTTATATATTTTACGCGGAACCCTAATTCTTTTTCGAAAATAAAAGTAGCCTAAGTTACTCTTTATAACACCAGCTATCTGCCAGTGAAAGTCCCGTGGAAATCGGTCCACCCATTCCGGAGATTGGTCGGAATAAACAGACAGACAGACAGAAATTAAAGAAATTGATTGATAGGTTTACCTATCAATCAATTTTATTATCAGCATTACTACAGTATACATTTCAGAGCTTAAAAAAAACTAGTTATCGCCTGGTGGTCAAAAATCGACCATAAATTATTACATAATGTTTTGTTTTAATTTATTGACCAGTAACTTGAACTGTCATTGCCTAAACTCTCCGTACTATGACAGGTCAACATATATACTGGACCTTTATAGCTTTTTGTAGTCGTTTTCAAATATATATAAATATACATATATATTTTAATGGTTTAGTGGGCAAATGAGCAGACGAGTCACCTGATGGTAAATGACTATCGCCGCCCATGTGCACCTCAAACTCAAGAGTCACAAGTGCGTTGCTGGCCTTTAAGGTAGGAGTAGGGGAAGGGGGAGGAGGGGAAGAGGGGAGAGGGAAGGGTTAGGGCCTCCGGTAACCGGTAACCGATGCTTCACTTCCGGCTTTCTATGAGGCCGTGGTATCACTCCGGTCGAGCCGGCCTATTCATGCCGAAGCATGGTTCTCCCAAGAACAAAATTTTATTTTATTTCACATATTGATGGCAAATTGTATTTCTTCTACATATGAACGGTACGTATTCCAAGAACAACATGCCTGCGTGCGAAAATTTGCTTACAAAGGGATACAAAGAATCCTGTCTGATATTAAACTCACATTTATACAACTTCAACAATGGCGTAACCACAACAACAGTAAAGCAATTTACACAGAAATTGCTTTCATTTTATCAAAGACTATTTTCCCAGAACATAAATTATTAGCTTTTTCTTGTCTCAGAATCGTGTATTGAACACTGAATTTTATGTATTTTTTTTTTATTTAATGTTATAAGCTTTTTGAATTACAGTGGCCTATTCTATGGCATATTATCTCTTATTGCAAATGTAATTACTGTAATTAACTACACCAGTGTTGTGTTGTCCAGATCCAAGAACGTTACTCATTTAAGTGTTGATCACACTAAAGCTCCGTCGAAGGGAATCAGTCATTTTGCCAAATACTTCCCAAATAGATGAAGTATTATTAGTTCCTTATACAGAATCTTCAAAATTACTTTTAATTAAAACTCAACCAATTTAGAAAGATATGAGGTACAGCAGATTTCTGTTAGAATTGAAACCAACGATTGGGGAAGTACAAAGGCTCACTGAAAGACAGCGGTTATCCAGTTTAGTGCAGAGTGCCAGAGCTCATGAGCAAGGAGATGAGTTTAGGAACGCAAAAGTACCAGCAATAGTGATCGTACCAACATTCGTACAAAACAATGTGATAAATAAATATTTATTATTAAGATAACAGCAAATTTTCAGCTATACAAACCGAACAATGATTGCTCCCCCAAATGTACCTGTTTTCTTCTTAATTTAATACGTTTTACATACAATACGACATTATAATAATTAATTACCGTGTTTGTGCCGACAACTGTTAGGAAATGAAAGTTGTCCCAGGATATTACAGTTTTAAGGGGCGTCCCCCCCAATGGGGGAGGTTTAGGGTGGGTAGGAAATGGGGCGATGATACGCAAGATTATGGACAACGGAGATTGTTTGTTTATTGTTATGAAAATTATTCTGGTGGGTAACGTTCTATTAGGAAGTTATGTATACACAGCAATTTTGAGGATATTTTTCCCCACAACATTATGTCTCTGCGGTTTTTTCGTAGTGCGTGCCTAGCCTTATTCTAATTGTATACTCTCTGATATTATATTTTTTGCTATACTTTTTTTCACTTAACTGGAATGATGTCTTTCAGAATATATAGGGAATATACAGGATGTTACAGAAAGGTGTGGTCAAATTTTATGAGCGTTATGTGTAGCCGACCAATAGTTGATTTAGATGAGAAAAAAATGGATAAAAAAGGAAGTTGCTTTTCCTTGTGAAAGTGGACGTGTCTAAACAACACGTTATGAATGTTCATATCAGTTTCAATATTTTTGTTATTTTATTTTTTATACAGACATTTTCAGGAGAATCTGGACATTCCATCAACATTAATTTCTTTCATGTTTCAAACGTTTCATTCATGCCAGCCCTCTCTCAACATAATTCGCTATTAAATTATATTTACGCCGTTTGAGACTTAAATACAATTAACATAGGTTTCAATTAAACCCATTATAGGTAATTTTCAATTGCTTCAGTCAGACTAAGTCTGTTGTTGAGGAAGTTGAGGAAATCGTAGTCCGAACAGGTGCAGGCCCGAGAGGCAGAGCACCGGCTGACGGATGATGGTAGCACCGGGTGACGGGACCCTCCTATGATGAGACGGATTAATACCTGTCGGGAGTTGCGGTAGAATGCAACAGCGATTCTCGCTCCCCCGATAACAGGCAAGTAGCGGGATGGTTATTAGTCTATATATATCTGTCAGTCGTAGGACTTCACGTCAGAACGGAAAACATAACTTACATAATATATACATATACACACACACACACACACACACACACCTGTATATTAGTATCTGACCGTGACGGTCACGCGAGTTCAGTGCTTTTTTCTCCAAACCAAAATTGCCTAACGTGCCTGAAGAAGTTTCCCTATAAAAAAAAACTTCAGACTGAGTCAGTCGTGAAGCTAGTTGCCTGTTCCAATACGTAGATACTATGGAGAATAACAGGCAAGAAACTCCAATGACACTTTTTTTTTAATTTTCTGGCAACATTGCTTTTACAATTTGCAATTAATCGGTGGTCTTAATAATAATATTTTGAAATAGTGTTACCTGCAAAACTCTTCACCTACCTATAGGCATACTCTATGTCGGTTAAAACTAGGTTGCCATAATGTATGGAAGTAATGGTCGAGAGGGTGGAGTGTGAAGTTCCGTTAGTGTCACTAAAAATACTCTAACAATAAAACAGTTGCTATTCCAAGGAAAAAATGCGAGAGAAAATTTTTAGGGACGATGGGTGACCATCACCTTTGGAAATTTTGTTAAACGTGTTTTATTTGCAGCGGTTTGTTTGGTAAATCAAAGGAGGAAGTATCGTTTTTGAATGAAAATACATATTTGTTGAAATATAATTTGGATATCTTGCAATATCTAAGATATAAAATCAATGCATGTTTATTCGTATTTGCGCCACCGTACCGTTGATCTTTCATTCAGAAGATATTTATAATTTTCATATTGATTTGTAATAAAAAAGATCTTGTCATAAAACAATATCTTCCAAGTAACAAACTATAGCTACGAAACTATTACCCTCTTATCTCATCTGTGCCATTATTCTCAAGAATCGTATTCATTGCTAATAATGGCATTATTGTATAGCAATCCAATTATTTTTTTACTCTTGATTTCGGTCCAAATATAATGTTCTTTGAGCGTAGTGGTTGTCGTCATGGATAAGATCAGTGTTGCCAATTATTTGGCTTTATTTTAGCAAAGCCAGTGCAGTGTGGTCTGGCCATACCAAATAAAAACCTTTATTGAACGATCCACTGTTTTAACATATTGTTGTGTACTTCCAAATACAGTGAATAAATACGCAATATATTTTGCCAGCAGTTTATAAGATTTATAGTTAGTACTTGTAACCGAACAATGGCTTTCGGATACAATGTGCTTAGTTGTTTGCTTTTGGGAGGAATAAAATTACTTGTATCAGTTCCAAAAGTATAAAGGAAGTGTGTATTTTCTTTTCACTGTTAACGTCAGTAGAATTATTTAGAAATTTACAATTGGTTGTTAAAGACTAACACTGGTAGTCCAGAAGATAATGCTTTGTTTTATTATAGGTAAGACACATGATAATATATTGCTGGAGGCATTGCGACGTGTGTCTGTTTCATAGAGCCTTTGCTGATCATGGAGTACAACTATTCATATACATACAAACATATACAAACGCTTTGATCCACGAAGGGGTAGGCAGATGCATATTTTGCTAACTATAACTTGCTCCAAGCCAATTGCCGTCAATGGGGCACTTTGGGAATTAAGGATGGGAAAATTAGACGTAAATTGAAAGGAAAAGGTAGGTAAGAAGGAAAGCTATTGGAAGGAAAGAGATATTGCTTATAGAGATGGATTGGGAAGTGAAATCAATAGCTCGAGCTGGTCAGGGTCGCATACTTGTAACTCGCACTTGCTGGTGTCGGGAAGTCAGAGCTCTCTTTCATCAGCAACTATTTGCAGAGACGATTCTTACAAAAGATTGATGTTCGTGTATGTACATGCTTTATGAGGAAGTTGTAAGCGATAGTTGCTTTTATTATACGATTTTTATTCTGAACTAGCAGCGCCCCTCGGTTTCACTCGCGTAATTCCCGATCCCGTGGGAATATCGGGATATAAAGTAGCCTACGCGTTAATCCAGGTCTCCAGATATCTATATACCAAGTTTTATCGCAATCGGTTCAGTGGTTTTTGCGTGAAAGAGTAACAAACATCTATCCATCCATCCATCCAAACTTTCACATTTATAATATTAGTGGGATTTCATCTACATATACAATATTATCACATTAGCGACCGGTATTAATGACCGGTATTAGTGTCAGGTAATAGAGGCTATTTGTGACATAAAAGTTATAAGTAATCCCTCTTGTAGAATGCAAGAAACGGTCGTGGTTTCATTTATATCAAACTAAATGATTCTGCATACCTGTCCTAATATTAGCAAAAGCATGGTGTTCCTACAATGAGGTAAAGCAATCCAGTGTCGTGGAACGGACGTGGACTGTAAAAAGTTGTACCTGCGAACTTACCCGCGGAACTGCGGTTTTGTATACACTTGTTATACAAACTTGTACATCAATATATGTGTGGCTCGTTTTTTTTGCGTTGATCGGCCTTTCACAAACCGGGTGATAAATATATTTTCTACTCTTATTTCTTTTTGACGTTGACAACCTATGTCGTTTGTGTCACCTCGGGGGTCGCGATTTTGTTTCCCGCTCCTCATTTGGGACGCCGCCAAGTCGAGCAAAAAAAAACAAAGGCTAAGCCGTACCATCGTTTTCTCGAAGTCATTCAGGTAATTTTCTAGGTAGAAACCTGAATTTGCAGTGACTTAAAGTAGTAGAAGTTCCCAAATTACAATCAATTCGAACGTGTAGTTTAAGAACCATTTCAAGTCAAAGTTCATTAATTTTGACACTGTCTCACTCACCTCACTCATGACTTGGAAATCGCACACAGGAATGTTGGTGTATGAATAAAGTTATTCTATTTATTAAGAAATAAAGATGTCTGATATTGACACGGTCACTATAAAATGTTGTTAGTTAACAAATTAAGTAACAATTAAATGTCACAATTTTTTGCGGTAGAAGAATTGCGTTGCGGCTTGCGAAACTTGGGTTTTATTATTTTTGATGGGTTATATTTATCTGCTAAGCTAAACTTGGAATTAAGCAAATTGAACATCATTCATCTATTAATACACTAGCCGCCGGCTTCGCACGGTCACAAATTATATACCAAAACCTTCCTCATTAATCACTCTGTCTATTAGTGAAAACCGCATGAAAATCCGTTCAGTAGTTTTTTAGTTTATCGCGAACAGACAGACAGACAGACGCGGCGGGGGACTTTGTTTTATAATATGTAGTGATTACAAAACAGTTCAGTACTAAGATGTTTTTATAGGCAGTCATTGGTTCAGTACGTTTTCCTCGTCTGTTTATCAATCGATTTTGATGAGGACCTTATATAAGTGTCAATAAAATTGAAAAAGTTTTTTCTTCGTCAGAGATTTAATAAATTACGATCTAGTTTCAAACTCCGGGCGACCCTTAGTAATATTAAAGAAGTGGAGTTATAGGAATACTAGCTGGTGCCTGTGACATCGCCTGCGGAAAATAAGTACTTCGGTAGTCTATTTTTTGTTCAAGCTTTCATCAATCTCTATATTAATCAAGTAATTATAAATACGAAAAGCGTACATAATTTAACGCTTTTTAATCTTTGCATATTTTGTAGGTTTGATACTCTTGAGGACGCCACATGGCTCTCTCACGATTGTCTTAGTCTGAAACTGTTAACGCTTCCATGCCTATATATATATATGAGATAGCCGTCTTTGTTATTACACATATTTCTTTATTTGAGCGCCTACAGAGTAGACGTAATATTCACAAATTATGTTTTCCATCAAACAAAACAGCGCAATTTAGCAACAGCATATTTTGTATAACGCCTCGAATTTATAACCATTACAATTACACATTTTGAGATACTCCCACATAGGTCAGTTTAAAACGCCATTTATGGAAGAATGCAGTGGCGATTCTCGCTCCCCCGATCATGGGCAAGCAGTGGAACACCGGGGTGGTTTTTAGTCGGTAAGAGTCCGACAGACCCCTTCAGCCCCCCCCCCCAAGGGCGGAGGACATCCATGAGGGTCTTTCACCTCGTTACAAAAAAAAGTTTAAAACGCCATTGAAGCAATTTCTTGTTAATAGGGCACACTACAGTGTGAAAGAATATGAAAAATATGAAATCCAATAGTTGGCTGTTACATGACTCATAACTAAATTTACTTGTATAATAAAAATAAAAACAATAACATGGATTACATTAAATTAATTGATATTTGTATTATTTTTGGTTATGTATCATGTGAACTTCAATTATAACTAGAGCATGACAGCATTATAAAATGTGATGAATATTGCTTGCCAAATGGCGGAATATAGGTGCATTAAATGTTTGTTCTATAACTGATAAACCTATGTAAACACCAATGGTATCAACCTATATTCGCAATAAACAATTTGAATTGAATTGAATTGCATTTGAAATAAGATTTTACAGTATTTGACAGCTATGTTAACTGATCCGAATGATCAATTCAAAGTGCCTATTCATGCTTTTAGAATAACTATGTACTTGACAAGCGATTTTTGCGTTGATCAACCTATTAGAAACCGGGTGTTAGCCGCTCACATCTACACATAGAAACGACCATCAGGTGACCCGTCTGCTCGTTTGCATATAATATAAAATATATATAATATAAAAAAATCTCGCATACGACTGCCACGTCGTGTCGGAGGTATCCTGCTCAGTGCATATATTTGTATCCATGAATATGTCTATTTGTATTGGTCTCAATGTTTCTATGTATTATATGTATGTATTTACAAATAATATGTATCGATGTATGTTTATCCGTGGTCTGGAACCCATAGTATAATCTACGCGAAGTTTGGGTCTAGATAGCGATGTGTAGTATCTCCTCCAATGTTGTGTATTATATATACACCAGCGGACCCGACAGACGTTGCCCTGCCGGAATGTAAAAAATATTATTCCTGCAACCCTATTGCAGCGCAATCTACCGGGTCCAATTGTAAATCAAAACCATTCTCGAATCCACCTGAAGACACACAAAAAAAATTTCATTAAAATAGGTTCAGCCGTTTAGGAGGAGTTTAGTGACATACACACGTACAGAAGAAATATATATATATATATAAAGAATATATTAACAATCCTAAGTAATCTGTGGATGAAACTACTTTAATTCTTTGCATTTTTATCTTCCTTACAGTCTCTGTCCGAAGAATAGCCTAAAGACATTATGTAATTTCCTGTTCATAAAACATTTAAACTTAATAAGGCTTTACTTTTCTCTTATGATTTTATTGTAGAAATGTACACTCTGGTCTCTTAAGTCTTGTTTCCTGGAGCCTGGATGCTCGTACAAATAGTTTGTCTTTATTGCTTGTGATTACACGAATTAAAACTAATATTATAAATGCAATCGTGAGTGTGTTCGTTACGTTTTGACGCATGAATTACTCAACCGATGACCATGAGATTTTGCATGGACGTTCTCAGGGGGATCTACATAAAAGGGCCCTTTCGTTATATAGGATACCTTTCATCCTTCTTTTATACCTTTTATATTCTTATGTAAATAAGTCTAGGAAGTCAATTTTATCCTACTTCTAACTGCCGTATCGAAATCAAACTTCGTATGTATGTATGCAGTTTGGGTGAAAACAACTACTGTAATGTGGCATCTAGGAGCTGATGTCATGATGAAGACAGGAGGTAGATAGTGCAACTCTTCAGTAATTATTAGTAAACGCCTCGAGTTTGGGTTCATATGATTTAACGAATCCAACAAATTGTGCGTGGTCACGATGGTCTGATGATAAAGATGAAGAAGGAAGTAGATAGTAGACCTCCTATTTTACTTTTTAATTCGGTTCAACATTAAAGCGAGTTGTTTAGTTAGCTAAACTATAATTATTTGTTAAATAGTACAAGGAACGTGGGTCACAAAAAACTAACATTCAGGTTAACCCGTGTAACTAAACTTAAATGCGTCTGGACTGTATTGGGTGAAGTTAAAACCCGCAACCACTTGATCGCAGCAGCTATTGATGTAATGACTAAATGAGTGAAGCGTGGTGGTAAGTGTTTACCAGTGCCTATTGACATGCGCAATACCAGTCTCTTGTGCGATCCTATTACCCTTACAATGGAGTTATGACCCTTGATATTTATTTGTAGTGTTTTTTTTTCAATTATAAAATGTATTTTTGTCCTCCATAAGTTAGGAAATAATGTGATTGTATCCATAGTCTAATTGTAGTTGTGCACCCCAATCTGCCCATCACCTTGACAGTATAATCCATTGAAGGTTTTCTGTAAGAGATCGTAGCCGGCGATAAGACTGCCTATTATTACACTATAACAGAGCATTGTATGCCACTGACTGCTTCTGTGATATTTGGTGTGCAATGAAGTACATCTATCTATCTATATACTAACTTTTGCCTTGCCTTTGCTTGCTTGCTTGCTTGCCTTGCTTTTCCTCAGGAAAAGCTTATATGTGCTTTAATGTCTGTGTAAAAAGTACCCTATATGCTTTTGAGTAACTCTGACAACGTGCATGCAAAATTTCACGATGATCGGTTGAGTAGTTAAGACGAGAAATCTAACAAACAAACAAATGAAAAACAAACAAAGTCATATTCGCATTTTTAATATTACTTAAGATTTTTGCTTTCTGTTCACGTCCAGAGCTCAAATAGACCTACAGTTTCAGGCCTTCTAATTTACATAACTAATATCTACATGGTATAATGACATATTGCCATTAGCGCCTAATTATAATGAGCATTCAGCCTGTCGATGCGCCTGTAACAATTGGCGAGCTTAATCATCGCAATTAGAATATAATTGTGAGTGACGGCTAATTTAGATATGGTGAAGATATAGATAATAGTCCGCATGCAACAAATAGGTTATAATATTTTACATATATTTACTTACTAGCTAATGTTATGTACAATTGGCGCCTTTATCGCAATTTGCGATCTCTTCCAGGCAACTATTGGATGGATAGAGAAAACATAGGTGAAAAAAGGGGCTGCAGTGTACAATATATTTAAGAAGCCTATGGAAAAGAAAATAATTATATATATATATAAGTGCTATTTAGAAATACTTAGCATACATTTTGCAAATAAATATTAGGATGGTAGGTATATAGACATTGGGGGTAGCGGGTTGGGCTGACCGTTAACCTCAGCAGAAGCAGGCCTGAGACGGTGGCGCGACGGGTTCCGTGCGTGCCTCTCTCATCTGGAGGGGGGTAGAGCCCCCCCCCTATTGCATGCTCGCTCGTGTGATCGCCTGCTGATCAGGAGGCCAAAGTCTGCAAGGGTTCTCGGAAGCTTCCTACCTAGGGTATCCCCTGCTATAGACTCACTTGTGCCGGAACACCCACCACCCACTTCACCTCGGTGAGGTGATGACCCGTGGGGGTTTCCAAACGATAAAAAATGTATAAAGACATAGGTGCTTACTGAGTACATTTCGACCGATTTTTTTGTGTATGGTCCGTGAGATTTTCGCTAATTGTGAATCAATTTCGATTATTCTTTTTTTAATTGAATTTTATACTTAAGATTGGCTCCATTTAAATTTGAAGAAAATGAAGGGGGGAAATTCAGTGATGAAGAATATAGTTAATATGAATTTATCATATTTTAGGCGCATTGAAATCAGTTATATTTTTCTAGATAATTATGTGTTGTCTATTTTGAGCAGGGTCGTCCAGAGCTGTATAGATGACGATTAAGTAACACAGGGGAGTGTTGTGGTTGTTTACTTTTACTGGTGATGGCTTACTATAAGGCCTGATTGTTAATTACAATCACTGTAAAATAAAATAATTATAATTAAAAACTAAAAAAAAACTGGCTTCAATGGCGAACCGAATTAGAAAGTAAAAAAGTAACACTATCATCATTAGACCATCATTACCAAGCATAATCTGTTGGACTTGTCAAAACGAATCATAGCCCGAGAGCCCAAACTCGATGGGTTTACTAGTAGCGTCTGAAGAGTTCCACTATCCACTTTCTGGCTCCATCATCAGATCAGCTCTAAGATACCATAGTATTGTGATCTTATAGTTAAGATGTATGTTATGATTTGAGTATGTAGTCACACACATACAAAATTTCATGTCGATAGGATAATGCAACAGACGCGGCAGCGCCTCACTCCTTGGAAGAGGGCCCACGTCGGGTTCGAAACTAGTCGGGGATCCCCGAAATATACACGTGAGTAAAACCGTATATACGTGCGTTTTAAAAATATCTACACTCACCCTTTTTAACTCCCGACGAAAAAGAGGGGTGTTATAAGTTTGACGTGTCTGTGTGTCTGTCTGTGGCATCATAACTCCCAAACGAATGGACCGATTTAAGTGCACTTCTTTTGTTTGAAAGGTGACTAGATCGAGAGTGTTCTTAGAAATAATTCAAGAAGTTCAGCTATTTACTAATCGTTCAAGGGATTTTCGAGTCGCGGGTGTTTTAAATTTTAAATTTACGCTATACCCTTCGTAGATACGATCGACTACGTAATGATAATCCTTATCTAATAAGGATGACCTTGTCTAGGGTCTGTAACACAATCACAGTCACCTTTCGAACCAATTTAAAAAGACTTTTTAGTAAAGAGTATTTAGTATATATTATTCTTTTTTGTGTTGTAAGGTGTGTAGTAGTCAGTGAATGGATATGATACTTTGTCGCTATTTTGTAAACGGATTATGAATAATATTAGGTCTCTTGTGTCTCTGACCCCGTACATTGTCTTATTGCCGATGCTTTTTCTAATGTAATCTATGAAATACATCCTTGTGAACCCTGGCAGACTTGGCCAGCGATTGACATCTAAAATATAATATTTCCAAAATCTTTTACATAGTTTTACAGTTCGATACCATTTTATGACTTTTGTTATGAACGTCCATTCATATATTAGCCATACGCTAAACAATGAACATAATATCTATATTAATTCGTGAAGAGAATTGTTTGTACGTATTGTTAAGAAAATTTCGCGAACAAAGGAACGTGAAATTTCCTACCGTCCTGGAATACTTAGCTTATATGTAGAAGAAGTGCAGAAGGCTAAAATTTTTAAACAATATTTATATATGTTGTAGGTTATGAAGGAAGTCTTAAAAGTGTTTATTTTATTAAAATAGTAGGTACATAGATATAATTATAATAATATTTCTGGATTGACGAAAGGCTTATTAAACCCTTTTGATATATTTAAACTTTTTCTCTAGTTACACTAACCGAGTAACAGAAATAGTACGAGGAGTACTATAAATCAGAAAGTGAGCAGAGATAGAATGAAGAATGGCCTCTGATTTACTGCCTACCCCCTACTACCTCTCTTCCCCCCACTGCTTTAAGATAGATAGGGTGCAGGCTGCAAGCTAGGCCGGCTTGAATGTAGACCACACGGGTCACCTTTGTGTAGACAACATACGGAGAAGAGAGTTGTTGAACATGTTGACGGGTGAGTAAAATGTTAATTTATAAAATTGCAAAAGAAATAAAAATAATCAGTAATGAGGCAGTTACTGTTATTATCTTGTTTCTACAAGTATGCATGTAACGTTGTTAATACTGTTCTCACTCCGATACTAACTTTACTCAGAAATAGTTACATTACCAATTAAGCGTTCAAATGCTGTTTAGTAAATTATTTTAGTGCTTATAAAAGGTAAGTCCTCTCAGCCGGTTTAAATCACCCCCTGTAGTCCGGAGTAAATTGGTACGGGTTAATAAAAAATCTTGGAACTAAATTACAATAGAATCATTTTTGTGGTGCACCCAGACACAACACATCTGCTAGTTTGTCAAACTCGACGCATTGACTTTTTTCAATATAACCACCTAAACCAATACACTGTCCACCATTTCTATTTTCCTATACTCCAGGTACAATCTTATGGTATAATCTTCTTCTATCTCGCTCTGACTCATGACATCGCAACACAACTAAAAACTATTCTGTGCAAACTCTGGTGTCTTTAAATGTACTATCCTTAATTAATACTTTGCTGTTAGAACTAATTGTCCGTATGTCGCATCGTGAAGCATGCCTAGGCACGTGCCGCTGTTTGATAAGGGAACTTTATTAGCAAGAACTTACTTTATTTGCTCTACGTGTATACACAGCTCTAGCAGAAAACACGCACAAAAATCAACCTTATTCTCACAACTATAGAGATGTGAAAATATACCAAACAGACTAGTTAGAAAAATACTACAGAGCAATTTAAGCTTTATGCCGCTAAAATACAGAACAAGTTTTTTGTACTGATTTTCAAAGTTTTGTTCGAAATAAGTTCGGGTCTACTGATTTCAAAGCACAGCAAAAGATTCTTGGTATTTCTATACATACTTGAGTTTTTCTGAAGATTATAAGATATACTTTGTGTTTTTAAACGACTTTCGTTCGAAGTTCTAGACAAAATGTATTTGAGTTCTATTTACTTAGTACATCTAGATAAATGTAAGTTAGTGTATATTCCATGCTATTGGTCAGAAAGAAAATATACCAACGTAATATTTACAAGTTTTGCAGTTACATAGTGACATTACAACATACAGTTTGTCTATTATTTGAAACGCGGTGCGATATTCCAGGATACTTTAACCTGGATCTAAACAAAGGAATTATGTCTGGTGGGCTGGTTGATGCTGTGATGTTGAAACCGAAAGTTGAAAGAGAAAACTTTAATTGCGGGATTTGGGATCGGTGTTTACCATGTGATTCAGGTCGTCTTAGTTAGATGGCGCTAGTTATGTCATCACATCACTGGAAGATCGAAGGTAGATATTGTTGTATCTATCTTGTAGAGCCAGTGTATGGAAACCGAATGCCACTTGTTCAGGTAAGTCAGAACTGTAGGCATTCCTGCGCGTGTTGGTTGGGTAACGAAGGGTATATCGCCACACTTACCTGTGCACTTTTACGTACGACAACGATTAATTAAGTCAGCAATAAGTTAAACTGAACATGAAGCTATTTCACATTTATTTTATCATGATTTATTTTTATTTATTAACTAAAAATAAAAGTAATCACATCCAATGCATAAGACAGTTGCAAATGGCACAAGACTGTCTAATCATTATTTAAAACGGTCATAAGAACTTCATGACTGCAACTTTTAAACGAAAAAGCATTTGTTGTTAATAAGTTTTGTGGTTACACCCGGTTTCTGGAAGGCTGATCAATATATTGTTCAACGAACAGAGCGGTGATGTTAACAATGGTGACACCACCAATCAGTTCAACATTTGACATAACATTTTGCAAGAAAATTTGAAAGCTCTTTTAACTGATCCGATGATCAAATCAAAGTAATCATGCTTTCGGAACTCAATATATAATTAAGAGATTTGACATATGTTTAGTTAATTTTTGCAATGATTAGCCTTTCAAAGTCGGGCGTAAGTGTATCAAAATAAGTTCAATCTAAACATAACTGAATATTAATTTTTGTTATCACCATTAAATTCAATCTTCTAAAAGAGTTTTGTGTCACACAACCACCATTTTTAATGGTAGATATTTGAGATCCAACTAGAAACAGACACGATTCCTCACATTTCGATTCGTGGAAATATTTCTAATATAAAAATACCAATAACATTGCTCGAGTAAAGTTGGAATCCGAAACTCTCAACAATTCTTAGAAAAAGAATTTGAAATCAGCTTCTACGGTTGAGCAGGTCGACACAGCTCTCATAACAAAGACTTAGATCTAATAGTAACAATAGGATTGTGTCCTATATTAAACTACAAGCTGTTGCCCGCGACTTCGTTTGCGTGGGAATTTGGTGAAAACTATCCCATGGGAACCGTACATTTGTTTGGGATAAAAAGTAGCCTATGTGATATTCCAGACTATAATCTATCTCTGTGCTGGTTTTAAGTTAAAGAGTAACGAATTTCCATCCATCCATCCTCACAAACTTTTGCCTTTATAATATTAGTAAACTTTATTAGAGAGCCAATGGAACTTAATGTTTCTAAAGGTAGGAAAATGAGGTTTTAAGGTTTTTAATCTTCTTAATAAAGACAGTTAGTACATGATATGCCAATCGGTTACCTAATTAATAAAGTCGCTAATTCCTCCAAGATTTATATCTATACTACCTAATATAATAAAGCTGAAGCGTTTTTTGTTAATTTAAACGCCCTAATCTCTGGAACTACCAGTCGGATTCGAAAAAATCTTTTTGTATATGATAGCCAGATTAATGAGGAATAGTATGAGCTATGCATCATCACGCTACGAACTTTAAGATTGGAGCAGGGACCATAAACGCGGGAGAAACTGCAGGGTTCGGCCAGTGTTTAATAAGAAGCAATTGATTTTAATTAATAGTCTAGAATTGTAGCCGAAGTTGTGCAAAATTGTATGCAGGAACTGATCCAATTAGTTCCTTTATAAAATGAGTACGTACTTAATAATATATTCCTCGCTACATGGGAAGTGGTTGTCGGTGTATAACCATAGGGTTGGCAAAATAACTCAAAGGGGTGTAAACCCCCTATGATGATCCTACCAGGAAAGGACAGCAGTGCGCTTAACCTAGCTATACCAGTGCATGGTATAGCTAAGTTTACTACAATCGTCTTGAGAACCGATATCCCTTCTGTCCCTTATCATACAACATTGTTATTTATCTTGTGTTTATCGGCACCGATGACCACTTACCATCATCGTTATCCTAAGTCTTATGGCTAAGTCCTAATCACTCCAAAACGAACCTTATAAACTTAAAATCTTTAGTTCCTTTTAAATTGAGGTATATTAAAATTATAACTTTCTGTTTTAGTATCGCACCAAAACCAAAAGTCTTTTTAAAGTTCGATTATTAATGATATTTAAATATTGTATTAATGGAGGACTTACTTAGTTTCAAACATATTACTCAAGTGTGGTACAATATGATGTGTTTGCTTAGGGTTGCAGATGTTCATTATAACTCGCTGCAAATACAGACGGAGGGACGGGCCCTCCCAACTGTCTCTATGGATGAATGAGTTTTAAGTGAATTGATTGAAGTACGTAGTTAAATCTCCATTCAAAATAAGGGTCCGGACACATTAAATACGATGCCTACGCCTGATAATATTAACAATGCGAATATATCAAATGCAAATTCTAATTTCTCTATTTGCCAAAACATTGGTAGGTACAATCCCACTAAGATTATAAATGTGAAAGTTTAGATGGATGGATGGATGTTTGTTACTCTTTCGCGCCAAAACTAGTGAACCGATTGCGATGAAACTTGGTATGTAGATAGCTGGAGACGTGAATTAAAGCATAGGCTACTTTTTATCCCGATATTCCCACGGGATCGGGACTTACGCGGGTGAAACCGCGGGGCGCTGATAGTAGATCATACGTGTTAAATTTTAGTTTAAGTTCATCATTATCATCAGCCCCTCATTATCCACTGCTGGACATAGGCCTCTCCTAATGAACGCCACTGAGCTCGATCGTCAGCTCTCCTCATCCAGTTTTTCCCCGCCGTTTTGCGCAAATCGTCATTCCACCTGGCCGCAGGGCGTCCTACACTACGTTTCCCTTGACGTGGTCTCCACTCCAGAACTCGTCTACCCCAACGGTTATCGGTTCTGCGGGCAATGTGGCAGGCCCACTGCTATCAACTTGCTAATTCTTTGAGCTATGTCGGTTACCTTGGTTCTGTGTCGGATAACTTCGTTCCGAATTTTGTCCCACAGAGACACACCAAGCATAGCTCTCTCCATAGCTCGCTGAGTGACTTTGAGCTTGTGGACCAACTTAACAGTGAGTGTCCACGTCCCGGCACCGTGAGTTATTTCATTTAATAGATTTAAAAATACTTCCTTTATCTACTAGAGGTAAGGAAACACTATGGACACGACTTTTGGAACTAATTGACTAATACCATTAATATTTTGTAATCTAAAATTAAGAATTTTACACACATTCAAAAGAGCGCCACTACAATGTATTTTAAATAGAATAGAATTATATTTATTGCTTGAATTGTGTACAAAAGATATAATATAATTTGTTTGAATACTCAAACAAAATAATAATATATATTTTATCAATCCACTTACATACATTATCAACAACTTAATAATATTAGTGTGATACTATCACACCAATATTATCAAGTTGTTTGTATGATTTCGTAATTCACACAATCAAAACTACGAGGAATATAGCTATGCATTGTTTTTTATTGCTTATATCTTTCCAGATATCTCTAAATATATTAAATATGGCTAAAGATATTGTGTGTGTTAGAAACAGTCACACAACTATTGCTATAAACTATCAAAATCAGTAAATCAGTTGATGGTATAAAATATCTCAACTCGTAAAGCATTTTTATTTGAGAGCCGCTGGCTGGAACTTTTCCGCATATATATATTAATAAAATATCTCTTTCGCCACAAATAATAGTGTTTGCTACGATGTCACATATCGCTTATCGCGACCTCCTTACAATTTAGCTCTTTACTGTACACCATGATACTTTAAAATATTTAAAAAGACGAACAAGTAATGGCACAAGCCACGGTCTTATCGCTAGTTGCGATATCTTTCAGACAACCTTTAGATCGACAGGTGCAATGGATTAGCGTATAGGGCAGTGCGATTTTTTTTTTCTGATCAATTTGATGAGAAGTGTGTGATGAGATGATTAATACCTAGGACCAACCGAATTATTTTTTAGCTATTAGTACATTATGTACATCATTATTTTCTTTATTTTCAATAAAACCGTTTAACTTAAAAAGAAATATTTACTTATTTTAATTATCTTTTCGTTCATTATTTGTAATATAAAACGATAATGGGAAATAAGCTTCAGGAGTATAGATATGATAGTTTGCAGTTTTTTTTAACATTAAGGGAATAATATAAGTTTTCTACACAAACCAAATAAAATAATGAAATTATGCAACCGGAATTTAAAACTGATTTCCAAGAAAAAAATCATAATACTAAATATTCGATGCATTTCGAGGAAGCCAGATTTGTTCAAAAAATAGCGTCAAATATTAACAAAAACAGCATTATACTCGTTACATACGAGTATATGAGTATGTGCTGTACTTACTGAAGATCAAAACAAGGACAAAAGTTAGGTAATAAATTATTTTTTCTTTTTACATAAATCGATCGATATTAGCTTCGTTTATATACTATCTCACTGCTGGGTATCGGCCTCTACTCAGGATATATGAGAGGGGTTACACTATAGTCTCTCACACTACCCTACCAAGGATTATTAAGAAACAAAAAATCGATTGACACGATTCGTACATAAAGTTTTAATGAAATATATACATCGATAAATTGCCATGCGGTGTATTTATTGCACCATAGTAGGTATTTAAAACAATTACGCTTACTTTACAAACAAATCATAACAATTGGGTCATCTCTATCGATCACGTCACTTCACGTGCTTATCATAGCCGGTCTAGCCCAATACCTTCCAGCTAGCCGTATCAATTAAAAGTGCATCTTAGCCTTTTTATAATGTTAAAGTGAAACAGTCCACATCTAGGTATAAAAGTAAATCAACAAAATTAGCCAACCTCGTTTACATTCAACCTAGAAGAAAAACCTCTAAAATATACCCATTTTCGACGAATATTTTTGTCAAACAAGAGAAACTAATAAAGCAATTAAGGCTCATCAAACACTCTTATTTCTTCCCTAGTGCGAGTGAGAGGTAAAATCATACACAATAGATAGAAAAGGACAGAGAGTGTTGTGGCATTTGCTTTCAACGAACCCTTTTCCGGGGTGACAATGAGTTGCGGTAAGAAATTAATTAATTTCAGTTTAAAATAGATTATGTGGTTTATATATGGGATTTCTTGTTTAAATTAGGGCGCCTCACAGTGATAAGGCACATTGTAATCTAAAAACTTCGAGACAAAGTTACTGCATAAGTAGCTATATAAGTATATTATAGCAGAGTCATGCCAGAGTCTTGGAGACCGTAAAGGGAAGGTAGGACGCCCCAGCCAAATCGACAACTTGAAGATGAAAGATAGCTGTAATAGACTGGATACGGAAAGCGGACGACCAGGTGGACTGTAATAAGCCGATTGATTGATTGATTGAATGCCTAGATTCTGTCAGTGTATGTATTCGCATAGAGTTATTGGATTAGAGATGGCCCGATACCAAAAATGTATAGCTACTATGTAATGTATACCTACTCAAACGAGTAGTACAATCATATTGACACATTGACTGAGTGTGGAACGAATGACAAAACAAGTATATAAGGCGAAGTTTCGTGGAATGGCCGATAAGGCTCAAACACGCCAAACATACTCTAACCAAATCGGTGATGTTCTGAAGAAAAGGCAAGTCAGAAATACCCGAATCCAGTGGGTTTGTATGAAAGGTGAGGAAGCTTATAAGATATGTAGTAATAATAGAAACAATTAGCAGACTGTTGTCTCTGCCTACCCTGAAAGGAGAAAGACGTGAGTTTATGTATGTATCTATGTGTGTATGTATCATATTGACATATTTTCTGATTTTGATGGACACAATAAGTAAATAAAATAGCGGGAGATTAATATTAATATACATAAACAAACTCTTCAGCTTTATAAATAATATTATAAAGCTGAAGAGTTTTTTTTTTTAATAAGATTACTAGTAACGTGGGTCACACATTAACAGTTTGTTTGTTTGTTTGGTTAAACTCGCTAATCTCGGGAACTACTGGTTCGAGTTGAATTTTTTTTTAATTTTGGATAGCCCATTTGTCGAGAAAGGTTATAAGAAATAACATCACGCTACGACCAATACGAGCATCAATAAAAATGGGGAAAAAACAAACGCGGACGAAGTCGAGAAAATAAAATAAAATAGCGGGAGATTGATATTATTTACTTCATTATTGATATCTAATAAATTGTCGGCATCGATGGTTGAGGTAAGAAAATGCCCTTATGCTAGTTCCCACATGCCTTTATTAGCTTGCAAGGGAAAGTTTTCCCCAAAAATTGTGAATTTTAATTAATGGGGCTCCCAATTCATAAATGAACAGCATCAAGTAAAACATCGACGCTTGTTTCTGCTCTAAACAATCCGGAATACTCATATCCTTACACTTTTGTACAATACTCTGTTCAATCCTAGCACTCCTCCCTATCTCAAACAACGTTTTGAATTTTTGCACAACACGCATTCGAGGTTCCTGAGGTCGTCTGAGAATCTTAGGCTAAAATGCCGACACATACCACGAAATTTATGGACAAATCTTTCACAATTAAGGCTGTCCGTCTATGGAATGAATTGCCACTGGCCATCAGACGTGCACAAACGTTGACAAATTTTAAAAAACTAGTGAAAGAACACTATTTGTCTTCGTGAATGGTGACATACTAGGTACTATTATGGATCTCCATAGGTATTAACTATGTATTGTATATGCATGTGTATGTATATATATGTATATGTGTATATATGAGTTTATGTAAGTAGGTGTATTTGTGTACGTGTGTCTATATACCTACCATCCTAATATTTATATGCAAAATTATGCTAAGTATCTCTAAATAGCACTTATTTATAATTATTTTCTTTTTTCCATAGGCTTCTTAAATATATTGTACACTGCAGCCCCTCTTTTCACCTATGTTTTCTCTATCCATCCAATGGTTGCCTGGAAGAGATCGCAAATTGCGATAAGGTCGCCACTTGTACATAACATTAGCTAGTAAGTAGATATAAGTAAAATATTGTAACCTATTTATTTGTGTACAATAAAGAGTTCATCTATCTATCTATCTAAACGAAACACCTTCATGAACCATTTGTCTGCAAATTAACTCATTTGCTGCCGAATCGATAATTACTATTAAAAGTCTTTAGGAAGTTCGGTTTGACTTTCGTGTTTATTGTAATTCTTTGGGATTTATCTTTGGCTGTAGTCATCGTTAGAATTTACAAACCGTTTGTTAAATTAAGGTTTTTTCTACTCAATTACTATTTATTCGCCAGCGTTGTTACTCCCGACGAATTGTTATTTTATAATTGTCTATTATTACATTTTATTTTTTATGAAAGAAAGAAATGTTCTAAGGTAATTTAACGGTTCGTGGAGCAAAGCACTGTGGATACCTTTGAGATATCATCCGAAGCAAAGTACTTTACGGTTTAGCATAATAGTAGTTTTCCTTGATTTAAGGTTACAAGAAAAAAGAAAACAAAGAATAAAACTAATCTCTAAAACAAAATGATGGTCCCAATATTATGGGGACGTGAACAATTTTTCATCGTATTTTTTCCGTTAAATTTAACTCAACAAAAACAGACTAATTATCGTAACGTCTAACTGCCCGTTTTTTGTCTCAGTGTTTTATGATTTACGCTTATAATGAAAGTAATTTATCACATTAAAGTGTGGAGATGTAATAAAAAACGATGAAGAGCGGGTGTTATATCCATCCGTAATAAAGAGAGCATCTTCCGATCAGGATCGGTGTTCATGCCTGGTGCACCGTAGCCCATATTCGGTTGATGTTGAGATGATGCATACACATATTATTCGGCGAGAGAATTCTCATTGCGCGATACAGGGTCAGTAGTTACTATGTAGTTTGGCTTGGCTTCACTATTTGGGTCTAGTATAGTATAGTTCCTAGTATTTTTGTTAGAATCTATTACACCACTAAGTTGTTAAAGACGTACGCGGCCCGACGATGTCTATAAACTCTTTTACCACCATTGGTATTACTTACACATCGCAAACCATATATAATGAAGCTCTGACTAAATTGAGTATGGTCTCGCCAACTAAAGCACTACCCGAGGCGAGCTGGTTAACCGCGAACTGCAGTAGATTTGAGGTGCTTCTAAACACGAATAGGTCTAATTGCCCCTGATACTTCATCGTGATATATTGTCACCGTGTTACGTCACCATCTATGTTGATTATAAATGAATGAGTGAAAAAGCTGTAATTAATTAATTTAAAGTAAAGTAATAAATGTAAAGTTAATTTTTAATACACTAATTTATATATTATAGTTTTAATGTACTAACTTCATTCATTTCTGCATTACCCCAAGGCAGACTGGTAGAGAATGTCTTATATTCTTTATAACAGCAATTTATTTGTTGTTGAAATGTTTGAAAGAGCCTAACTCTTTGAAACGTTTGGTTATTATCCAGTAAGATATTTTAATATATTAATACAGGGTTTAAGAAACACCGTGCCGAATACTGAAATAGTGTATTCAGATCATCATTCTGAGTTGAAAATCATTGGAATTTTCTGCCAGAAATAAACAAAAAAGTATACAGAACGTTTTACCTTATGCGTCCAGATAAGGCTGGCTAGTTGAGGCAGCCTAGCTCCTTCCAGAAATACAGAAGCCTCCTTCGGCGTTCACAGGCTTCTAGGAGTGACCTCGCATCCGCGAGGATTCTTGCCCGTTCTAGACATGCCGCTGATGTTGTAGATCCCTTCCTTGCCGGCTCATCGTGTCGTTCCTGAGTGAATGGCTATGCCCTTTGATACATTGAAGAATTACCCCATTGGTCGTTCTACTTGGCTTCTACCTAGTAAACATACGTACTGTTAATTTTCCAATTTTCATACAGTATATTTACTACAGAATTGCAATTAAATATTGCTGACTTTCAACAATCGACGATTTAACATTAAGACCAAGTGCGGGTAGTTACCGAAACTAGCAACTCACAGTGGAGCCGCTAAGCTCTCACAACTCCACCAGTGATTCGAATGCAATTCGATTCAAACTTCGGGTGAACAAAAGGGTATCATAACTTAAAAATATTACCACGATTCAGCCGCAGCATATATCATCATCTTCCTGCCCTTTTCCCAAATGTTATGAGGGTCGGCAAAATGTGGAACATTGCAAAGGTGTAAAGTGGCTGGTTTCTTTTATGGCCGTCCGGTTGCCTGACGCTAACCCTCCTTGGAAATTTAGTCGTTTTAAGACGGGAAAGAAGGAAGAAGGTAAATTTGTATAAGGAAATATGGGTAGGCAGAGGAACCTAGAGTAAGGGATACCGCAAGTCTCGGATTGATCAGAACGGGACTGAGATTGCAGTAGCTCGCAGAGGCCGGGGTCGCGTACCTGAATGTTCTGTATTTCCTGTGACTGAAAGGCCACTAGGGCAGAAATACCAGCTGGCATTAGCCGCAGCATATACTCATCTAATATTCATATAAGACGCAAAAGTTTAAGAACAATTGTCAATTTTCTTCCTTTTTTTATTAATACTTTTATAAGCGTCGGTCACTGCTTACAAAACATTATTTATCCGTAACAGTCTCGCATCCCAACTTTCATACAATACACAGTTTCAGTGTAATTTGTACAATATGCAATGTATAAAGTTAATGAGTTGTTCATTAGCCTCTAGGCTACACTGTGTTACACATCAATATAACACAGCCGATAAATGCAATTTAAAGTTGAATAATACAGATGAGAATGATAGCACTACTACCGAAGCTAACAAATTGTGCCGTAATGGATTGTGGCCCGGAGCGGCGAGCGTTCACGTTGTACCAACGCGAGGTGAACGTGACCCAATATAGCAATAGATACAAGTAACAATGAATGAGTACCATGAAAAAACCTACCTATATAAATTAAAGGTGGCACACTGTTAATGAAAGGTTTGCTTTGCATATGCGACTTCCGAGATGGACGAATTATTTACATACCTACAACTTTGTACGACCCGTGTGTGAGTCAAACTCGCACTTGCCTGTTTTTTTTTTAATAAGAATACTAATATCGTGGGTTAGATATTACTAGTATTCTTGTTAACCCCTCCAGCTAAGCTAAATGCTTGTGTTAGGAGTGGGTTCACCACGGTGGTGCAATAGGTGGGGTTCGAACCCGCAACCACTTAATCGCAAGTGTCGAGCTTGCGATCAAGTGGTTGCGGGTTCCCTTCACCTTCACCTCAGCCATTACGCTACCGCCGTTTTTAGATTAATTTATTCATTCTACATAATTAAATTAAAGAGCTGTTATTATGACATTACAAACAGACACTTCAATTTTATTTATGCTATAAGCGTACACCTATGGCGGTAGTGCATTCGACTGCCACGTCAGAGGCCGCAGGTTCCTTTCCTGCTCAGTGAAAATGTTTGTGAGCATGAATACTTATTATCTGGGCGTATTTTTTGTTTTTTTTAAAGATTTCATGTATAACATGTACTCAAATAAATTATGTATGTACATATGTGTTCTAGAACTACATGGCTTTACCGATAGTTAGGGTCTAGATAACGCTTGGTAATGTAACTATTATCAATGAGTTCAGGTATTCGTCGTTAACTGGTTTTTTGGGGGTTAAAGGTCGTTTTCTGTACTCCTGCACGTGTGAGGAGTTGTGAAGAGAGTGTGATGATCGGTGCCATAGAAGAGTTGAGGTGTAAAAGCGTAATAAACAAATTAAATACATTTACGCATTTATAATATTATTTAGGATAGTATTAGAAAAATATAAATTGTTCTAGGTTTTAAATTAAAATTTTGTTGCGCGCTACTAAAGTGCTACTGCCAAGCATACACATTTATGGAGCTTGTAAGAAAATTATATTATTGTCATTTCTAAGAAACCCATGAGGTACTAGTGTGTGTATCACCGCCTTAAGGGTTTCGGTAGAAGAGGGTGCGAGGGGAAGGTCTATCAAACGCAGGCCTGTATCCGAAGCTGTCATGTCTCGCACTCGATATTTTACGAAGCGATGGATCTGGCACTGATGGGCGAGGTGGGGTTACAGTAGACGAGATAATAAAACTTGGTTTCAAATCGCTTATAAATAAATATATTTAAATTTTTCGTTTTAATTGTCATTTCTGTTTAAAATTTATAGGTAATAATAATAACTACACACACTTCATACACGGCCGTCTGATCCCAAACTAGGCAGAGTCTGTGCTATGGTAACCAGACTGCTGATAAACATATTTATATTTTTCTAAATATATACATATTATAGATAAATTACACCCAGACACAGAATAAATGATCATGCTCATCACACAATTATTTGTCCTGGTTGGGAATCGAACTTATGACCATTGGCTCAGCAGTCAGGGTCACTAACCACTAGACCAACAGGCGAGTCATGAGTATTAATAACCTAACCTATATATTAGTAATAATAACCTGTTGAAATAGCAGATACCTGAAAACCAATCAACTGTTTCCCCACGGGGATCATTTGCCCAACGATAAATATTACCTGATTAAATAGGTACAGGTCTTAAATACCTACCAGCAAATTAATTATGAGAGACTTAAAGTTAAACCGCTTTTAGATGTAAGATCTGTTCAATAGTATACACTGTATAAAGTGACTCATCTGATACAGTCATCTCATCCGTTAAACCATTTAAAACTAGCTTACATGTTACTAATACTATGATACCTACTCAAATTGCACTCTTTTAAATAAAATCACTTGAACTTAAACCCAATAAAAGTTTTTATTTCTTGGTTGTTCTGTTTCTATTTCGGAAATCCGCTCACACTACGACCCCACTCGTTAAAAGGGTGCACTCTTCCATTTAGAAAGTAGACCCATAAAACTCGACTAGCACCTCTGTACTGAGCGACAATACACACATACATACATACATAACAGATATGCAATGGTAGTAAAGTTTGAAATCATAATTTTTATATGACTATCCATAGATGGTCCATTTGGTATTTAAAAAGCTCGGTTTTCTCGATAGCACAAAGGAATATGTACTTTATTGCAAAGGAAAAAGATATCAATATAAGTACTCAGTAACTCAGATACATAAAAATATTTCGGAGTTATTAGTGACCGTTATGTATAGCCTAAAATAATAGGCTTGAAACAGAGAATTTTTGAAAAAAATATTCTTATTAGCTGTTTTGCGTGTTAGCAATTTTTTTATGAACATTTTCATTTTTTTTTGGAAATTCCCACAACATACTTGTTATATAGTAGCTACATATAGTTTCATCTAAACAGACTTTTTTTATGGTACAGGGGGCAAACGAGCAGACGGGTCACCTGATGGTAAATGACTAACGCCGCCCTTGGCCACCTGCAACTCAAGAGTCACAAGTGCGTTGCCGGCCTTTATGGTGAGAGTAGTAGTGGGTAGGGGAAGAGAGGGGGTGGGGTAAGGGAAGGGTTAGGGCCTCCGGTAACCTCACTCACTCGGCGAAAAGCAATGCAAGCATTGCTTCACTGCCGGTTTTCTGTGAGGCCGTGGGATCACTCCGGTCGAGCCGGCCCATTCGTGCCGAAGCATGGCTCTCCTACGTAAAGAACATATCAGCTAAATAAACTGTAGGAACATGATGATAACGAATTAATTTGAATAATATTCGTGCCTTCGTATAAAAATTCGTACCCGGCGCAGCAGTCGTCTTCCCGCAAGCAATGAATTAAATCGGCATAGGTATCACTGAAGCCCATTACACTCTCACAAACAACCCTTTCCAACTAATTAGTAGTCAGTTACAAAATAAACGAAATATGGCTGTTAGAAAAAACATTACAGGGTTAACGAAATATGTAACTAGGTTTGATTAAATAACATAATCTTTTTAACTAACTGCAGAATAATTAGTTCTAAGATATTTTTGTTAGATATTTCATAACATTTTTTTTTTATTTTAATTATTTACCCGCCTGCTGTCTGACTCAGTCTATAGGGAGGACAAAACAATGAACACTCTTTGACAGTTTTTTTACTCATTATTGTTAATCACAGATTACGGTTTTATTCACATGTCTATTTCGATTAGTTTCGGGCCCGATGGGAGCCCTTTATAAAGGAGTGAAGCGACCAGCCGCGTCATGACTGGCCTGTTGGTCTAGTGGTTAGTGACCCTGACCGCTATGCTTATAGGTCGTGGGTTCGATTCCCACCCGAGTCTGGGTGTTCTTTGTGACACCGGAGTAATTCCTAATGCGGGAGTTGTCTTTTTAAAGAGAAAGAGAAGAGTGTCATGCGCCACACTCCCCGCTCTATTAAAACTATCATAATAATGGCTTCATCCGACTTGATTCTCTTTTTACTTCCTGTGTTTAATAAGTTGGTCTAAAGATTTTTTTCGTATATTCTCTATATTCAGCAAAATATGGCGTACAAATTGTCCTTTATAAATCCCGACGTCGCCGTCGCTCATACTCGTATATAATGAGGTGTTAAGTCCAGCGTTTCGTCACAGTACGCTTCTTTTAAATCGCCAATACAGCTCTTTCGCGCTTCAACGACGTTGTACTTTATTATACACAAGCATATAGGGCGTTTGTCATACTGTTAGCGGGTACCAACTTCAGCTATAACAACGGGTTTGAAGAAAAAATTTAGTGAATTATCATTGACTTTGACACACTGTTGTAAGTGTATTTATATTTTGTTTATTTTCATTTAAATAAAAAACTTCCGTATTGGGAATATTTCTGTGACGCTGGGGGCTTCACAAACATTTATTTAAACCACAAATACAAAGAACACCCAGATTCGGGACAACTATTTGAGGATCACACAATTTTTTGTCCCGTGTGGGATTTGAACTCACAACACTTATCGCAGAGTAATGGCGAGGCGACAACTTGAACTGTTGCGCCATCCGTGCAATCAATTATGTTTATGGAATTAGCGTGATCACGTAATAATGACAAAATAATAAAAAAACACAGAAACTCATAAAGTCTCTTATCTGCTAAAATGCCGTGTTTACTTCATGTTGGAAGCTTGCTGTTCTGGGAACCGGCCTCTTTTTTCCTAATGATGATATAATAATAAACCCAAACTAAGTATGGCTTGTTCTCAAATACGGATAAACATAGTTATTTGGGGGTTCTGCATGGTTAACTATTATTTTTGTTGTTGAGTTTACTGTGTTCAAATATATGCGGACTTCTTGATATAGCATTTATATTTCACATACATACAAACATACAAATTAGTACCACTTATAAATATACATACTTAAATTCACGACCTAACTCAATGCTTGTGGGAAGACGACTGCATATAGTGTATTATCTATGACGACTGCTGCAGCTGCTGCGCCGGGCGATTGCTCGCGCCTTCGTATACAAATTACTGTGTCAGCATTATGTCCTTACAGTTATAATATTTTTTTTCATAACTGCATACACATTATAAATTGAAACATCTGACAATTGCAAATAGAGATATTCATGCATAAAGATATTTGCACTGGTCGGAAATTAAATCCGCAACCCCTGACAGAGGTCGTAAAAAATATAGTCTCTAAATTCGCTCCCCGCTATTCGCTTATCGCTTTCAGTAAGACATTATAGCTTAATAGTATCTTTATGAAAGTTTATAGGTATCGTAAAGCGTTTTGAGGGGGCTCGAGCGGGTGAACGGTCGAGCTGCGTCTAACAGTACCTAGGTAAGTTTAATAGAATAGGGAAGGCTATGGACCTGACAGGCTCCACAAATTCACTTATAAATCAATTTATTTTTATCCAACGGTACTTTAATAGGAAAATTTGGCGTCTTATTATTGCACCTCAGTTTTTAACACTTGACGCGAAAAAGAGTGGTGTTTAATGTGTGTATCTGTGTCCCTGGGTATCTGTGTGTCAATCTATCTATCTGCGGTATCATAGCAGAACCTGAACGGATTATTTTTTTGTTTGAAAAGTGACTTGATCGGGACTTAAAGGAACAGAGGAAAAGTGAGTTTTGAGTTTTCAATTTTACGATTGTGTTTTTTGCTTTATCTTGAAATTAATAAAAAAAGAGTGTTTTAAATTGTGGGACAGAATTCCTCTCTTCCTTGGATGAGTTCTTTTAAAAGTATAAATTGAGTTACAGTCGCCGGTTCATAGTCTCTAGTGAATAATATATTCAAAAGTAACAGAAGTACAGGTCGGTTTCTTAAGAAAGGTAGTGGAAACCATGTGGAATAAATCTCGCAACGTCAGGCTGCGTTTAGTATTGGTGCAGTGGAATCCTGACAGTTTTGAGCGAACTTCAGATCTAGTCCTGTCGCGAATATGCGTCTCTCAAAGCAATCGGCTTACACTCGTAACATAGGGTACTGTTCTGAGTTTTAACTATTGAGTGTATCTTTGAAACACAATGAAAGACCATACATCTAGAAAAGGCTTTATTTTCCTGTTCCGCCGTAGAAACTGACTGACCTGTTGGTCTAGTGGTTGGTGATTCTGACTGCTGAGCTGAGCTGACCTCTGGGTTCAATTTCCACCCAAGACAAATAATTTTGTGATGAGCATGATCATTATTTCTGTGCCTGGGTGTTATTTATCTATATATGTATGTATTTAGAATTATCTATAATATGTGTGTGAGGTGTGTCAAGTTATTATTATTAAAACAACACAATTTATGCTTCGTCATATAAATAAAAATGTTTGATAATTTTAACCATGTGTACAAGGTCCCTAAGTCTCTCTAATTTTGTAAGAATATGTATGTAAGTTTTTTGACATTTCCCCTTTTTTTACAATAAAGAGTTTATCTATCTGTGAATCTAAATGTATTTACAAATAAAAGAATATCACCTCAATTCATACAAATGTTGGCTCCTGCTCTCCATTATTATATTATACAGCTGGTAAATGGAATGTTATTAAGTGGTACTAAACAGTGATATATAGACGAATGTGATACGTGACAAGTCTCGACAAGTAGCCGCAACTAGAACACAACTAGTTGTGGGGCAACTTGTTCTACAACTACAATTGTTATTGGTATAGTTGTCAGCTCTTTAACTTTTATTGTAGTAATAAATATAAGTTGTTGTGTATGGTTCCTTTTTTACCTAACTAAGTCAGCAAACAAACACCAGGTCCCGCTGATAATATGCAAATTGAAAAAATAATAGAATTGCAGGAGTCCAGAGAAATCAAATACTACATTTTCTTAAAACGGTCTTCGCAGTGCTGTCTTACGGTCTTCTGAAGATGGACTCGCATCCATCCTCCACGTGGCACGCTTACCTCCAAATGAGGTATATGTTACATTCCATATTATCCATTATATATATACCTCATAGCGAAAGGAACGTCGTTCCAACCGGGTGTCCCAAAGACGCCTCACGCGTTTTTGTGATATTAATTAGGATTATGTAAGTAAACAATAATTCCCTACAATTTTATCCGAATGAATGTCCAACAATAGACATCGCTCAGGGTCAAGCGCGCACCGTACATATCTCACAAGCAATATATTACGTTTTCCTCGTGACTTCACTCGGATAATTCTCACTTAGCCTTATCTCACAGGCTAGCTGACTCAGCTGAGGCAGTTCATTATAGGGATGAATTATTACTATCACATATATACATGGCAATGTTATATCCTGTATATAACACATACATACATAGACGTATGTTACAGAGAGGTGTGATGGTATTTTAAGGACGTACAGTAGACCCGAGAATAACGTAGGTAACGTTAAAAATTGTTGGAATACTGGTTTATAAACTAAGAATATATACGAGTATGTAAGTAATTATTATACATTTTATAGTTAGTACTTACCTACTATCTAAGTTTATCACTACATATTATAAAACAAAGTCCCCTGCCGCGTCTGTGTGTCTGTTCGCTATAAACTCAAAAACTACTGAACAGATTTCCATGCGGTTTTCACCAATAGATAGAGTGATTCATAAGGAAGGTTTAAATATATTATTTGTTAAGGTTTTCTGTAAGTTGGTTGAAATATGATAATGATTGTTGAAGATATCTCTGCTACCCGTGCGAATCCGGGGCGGGTTGCTAGTTATGAAATAAAATTATTTTGTAGTAATATTTATATATCTTAGAACAAACCTATTTGTTTTGTCAATAGATAAAAATATAAGGAATGCAGTACCGGCTTGACGGCGTTAACACTTTGACGCCTACTACATGTCCGTCGCGTCCTTAACCGTTTGCATTCCATATGTTACGTGCTTGTTTTGTATTATTGCCTAAAAGACTACAACTGTACCTAGTGCTAATCTCTTTCGCTCACTTCTCCTTCTGATCTACTCTTATGTCTTTTATCTATATACTGCAACAAACTTTCATTTCTTCTACACAGACTTATTTATTGCTGAAGCTCGCTTCACATACAAACATACATTCCCGCCTGCATCCCCGAAGTGATAGCCAGAGGCGTATTGAACACCCATATTTTGACAAATAAAATTTGGTTCCACTCACTTAATACCAAACCGAACCCGGGCAGCTTGGGATTTAAAAATAGGAAAAATTGGAAAGGGAAAGGTAAGAAGAGAAGACAATGGAAGGAAAGGGATATACGGATGGATTGACGAGTGTAAGCTACGGCTGGAGCAGGTCAGGTTCGCATACACCGCCCCACCGAAAACCCCGGATCGTCACCACACGAAACGCCCTCGGGCCGTCGCCCGAGGGGGTTTCAACACATGTACAAAAGAAAAAGGTCACGGTTCGCGTATCTGCAACTTGAACAGGCAACAGTCGATAAGTCCGGCTCGGACTCTAACTAAAATTAAGAATATAAACCTCATAATATCCGCATAAGAAAATAATCATTATAATGTACGTGCAAATTTTATTCATCGACTTTAGTTATAACATTTTTAATGAGACTGCACTAGATGTCTTAAAAATAAAACAACAATTTAGGTGGACATCGTTCATTAATTCATAGGCACGCACTTTCATTAATCAAGATTGATTTATATAACCAACAAGAATCATTTGTTTTATAGGAGAATCTTGTGAATTATTCACGGGGACGTCAAGAGGCCGAATATTTTAAACTCAAGAACCCATCAGGTAAGGCCCTTATCGTATTGAGCAGAGAGATTGTAGTAAACATAGAGTTTGGTTAATCACCTAATTGATGTATAGGATTAACTAGAGGTATTTGAGAGCGAGAAAGAGAGAGCATTATTGTATTTTATTTAAACAAACTCACAAAATCAATGCTTTCCTGATACACATTTATCATCATTGTTGTGATATGTTCTGTTGCGATATGCGAATATGAGTATAAGTTTGATCATTATTCTATGAAGTTTAGTAAGGAATATATTGATTTGTGTAACTTCAGTCAATAAAATTCATATTATAAGTTTTGAACGTTCTTAGAAAATATTACTATAGATATATTACTATGTTGTTATTCAGTTGGTCTCTCTATTGTGTAATAAAAAAAAGCCTGAGAAATGTGTGTCTTGTATTCTAAATAGAACTCATTCATTTGTTTGATAATATTCAAGCGCCTTGATAACCTTCAAATAATAAATGTTTTTAAAGATTAGGCAAGGTACTGGCACTGACTAAGTAATATGCACAAAATGTTTGACAAATGAGGACACGTCCTAAGGCGGAGAACGATTTTGCATAATACTCCACCCCCCTTTGAAAACAGTAAGTCATCGATTCGAAGAGTACCATGGACTTGGGGCTCATTCACATAAAGTACTTTCAGAATCATGAAATACTGTAACCATTTTTCAAATTAGTATATTAAATATACAAGAGAAAAAAACTAAGAAACTGTAAACTATTTATACATTTTGTCTAAATACTAATATTTAAGAACATACAAATTAAATGTATTGAACATATTATACGGATTTACTCACGTGTGTATTACGGGGATGCCCGACTGGTTTCGCACCCGACGGGGGCTCCTTATCAAGAGGTAAAGCAATCTGGAACGTCGGTGTCATGCGCCAGACAGGAGTAGAAACCGTATGTCTTTAATAACGAGGTACGGAACCCTAAAAATGAATACAATTCACAAGTGATTAAAAAAGAGAATTTTCCTAAAATTCTCTTTTTTATGTTCTAATAAAAATAGAATTCTCTAAATTTCTAATACAATAAGAAAGAAGAAAAAGTGTAGCAAGCTATAAAAACTCAAGGCAATATGCGTCTTTACAAATTCTATCTAAGGCTAAGTAATAACTTATTTTTAGGGTCCCTACCTCAAAAGGTAAAAAAAGGAACCCATATAAGATCACTGTCTTGTCCGTCTGTCTGTCCGTGGTTCACCACCGATTTTCTCAGGAACGGGTGGACCTAGCAAGTTGAAATTTATACCAGATACTGTCTATAGGCCCTATTAGGTGTACAAAAATCAAGGTCCTGAGTCAACGCGATAAAAAGACATGGGCAAAATTTAGATTTTCGAGAAAACTTTTAAGTACCAAAATTTACCTTAATTTTCAACTTTTTTTTTCTTTTTCGGAATTTTCCCTTTACTTGTGCTGTAAGACTTTGCTTTTAACCAAAATTGATAATTCTAGGTCAACTGGAAGTCCCTTTTCGGTTTTCGACTCAAAACCTATAGGGTACTTCCCATTTACCTAGAATCATGAAATTTGGTAAGAAGCAAGGTCTGACAGTACAAGTGAAGGAAAAAATCCGAAAGTCGTTCATTTGTGGTTATATCACATAAAAAAAGCTTTTGTGATTACAATCATTTTTTTTTTCTTGGATTGTTTACTTCGTCGTACATCGCAACCTTAAAGTTAAGTTTGTCTTTTGAAAAAGACGGGCAAAAGTTTTTGAGAATTGATTCCCGAGATGGACGTATACAAGTTTGTTTGCTTACGGACCCTCGGTGCGCGAGTCAGACTCGCACTTTTCCGGTTTTTTAACATTGCAAGCACCATAATTATGATACAATAAGGTATTTACTCGTTATTAAACTTAAAACTCACTAAACTTAGTAGGACGACGACTTCAGGGTTGGCCAGCTACCACAATTAATATCCATTCATGGAAAGCACACATTATTTACGAGTACTCTTTAACAGTGTAACATTAAAACACGTTTTTAATGCTTTAAAATTTTTAGACCCATAAAATTATTTAAATTCCTTTCATTCTTTTGAAAAGAATCATTTAAAAATACGATCTGCATTGTATAAAGCTCCACACAATTTAGAGGTCACATACTAGAAGCATCTCATAAGGAATGCATTGAGCGAGCAAAATAATCTATTCGGGTTTAGAATTTCCTGCACTATTGTTGTACAAACTTTCCAATAAGTAATACCCCGTACTATTTTAATCAAACTGTTTCGATGGAAAAATTGGAAAAAGAGTATATTATTGAAGTTCGTATTATGAGCTCGCTGTGATTGCTCAACTAAACATAAAACTCATAAAAGTTTGATTGATATTCTATCAACCAAATAGTAGCAGAGACAGACCAGACCTGAATGTTGAAATTGGAAAATTTTAGTTATATAGATATATCAAAGTGTCGTAAAATTTTATCTTTTATAAAAATGGTTCATCCACCTGCGCGACAGAAAAAAATAGTTATGCTTTTCTTGGATTCCTCATATGTACAAAGATAAAGAGATGAATCTTAACTTCGACCAGAAGATGTATTTATACCATACATAACGCCCCAGGATCAGTTGTTGGTATGTAGTTTAGTTTTTATTATACCAGGACCAGTTTATCTGTCAGTCTAAAAAGTAAAATAAAAATTCAAGCAGTTATCTGATGTTAACATACCTTTACGATAAGTCTGTTTCACTCTCGGATCAATCAATCAAACGAAAACAGTGTTAATTACACAGTTTCGGATAAAAATGTTTAAATACAGTTCAAACTTTGACTGGCCTGTTGGTCTAGTGGTTAGTGACCCTGACCGCTATGCTTATAGGTCGTGGGTTCGATTCCCATCTCAGTCTGGGTGTTCTTTGTGTCCGTTGTTTGTATGTTTGTAAAGTCCCCCGCGACACAGGAGTTGAAGAATTCCTAATGCGGGAGTTGTCTTTTAAAAAAAAGAAAACTTATGAGCCAGAAACAATACTGGAAGTTAGCTCTTTCTAACACTAGAGTTTTCGTGAAAACTCTTTGAATCTAAATCATTTATTTAACTAAGTTATATAAGTTGGTAATTGAATCTTATATCAAACATCTCTGAATCGCGAGGACCTTGTAAACAGTTATTGTACAAATTAACAGACACAAAAAACACGTAAACTAAGAAGAACTATTTTTAAACCAGACAAAACACAAATAATTATCTTATGTAGGTATTGAACAAATTAGACGTGCGTGACAAGCGTACCAGTACGGTAGTTGAATGCAGACGGGGTCTGAAGTGAAGAGCGGGAGCATATCCCCCCGCCATCCGCCAACCTCGCCTTGCACACCCGCAGTGTAGTGCTTCCTTTACACTAGCGCATTCCTGAGCTCTGCATTTAATGAAATGACATCAACATAACCATCAACCAAACATAGAACAAGTAGAGAAGTACGCATACCTAGGACAGGAGATTAGAATGGATAAGGATAACCAAACTAGCGAGCTTCATGGATGAATTAGGCTTATGTGGGCTGCCTACTCGAAACTGGAATTTTTTAAGATGAAAATCGGTGCGGATCAAAAAGCCAGTGCATCCTACCGGGGCTACATCATGGTGCAAAAATTTGGGTCCTTACCAAAGACATCATCAACAGACTGGAAGTGACCCAGAGGGCCATGGCCAGTGGATCACAAATAAATGGCATCGAGAACAAAGCAAAGGCGCAGATGTAACAAAACGTATGCCGCACCTAAAATTAAAGGGGGACATGTTGCCTGGAATGAGAAATCGTGGTGCACACGTCTAGTCAAGTGGAAGCCATGGGGAAAAAGCGTCCTATAGGACGACCACCAAAGTGCTGGAAAGATGACGTGAAGAAGGTAGCAGGATCTATATTGGATACAGAGAGCTCAATGCCGAACGGAATGGAAAAAGGCTAAAAAGAAGTTTCTGTATTAAAATCTTATACCATATTTCAAATGGCTCCAACCAGTAAATATGTCACAGAACTATCATTCATCAACACATTACAAAGATCTGAAATGTGTAAAGTTATTATTATCACTTCGAAGAATAATTGACTAAAAATATAATAAGAAGAATCTAATTTGTATCAATAACAAAATAGTATTGATAGGCCATGACATAAGTTATAAACGTACATCAAAGGTGCACTTCTATAACATACATAATTCATTTTATATAATAATTACATTTAGAGCTTTGTTTGCAAATCTAAGTATATAGTTAATTGAAAGGCAGATACGTCTGCCAAGAAACTGTCTCTCGATTTGGCAAAAGATTTATGAATATTTTTGTAACGCGCTTTTACCATTTTTTCATTTTATTGTCCGTTTCGTAAAACTAAAATCTGAGAACATTTACCTTAACACTCACAACACAACACACACAGTTTTAACAACGTAGTCCTCCCCTGAATCTGGGCGACACGTACTGCTCGTTTCTAATTTTTAGAGTTCCTTAATTTACTAACATTCAGTGCATCCGTCTTACATGACCATTGATCTCAAGAGCTGCAGAAAACATCAAGTAATGCAACAATAATGAAATTAATATCAAATGCTAGTCACTACGTTGGTACCTAGGATGCGCAAAAATCAACAAAAAAAAGTTAAAAGATTTCAGATATTAAGAGGCTTGGAATGCTGAAGTTGGTTATAACCTCAGCACAACTTTAATTAAGCCCAAAAGCCTTTTTCATACCATCATAATCTTCCATTTTCAGTCAGATGATCGATCATACGCATGTTAATGTCTGGAAGAACAATTTTACACATTCCAAATTCAAAGTTGTTTTTTCTGTGTAATGTTATACTTTGTATTTTATTTGCATCAGAACCCTCAAGCCACGAGTCCGACACGCGCTTAACCACTTTTTATTTTAGCTGAACAGTCTGGCGCTCCGCCAACCACCGTAAATTAATCAACAATTAGTGAGACGGGATTGCGAGGGGACATTGTCTACTTTTCCTTTTGGCAATTTCAGTTCCACTGTAAATGTATTTTAAAAATGTTTTTTTAATATTTTGTGAAACTTGTTTGTCAACTGGCGATTTTCTTTATACTACCTAAGTGGCAATAATTACAAACATTACGCGGCCTGTCTAATGGTAAGTGGTTACTAATAGTTATGAACACTTACAACCCCCATTAGTGTTTAGGTTCATGCAAATTGTCCGATCCCAAATAACCTTTAATAAGTCTTCTGGCAACAGAAATAATTCTTTATAGAACAGTTGATTAAATTATGGGAAAGAAAAACACACGTCTTCAGTCATCTAAACTATAATAATAATATACTCCTATTTAAATGAAATAAATATGGTACAAACAAGATTGCCATAAATAAAACATAATATTTCTTATCTTGTTAACATGTTCTAGTAACTAACATGTTTAGCAGTTTGTTTTTAAAGTTCAGACCTCTATTTCAGTTTCCTGACTTTTATAACTCAGTTCAACTCGTACGTCTGTAGTATGTCTTGTCTCGAAATTTAAAGAAAAGATTTCAGCTAGCTACGCCGTAGCACACGTAGCAACGTACGTAACGGTAAGGTGCTACACATATGAGCATTTTTGACCAACATGGAAAAAAAGTTATACCTAAAAAAAATTACTGGATTTTATTTAAGTTGTTTGTGCCATAAACTATGTCATATTTTCTAAAACAAACATTATATATAAAATGCCAGTCATTATTTATCAAGGGTATTTTGTAATGCGGAAGTATCTCCCCAGCCGGTCTCAGACTTTGCCTTTTTAAAAAACTTATATTATAGAAACACACAAAAACGGATATTAAGAAATGACGCGAATCCCACGCTCAACGCTTTACTAACAAATAATATGATTATGCATAACTTTGTTTTCTACCCCCTATATTGGAATAAACCCTTACGTCACTGCACTTGTGTACCCAGCCTTAGATAAATATAAACCAAGTTTGGTAGCTACTTCCATTACTGACAAAACTTTCTGCCACTCAAGTCTTGATGAGTTTCTTTATATTTCTTTCATGTTCGTAGCTGTTTCGTAGATGCATCGTAGCATGTCCCGTAGCTCGGAGCTATTTGTTGAAAATATTTCTATTGCATAATAAATGTGTAGAGAAGGCCGCCTAGGGGTTGTGCCCCTACGCTACTTAAGACCAGGGTTATTACCTCTGCTGCAGAGCTCCAGGGGATATGCTTTATGAACAAAGATGGTTCCTCCATGGACAGAACCCCGAACGATGGAGCCCTGGTCCAATACAAAAGGGTATTTATTACTGGGTTTGGTGGGTTGGTTGGTTTTAGGTGGGTAGTATTTATCCATCAAACAGTCTAAAAGATTCTCTGATTTATTTTTTTTATTTTTAAATACCAGCTGGTGCCCGCGACTTCTTCCACGTAAAATATTTTCCATACAAAACTTTTATCTCTAAATTCACTCCCTTCAAGTTTTATTTTTACTACAAAAAGAAGCCATGTAGCCAATTGTCTTCTCCAAGATCCGTTCCATATCTATTGATTTCCACAAATTATACACTGGTATATGGTGAAATAATAAGTAGAAACAAATTCACCAGATGATTATTGTCATCATTTGTGGATAAGAATCCCCTGGTGGATTTTGCTACGTAGATTTTAGTGGAGTAGAACCATTTTTCGTAGTCTCACATGTATAGCACTTAATTATCTGAAAAGTGTTACATAATTTATAATAATATTTGTACACCGATTAATGATAGAATATGTAAACACAATTTTAGGATTTAACACCTTAAATATTCTGAGAAATAACTATATTATTATTAAAAAATATTATTATTAATTCTGTTAACCGAGAGAGTATATTACGTGCCTAGTAGCCATGTAATAACTAAATTACTATTACTTTATCGGTTGTATGTCAAGTATACAATCAGATATATTAACGCTGAGTTTTTCAGTTTACATGTTATGGTGACAGCCCCACTTTTTTGTTAAAAATAAATAGTATTCCTATAAAACGTGGGAGAGCCATGCTTCGGCACGTGTGGGCCGGCTCGACCGGAGTGATACCACGGCCTCACAGAAAACCGGCACTTAAGCAATAATTGCATTGCTTTTCGCCGAGTGAGTGAGTTTACCGGAGGCCCTTACCCTTCCCTCACCCCCTTTCCCCTCCTTTCCCCCTCATCCCACCCTCCCCTACTCCCACCTTAAAGGCCGGGAACGCACTTATGACTCTTGAGTTGCAGGTGCCTAAGGCGGTAGTCATTTGCCGTCAGGTAACCCGTCTGCTTGTTTGCCCCCTCTATCATAAAAAGAAAATATAGATTTATTACCTTTAAATGTTCTCTTAATCCTCGTAATGTTTTTATTGACGAAATGCTTAATGAAGCTAATTAATTTAAAGTAATTTTATTATAATGAAAATTTATCACAATCAGTGCCGGCCTTAGTACATGTGGCGCCCTTAGGCACATTTTAGGGTTACTATACATATATATAAATATAGGCATGCAGTGATCTGTCTGAAGATCTGTTCAACCGTTTTTGCGTGAAAGAGTAACCAAACATCCATCCATCACAAACTTTCACTTTTATAATTTAAGTAAGAAGTAAAATTAGTAGAAAAACCATACTTGTACATTATCACAGTATAAATGTCATAACAAAAAACGAATACATTAAATTCGAGTATACGGTCCACATTTGTTAGTCGAACATAAGTAATTACAGATAACGTTGAACGTACATTAAGAATTAAACCAAATATTCCTGTAATTAAACAAGTCCTAAACTAAATATACCTTTACTCGAAACACAATTAATACTGTTAAAATAATTTCGGGTAGTCGACATTTATCCTATTAAATATTTAAGCTAATTTGTTACCTTTCGTCTTAAAATGAGAATGAAAGGTGCGTACCCTTCATATTCGTAACCAGATAAGTGCGAGTCTGACTCGCGCACCGTTGGTTCCGTACATATTTGTATGTAGATAGGTCATCTATCTCGGGAATCCATTCTCGAGGATTTTTGACCTTTTCTCCGAAAGACAAACTTAATTTTGCTGTTCTAAAAATACTTTCCCAGCCAATCATCAAAGTCAATTTTCCAGAAGAGAGAAAGACATGAGTTTTTGTACATATGTATGTAACGGTAACCCCTTACCATCAGGCGGGCCGTATACTTAGTAGTATAAAAAATAATATGTAATTATGTCTTAGTAGGGTTGGTCTCCTTAAGATATTGTTCTCGGTTACTCACAACTTATATTCTTTATTACAAAACCCAAAAGGTAATTAAGGTATAATAGGGTCATAAATAGCGTATTAATAGTAATTTTTGAATTACCGTGAATATAGTGCGCGGTAGGCGAGTAGCTATTAAATGGAAGACGATGAAAATATTAATAATTTATAGATCAATCGCTAGCGTGAACTTGATGGAGTAACAAAGAGTAAGTGAAATTGATTGTCAGTTTAATGCCTATGAGATAGTATATTAAATTCTGACCTGAATGACCGAAAAAGAAACTTTATTTAAGATATATTACAATGTAAAAATAAATATACTACTTCATGGTAAACGGTTGAAAAAGTCTAGTGTCCAATGTGTTGAAGTTACTGCCTAGGGGCCATCCATTAAGGAGGGGGTCAACAGTCCAAAAATCATGAAATAATAAATTTTATTAGAATATATCTGTATTTTTTACAGAATTTAATTTTAGATCTAGTTTTTTTTACAATAGACATTTGACATGAGATGAGAAAAAATAGGTCCTTACCTTTGAAATAAAAATTAAATTCTATTTACACGTTCCGAACATTTTATATTTATAACTAGCAATTGCCGCCCGGCTTCACTCGCGTGTACATATTAATATATTTTGCCCGGAACCCTAATTCCTTTTCCAAAATAAAAGTAACCCAAGTTACTTCTTATAACACCAGCTATCTGCCTGTAAAAGTCCCGAGGAAATCGCTCCACCCGTTCCGAAGATTAGCCGGAACAAACAGACAGACAGACACTCAGATAAAAATTTAAAAAACTGATTTTAGACATAGGTATCGTGTAAATAACTGTATGAGCTTAAAAAAACTATTATTTTGACATTTTCTTTCTTTTTTTTTTTCCTTTTTCTTTTCTTTTTAAAAAAGACAACTCCCGCATTAGGAATTACTCCTGTGTCGCGGGGGACTTTACAAACATAGAAACAACGGACACAAAGAACACCCAGACTCAGGTGGGAATCGAACCCACGACCTATAAGCATAGCGTTCAGGGTCACTAACCATTAGACCAACAGGCCAGTCAAATTACAAGCAGACACTTTAATTTTATTTGTTTGTATTGATTTATATAATATTTTTTTTTATGGTATAAGGGGCAAACGAGCAGACAGGTCACCTGATGGTAAATGACTACCACCGCCCATGAGCACCTGCAACTCAAGAGTCACAAGTGCATTGCCAGCCTTTAAGGTAGGAGTAGGGGAAAGGTAAAAAAGGGGGAGAGGGGGGATGGAAGGGTTAGAGCCTCGGGTAACCTCACTCACTCGGCGAAAAGCAGTGCAAGTATTGCTTCAGTGCTGCTTTTCTGTGAGGCCGTGGTATCACTCCAGTCGAGCCGGCCCATATGTGCCGAAGCATAGCTCTCCCAAAATGAATCAGTTTTGTTTTATACTTAAGTTGACGACTGCTTCCACTATTGCTTTCAATTTAAATTTACACCAGCTCTGAAGACCTACTACCCCTACTAAAATATTTAATTTTTTAAAGATGAGTTATCTCTTATTCCCTTACTGACATTATTTACCAGTAGCTACGCATCGCGTCTCTTTCATAATCTATGTCCTGCCATTTGGCCGTGACACGTCATCAATCATAGAGCTTAAAACGCTTAGAGCCGTTGCGTTAACGTATTGTTGAGTTAGTCTGACAGTATTATATTTCGACGAGTCTAGTTTTACATGACCTTGATATGTTTTACATTTTGATAAAATCTTAAAGTACATATTAAAAGTTAAACAATATTTATTTTATTACAGTTATTCAATGCAATAATCCCTAAAAACTTTCGCGTTAAATTATCTTAATTTGTTCTAATCAGAATGCTAATTAGAAATTTAGAGGCTCGGTATCAAAAGATAAAGTGGTTTTTATAAAACGTTGGTGGCAAACAAGCATACGGCCCACCTGATGTTAAGCGGTTACCGTTGACCATAAACGTTTGCAATTCCAGAGGACTCTCATGCCGACCCTTTAAAAACCTATATACTTATCTTGAAGAACTCCATACTATACGCCCTCGGGAAAACTTCGGCAAGGAGCTCATTCCAGAGCCGGAACCTTTACCATTACCATTTATCCCACTAATATTACAAATGTGAAAGTTTGGATGGACGGATGGATGAATGAATGGATGTTTGTTACTCTTTCACGCAAAAACCACTGAACCGATTGCGATGAAACTTGGTATGTAGATAGCTGGACGCCTGGATTAACGCATAGGCTTTTTATCCCGATATTCCATCGGAATCGAGACTTACGCGGGTGAAACCGCGGGTGGCTGCCAGTTTGTCATATAAGTATTTTTCATGACATTTTTACCTTTGAAATGCCAAGATCCAAAACAAGTTAAAGGCCCTGACAGGAATTGTTCACCGGCACTTGTAGACAATGTCAAAAGTTGTGGCATAAACTCCACGTTTCCAAGACACGGAGCTCTGGTATGCTACTCACCAGCAAGAACATAATAATACACTAAAATAACTATGTACAAAGGTTGAAGAAGATTCTGCAGTTAGAGAGCTTATAATACAAAGTCCTATTTTTCCAAGATGTATTTTAAAGATGTCTCGTATAAAAGTTTCCAGTACCATCGACTAAGTACGATAACGCTATATATTTCTTTGTAAACTGACCGATATATTTACGAATGTTCCCGTAAATAACAAAAGATCTAAAATAACGACCGAACTGTGCCAAAGAGCATTGTTAGTATTTTAGACTCGACACAATTCCACTATTTGTTTGGTTAAAGTCAATTGACCTGTTTGTCTTCTATAGTGTGTCCTGTATTGTCAAAGTAAATGTGTGTATATATGTACTTACTTCTTTTATACTGGTTCTAGTACACTGGATATTTTTTTTTATATTATAGGGGCAAACGAACAGATGGGTCACCTGATGGTAAGTGACTACCTTCGCCCATGGACACCTGCAACTCAAGAGTCACAAGTGCGTTGCCGGCCTTTGAGATAGGACTTTACGCTCTACGCTCTTTTCTTGAAGGTTTGAAGGTCGTATCGGTCCGGAAATACCGTAAATACCGCAGGCGACAATTTGTATGTGGATGTAGTAAAGAATTTCGTTTTTTAAGTGGGAGAGTCGTACTTTGGCACGTATGGGCCGGCTCGAGTGGAGTGGTACCTCACAGACACCCGGCCGTGAAGCAATGCTTCGTTTCACCGAGTGAGTGACGTTACCGGAGGCCCAAACCTCCCTACCCTTCTTCTCCTACTCCCACCCTTCCAATACTTTTAGCTAAGGCCAGTAACGCACTTGCGACTCTTGAGTTGTAAGTGTACATGAGCGGCGGTAGTCACTTACTATCAGGTGACCCGTCTGCTCGTTTGACCCCTATCCCACAAAAAAAGAAAATAAGTTAACAGTTCAGTATTTTCACTTTCCATCCATTGGTTTCCTGGAAGATATAGCGATAGGGTTGTCAATTATACCAGGTTCCTTTTCAATGTTTTTTTTTTTGTTTTAGGCTTAAACTTTAGACTTTAAGAACATCTATATGAATACAAATTTGTATGAACTTCCTTCTTTGGTGTACAATAAAGAGTTTTATCTATATATGTTGTATCTATCGTTTCTCTTCTATTTGTCAGCCGATTTTCTTTTATTTTTTTTAGTAGCTATTATTAATATTTATTAATAAAAAAATCAAAACAGTTTTTTTTTATTCACATCTTCAATATACACCACTTTGTTGCTGCCTATAAAATTGGTACACGGTCGAATTACGACCTCTAGACGTCTAGCTTTCAAAGGTTGAAATTCGATCGTTTACCGATTAAAAAAAAATCGATTTAAATGTAGGTCCTTGTGAAGTCGAATTTTAATATGTTGTTATCTGTGATGTATCTATGCGTAAGAGAAACAAAGTAACTGATATAGCTCTTGTTATTGGTAAGATAAAGTGACATTCTGCTAAATATATAGCTCGAAGAACCTTACTTAGACTGAATAATACATTAATGTTGATTTGTAAGTAGAAAGCGATCAGTTGTTTCAAGACTCCTAAATGACGTGGCGGTTGCAGCTAACAATTACTCACAAGCGCGCGCTAAAAGCCTTATTACGCGATACCAACTGAAAATTTGCGTAAATTTCGCACAGCGAGCTATAGAAACTTGGAATGGGGCATAAGAGATAAGCAGCAGCGGAAGCGGGTTTAGTATTTTTTGTAGGCTAAAACATTTTAGATTGCAACTTTCATTTTGTGACCAACTTGTGATATCTACGAGTAAATATAATATCTGTGTCTACGAGTATATGTAAACCTTTATAACTACGAGATTTCATTGTAGACTAAATAGGTAGTTTAGGTTAGTATTAGTCTCCCATCGTGATCGGTATAGTCTGACCTTAGATATTCTCATACTGTGTGCTGAATTGAAAAGTAGTCAATTAAAGGCAATAAAGTACATTACAAAAAATAATAATATTTTTTTCAGTCAAAACCTCCAAAAAACCTGTAGTACCAGGAGAAGTTGACAAAAAAGAATGGATTGCATTACAGAGACAAGTGGCGACACTTCTACATCTCTTAAGAAAACGGTCCGGATAAGAACACCACCATTTATAGGAGTAAGAAGTAAAAGACAGCTTCGTTGTTATTAAGCCATGACTGATAAGCTATCAGAAATTACATTGGTATGAACGTTAGGAACGGTGAAAGACTTAGTCAAAGTGCTAAAGCGACGGATTATATAACTGAAATGCATTAATTAATTTCAATATGTATATGTGTATGTCCGTAAACAATCGCTCAGCGTTTCCAGACTTATCAAAAGATTAAATTCCGAACAGATTAATGTACACTTTTCATCGCTGTCAGCTGATTACTCGGACAGCCCACTGAGCATTACGCCAGCGCGTCGCTTTGATCTGCCACCTGCGACGTCTTTTGATCGTCGTCAAATAAAAACACCGCTAATTACATTGTCCACCCAATATTCGCTTTATTTGGGACCGGCTTTTTATTTTGAAAAGGTATTATAACAATAGCTTTGAGATTAAGGTATTTTTAACTTTGAAAGTATTTGTTGTTGTTGTTGAAATTGTTGAAACAATTAATCAAGAAGCTTTGGTGTTTTATTGAAGTACCTACTTATTACTGGGGTAACGCGTTAAAAGTTATATGTCCGGCTGCCAATTATTATTAGTTTCGAGTCTAGATTATGCAGGTATCTGTATTATCTCCGGCCTTCATGAGCACTGACCTAAGAGCAACGGGTTCGGCAACATAGGCAGGCCCAGAGCGTGGCGTGACGCATCCCACGCACGCCTTTCTATGTCGGAAGGGTGCAAAGCACACACTATCCGACACCACCTGACGTCCAGATAGGCAGGCGAAGTCTGTCGGGGGTTGAGTGGTAATCCATTTAGGGTTTACATTAACTCCTGACTATAGGCTTCAGTAACATGAACCGTGTAGTTTTTGTCGGTTCGAGCCCAACCCAAGGAGATTTGGCCAAAAAAATGTCGACAAATGTTTAAAGTAAAGTTATATACCATTCTTTATATACGATTATAGAAATATAAATGCTTATGAAAACTTGTTAGGGCTTGTCCACAACACCACGTCACAATGTCGTCAACGTGGAACGGTGCGATGTCGCAGCGTAGCACGTTGACGTGACGTGCAAATTTACGTTACTGTGTCGTAAAAACGCACGGCACGATGACGCAACGTTACACGTTGTAGAGTCTTGTAAAATTTCGCTACATTTTTCACTTACGAACCTGTGCAATAGCAGTTTCTAGATATAATGAAACACCAACTGAGCGAGTGCATAGTAGCCAAGTGCCGCTTTCGAGGACATACGACGCGTCGTTCCGCGGCGACGTTGCCGTACCGTGCATACACGTTTACGACATCGTGGTGTTGTGGACAAGCCCTTAAATTATCGGTATTAACAGCGCGTTGTCAACCCCCATCCAAGAATCATAAGGGTACGCAATTTGTATATCTCACTTGTAACATAATTTCGTGTACTGTTCGGTCATAAAAAACACTATGTGGGTGATGTGTTTTATGATTTAATGAATAATTATGGGATTGATGGTGATAGAGTAGAATCCCTGTGTTACAGACTTTACAAATATATACATTAACGACCCCGAAGTTCATTTAGACGCTTGTAGACGATAACTCGTTTGCAGATTTTGCTGTTTTGACTATGTATAAAGTAATGACAACGTATGCAACGCATACGTATGCAATTGTTGCCGTTACATAGTTTTTAAAATTTTTATCTGTCAATCTGTTTGTTTCGGCTAATCTCCGGAGCGGGTGGACCGATTTCCACGGAACTTTCACAGGCAGATAGCTGGTGTTATATGGAGTAACTTAGACTACTTTTATTTTGGAAAAAGAGTTAGGGATCCACGCAAAATATACAAATAAGTACACACGAGCGAAGCCGCGCGGGAACTGCTAGTCAATAGATAAATGTTTTAACCATGTGAACAGATCCGCAGGCCACTACTACCATAAAATGCAATTTTGAATTTGTTTCCGACTCGCGTACAAGTCCTACGTTCCCTACAATAGAACTATTACAAGTTAGATGCCACTTCGAGCAGTTAGTGTTAGAAATTGTAGTTTTCTTCTTATAATATTGTTACTGCAAAACTTACATAAATGTGGTGTTCACTAGAAAGCTTTGTGATTTCGTAACTGACTTTCATAAATAGTTTGCACTTAGTACCCAGTACGAAACAGTAAAGCTCTTTAGGTTTATAATGTAAACCTTGAAAACCATTATATTTTTATGACTTTTCTAAATAAATACTACATACATATTAATCACTATTTTAAAATATGTGAGAAAAAGCATGTTAATTTTTGGACTAAATTAGTATTTTTATTATCCCTGATAGTCAGTACAGCTAGACCTTTCTGCCGGGGTTCACAGGGATTTCCTTTCTAGGGTACACCTGAGTCCCCGGCATTAGAACCCCGTGACGGAACACCGTGTGGTTTTAGTCGGTTCGAGTCCGACATACCACCTAGTCGTTGACCCCGGTGAGGTGATGACCCATGGGGGTTCCCTCAAGAAAAAAAAAGACCTCTGGAATTGCAAGCGGTTCATGCCACCGCCATGGCAAAGAGGTCGTGGTAGTGGCGTGAAAAAAGGACACAAAACGATGATCATGCTGCAATCTCTCAAATAGGGTGATTTATTCAAATCAAAGGTCTTCCTTGCAAACCTTAAGAATTGCTAGTCGCGGTTACGTTTTATAAGTTTTTATTTTCTATTTAAAAATTACTTCATAAATTTAGAGCATATCACACAGAGAGAAAAAAAACGGTTTCTTTGGGACACCCGGTTAGAACGAAGTTCCTTTTGCGTTTCCTTTTAAATAAATTTAATGGATTGAATAAATCGTATCAAGATATGGTAAATATTGTAAAAACTCGAAATTAAAATTGCGTCATCTGTGAAAGTTGTGTGTGATAGATGGCGTAAATAAAATAAATGAACTCGCAGTCAGCATTTTTCGTTGCGCTATCACTTTTTTCCGTCTAGCGCCCCATCCGCCGAACGTCTGACGCGTAACTTGCGATAAGGAACTTCAATCCAAGAAGTCAGTACTAAGAATGTTTCCCTTTGAAGTCAAATAAATATATTATAAAATCTAGTATACAGGGTGTTAGTGAAACGCTCCCCGAAAACGAAGATAGACGATAGTGCTAATGATTCCTTTGATGATGGGTCAGAAAAAAAATCGCTCGCTCCCGAAAACGAAGACAGACGATAGTACTATCGTCTGTCTTCGTTTTCGGGAGCGTTTCACCAACACTCTTTATAAATATATTACCTCTTTAATTATGTCTAAAAGTGTAAATTATATAAAATTGCATTGTTTAAAATCATGCCAGCGCCGATCGACATTAGTTTATTTAAGAGTTGGGTCGGAGAGTCTCTAACATTTTTCATCACATCTCTGTCACCTTCGAGAGCCTAAAACCTGTCGATATAAAAACTTCAGGGTCCTTGTGATCGTCAACGACTCTCAACGACACGCGAGTGTACCCGCTCGAGCGCGCCTACTCGTGCACTAGGTTGATAATCAACACGGTGACCTCTATTATAAGTGGTACACTTCAGAGCACAATAATTGACACCTTATTAAGTATACATTTTTTTAACAAACTACTTACTTTACTGTAGTACCCTAATAATGACGTATCTGCTATTATTATATTTTGAAAATTATATACAAGTACAAAAATTTTGTATGTTTGTTAAATCTAAATGCTGCTATCAATCTTATAAAGTTATATACTGTCAAATCCACTTATTCAATAACCATCTTTATTTTTGATTACCTAATATCGTTAGCAGCTTTCTACCTTATAAAATGATAGCTACATACATCGATAAATTTACAACTTCATATATGCAGTTTCTAGATAAGGTTTTTGAATTAGGCTATGTTCATATGATGGGTGTTGAGCGTGCGGTTTAATAACGCTCCTCAATAAGTATATGAAAAGTACCCGTGTAAAAATCAGTAAGATAAAAAATCACATATTATATATGTCACACATCTCCAACTGATTTTTAAAGACTTGGTGACAAATTAAATCGCAGAAAAAGTTTGCGATTTATTTTGTCTTGCAGTGTAATTGTCAAGTTGAGGGCATGTCACTCGCTTCGTGAGTGGTACGTAGATGTTTGTGAACGCAAATGTGTTCGCTCGTAAAGGGTTGTGGCTGGAGGCCCGTGGGAATTTGGAACTTTTCCTATTTGTGGTTCCATTTGATATTTACATTTCCAAAACAGCAATTTAATTTCAAAAAGTTTTGCAAAAAATATAGTTCAAAGATCGTTTTGTATATTTTTTGTTATTACAACAACTACATTTAAAAGGAATACATTACCTTACTTTTAGTAAACATATTTATATGTATATACATTTTGGTATTGGTAGTGGGCTTTGTTTACGTATTTAGACTCAAAAACGGTCCATCATGCGTTCAGATAAGGCTTGCTAGTTGAGCTAGCGTAGCTTCTTCCAGAAGCACAGAAGCCCCTGAAGCATTCACAGGCTTCTAAGGGCGAATCCTCTAGGAGGATTCTTGCCCCTTGTGTGGCCACTCCCTCGCACTCCAGGATAACCTAAGCGGTCGTTTTTTCTGCCTTGAGACATCCTCTGCATATGGGGTGTCTGTCACACTAAAATGTAATGTAATGTGTCTGTGGCCAAATGTGTGTTGGTTGAGAGTGAGCAGTCTACAGGTTGAACGTGGTGAGACTCCAGTAAGCACGAGTTTGGATTGCATGCAGCCAGGTATATTGTTCCAACGACTTATGTCCGTTGCCTTAACCAAGAGCGAAGTTGGTTGAAGGGTAGTGGCAGCAGTATAAAGATCCCTTTCTTGATAGCCCATCGGTGGCGTCGTTCCCGTGTGAATCGATATGCCATTGTATTTATAATGTATATACATATGTAAATAGGAAAAGGCAAAACAGGGCAGTACCTTTTTGCTTCTCTGTTCATCCACCGATTTTTTTTAAATTTAGTAGTTATTGATGAGTTTTAGTGGTATCCATAAAAATAAAAGAATATTTATTCTCCTACCTTTGACTGAGCTTTCGTTGTTAAATTTTTAAATCAATTAAGGTTTAATTTTATTATGTTATTTATTCGTGGGAAAGCCATGCTTCTGCAAGTACGGTCCGGCTCGACCGGAGTGATACCACGGCCTCAGTCGAGAAGTCACTTTAATGTGTTTAGAATGTGTATCAGAACAAACCGTTTTTCTTAATTTCAGGAAAAAATGTTTTAACATTATCAGTAACATTTAATATAATTCATGTCGTGCACTATGCATATTACGAGTATCTTGCATTGCGCAATACGACACGTTCAAAGTCATTTGAAATGCGGGACACGTTGCACCTCAACCGTTTGAGCTGGGGGATAGAAACACCCCTGTTGGGATAGTAATAGAAAAATTGAGATAATTAAATGTATTGAAGGTTTAGTAGAACTAAGTAAATTAATTGAGTAACCAACATCGCACAGAGAATCAGTATGCTGAAGTGGAAGTGGGCCGGTCATGTCTCCAGGCGGACTAATGGTCGCTGGAGCCGACACGTGCTAGAGTGGAGATCGAGATTAGGCAAACGTACGCACTGTTACGAATGCCCAATGTTCCCAAAAGTGCATAGGCCATCCCTATCCCTGCTGAATGGATGGAGTAGCCCTCTACTTCACAAAGGTGGCTTGTCAGCGCTTTTTGCAATGTACCAGTCCTATCTCCGTGCTCGTCAGTCCGCAACCATCTTCCGTCGCGAGTACTCATGTCAGTATATTTTGCGTGTGCCAATATATACATACATCTACACCTCTGTATCTCAAGAATAAATCGCTGTTATTCTAGAAAGTATTTTTTTAAAACCTCTTCAAAATCGGCCCGCGTAACATTGGTGGCAGCGGTGGGATTTCTTGTGAAAATCTTGGAATCGCCTCCGCGAGTGAAAAGTGTTTGTTCACCGAATTAACGAACAGTGCCAAATCAAACTCGCTACAATCAAACTACAAAATCCTGCAAGAAAACATTGTATTTCGTCTCTGATAAACTATCTAAATCCTGTGAAATAAAAGTAAACAAACATATCCTCAAAAAGTGCAAACGTGGTGTTCCCGTGACGTCATCGAGCATCCTGCCAGTCCTTGCTGAATCAGTCCAGCAACATGTTCAAGGTTACTTTCTTCGTGATCCTGTAAGTCATCTTTATTGTCAAAGCTGTACTATTTAAATCAGTGGAAGTGTTGTGTTGTGCCGAAAATACTTCATTCCGCGAGTGAATATTTCTATAAAGACGAGACTCCATTATAGACATTATAATCTCGTTCTATTGTATATGTACCTGGTTCTCAGTAGGGATAAATTCTCCAACACGTCTTATCTGTCCCGGCCGTTGCTAGACTAAACATTCGCTATCTGTTCCGGTGACAATTGTACAGAGCCGTATTCTAACTTCGTTTTGTGTCTTAAATAACTAAAATAATTAGTTCAATTGTTTAATTGCACTTACGAGTAATAGAAAAAAAATTCAAAATGACCAAACCAGAAAAGGGAGGTGCTTTAGTTGGTGCTTTAATTGTAGATTTAAATAGTCTCTTTAAATTTATTAAGCCATACAATGGTGACAGGCAAACCCTCAATTCATTTTTGTCAAATTGTAATAACGCGTATGAGCTCGCGAGTGCTGAGCAGCAGCCAGTTTTATTTAAATACATATTGAGCCAATTACAAGGCAAAGCAGAAATTGCTTGCTCAATTAAATCATTCACACACTGGGATCAATTAAAAGAGTTCCTAAAAACCCAATTCGCAGACACGAAACATTATTCACACCTCTTAGCCGAGCTGCAAGACAGTAGACAAGGGCAGAATGAAGCAGTCAGCCAATTCGGGCTTCGTATTGAAGAAACTTTATCTCAACTCCTGACTGAGATCGTTTTGACTAAAGCTAAAGAAGCTCCAGGGCGTACCGCAGCCATGGAAGACCTGGCCCTTCATCATTTCCTAAATGGATTAAATTCGCGAATTTCAAACGTAGTTAGATGTAAATCCCCTAAAAACCTTAATGAAGCTATTAACTTCGCAATCTCCGAAGAGAAGATACAAAAACTCATGTACAAGCGTAACTCACCGAATCAATCAAACCCGATACAACCACGTCGTAACAGTGATAGTCCTAGAAATCTAAATGTCAATAACGTGCAGTCCCAAAATCAACCCAAATTCTGTAAGTATTGCAAAAATCTAGGGCATGTTATTGAGGAATGTAGGAAACGGGAATATAATAACAGACTTAAAGAGCAGCGAAGCAACCTACCACGTCAAAATTTTCCACAGAATCAACCTTATCGTCAACAAGCCCGTGTCCATGTCATGAACGAATACTCGGATGAAACCAATGAGACTTTAAACGAATAAAGGGCTCACGGCGGTGTCTCGTGAGACCCAAATCTTTCTACGCCATTAATTATACTAAGGACACCCATACATCCACTGCATTCGCTGTATCCGCACCCGCTGTATCCACCGTATCCACTGCATCCACTGTATCCGCACCCGCTGTATCCACCGTATCCACTGCATCCACTGTATCCACCGTATCCACTGCATCCACTGTATCCGCACCCGCTGTATCCACCGTATTCACTGCATCCACTGTATCTGCATCCGCTGTATCCACCGTATCCACTGCATCCACTGTATCCGCATCCGCTGTATCCACTGAACCCACTGTATCCACTGCATCCACTGTATCCGCATCCGCTGTATCCACTGCATTCACCGGATCCGCACTCACTGTATCCACTGCACCCACCGTATCAACTGCATCCACCGCATACGTTGTATCCAATACACCCTCCAGATCCGCTACATCCTCGCCAAACGCCGAACCTGCAAATAAGAAAATATTTAAAATAACTTCCAATTCTAATAATCGATACTTACCTCACATCATCCTCAGAACGCAAGTTAATGAATGTTGGTTGACGTTTCTCGTAGATACAGGCGCCTGCGTAAGCCTAATAAAGAAGAACTCACTGAGATTTATGCCTATCTTAAAAAATGAAATAATTCAACTAGTAGGAATTAATGCTGGGAACAAAACGACGCGTACTTTAGGTTCCTTTAAACTAATGTTGTTTTACAGTTTGAAATCGGACATTTCTTATGATTTCCATGTAGTCGAGGATATTAATCTATGCTATGATGGTATAATAGGTAACAACCTCTTGAACGACTTGGATGCCGTAATCGATTATAATTCTAATACTTTACGAATTAGGGACATAGTCGCAAAACTCAAATACTGTGAACCGGTATATCAAATCTCTCCTCGTACAGAAACCATTTTGGAATGCACCGTTTCTGATCCTAATTGTAAAGTGGGGCTCATCATGGACCAACATATTTCGGATAGCCTTCTAGTCGCTAATTGTGTAGTTGCTGTGAAAGACAACAACAGAGTCAACATCTCCGTATTAAATACTTCCGAAGAACCCATAACAATAAACTCTGACATTAAATTACACATAGAACCCCTTGATGACCAAGCTTTCGAACTTCCTCTGGGTTCTTATCACCTCAGTGACACTGAATCACATACTGATCGTAAAAATGAAGTCCTGAAGATGCTCAGAACCGACCACCTTAATGACGAGGAGAAATCCAATCTCTATGATATCTGTTCCCAATATTCTGATATATTTCACTTACCAAATGACCGATTGACAACCACTGATCTCCTTAAACACGAAATCAAAACTCTCCCACCGGAACCAATTAATGTCAAATCCTATAGATTCCCTGAAATACACAAACAAGAAGTAGCGTCCCAAATAACAAAAATGTTAGACCAAGACATTATTCAACCTTCTCTTTCTCCCTGGTCTTCTCCCATCTGGGTCGTTCCCAAGAAGATGGATTCTTCTGGCGAAAGAAAATGGCGCATCGTAATTGATTACAGGAAGCTTAATGATATTACGATTGGAGAAAGCTATCCCATACCTCAAATCAATGAGATTCTCGACCAATTGGGCCAATGTAAATACTTCTCTACGCTAGATCTCTGTTCTGGATTTCACCAGATCTCTATATCTGAAGAAGACATCCCAAAAACAGCATTCACCGTTCCTCAAGGCCACTATGAGTTCAAAAGAATGCCATTTGGCCTCAAAAATGCTCCATCTACGTTTCAACGCTTGATGAATACTGCTCTCGCAGGACTCCAAGGCCTACACTGTTATGTTTATTTAGATGACATTGTCATATACTCTCATGGGCTTCAAGGTCACATCGAAAATCTCTCCAAAATCTTCTATAGACTCCGTAAATTTAATCTAAAACTTCAGCCTGACAAATGTGAGTTTCTCCGGAAGGAAGTAGGTTACCTTGGACACATCATAACCGATAAAGGCGTTAAGCCCAACCCGGACAAGGTAACAGCAGTTTCTCAATTTCCCGTGCCTAAAGGCCCAAAGGACACCAAATCTTTTCTAGGGCTTGTCTCATATTATAGAAGATTTATCCCTGACTTCTCCAAGATAGCTAAACCCTTAACTTCTCTTCTGAAAAAGGACACCCCTTTTGCCTGGTCTAACAAAGAACAACTTGCATTCGAAGAACTAAAGAATAGACTCATCTCTGCGCCCATATTAATATACCCGGATTTTTCCAAACCGTTCATTTTAACATGTGATGCATCCAACTACGCGATATCCGCTATACTCTCACAAGGAGAAATTGGTAAAGACCACCCGATTTCATACGCATCCAGAACCCTAAATAAAGCTGAATCAAACTATTCTACAACTGAGAAAGAATGTCTGGCTATCGTGTTTGGCACCAAAACGTTTCGCCCTTATCTCTATGGACACCAATTTACCATCGTTACAGACCACAGACCACTAAAATGGCTATTTAATTGTAAAGACCCTGGGTCTCGCCTTATCAGGTGGCGTTTAAAGCTAGAGGAGTTTGATTACAATATTGAATATAAGAGGGGTAGAATAAATAGTAATGCTGATGCCTTATCTCGGTTTCCGGTAAACCCCGTTCAACCTTTAGAATCTGACCCGGTACCGTCTACCTCTAATGCTCGTGATGACCAATCACCACAATTTAGCCCCCTAACGCTTGATGATCTTAATATACCCTTAAACCTTGACAGTGATGACCTACCATGTGTTGATCTTTTAGAAAATGAAGACTTACCCGCGGGGCTTGATGTTTCGCCGGCGCTTCCTGGTCACTCTTCCAGTCCTCCAACAGAAACTCCTCTGTCTCCCGATACCTTTCCTGTAACCACTCCAAGTCCCGTATCCTCCGACGAGAATTACAGCAAATTCCTAAAAGCAATGACTAACAAGGAGTTCAATAGCAATACAGTTATTCTAGAACATAATGATAGTATCCTTAAAAGCGATTGCAAACACATTGTGATACCAGCCTCAATAGACCTCGATAACTCTAACCCATATGTAGAAGAGATCTTAGGTGAAGTCAGCGACTCCCAAGAACTTCTCAATAAAGAGAGAACACTACATTCTCTATTATCATTTAGTCATAAAGGAAAAGAAGTCCATTTCTTATTCACTAAAGTTTATCATTTCGACAACAGTTCTCATGAAGATTTATTTAAATGCTTATTAAAGTTAAAGTCTACGGTATTACAAAATTCAGATAATTCTAACATAAGCATAGCAATTAGTGACTTCCGTAACCCTTTCGATAAACACGTTTGGTATAAGATATACAATATGTTCGGATACATATTTAATGATACTCAAATTCCAATCCACATATATCACAACACTATAATATATCCTATCCCCTCGGAAATACCTAAAATACTCCGCGAAAATCACGATATTCCTATCGCCGGTCATCTAGGATCAACGCGTATGACTAATAGAATTAAGGAGAGGTATTATTGGAAACACATGCGCAGCGATATCGAAACATACGTGAAAAACTGTTCTCAGTGTCAATGCAATAAAGCCCTAAGACAAATTAATAAGTCTCCAATGCAGATAACAACTACATCTACCAAACCGTTTGAGCGTCTAAGTCTCGATCTCGTAGGTCCCCTTCCAGAAGCAGGGCTACCCAAACTCAAATTCATACTAACTCTACAAGATGACCTTACCAAATTTTCTTTTGCTTACCCTGTCTCTAATGCAACTGCAGAGGAAACATGTGAGTGTCTAGTACATTTCATTTCTATTTTTGGAATTCCGAGATCTATCTTAACAGACCAAGGCACCAATTTCACCGCAGAATTGTTCAAAAGAACATGCGATTTCCTGAAAATTAAACAAATCTGGTCTTCTCCATACCATCCTCAAACCCAAGGTGCACTTGAGCGTAGCCACTCTACTCTCAAGGAGTACCTCAAATCGTATGTAAACGAAAATCATTCCGATTGGCATAAGTATGTTTACACCGCAATGCTAGCTTACAATACTTCTGTTCATTCTACTACAAATTTCACACCATATGAACTTCTTTTCGGTCAAAAACCTTTTATTCCAGATTCCATTTATGAATTACGATCAGACCTCACATATCCTGAATACATAAAAGCCCTAAACCACCGATTAAAACTTTCACGAGACAAAGCGCTAGATAACATTCAATTATCCAAAGAAAGATCTAAACAATATTATGACGCCCATACGCGTCATGTCAAGTACAAGGTCGGAGACTATGTATACCTTAAGAACCATGTACGTCTTCGTAAAGCATTTTCGCCGGTCTGGAAAGGACCATATAAAGTGGTCAAAATTAACGGTAGGAATTCTTTAACTCTCCTTATAAATAGACGTCACGTCACCCATCACTACGACGAGTTAAAGTTAGCTTCTAGGTCTGAAACATAGATTCCACCATGTGTATCAGTATTTTATTTAAGTGAGTTAAGTTTTACTCTAATCTAGGATTTAGATATATTGTTCATTTACAGTCTACTTGCATCGAGAATATCGGGTCAAGAATTCATCCAGCCTTTGAAGAGTAATGCCGGAATATACTTCGACCCTATAGGCTCCTTAAGTGTAATAGATAATTATCTTAATATAGTAGTTCCCTATGATATATCTTTTATAAGTCCCCACATTGATAATATTAAGTTATTTCTCAATGATTCATTGGCACTTTGCAGAAATAGTGGAATTTTCGATTATTTAGAATGTCGTAATCTTTTTCAACCACTGTTTACTCGTTGTAATGATTTGGTTCACAATAACGAAGCCTTTTCTCATCTCACTTCACATCATTTGTCTCATTATAAGCGAGCTGCGCTGATAGGCGTTATAGGCACTGTATCTAAGAAACTATTCGGCACCATGGACGAAGAAGACGCAATTCGTTACGACAATGCCATAAAAGAAGTTGAGATGGACCAAAAGAAAATAGCTCTCTACATGAAGGAAAACATTTTAATTACGACGTCTACTATTAATTCTTTTAATCGCACCTTATTCAATAAAGCAGTCAATGAAAAACACTTAAAAGACGCCATTGATGCTCTTTCTGAAGATATCAGAAATTTAACTAACATATCCAGAGAATTAGGTATAAGGTCTCGTATACTAGAATTAATTTCGATGGTAGAAAATAGCCTCTTAACTTTATCTTTTAAGGTCGAAGACATTATTAACTCAATTATGTTCAGTAAATCTAACATATTATACCCCACTATTCTCACACCTAAAGAACTTTATGTGGAATTGGCCAATAACTATAGATTCTTATCAAACTCTCAACAATTACCTATTCTTCTGAGTTTAAATAATATGCATACTATCCTAAATATTTCCGAGATATCTAGTTATTTCAACAAGGAAAAAATAGTGTTCACTATCAAGATTCCTTTAGTCGATACTGCAAATTTAAACTTCTATCATAACTTACCAATTCCAATTCCACATAGTAACGAAAATTCAGCATCATATGTAACCATAGTTCCAACCTCTAAATATATTGGTATCAGTAAAGACAAATCAACTTACTGCAATCTAGATAACATAGACTCTTGTAAAGTAATTAACAAGGATCACTATCTTTGCAAAACCTCTGTAATATACTCTTCTTCAGCTACACCAACTTGCGAAACAGAAATCATTACAAAAGTACTTACCTCTGTTCCCATGATGTGTGAAACTAAGTTTATCCAAGGTCATTTAGATATCTGGCAGCCGCTCCGCAACAATAGATGGCTATATATACTATCTGAAAAAACTAAAATAAGTTTAGAATGTAATAACTCTCAATTGAATGAGATAGATTTAAGTGGAAATGGAATATTATACTTACCTCCTAGTTGTATCGCTTATTGTAAGGACACTCGTTTAACGTCACAGGACCATTATGTAATCCAATTAAAACCAATTATCCCTACATTTAATATTCTAAATGATTCATGCTGTAATGTTTTAGCTTATAATAAATATGTTCCTAATTTACCTGTCGTTAACCTTAAACATGTAGATTTAGATTCAATAGCATATGATAACCCTACAGTCCTAAAAGATTTGAACAATATCATAGAAAAACCGCATATTGGACTTTACCAAAATTACTATTTTAGTTTTACTATTATAATCATGTTTGTAATTATTATTATTATTGTATACAAAGTTTGTAAAATTGGCATACGGAAAAATATTATATTTAAACGAAAAATCACTACAACTAATTCAGACCCTCAGTCAGAAGATGAAAATGTCCCTATTCCTCCTCCTGCTCTCCGAATTGGTTAACTTCAAAATATTTTCTTAAATTCCCGTAAACTCCAAATATAAATGTGTAGTTTACTCTAAATCGGGGGGCTGTTACGAATGCCCAATGTTCCCAAAAGTGCATAGGCCATCCCTATCCCTGCTGAATGGATGGAGTAGCCCTCTACTTCACAAAGGTGGCTTGTCAGCGCTTTTTGCAATGTACCAGTCCTATCTCCGTGCTCGTCAGTCCGCAACCATCTTCCGTCGCGAGTACTCATGTCAGTATATTTTGCGTGTGCCAATATATACATACATCTACACCTCTGTATCTCAAGAATAAATCGCTGTTATTCTAGAAAGTATTTTTTTAAAACCTCTTCAAAATCGGCCCGCGTAACAGCACGATGGACCGACGACTTGAAGAAGGTGGCTAGCAGCGGATGGATGTGCACTGCCCGTCGTCCAGCAGTGGACGGCGATGGACTGATGATTGATTGATGTAAATTAATATTAAGAACACATTACACAGTTCTATTTAGAACAGGGAAAAGATACTTAGGCACTTGTTTTTATGCACGTGTTTAATTAATTTCGTAAGAGAAACAAAATAACGGTACATAAAGAATGAACACTCTTAATAAGATCTTCCGTAAAACAAAAGTATTTTCCTAGTTTCGTAGGCTTGCAGTTGACTTTTTAGAATACATTACATTACTTTCTTGCCTATTAAATTGCACCGATCATCTTGTATTTAATTCAGAAATTTTCTCCATTAGCCAAATAATTACATCGAAGAGGTAACAGCGAGCGCGGTAACATGATCACGTAGTATATTGAACTCACTGGTATGTTGTGTCAGCTTTCTCGATAATACCATTGTATTTTGTTACTACATCCTGATACAGGATATGTTTATATATTAATAGCTCCCGCGCCTTCATCTTCGTAGATTTAAGTAGCATATCTTACAGCCTTTATTTCATCTCCTTCAAGATCTATTTTTGTGAAAAAAGGTAGCAAACATCCTTCTCTAAGGCATAATCTATATAACAGAATTCATTGAGCGGTTTAGGCGTGAAAATTAACACACAGCCAAACAGAGTTACTTTCGCATAATATAATATTAGTATAGATTGAAATCAAGGTGTTTGACAATTAGGGATTAGGGAAATGCTATTAACTGATCAAAGCCTATGTAGGTTCGTTTAATTTTTCTTAGAGGGAAAGAGATTGTAAGAGTTTTCTATAGTGACTTCGCGAGTGTTTATATATAAACGTAAGCGTAAGTACGTAAACGAGTGTTTATATATGGGTTACGGAATATAAAAACTGCGGTGTTAACGGACTGGTAACGGTAGAAGAAAAACCATGAGATGTGTCTCAAATACAAGGAATGTTTTTCTTTTACCTCACTTTATATTATAAATGTGAAGGTTCCAAAGGATGGATGTTTCATGTCTCTTTCACACAAAAACGGCTGAATGGATCTGGATGAAATTTGGCACATGGATAAATTATAGCCTGGAATAGCATATAGGCTACTTCTTATCCCTGAAAAATGTACGGCTTCCGTTGGATAGATTTCACCAAAATTTCCACGCGAACGAAAGCGCGGGCAACAGCTATTCTGCTATAAAGTGCTATCACTTTGACAAATAGATTTCAAACCGTAAAAGTAGTCTAATTTTAATAAACTGTTATAGAACTGTCACGTGTATGTGTCATCATCATTTCGGCCGGACGTCCACTGTTGGGCATAGGCCTCCCCCAAAAATCGCCACAACGTTCAGTCCTGCGCTAATGTATTACGTGACAATTTATTAATGATTAAAAAATGTGGGTGTTTATTCACCTGTTGTAGGAGCAAATTGGTACACTATTTGATTTGCGGATCGTTATAATGTGCCATTACTCAAAACTAAATAAGACGGTAATTATTTGAATGAATACATCTCATAACTATAAATTTAATATTAAAACACTCCTGACTCGAAAATCCCTTCAATTACAAAAGAGCTCTTCGAACGGCTGAACAGATTTATTTGAATTACATCTAAGAACACCCCCGACTAATTCACCTTTCAAACAAAAAAAACAAAATCAAAATCGGTTCATCTGTTCGGGAGCTACGATGCCACAGACAGACACACACACACACACACACACACACACAAAGACACGTCAAACTTATAACACCCCGTCGTTTTTGCGTAGGGGGTTAAAAATAGAACAAATACAATTTTACTTAGTTCCACGTATAACTAAAATAATCTATATCAAAACCCTTTCACATTGTCCATCCGTAGTTATGTACCTAGTTCTGTATAACATTATTTGTCGCCATATTTAAACCGATTAACTACGGGCTGGATTTGTGCGAATAATTGACCCCCTCTGGCCTCATCCCCTTGGGAGTGAGAGGGTGTAGTCCACGTAGGTGTTAATTGTAGGAATGATTGGGAAACAAAGCTTCAGTACTTAGTGTTGTTTCAAACATGTAGTTTTTTGTTAGAATTTGTCGTTAAATACAACATTCGATTTTATGTAGGCTAAACTTGACTCCTCAGTTAGATTTTGTTTTTTACGCTTCTTTATGACATAAGTGAGTTGTCTGGGAGATATCACTTTTAGTTATTAGACCACCCATTACACCTAGCATTATTATTAAATTTAAGATATATCTATTGTTACTGTATGTGGTGTACCTACAATAAAGAATATTCTATTTTATTAAGTCAATGGATGTTTGCATTCAAGTTCCTAAAAAATAATGATCATCTCTGAGTTTTATTCAAACGAGTATCCCGTTTAGGTAAAACTCAGACATGATCATTCATCATCAAAAAGACTATAATATAATTTTTTTAACGAAAATTATCAGCAATATTTCTTAAATTTCTTTGAGTCATGGAAAAGTTAAGAATGCTTTTGGTATTAATTTCGCATGATACTTTAATTTATAATCAATAAACTAAAAACTTTCTATTCAATATCACAAGAACTTACCTTTTTCGACTTTCTTATTTACTATTTTAAGTGAAATTTGTCTATGAAAAGTATTTTTAAACGGTTTTATGTAGCTTGCCCCGTTTGTTTTTTAGGTCAAATTTAGTAATTGAAATTTTCTCCACTACATGTTGACCGATTGATCTGGAATTTCTACACACCGTTTGTTTAGATGACATAGGCCAGTAGCGTTAAACATAGAAATTAGATGAATCGGAAATAATTGCTACAGAAGGTTTTTTTGTTTTAGTGGATTCATTTGTAGCCCAAAGTGACTATCCTAGGTTTTCCCCTCTCGGCGGAGTTGTGATAAAGAGGTGGGCAAGAAAATATATTTTTGCAGTTTTACGGTTATAGCTCCTGATAGACTCGCCATATCAAAAACATGGCCATTATAAAGTTATAGAACATTAAATTCTGCATTGAATTCTCACTAAACGCACATTTTTTCGACCACTCGTTTACTACTGCATATGAAAGTTGAACCAGTATTCTACATTAATGAAAAAAAAATATTTTAACTGCAGATTTTTGGTAATATTATCTAAATTATCAATAATTTAAAGTTTTACTCAACTAGGCAGTGATGGGCATTGCTCTGGTGTTGCCATACGCTTCCAACCAGATTAATATTTCTCTAAAATCAGATTACTTATAAGAAATTAGAATGTAGGTACTAGACATAAATACTTATTCTATCAACAAAAGTAAGACATGGTTTTTAAGATGAAACTGTACGGAAACAGGTGGTCAAAGACTAAAATAATCTGTGTTGAAAATTTCGGATTACATATATTTTACAACCCCCTCAATATTGATAAATTACGTTTAAAATGAAATGGCTTGACTAGTAGAATACAGTACACCATTAAAAATCCATTATGTTAAGTAACTAAATAAAAATCTAAAATGAAAATAAAATAAGAAAAAAAAAAGCACGCCGTCAAATTTAAAACTGCAACAGATCGCCTATAAGGTCGATGTTATACATCCCAGTTACGTCAATATTTGTGATTACGCACTCAAAGTATTTACTCTAAAGCCATCCCTTAGGCGAACACAATCTAACCAAAGACCCCAATCGATCGAATAGCTAATAAGAACCTTTGGTATGCTCCCGTCATCAACTTTTATATCCCTTAGGACTTTTTCACCCCATCTCACTCAGTTTGGAACATAGCGTCGTGTGCTCGTTAAACAAATAGTTTGCGACTGATGGTCAGTGTATGGAAGCTAACTTGAAAGATCCATAAGTGAAGCAAAAAAAAAAGAAACTAAGGTGTACAGCTTGTCTAGATTTAAGTGCTTGTCTTAACCTTTGTCATTGTTTATTATTTAGAAAAAATTTGTAAATTTACTTACTTTTTCTTTTTCTTGAAAATGTTACAGAAAATTACAAATATTCATTAAAAAGACATTTCAGTATTCTTTTGTAAATGCTTAAAGATGCCTAAATCTGGCCAGATAGCATTTATTGTATGTACTGTAAACGTAACCAATGTTAACCAGAACAAGGAATTCTAAGTTTTAGTTAAATCTACTGACACAACCAGCAAATAGTCAGCCACAAACTATTAGCGACCTTCAATTATGCCTTAACACACTCAATGAGATGTCATTTTCCCTCAGGCCTATTGGAAATGAAGTGACATGATGACATGACACACGTCTGAAAAATTTGCTCACTTTCAACAAAGAAACGTATAAATCGATGGAGATTTAGATTTGGGAGAAGGAAGAGAAAATCGTGGTCATTGCCAACACAGATCGAGAAATGATCAGTGAAGCAATCAAGAAGAATGTTTTATGATGTAGGGGGCAAACGAGCAGACGGGTCACCTGATGGTAAGTGACTAGTAAGGTTTGAATACCGTATCGGTCCAGAAATACTACTACTACTGTATTGTGGGAGACAAACAGTGGCTACCACGTGATTAATGTATTTAAAAGTGTGACAAAAAAATGTCACTATGGCTTGTTTCAAAATTAACATGAAATTACCTATTTAATTTTTTGGATGTTAACTTCTTATTTTCCAAGGTTACAGAAAATTCTTCTGCAACACATATATAGACTTTTTGATCCGACTTCAAATTTTGACTTGACTTAAGTTTTTTTTTGTGTATAATCTGCGATATCTCCGCCATTTGTGAACCGATCAATACTTCTTCTATTTTTTTTTAATCAGTTGTACTCAATTTTGGTCCAATTTAAATTTGAAGAAAATATTCCGCCTCTAAGGGTGCAAAATTAAGGGATGAAGAAAACAGGCTATTACAATTTATAAGGCGCTTTGAAGTCGTTGATACTCTTTTTAAAAGCTAATTACGTCTATAAAGTTATGAATACTCTGTGAGATGAAACACTCAAAATATGTCTATGTTATTCATTTATTAGGACCTTACTAGTTAGATGACCTATTTGCTTTTATTTATAAACACTAGCTGTAATTTCGGGAAATTAAGAGTGGTTGGATTGTTACTACTAAATATATATCACAAAGGCCCTATATTCCATTATAGTCTGTCCTTAATTGTAATAAAAGCAGTTGCTTCTGCCATTCATACTCTGTGTCCTGAATGAATAAAGATATATAAATGTAAGGTTTTCATTCCATTTGCGGTTATCTAGTATTCCTATTGTTAGAAGTTGGGTAAGCTTCCCGCTTGTGTTATTACAGTCTTGGGGAGAACAATGGAATGACTGAAACCATGTATTATGTTAAACAATGTATTTATTGCTCTCATATTATAATCAATGATGGGAGCGTTCATTGGCGGTGGATGTAAGCTGCCAAATGTCTTTTATGTTTTAATAGGTTTTGATACTTTGCGTTATTTTTATATTGCACTAACTTTTGTAAAAGTAATTCCTTCAGGAACACCACGTGTTTTCTTCCCTGTATCCTTGACAACGTGTGTGCAAAATTTCACTATGATCGCATGATCTGTACGACAGCTTATAGAATAAGAACAAACTTACATGATTTTAATATATTAGATGTAAACAGACACACTATGAAGTGAAACGTTTAATAGGTTAGTCTAAATACTAACTACTATAGGAAATTCGAGAGTCAGTTTGTTTGCCGATGCTTAACTACAAAACCGATCATCATGAAATTTTCCATACACGTTGCCAACGGTACAGAAAAAGACATAGGATTGAAGAAAAGACATTGGACTGTTTTCGTTTGATAGACAAAATAACTTTTGCACGAGCGAAGGCGCTGGCGAGAGCTGGTATAAAATAGATCAGAAATCAAATACCCTAGATATTTGACCATGCATTAATATTTGATTACATACAATAATTTTTTATACACTTAAAAACTAAACTAATCATTAGGAGGTAAGGCAGAGAGGATTTCTCAAATACAGAGTTCACTCTAAGGAAGTATTTTTTCTGCTAAAGCGTAGGTTTTCTCCACTCAAGTTTGTTTAGTTCGTATTCGTAATTGTTTATGCTTGTAAGTACCGGTAACCGCTTTTGTTCGATGAGGGCTCATATTGTCAGTCAAGCAGTTCTTATTTGAACAGAAATCTTGTTACGCTACTACTGCCTTCCTGATATACATACATGTTCTAGTAGTTGGTGAAGAAGATATAGATTTCATAACAAGTAATATATGAACGCTAGTTAATTAATATTAAGCATTAGTTTTTTTATATAGGTACATAGTTATAATCGTATATAGTTAATGGAGGTGTTTTGTCCTTTTCTGTACCCCATGAAGGTACCGGATAACCGCACTACGTGCATGCGAAAAAATCATGATGATCGATTAAGTATTTAGGGTGTGAAGGCGTAACAAATAAACAGATTCACATTCTTATTTATAATATTAGATAACATTTGTTTATTATATAAGAAGCTGTCCACGTGCACGTTCACGAACATACAACTCGGCCACAGTACAATAAAACGCTCAGAGTGTTAATGGGGCTGCCACCGTAGTCCGTGGTAGCATCAACACCCTAAACATCCATATTATCTTTAATATCTTCTAGAAACCTGTGACCCAGATACCTGCAGTGAGTGACTCTGTATAAAGGTGTAGGTACCATAGAGTAAGCCGGGTGGTAGGTAAGTAGGTACTCCTTTGGAAGAGAGGGCTTAGTAAACTTTTTTGGGCACTCTGAAAACTGTAACCTCATTTTTCTAATCATTGCGGCACAAACATTTCTTTTATTGTTATTTAGTATTTAAACATTGAATAGGAAAAAATATAAATGTATATCTTCAAAAGTAGTACCTACTTAAAACAGGAGCATTATTACAGAAGCCAGATAAGATCCAGACAATAAACACAATCCCGAAGATATTTATATCAGGATTTACATTTAAATTGAAGTTTAAATCTCCAAGGTACAGTAATGGCACTTCTACAAATGGAACCGAATGCTTCCACAAAGGCTCTCAGCCCAAGAATGGAGTCTGTATATTCTCAGAACTGACCTTCGGCGTATTGGGTTCCGTCTGCAAATTTTAATTTCATAAAATGCTATTGGTAATATACTTATAGCAACAAGCAGACGCCAACAAGGCCAATATGACACAGCGGCGTTAGAATCGGCCCTTCTTTTTGAAGTTGTTATGATTTTTGTTCTCGCATTGCGGGTGGATTACCCAAAATTATATCATTTGGTTTGATTAATATAATAATTTATCTTTTTCTCTCTCGGTTTAAACCTGTAGGTAACCTTGGAGACAGTTCTGAGTAATTTCACCGTACCTCTGGTACCTATTTCACTACTCACTGTTTTCGTACACATCAGTATGTTAGGCATCAACGTTGTTTATTTCTTAGACTGCATTATCAGGACTTCGTAAACTTCATAAATTGTTTCAATTATTATAATGCTTATATCAAATGCCAATGCTGTTAGTAGCCATTGGCATTTATATATTACATTATATTCCTTCCCAATAATAGCGATAAAAATAATATCATCCGTAACCTTTAAATCCATAAAGCACCACACCCACACAATAACAACTCTGCGTATAAAATATGTAAGATTCTTTGATGTCTTTAATAAGTTTTAACTTTCAAGATTTTTTTTTATTACTACATACCGGTACCGGTTATAGAGTATCGCAACACAGTGCTGTCACTCACCAATGAATGAAAAAAAAAGTATTAAAACTGTTACAAGACGGAAAAATAAAAGTGATCTAAAATGTACGAAACAAGAAATCAAGACATAGGATAAAAAACTGGACAAGTGCGATTCAGATTCGCACACCGAGGGTTCCGTAAGCAAACAAACTTGTATGTTGATAGAACGCCCATCTCGGAAATTAATTCTAGAAGATCTTTGCCGGTCTAAATTTTGCAGTTCTAAAAATACTTTTCCATACATCGAATAACGATTAAGTCAACTTGCCAACCGTAAATTAGTAATCGAAATTCGTAGTTTGGGTCGAAACATTTAGAAATCTTCCTCGTATAACTATTTTATATATGTTTAGTATACAATATTATTCTTCGGACGTTTTTTTTTTATTACAAGTTTTAGTGGTTTTTATTTACTTTTTATTTTACAACTTGGACGGTTTCTATTATACCTGAACTCGCTATTTACTTTTTAATTTTTACTACTTTATTGCAATTTTAATGAATGTTAATATATATTCAAGAATTTTAAAATTTATATGTTTTCTTATAATTTTAAAGTTTGTTTTTAATCTTATAAGACTGATTGTTATTTTACATTTAAGACGTTTATAATAATTTCATTATAAGTGCATGTAATTTGAATTGTTACAATATGACGATTCTGTAAATCTATTATCACTTTCTGCGCATGGATTATTCTGTTAGCATTAAGGTGTCTTATAGTTTCTGCATTTCTTCCTTCATATTTTAGTTCTCAATTTCTTTCTTTACCTTAACATTTTTTTTCAAATTTAATGTACTCGATTATGCTTTACAGTCTGTCTTTTATTAACCGACTTCATAAAAGGGTGTTCTGTATTCGAGAGGATTCGTATATCTGTATGTTTGTCCGCGATTTTCTTAAAAAGTAAGGAACTAATTTTCATGATTGTTTTAGTAACGTATTTTACATATTTTAAGGTTTTAGTAATATACTAGTACTATTATATAGTAGTATATAGTAGTAGTATTCTGTGTAATACCACAAATAAGATATAGTGTAAGACATTAGATATTTATTGGTTCCTTTTTTTTCACAAAAAAATTATGAAATTATTTTTGAAGACGCACGCATACTCGTAATACAATTACTTTCCATTGTTATATACTTTTAATGTTTTTACTTTTATTTACATTGTTTAAATGAATATAGCAAAATTTTTATCATAAGCGACAAAATTACTCACCAAACACCATTCAGTTCCTCTAGTACTCTAAACACAATAACGTTTACTTAAATAGTTCGTCGTCAACTAAACAATAATACATTTATTCGTTTCATAGCAGTAGGTATTATTACCTATGATAAATATACCTGTGGACTAGAAGATATTCCAAGGGTAATGTGACCCACATTTTCAGTAAGTCACTCTCCTAATGTACTACTAAATTGTAGGGTTGCTTCCTCTTCAGCGTTTATTATTAATTAAAACAATAGTTACATTTATGAAATGTGTTGAAACAATTTTGATGCTTGGATTGTATTATTTATTATTGTGTGATGTAATTGTGTATAAACTAGTTAAACACGCCAAGATGTTATCGTCTCATTTCGCAATAATTTCAAAATTCCAAGTGTGACTATTGCTTACTGTAGAGAGTACATATACTTGATAGACGTAAATCTATATTAATATAGAAAACTGTTATGTATGTAATATAGGGTATGAAATAATATCCTAATAATTGCAATGTATAACTATAGGGTAGTACATAAATTACTGGTTCAGACCGCTACTATATATATATTTATATATTTTTTTTAATAATAATAATGTTTATTTCTCTTTCCACAATATTTCAGGTATTTACAAATGTTATGCTTAGTAGGTAAAACAATTTCTGAGGGCAATATTGTGGAGGACTGGTGCCTAAGCTAGGTAGAAACCTGTGTTATAGGTCACCAGGTCTCCGCTGCGAGTTACAGTTACTGGTTGATAATTACGTACTAGAGCAAGAACAATACAATAATAATAAATTTGTGGCAGTTGAATACAAAGTTAAATAAGTGCGTGCGTTTGTGTGTGTGTGTGTGTGATGCGTGTATTTGTGTGTTTCTTCCTATATTTTTATTAGTATGATAGTATGTATCGATGAGTCTATATATATATATATATATATATATATGTGTGTAACATCCCCTTCACTTTACAGTAGTCTCGTAATAAACGCAGATATTGTTTCACTTAGCCCTCCCACGCAGCCACCTACATACCAGAAACCTGAAGAGTTTTCTTGTTTATTGTTTGTTTGTTTAAACTCGCTAATCTCTGGAACATGCCACATGGCATAACATAGTGGACTTAATAAATATTATCATCTTTATCTATATATAAGGTTCGGGGGGTTTGGTACGGTATAACACAACTAAGGATGTATTCAAATTTTAAACACAGTCATCTTATTTAATTTAACTTATTTTAAACTTAAAAAAAAAACTATTTTTTTAAACTTGGCCACTAGACGGATTTTCCTCTCTGAATGGCAATTTCGTCAATTAGCAAGATTTTATAGAAATCACTAGTTTTTTAAAAGACACAATCTATACATGCGTTAGTTTAAGACAGACAATTATAAGCTTTGCAATATTAAACATAAAGTCTTGGTAGTGTTTTATACTTAAAAAACTTATTTGGGGGCTATTCCGGCATACTGACGAAGGCAGGGGTAATAAACTTCGAAGGATATTTAGTGCACTTTCATTAGTTTTTACTTTAATAAATTAATGAAATACTATAAACACGTAATAAAATATTGCAATTTAATTCTAAACGTAATTCGCAAAACCTCATTCTAAAAGTAATTAATTCTGATAATAATGGATATTTTACTTATAAATAGGCGATATCACTAATAGTAACTTTGTATTAGGTACGCATTGAAAATTGAAAAACCGCTGGCAGAATTGAGGTACTATTTACCTCAATTCTGCCAGCGGGTTCTCAATTTTTGTTTGTTCTATTTGACTACTTAATGAACTATATAAAATTGGAAATGCTCATTTTCAGTGTAAACATTTATTTGAAAATTAAACAATCAACTTTATGAAAATGCTGAAACGAACCAACTGAGAGAACTTAACTTTTGAATTAAAACTGAACTTCGAACACTATTTTACCCTATTCTATATCAAATCACGCCAATTAGAAAAAATTATTTGTAGTATAAAGTAATGCTTTTTTGCCCACAGAGCTACCAGAAAAGTAGTTCGATTTTAATGGGTTTAATTATCAACCGACGATTTTGCCTCATAGACGGATTTAGAAACCCTGACCTTACCTATGTTAAACAAATGAATAAATGATTGACTATTATGATTATGATTATCAATAAATCTTTGTCTATTAGATGAATACTCTATTCATTGAGAAAGGTTTTAGGATTTGGTACATCACGCTACGGCCCTTAGGAGCGGAGCAGTGGTCATAAACGCAGGTGAAACTGCGGGTAACGGCTAACGGCGGAAAGTATATAATTAGTTTTAACCTAAATTTCAAATTATAAAATAGAATTGAACTTTTGTTTATTTGAACAGAATGTAGGTAAACGAAAATAAACTAGTAGGCCTTCACCGAAACACGCACGTGAGTACAATCATTAGTTAATAACTGCGTACACCATTCACGGAAGTTATTATTCTAAAATAAATATTATCCACTTCCCACAAACGGTGGACAAGCATTAGGTCAAAATCTGCCACAATTCACAAGCAATATCAATCTTAAAGCAAAAACCGGTGCCCGGAAGGCATTGTGGGGTTAATATGGAAAATTGCGGTCTGGCCCATTTGCGGGTTAACCCACCGATCGCTAAATATTCAGACGAAATAGTTTTGTGACGTAGTTTGATACTTCCGGTGTATTGTCACTGGGCCGAGAATGCTGCCTTGGGGGACTTCGGCCGACATCTTTCCTTTCCAGTTTACTTAATAAGGTTACTGGTAATAGAGGTAACAGTCTGTTATATTAAGGGAACGAACAATAAAGTAACTAAAGTTTGGTAGTATTTGTTAGAAGTTTATTGTAATAATGATTTTGAGTTGTTAAAGATATTAAGGCTATATTGACACCTGTGTACTAATTAAACGCGTTCGAAGTTTCTCAAGGTTTCTAGTGACGTTATATTTGAACTGCACTGTAATAAATTTATTTAACAGGAATACCCTATCTTATTATGACAGCCTTGGGACGTTTACTGCTGAACTTATGCCTTTACACTGCGTAGAAGGTGAACTCACCGACAACTTTCTGACCCTTGATAAGATCCTTCTCAGCTCTTGTTTAAAAGCTGTCTGCTTTAACTCGGCGTCATCCATCAGTAGGTTTCAGTCATAATTTTAGGCCATTCCGTCTACTTGAAGAGCTGGCTCTAAATCGCTTAGGAATTGAAGAGCCTTCCAACTTGTGACTTCTTTTATAGTTGTAGCTATGATGAGCTTTAATCTTAGGCTGCTTCCATCTATCCATTGACTATGATATTAGATCCTTAAGGAGGGGGTGAAAGAAGGGAAGTTCACTTCGTTGTCGCCACTCGAGAACTAATTCTTTAATTTCGGTTCTCATGTTACTTTATCTAACTTAAGGAAATTTTTAAAGTAATATAAAACTTTTGATCATGACCAAGATTGATATATTTTAGTTTAAATAACGCAGAATAGACCTGCGTTTGTTACATTTAAAAAACTTTTCTAATTTAGGAGTAATATTTAAGTTTACCTTTTCCAAAAGTCTGATTTTCAACGAAAAGTATAATAGCATTGAATAACTTGTTTTTCACTTTAAGCTTAAATTTCTGAAACGTTTTATTAAACTGATTTGTATTCCAAAGATAGAATCTTAAGTGAAGCCTGAACCATTTAGCAATAAAGCGAGACCTTAAATTTATAATTAAAGAAAGTATTTTATAACGGTTACCTCGAGATAAGAATAAATGTCTAGGGTAAGATTTTCAGGAGCAATATGATAAAAGAGTAATATTATATCGGATACTGATATGGGATACACGATGTACTAGAAAGTAACTACTAAGTACTACTGTAAACTATGATATGTGGCAAACGAGCAGATGGATCCCCTGATAGTAAGTGACTACCGCCGCCCATGGACACTTGCAACTCAAGAGTCACAAGTGCGTTGCCGGCCTTTAAGGTGGGAGTAGGGAAAGGTCGGGGGATAGGTTGTGCCTCCGGTAACCTCACTCACTCGGTGAAACACAACGAAGCATTGCTTCAGGCCGGTTTTCTGTGAAGCCATGGTATCGAGCGGACTCAAGCCGGCCCATAAGTGCCGAAGCATGGCTCTCCCAAGTAATTTATAACTATTGAAAGTCAATTATAACCTGCTTTTAATTGTCGTATCGAAATGAAACTTCGTATGTCTGTGTAGTTATAAAGGCAATGTTATGATTTGTCATCTTGGAGCTAATCTGATGATGGATGGGGGTATATTGTGGAACTCCTCAGTGGCTACTAGAAAACCCCTCGAGTTTGGTTATTTTGAAGAGTACAACAGATTGGGCTTGGTAATGATGGCCTGATGATGAAGTTAGGTGAATAGTGAAAGACTTTTTGACGTTTTATTTCGGTTTGGAATTAATACGTGTTTTTTAGTTTTACTATACTATAGTTATGTTAGTATACGAGTAGATTACAGTTTTTAATTCTAATAAAATGATTACTTGCCTATTTCTAGTCAAGGCTGCAAAATCTGTGAATGCTTCTTAAATCAGCAAAAGCCTTAAAGATAGCCAATATTACATACAAAATGCTATTTTTCTATAACCGTATGTCATGTGGAAAGATAAGTGAGTTACGGTTTTATTACAACCAACAAAGTTTATTTACATGCCAGTAACTCTTTTTGCGAAGGTTATATTTGATCACAACTGATATTATTTTATTTTTTATGCGTGTTCCAGATATTGTTTTAATTCAGAAAACAAACTGACTACGATAAATTTAGAGAATAGGTTTTTTGTTTGTTGAAGGTGGTTTTGATATATCTGATAAATCATATTCTTTTATTTTTGATATTATAAACATTGTTGAGTCATCTAAATATAAAATTAGATTGATCATTGGTTCTAGGGTTTTTTTATTTCTGTTGTAAAATACGTATATAATTTCTGTATAAATTTTGATGTAAAGCTAGAAAGACACTATTGTGTCGTGTTGTATCGTGTCGACACAATACACGCAATAATAGGTTTCTAAGCATATCTAGGAAACCAATTTGATTCTGAGGGAGGGATTTAATTACTAGTAAATAGTTTATCAATTTAACTCTTTTATATTGAACCACAATCTGCAAAAAAACGCCTGCCTGTCCTGCTTGCTTTGAGTGAATTTAAACAATGTAATTTTTTTATGTTATCTCATGACAAAAACTAAGTGACTTTATGCGGATGCTCAATCCTTGAATGTAAACCGAAGAGCCTACCTTCGAACTGAATTCCTTTTAGTTACATCAGCAGTTACTTTTTTTATTAATTTTCTTCTAAATGTTAGGTACTAAACCTAATAATTTTCTTGATCTGAGAACAGACATGAAAGCCAATGATTTTTATGAGATTATATAATTACATCAAATTTAATTCTTGATTTGAAACCAGAATTGTCATTTCAAAAAACTCGAGTTTGTTGAAAGTACCACGCCCAAGTGTCAAAGTGAAATTTCACGAAAAGTTTTAAATTGAAATGCGGTTAGATGGGACGGACCGTTTTAACAAAAAATACACCAAAACCCTTCAGAATAAAATTACTGATATTCATGGATCGTTTCCAATTTTGTAGGCATACGCTCTAAAATATCAATAGGTATATCATTGCATTTATATTTAAACACCGGTGGTTGTGAAGTATTATTTATGCTATCTAGCTATGCTATATAGCTATATTAGATATCTAATCATATCATTATAGGTATTTATGAATTATTAGGAGTAGGTCAGACTAAGTCAGTCGTGAAGCTAGTTACCTGTAGATGCGTAGATGTAGAAGAACAGGAAAGAAACTCCAAGAACACTCTTCTTAAACATGTTTTGTAAAAGTTTCTGGATACATTGCTTATAAGCGAAAATTGATGTCAAAATCATATGAGATAATATCGATGTTGAGTAAAATTAACAATGACAAAATTAGTAATGAAAACATCAACAGACAGATCCATGTCAGATAACAACAAATGCACAAGTGCAAATTCAGGAGAAGCTTCTGCTTTTACAGATACATTTACGGTGTGGCTGTGAAGAGAGATCAGCATTTTACCAAGCATTTTTATCAGATAAATATCGTCTAGTTTATAATATGCTCGTTTACATAGCGTGCGTTCGATAAAATTTTAAATGTCTTCTCATTTAGTTGAACAATATGAGGAGGTATTTTATTATAGAATTTAAAACAGTACCCTATAAAAGAAGTTTATACTTTTGTTTATGTTAATTTTGGTTGAAGTATCAGATCATATCATATTAATTACACAAACATTTATCAGAGAAATTATATTTTTCTGCTCGAAATCTTACTTAGTAAATTGAGTGGTTACATTTGGATATCGTAATTATTGCGCAGTATTATCAGTTAGTGTCGAAGCAGTTCCTTTATTTATATAATTTATGTATAAGGTGTTACTTTTTATGCAACCTATGCAATCCATTGCATTACTAGAAAACACATATAGGCGTAAAAACTTGTAAATTTGAGCTATTAATTTATACTGTGAACTAGCGTCCCACGTTTGTAATTGTTTTGTAAAATAAATTTAGCTGTCGCGCTTACGATGTATGTATTGATTTTGTCCATTCAAATGTTGCCTGTAAGAGATTGCTCTTAGCGATAAGGCCCACCTATTGTACATATCCACTTTGTGTATTTATTTTAAACAATATGTCTTTGCTTCTATGTAGGTACGTATTTCGTAGTCTTTTTTTCTTCTCTGTGTACTTTTTTGTGTTTTATGGTTATACTTATTTATTTTAGACTTTTTAACTGACTTCTATTGGCTTCACTTGTGACTAACAATGGAAACAAATCTAACAAGTCAGTTCTAACCTAAATCTTATTGTTGTACCCAAATCAAACTATGTATGTTATATGTAGATCGGATGACAATACTGATTGATGATTGGTATCTTGGAGCTGACCTGATGATGGGGCCAGGAGATGACTAGTGGAATTCTTTAGTGGCAGTAAACCCTTCGAGTTTGGGCTCATATGATTCGTTGACGTTGACGAGTCCAGATTGAGCTTGGTGACGATGTTTTGATAATTAAGCCAAAAAGTGAACAGTGGAACTCTTTTTTACTTTTTAATTCAGTTCACTATTAAAGAGTGTTTTTTTTAGTTTTACTAAACTATAATTATTATTACGTAGTCTCCAGCTTTTTAGTTTCCCAATTCCTTATTTACTAAATTATGTATCTTATGTGGCTTTGTAATTCTCTAGTACTACAGATGTGGTATAACTACAGATGTGGTATTATGTTATGTCACACAAGCTCGTGACCATATTTTTGTCAAAACGTCACGTTGTGTCGCATAAATTGGGCAGCTTCCATTTCACCCAAACTTATGCGGACATCTAACTCGTATAATTTTACAGCACCGGCTGAAACAGTATAATTATTTGTAGCTATGACACCTACCATGAGTTTTGTATCTTACCGTGTGAGTTAACGTTAGTGACCAGGATAGATTGTCAGAGTAACTGTTTAATCATTTCCAACTTCGAATATTGTTTTGTGAGTGAGTATCTACTGTTACTATATGAACCTAGGTCTACAGGAGATATAACCAGAAAACAAACCTGCTTTGTTTGTCTACTAAAGAGGAGTGTCTTCAGAGCTTCTAAGAGTGGAAAGGTAGTGGTATTTCACCGCAAACCTTCAGTTAAATCAAAACTCGTTCCACTGCACATCGTCATCGTTAGTTACTCTCTAAGCTAAGATGGGATACCTTATTCGATGTTTAAAATTAAACCTTATCTTTCAACCATTTTTGTACGAGTATCTTACTTATTGAATAAATTTGATGAGGAGACACTGTGAAATATCTACAATCATTTAAACATAATATATTCTGTAACCTATTACGTAGTGCTATCTAGACCCAAGCTAAGCATAAGTACTCTGGATTCTAGATTTGGAAGAACATATTATAGACAGAAACACCCAGATCAACGCAAATATACAACCTACCAACCAACCCGCAACCTTTCACATGGTAGTTTAATGCACTACCGTGCTACATGGGTCTTTGAGACATAATAACTTTTGATATTAATCCTAACGATTTCGACGCGGTATTTTGTTAGTCTCCGGCAGGATATATTTACAAACAAGAATACCACGACCAGTGCTACCGTACGAACATTAAATTTTAAATGTCTTTAAACGTACGGCGTTTAAAGACACAGACTGCACCAGTGACATCACATGTTAAGGATACTTATTAAAAACCTTGATGACCCAAAGAATCAAATATTTGTTTGTGCAAGTGAACCATCAATTTGTGGAGCGAAGATTTCCTAATAATGTTTTTCTGAAAGTAGTCTTTTCAGAAATGACCAAAGGAACAAATGTTTTCTTAGTAACTATTCAATGAAAGAACAATAGTTACGAAAATAACTACCCCTACTTTAGTAAGCTCGTGATAGCGCTCGTGTAGGTGATATGAATGCAGAGCCGTCGCCGCGGTGTGAATAATTCGCTTGTCTATTGTCCTGGGATTATGTCCGGCCCAGGGAGGGTGGCCACGCTGCGGAATATTACGGGACTAGAGAAATAATTAGAGAATTTTGAATGAATTTCGGGACATGCGGCGCACGACAGGATTTGCGTTTCTTTACATATGTTTGCAAAAAGATCTCTTAGAGAAAATAGCAGGTAAACAACACTATTTTGCATACTGAGTATTTCTACTAGTTTGTACAGTTTTCATAGATGTTTGCTGAGTGAATATAGTGGGAGAGCCATGCTTCGGCACGTATGGGCCTGCTCGACCTGAGTGATACCACGATCTCACAGCATTTCATTGTTTCAGTACAATAAGTATAAATAAAAAAATAAAATACTGATAATCTTCGAATGGCAGATCAGATTTTCTTGAATTATAGCTAAAATCACTTTCAATTAAATCACCTTTCAAAAAAAAACAATCAAAATCGATCCATCCGTTTTGGAGCTATGATGCCACAGTTAGACACACAAATACACACGTTAAACTTATAGCATCACTCCTTTTTGCATCCGAAGTTAAAAAAAAAAATATAAGACGGTGGATGTGAATAAAATACTTTTATAAAGAATGAATAGATTGTCGCATGTCACGGTTGCATTAAGCCATATATTATTATTATTTTAATATACATTACATAACATGTTTTTCAATATACGTGACGTTAAAGTATATACCAAAGTACAAGTACAAAATATTTAATAACAAGCTCTAATACTACCTAGCTATTGAATTTCATACAATAATTAGACATAAAAAATATTATTGTATGAAATAATAGTACATTATTTAACATTATATATTTGCAAAAAAAAACAGCAATATGTTACTGACATACCCAAAAAATTACTATTGTACCTCCTACCACAAAAAAATCTCTCTTACGTGGCATCCCTACTGATTTAACTAAACATACTCGTACATTACTTCACCACCTTAGTAGGAAACTGCATTACTCTATATATTTGTAAATGATGTATACAGTACACTATTTTATTTATTATATTATCACTAAAACCACAGTCACCATATCCTCTACCCGCTGTTCTATTATTGAATTGTGCCCAGTTATACCGAAACTACATTCAGCATAACTGCGCCACTTTTTACTCAATTACGAGCAAATCCAGGGGTGCCTCGTTAGTTTCTAAATCGTATAATTTGACCGACACAACGGACGCAATTCGTTCATAATGAAACTTGTTGAAATGGGGCTTTTTAGCTGAGGGACTGTAAAGTGGCTACAGAGGTAGAACTCAATGTGCTTCGGAGGCAGTTTAAGTATTGATTTGGAGTGAGGTCGGCAATTGTTGACTTACTTGGGACTCTATATTAAATGCTTCAGTGCTATTTGTGTTTAAAAGAAAAAAAAACGTTTGTTTTAAACGGTATATTATTTTTGAACATTAACGTTCTTTGTATGTTTATTTAACAATTGTAAATATTTATTTAACAATGTTGGAACCCTAGTTTTCTGTTAACCAGAAGTTGGAGACATATTTTGACTGCCGAAATATGCTGATACATATTACACACAATACACAGCGCTGTTTAGAGCCAAAGTCTTCATAACTGTGTAAATGTGCTATCAATCAATCAATCAAAATCATTTATTTCAATTAAACATTTGGTATTTTTGAATTTTCAGGAATAGGAGTCAGTCAGTAGAAGTCGGTCGTGAAGCTATTTGCCCTGTCCCAATACGTAGATCCTATCGAGAAGAACAGGCAAGAAACTCCAAGGATACTCCTTTTCAAGATGTTACTATGTTTACAGGGTTATTGTTACATTACTTCTAACGCAAATTAAATGTGAAGGCATAACATCTTAAATATAAACTATCGCCCAAAAATACTACTATACAGGGTGTAAGTGACACCGTACCGAATCCTGAAATAGTGTATTCAGACCATTATTCTGAGTCGAAAATCATTGGAATTTTCTGACGGAAAATTCTTGATTTTTTTTTCATTTTACATTTTTTTGCTTAAAATTGATATCACAGTGTACACAAGATTTTACAGAAAAAATCAAAATCTTCGTAGGTGTCGATTAAAATAACGTCATCTTAGTTCGTTTTGAACAAGTTTTTATACGGCAATTATACGGCATTTGAATAAATGGGGACTCTCGCTGCGTGGAAATAAAGTTGAGTATATGTTGACAGGTTTTAGTGAAATTTAGTGGCGCTGAGAAATAGATGCCAGTAACAAATAGACCTTGTTACGAAGAAGAAAAAGTTGATTTCATATGAAGAAATTAAGTCAGGTTTTAGTTTAGTCGAGTGTACAATAGAATCAGGACCATTGTAAGTTTTTCGCATAGCTCAAACTTATACGCTGTATACAAGTAATAGCAGTCAGGAGATGGCCAGCCCCGACTAATGGCAGTCGTTCACGAGCATGATGCACGCGCCAGCCATCGTCCAGCTCAACCATATCAAAGGGAGCCGAACCACCCGACACATACGCCACCATCGGCAAGACTTCTAGGCAAGCATTTCATACTCAGACTAGTATGACTCTAGACTATGAAGACATATACTTAGACTAGCTGCGCCCTGCGGTTTCACCTGCGTAAGTCTCTCGTTAAGTTTTCTTAAATTTTCTAATTTTAAGTGCAATTTTCTTAATTTTTTCTTTTATAAGAACCTTCTCCTGACAATAACAAACCCGAAAAAAAAAGAATTTTGCGAAATCGGTCCAACCGTTCACGCGTGATGCCGTGACCAAGGGAAATAGGGATTCATTTTTAAATATATCGATAAAGATTTTGAAATGACATAAAAATTATATTCACATGGAAACACCCACACCAATGCAAATAGATCACGCATCCAATTATTTCACTGAACGGCAATTGAACCCCCGACCCCTGGTGTTGCATTCGAATGCTGTACCGCCTCCAGTTTATTTTTGGTGCAATATTTATATCTTAAAATTGTTGCAAAGAACTGCCAATTGTGCCACCTACGTGAGTTACTTTATAAATAAAAAATTATATCATTTGTACTTTTTTGTGTGTAAAAATAGGTCATCCATATACATAAGTATGGATTGTGTGTCCAGTTAAAATTACATCAGCCGGGCTATGTACTATTAAAAAATACTTTAAACGCAAATCTAAGAAAAGGTCAGTAAGTAGATTGTACGGGTTTCGGATAAGGAGCAGTCCGCCGTATCTCCTCTCAGGGGGCACGTAAACCCGTGATTTAACGACCCAACGAACGTTTAAGTTAGTAGGGAACACTGTCTTACTGAAGAATACTGATTTGAAGGGCCACTTACCATATGTATATGCTAACAGGTATGTGTAGGATTAATACTGCGTGAGTTTTTATTCAGATATTTTATTCAAATTGACATCGATAACACTAAAGTTACAATTTAAAAATGTATCGTATTCTCAATTCACATTTTGAATTTAGTAAAAATTTGGTAGATCGGCTTGATCTGAAATGGAGACACTTCGTTCGCTTCGTTAAAATAGAAATAAGTGCAAATTCTTGAGTGATGATGTGTCATTTGCCGCTTTATAAATAACTAGCAGCGCCCCGCGGTTTCACCCGCGTAAGCACCGATCCCCTGAGAAAATCGGGATAAAAAGTAGCCTATATGTTAATCCACGTCGCCAGCTATCTAAATATCAAGTTTCATCGCAATCGGTGCAGTAGTTTTGGCGTGAAAGAGTAACAAACAACCATACATCCATACATCTTCACAAACTTTCACGTTTATAATATTAGTAGGATAGCAATTTATACCAAAATATTTTTTTAAAGTGAGTCAGTATTCACATGGATCACACAAAGGTTAGTTCTCGTTAACTTAGCCATATGCTTGGGTTTAAAGCTTGGTCACGTCAATCACCACGTCGTCGTGTCGCTAGTGCTGGGTTGGGTTAAACCCGCTCTTCTGTTCAAACATTTTCAACATATCGTATTTTAAACACATGAAAGTTGCATGGTGTTATGACTTTAAGCAATTGTGGACACATGTAAACTTGCAAACACTTAGCAACTAAGAGTTTGTCCTATAAAAAATATGACCTAAGAGTACTAAAGTCAAATTCTATGTTATCTCTTCCTGTTGAATTCACCAACCCTTTAAAGTTGTATCAATCTAAACAAGACGAGTGTTATCGATTGAAAAAAACATTGAGAAACAAATAAAATGTAACTCTAAAACAATCGAATTAAAGCTCAGTATAGGTGGTATTATTGAAAATGAACTTTATTTGTGGAGCTGTAAAGTTACAAATGACATTATCTTAAATAGGGCCTAACTTTTTTTATTGATTTATATTTGCCAAAAAAAAAATTACTTTAGTTTACCAGCATTTTTGCAGCCGTTTCCGACATTTTGTGTATTGACAAGTCACTCAGTATTCATCTATTCTCTATATCGAAACCAGTAGATAATTTCATATTTATTACACTTTTGCAACATTTTACCGGTGCTATTAAGGCCTATCGACCTCTTACCGAGTGAGATACTTTAAATGCATGTTTATTTAAAAAAAAACATTTAAAAAAGAAAAAAAAATCACCATATAACTGCAGAGTCATTCTGTCTTAGTAATTTTCGTTGGCCCGAAGTTCTGAAGTCCGAAAAGCCCTAAATAAAAGAAAATGTTTTGGGGACACCGACCTTCCATCGCGCTGAATTATTATTATTATATTAAACACATTGATTGTTTGCAATCAACATATAAAGATTTATTTTTTTAACTTTTTTGTTTGCTTCTCGGCTGTTCATATCGGCACGTAGAATATCGGAACAACCCACACATTTTCTTCTTTTGTCACCGCTTTTCTGATATACATGATTTTTTTTAGCGTAGCTACACGTGGATTACCTGCAATAATACAAAAGTGGTTTCATAATATTTACCTAATTTCAGTGCAGTAATATACATCTTCGAACAGTTTAGCAAAATCAATTATATTTCAAAATTTGCAAGATAGAAGATAGCTTAATTACTTTACAAAAATTGTGATTGATTTTATTAAAGACACACACACACCAACACATACACACATATATCTTCATAACTTCATAACCACTCTTGCATAAACACTCACCCTGGCAGTTCTATATTGTATTTATTTATAAATTATAGATTAATTATTATTTAAATCTGAATTTAATCACCTACATCTAAGTTTTTATACGTGTAAAAACCTAAAATAACTTAGGAATAATTTGATAATATGAATGGAAAGATAATAATGAATATATTACCTGAACCGGCTGCCGACATCGATTTATTAGTTAATCCTTATTTTATAACTGATTCACAAAAATCGATATTTTATTCGCTTTCTTCCAATTAAAGACAGCACAACTGTTTACTAAGATTGTTCCAAACACCAGGGTACTGTACTGTTAGTGCTGCACGTGGTCATAAGGCACAGAGGCGGCATACCCGGGTGTATATTATTTGCAATCTTAAAAATAAAATATAAAATTATTTGAGAATAACGTGGATAACTCATTTTGAATCGACATGAAAACAAGCAAGCAAATGAATTCCGTAAAGCTTGTTATGTTTTCAGTAACTTACATAGACACAAAATTAGTTACTTTCAAAAGTTTGGAGTTTTTAGTTCTGTTATTCATCCTTTTTCCTTAAAAAATCTTATCGCGTTTTAAGTAAACTGGTATTAAAAGCTTTAGCAGAAAATCGATATTGAACTATCGATAAAAATCCAACCAATCGATTAATTTTATTACTTTAAATAAATTATGATCGTGTCGTGTCTTTCACTGCAAATAAATAAAGGAAATAGTGAATAATATACAAATAGCATGAAATATCGACTCTCGGTAGATTTCAATAGTTGGCTGTCATATATCCTGGTTCCATGGTGAAAACGTTAAGAGACAACACCACTTGGGGCAGCTTTTATATTGACTGTTTACCTTAATCCTAAACTTTTACGAATAATAATTAATCCTAGAACAAACGACAAATATCACGCACTGTAATAGTTTTTACTTCGAGGGTTTTACAAATGACGTCACGCGCTGTGATTGGTGTTTCACTTGGGGTGGGCAACATAATATAACAAATATTATATTTTATTCATTTTAATTGAAAATTACATACAATTATTATTTGACAAATATTATACTCGGATAATCCTTTTATTTTATGAACAATTGAACATTTTTTCTCATTATGTTTAAAAAAAAATCTGATTACTTTTAGATCGCCTATTGAACACTCCCTGTGTTCAATAGGCGATCGAACAGTATTGAACCCTTGACAACCTAACTTGATTAACAACGTGGGCGAAGCCGCGGGCAAGGTAACAACGTAACTATTGTTTCCTAAATGACGGTTGACCAAGGTTATGTGTAAACAAATTCTCACTTCATATCTTTTAGAAGACTATGACTATGACTCGACTGAATACTTATTAACTATCCCAAAATAAAGACTGAGCACACACACACAAATGCACGCACGCACGTACACGCACCCACACACACACACACACACATATGTATAAATATGCTAATTTCATTTGATTTAATACTATGATTCGCTTGCCAAAATGACTAGTAATACAAACACTGTTCTATGAGGGGCCTTGTAATCTCTGAAACAGGGTGTCCTCCAATGCAGATACCGGTCTCCTACATGGGTTTATGTTTACTATGTACTAGTATTAACAATTGTACAGTTATATTATTATTATAAAACTCATAGTCTCGCAGTCGTGAGTGGGAGTCGTGACCCTCTTTAGTTTAGTTTTTCAAATATAAAATATTTTTAAAACAATTTTATATTTAAATTATTTACTATTTAATTACTTTAAAAAACTGTTTCCGGGAAGCATAATATAATATAGCAAGTACGTGGTTTCCTACAACTATCGAATACTTCAGTACTTATGTTATTGAGAATCGTTGAACGTTAATCGTAACACGGTTCGTTGTCATGCATTCATTGATATTTCCTGACATATACAAGTTAGTAACGTAGAGACAAAAATGTGATTTATTTGTCTCTCTTCAAATTTCATTTAATTGTGGTTGGTTTTCAGCTAACGACAAAGAGAATGTTAGTTATAATAAAACACGATTACCGACTTATAGGTCCAATATCTTGGGACGTACTGCACAGCGCTATCTAGACCCAAACCGTTCTAGAACACATATACATACTTATTAGATACATTTTTATTGTTAATGCATAGGTGCACATTATACATGGAAACATCCTGACCAATACAAACAAACACACTAAAAGTAGGTGCTCATTCTGAGGCTGTGACGGTGTGAATATAATTGTAAACTTGCGATAAATTATCATTTAAAACAAATTACAAATTTGTTTTTGTTTGTAAATATACAATACTAGCAACCCGCCCCGGCTTCGCACGGGTAGTAGAGACATCATCAACAATCGTCATCATATTTCAACTAATTTACACAAAAAATTAACAAATTATACACCTAAACCTTCCTCGTGAATCACTCTGTCTATTGGTGAAAACTGCATGAAAATCCGTTCAGTACTTTTTCAGTTTATCGTGAATAGACAGACAGAGAGACAGGCAGACGCGGCGGGGGACTTTCTTTTATAATATGTAGTGATGATGATTATTAGAAACTCGCTGAAATTCTTGTACGTTAAAACGATACCGCTATCGTTTTAACATACAAGGCAGTCCAGAAATTACCGAAGCTTGACCGGATATAAAAAAAAAAACAAATTAAGAATCAAACCATTTATTCCAATAAAATCAATTCAAGGTATTTTTTTATTTTTTATTCAGTCAGAATAAGCCAGTCGTGAAGCTAGTTGTCTGTTATGGAGAAGAACCTAAAATAAGTTCCTGAAAAACTGTGTGGTACAATTAGTTATGCTATATATATATGCTCGTTTGCGAGAATATCGACATAATTCAAAATTCAGTCGAATTAAGCTAAGTATGCCAAACGATCATAAATCTTTGATATTTTATGGTGAACAAAGATGCAACGCTGATTTCGTGCTGACGTTCGTTAGAAAGTGACAAGTTCATTATATATTTAGAACAAAATATTCTAGCGCAAATCAGTCGTTATTGTTGCAAATGAGCGATATATAAAAACAAATTAGCTACAGTCGATCGGAGCTCACTAAACACTAACTTATTCGAGTATATCGTGTCGGTTAAATGGTGAAGTGGGGCAAATTGCTTACGCACACATACAAACTTTGTATGTCTAAAACCGCCGCCGGTACAGTCAGTAACAGAAGATCGGAAAATATTTTTTCGTATCGGATCGGAAATACGTTTTTAAGTTTAGTTTTCTAATAAATTGAGTTAATTATATATATAAAACATTTACCTAAAATAACTAACTATTTTTATCCTAACTAATATTTATAAATGTGAATGTGAGTTTGTTATACTATCACGCTTTAACTACTCAACCGATCATCATGATAATAATTGTACACAAGTACATGAGATCGGGGTATCTGTTCATTTCATAAACACATCAGGCACCTTGTGGATTAGAATTTAAGTAGGTATATAATGAGTCCAGCTTGTTTTTAACCGTAATTTAGACCTAGACTTAATTTAGTAATATGTCAAAATTGATTGCTAGCTGCTAACAAAATAACAACATACATGTAATCAACCATACTAAATAGCCCATTTGATATATTTCTCACCGACTGTACAATACTCGTGCATGTTTTCACACACATGTAACGAATGTATATTCGTGCATATGTATATGCATATATGTGCGTGTATAAGTTAATGTTACGTCCGCTATCAGATCGGGGGCGCCCCAGACTGAAGATCCTTTGTTTCGATTCTTGTATCAATGGGAATAGCTGGGAGCAATATTATTAAACAAATTCTGATCACATTTTCATATGAAAATAGTCGAGGAAATGAGTAAGCAACAATTGTCTTAGTCCAAATGTGCCCAAATATAACTTTGCAGTAGAAATAACTTTTTTATTATAAAGAATACTAGTACTCTTGTTAACCTCTCCAGCTAAGCTAAATGCTTGTGTCAGGAGTGGGTTCACCGTCAGTAGGGTAGAAACTGATATAATTGTCACAAAAATAAAAATAAAAACATTCTTCTTCAATAAAAAGCCGTCCTTAAACAGGGACAGTGTAGTACAATTTTCCTACACTTTTTGCTTTTCCAACGTGCATTTTTATGACACGCGGTACATCGCAGTTGTTGGGATTTATTTTGAGATTTTTTTTTCTTTTTCAAATTTTTCACTGCAACTATTTTGGATTTTGATTTCATCGATTTCTCAAGATGTTCTCCAGTAGAAGTATAAGCTCTTAGATAGGCTCTGTTATTCTGTTTCTGCCTTTTTTTCATTACGACAGCGGGGTTCCTCAAAATTAGTTCGTCTCCAATACATTGTCACCGACGGAGATATTACTACTTCCTATTATAACTTTAATTTTCGTTAGCGATTTTCCATTCGTCGTCATCGTGCGTAGCCATTAAATTACCGTTTATTTAATCTGTCTTGATTTGAATATTGCTATTGAAACATTACTATTGTGTTATGATGTTATGACGACACATTTAGACGAAAATAGAATTGATTACGTTATTTTTATTTTCTTTATTTCATAAAATTGGTCATCAATTATTCGAAAACGTCAATTTGAAAGAAGAATTATAATGAAAATTATAGATCAACACACACAGAGGTACCGTAACCTACCGTAAGTTGCTGTGTCAAATTTAAAATACAACTAAGGCGGTACTAAACAATGTGTTAACCGGCTTTTAGGGTATACATACATACCTGTTCATTATATTTTAAATACATTATAAACCGTGATACTTCGTTCAAGTAAATTAAAAAGCAAACTAAAAGTGTGCTAAAAGGATGGTAATAAAATAACGTGGTAACTAAACAGAATATCCAAATTTTGTGGGCAACTAAACAACAAACAAAGAAGTAAGACATGAACCGTTACTGATGACTTTTTGTTTAGATCAACTTTGACATTGAGGTTGTACTGACATGAAGCTTTTGGACTGTATCTGTATATAAAATAACTATCGTCAAAAGGCTTATTTAGGTGACGGTACTGTAGCTAGAGAGATTGCTAATAAAGAAGACAAAACTTCCATTTTGTAATGGCACACGTTTCAATATAAACATTAAATAGGAAAATAACTACAACATGAATAATTTTGCAGGCATCTGACAAAGTTATGTTTTTTTTTTCATCGTTTCCGGATTCGTTAGTTGCTGTAGCCGATAAAAATAATAAATATTTCAATTCGACACACTACATATTATTGTATTGGCTTATTTTAGCGCCATTTTAATCGGTGTTCTACTGCGTACAGCTGGACATTTTTCGGTCCTACCTACTACCGTTTCAAGGTACAAACACACAACAAAATGACACTGAAAATATTATAGTCTGTCTAACCTTTGAAATGCTTAGAGGATAGAAATAAAGAATATTATATACATATTACTTTTATGTAGTATTTTTATGGTAACATAAGTATGGTATATTAAGTTTAAATATTGTAATCCATATAAACCTATGTCAGTAAACCACAGTTACATTCGATAATATCCGTACAAAGGTTGTCCGGAAGATATCGCCGTGAGCGATAAGACCGCCTATTGAAATACCTAAATGTTTATATTATGTTTGTATTGTACCTCACTTAAAAGGTGTACAACAAAGGGATAAATAAAATAATAAATAAATTATACATACCCAGAAAAAAAACTTTTTTTAATGTTGGCCAGTCGGGTAAAATAACTATTATATTTTCAGTTAAACGTGTTCACGGTTTTTATTAGTTTTCTTTCATATTTTCTTTAATATTCCGTTCTGTTAATAATGTCTTTTGATATCGCTAACATTGACAGATGAAAGAATACCTAATAACTTTTAAATAGAAATTTAACTGAATGAATAGTAGCAATCTAAAAACTGAATTGATTAAATAAACGAAATTAAATAGGTTGGAAATGTGCCTGTCAATCGCACAAAATGTCCGCACTCGAGCTTTGTGTGCGATTAATTGAACATTCCGAATTGACACCGTTATTTATGGATAGTGATTGAATTTCAATTGTCCCCACTAATAAATTTAAGTGTGTAAATTAATGCATTAATGGGTATTTCTAATAACAATTATCGGAACCTTTCGTTTTTATTGTAAATTCAAGCCATTGCTGCATTGGCACAGAACACATAATAGTACGCATTGGTGCCGATTTGTGTTCCACAGAACAAGTAATTTTATACGACACGGTATTGATACCAAGATTCATATCGCTGAGGAGCCACTGAGTGCAACGCGTCTATGCACTTAGGACGACAGACACTATTGTTGGTTATTATTTTCCCGTTTAATAATACCTAAGTAGCTGTACCGAATTTATTGCATTGTAATAAGTTGGTTCCATAACGTCAATTTGTGATTGTTTCATTGGTTGAAATCACTTTGCACAGCTATTTAAGTAATTTAGCATTTACACTGCCTTTTGAAGAGTGTCGTCATAACATTTTTTGTTGAAATACATATAGATATAGATATAACATTGTATACACAAGTATTGTAATTAATAATGACTGCAAACGCATGCAAGTGATAAATATTGCTTGAACTCTTTTTTACCCGATTGAGGCGAAGCCATAAGAAGAGGGTTTGACCTGTATGAAATGAAATAAAATTAAAGCCTTTTAATTTATCCTGCGAGTGGCATTTGAAAGGTATTCAGTATAATTACCTTTAAATTTATCAATAAATACTCATGCATATTATTAATAAATAATAAAATATGAAAAAATAGTTATGTCAAAGTATATTAGGAAAACAGTATTATGCGAAAAGAAGGGATCCCTGTCTCTATATTGTAAACAGTTGAACCGATTGAAGACTGATACGTTGTTAGATTCGTCTTTATTTCGCGAGTGTCACTGGGTATATTAAATTAAAAAAATCAAAAGATGGTTTTTTTGGCGCCAAAATACGTATTTTTTCAGAAGCAAATTCTCCCAAACCTATCGAATGGGGTATTAATATAACGGGTTTTAAAAAGTGACTATAAAAATATACATAACGTATATATTTGGTACAGTACCTGTTTATAACGCATTCGGTTTTTATTTTCATATTTTAATAGTGGTTTGTAGCTAGCTCCACAAGCATTGTGAAGATACCACAAAACTTCTAATGACTGACGAGTTTTTTCACCATAATATTTTGTTTACCCACCTAATACAAAATCGTTTTTTCTTTCAACTCTGCTTATAAATTGTGCTTCTTAAAGTAATGTTTGCACAAACAAGCGACTTGCGACTCGCAATACAATAAACTAGTATCAACATGCCGCCCAAATATTTGTGCCAGTGTAAAATAACACAGCTTAAGGAAATGTCTATATCTGGCATAGGGTCTGTTAAGGGACACTGTCTGTCCTCTGACCTTATTAATGTTATAGAGCAAGTGTGTATAATGTCTAGACAGTTTGAAAAATGCCCAATATTAGCGGGCATTATGATAACAATTGAAATAAATAATTTGACTGGGCTGTGAATAATATCCCTCAGCTATCCAATTGTTTTAATGATAACATACCTTATTATTATAACATCAATATGGTAGGTGAGTACGAATAAATAATAAAAAAAATGCATACGGAACACTTGTAACAAAGCATTAAACCGATTTGTTTTGAGTTAGTCCGATACCACTTTACCGCTACACTTGATGAGGTGATGACACGTCGATAACGATGTGTCATCACCTCATCAGGTGTAACGGTAAAAAAACTGTGAAATCCAAAATACCATCAAAGTGATAACACCGTGATGGCATTTTGGATTGCACAGGTACCCTAACATACAACAATAACAATAACATACATACAATTTCAAGACAAATGAAATTTATATAAGTATTAATTAAATAGCAGAATTTTAATTGTAATTTTTCATATTGCCCCATTCTATAGATGCGAACTTCACTAGCAGCAGTCTCTGCTTAAGAGTACAAGCATGTACGCATGTTGGGAAACAAACAAACATGTTACTGCTAAAATAATCATATCATCATCTTCATGCCAACTTTCGTAAGTGACCAATTAATCCAGAAGAAAAATATGAAGGAATTAGAAATGTCAGTTCATGAATTACAATTTATAAAATACGTAGTTAGCAGAGAAGGTCAAGATATTGGGCGCCTAAGTCGAAGTACTTGAGAATTTTGAGCATTTCGGTCCCTGTGTTCACCGACATTTAGCCCAGTCCAGTGCCACTTGGAATGAAAATAAGTCCTTTTAAGTGCTCCTATAATTATATCATTGTGAACGTACACTTGAGACCTTACTTAACTGTTTTTAGTATTTAATTTCATTCATTATAATATTTAACGTGACGGTTTCTTGTTCTAAATTTCGCCATAAAATTATGATTCAAATCAATGAGCATTTTCTCAAGTTACTTTTTATAATTTGTATATTATAATGTTACATCAAAAAGTTTTAATATTGCATACGGCCATTTTAAGTCGTAGGACAATAAACTAAAGCGCTATTATTCTAAGCCAATTATTTTCCTTTTGTTTACAAAACTGTAAATATTTGGAAAATATACACAGACGCCACAGAAAGAAATTGTTTGTTTGGTAACTGTAGTTTATAATAGCCAGCTAAAAACCGTTTAAAACAAAAGTATTCAAAAAGTAAATGATTTGACCTTGGCAAAGTAAGACGTCACAAATTGCTATTAGTGTTCTACAGAACGTATCGTTTTGACATTTAATAAATATAAACTGATGGAACTGGACAGTTAACTACCGTGTTCGGTCAGTGAAAAATGTGCGGTTTTAAATAAGAAAAAAAAAAACTTTCTCTCTATTCTATTCAACTAACTGAGTGGTTATTGCTTAAAGATTACTCTGCTACGGAATCACTTCTTCAGTTCCTAAAGGGACAATATATATATTCACACGCACAAACGTGCACACGCACACACAAACACACACACACAAACGCACACACACACTGAAACACACATACTCTGTACCTCAATCTCACACACACACATAACTCATAACTGTCATTGGCATATATTATACATAAGGCCATCATCCAATCAACACAGTATCTTCATCGTCTCAAAGCCCAATGAAAATCATTATTGTAACACCATTGTATTATTATTATTCTTTGACTATTCAATAATATTTTATTAAGTTTCAGGTTCTCAATAGGATGAATTAATTAGAAGAAACACGACATAGCAGCTAACAACTGCAAACAGTTGAAGAGATTTGACTGGCTTCCGCATCCATCATCAAATCAACTATAGGTCTTCGTCATGTATTAGTGTGATTAGAACTACATACTCGTACGTGTACTAAGTTTCAATAAAATCGGTTCACAGGTGTAAAGTTAATGGGTGACGAATCGTTCGTCCCCTATTTTTCTACTGTTAGGGTTAAAAAATTTATTTGAAATTTAAATGAGACCAACTTTGTATGTATGCCCAACAAAAGAAAAAAATAATTGTCCAAACCGCACCACTATGTAAAAAGTTATGCGTTTTCATACATAAAAAATAAATACGATACGATATAAGATACGATAAAAAATAAAAACAAGAGACGTTATACTAACTTTTAAACTTTCGCGTTCCATGATATAATATTATTTACGTATTTACGGGAATTAACACGATCACGAAAAGGTATTACATACCTCTGAATTGCCTGACTTTTCGTGATCGCGTTAATTCCCGTAAATACGTAAATAATATTATAAGATACGTTATATTTTTTATACATATAATACACACGTTTTCTAATTCTAATTATGTATTTTGAATGATGATACGAATCTATAAATAATCATAGGAGCAAAAATAATTATATGAAATTATTTCTTCATCCATTTAAACGTGTAATAGAGTCAATTGAGGATGTAGTTCTGTTACAAAATGATCTAGATCATTTAAATCTTTGGTGCAGCAATAATGGAATGTATCTCAATACAGAAAAATGTTTCCATATGACCTTTACAAGAAAACACGACCACACTCGGTCAGCGTACAGACGCTGACCGAGTGTGCTCGTGTTTTCTGAAAGTTTAAAACGTTATGTAAAGTCGAAAAAATTAAAGATCTGGGAGTTATTTTGGATAGGAAACTAACTTTGTCCCACATTACATAAATATTATTAAGAAAGCCTCCAATATGTTAGGTTTCGTCATCAGAAATGGCAAGATATTCCGAAAGCCTCAAACAAAAATCTTACTGTATTATGCACTGATGCGCAGTATACTTGAATATTGTACAACTGTATGGAGACCACACTATTCAACTCACGTACTTAGATTGAACCGAATTCAGAAGCGATTGTTATGGCATTTTTCGTATTCAGCTGGTATATTAAAAAAGTGCAAAAAGTATAACTAAAAATTTGATTATTTTAAAATGTCATCTTATGAAAGACAAAGAACACTCCTAGATCTAACTTTTGCTTTTAAAATAATTCGTAATCATGTAGAGAGTCCTCAATTAATCAAAAGTTTTAATAATAAAATACCACAGCGAATGCCACGCAAACCAATATCAATGATGGTACCTCCACTTCGAAAGACAGTCCTAGGCTATAACTCGCCGGTTGAAAGGTTATGTAGAGCTCTAAACGACATCTGTGGGACCATAGAGATATTTTCATCAAGTTTAAATTCCTTCAAGAGTCTAGTCCACAAATTAATACCAAACTGGCAAATTTTGTATTATTGTCAATGTTGTTCCATTTTGTATTTCTTTTATCTTGTGTTTTAATATTTAATAATGTATTTATTAATTCAATCATCATAATTCTAATCACAGTGAATTTATAAATACTGTTATTGTTGACTCAGATACCTCTTTTCTTTTTTCCTTTTGTTAGTAGACCTATATACAATATTTAATTCCACTGCAGCATTTTTTTCATTTCAATAATATAATTATGGTTAAACTAATACTAATATTAATGCTATTATTTATGTTATGACTTATGCTTTCATATTACGAAATTCAATGTTTTGTACTCAATTTTATTTAACTTTATCTAGCTCTGTTTATACATGTGCATGCTGTGTTTATCTTTAATTGGTTGTGCAATTGTCCTGGAAGCCTTTCTTATATAAATATATAATATTTATGAATAATATTGTATTATTGTAACAACCGTTTATAAACCAAATAAATAAATAAAAGAAATAAGCTCTTTAATCATTTCCTGTTCTTCTGTCTTTTCTAATATGCCAATATCACCATAAGCAGATTGAAATTTAGAAATACTAAAAATAGCCATAAAAATACACAAATGTTCAGTCACAAATCATTATCCTACTTTGGCCGAGCTCTTAAATTTGTTTGCTTGAACCAAACGAAAATTTTCTCTTGAAACTTCAGTAGAGATATTTTCGCATTTTCCTTAGATTTAGCGATTTTCTCGTCTTGCGAGAGTTTTACTCGATACCCGTATTTACTCGAGATTGTGTGTGACAGCCAGACGAGATCATCCTGAAAGGGTTTCGTTTTATTTTAGCCGAATAGGCTCACATTCCGACATATATTTTTATTGCTTCATGTGAAAATGTTGGTTCGCTCTTGTGTTAAAATAGGTTTCAGTAGCAATATCTTTAAATTGCATGATGCAAACAGCTGTCCTGGTCTGGTCTGATTAGTCGGATATACGTTCAGTTCGTTTTTCGGATATCCGGTCGGGTGCAATTTTTGGGAATTAGACAAATTGTTACCACTATTATAGGTTGAATTTACTCCTACATCAAATGCAAATCAATAAAAAATGGCTCCCTCAAATATAGCTTATGATTATTATAAGTAATGGCGCATTTACTAAGTTGAACACGTCATGAATTTCCCTGTATGTTTCTAACATCTGTGCTGATATTATTTGCATTCAGTTCTACGAACAAATTTGCGACGTGTCTTCACGTCAAACACACCTCACCGTTACTTAACGTTCGCGGGCACACGTCGCTCGAACATACATATACATTCACTTACCCGCGAGCCTTGACGCACGGTTGCTTCTAGGTGAACTGGTAATGTATTTATTTTGCTATAAAATAAAACTATACTCTAGATATACGACAAATTAAAAATTTGTTTTCAGAAAGCAGATTTAGTGGGGTTACTCGTGAAATAGGCAAGACACACAATTTAATACATAATTGTGTTTCTTGCTGATTGAAATAACTTTTTTTTTATTTTAAGCATTTTGAAACTGCATTGCCAGCAATTTTGAACTTCGCAGTAATCCTATATTAATACTCGAAGAGAATAATTAATTGTACCCCTTTGTTAAGCAAATATCGCGGAGGAATGTCATAATTTTTTTCTTTAGATAGAGGGCGATGTACTGTCTGATCACAATATATCATTACATCATCCTCATCATCATTTTAAGTAAAACTTCAACAGACACCTTTAGGATTACCAGCATGGGTATCGTAAAAGAAGTTATTAGAAACTTCTTAGGAAATCATAAAGTCTCGATTATGAAAATAACACGCTCCAACTCCCCTCGCAACAAGGCGAAAGATGTGAAATCTTTCAAGATATTAAGAAAATAGATCGAAGGTACCAAGGAAAATGGAATATTAGCATGATGGCTGATTACTGCTGTATGTTGAAGCATAATGATCCAAAACGTGCTTCGAAGAGAAAATCATTCAACGAAAGCTTTACAGAAAAAGAAAGGTTCCATAAGCCTCTGTAGTATTTTTAAACGTTCATTATAACGTCATATACGTATCGTATCGTATGGTATGATAACGTTATCATACCATACGATACGATACGTATTACTTCTACTACTTCTCATTGTTTTTTTCTTGAATACTTCAATTTTTACATGATTTTTTTAACACGAAATCGAAAAATAGATAAAATCTTCAAATTCATAGGTCTGTGTCGACATGTCCCGTCTCCCCTTCCCCAGCTAATCAAATCTGCTGACCATGGCTTTCGTGGCGCTACTCCCCACGGACGGTTCGTTACGGAGTGGTTGGTGGCTAGTGGAGGCAAATGTGGTCTATAATATAAAAGTAATCTAATTGACGGAGTCTACCACGTGGAACATGTGCGTGATGAGGGGTTAGAGTAATTTATGCTGTAGTTTGGGAATAAAGAATAAATTCACGTATTACTAGCAACCCGCCCCGGCTTTGCACGGGTAGAGACATCTTCAACAATCATCAAATTTCAATCAATTTACACAAAATCTTAACAATTTATATTAGTGGAAACCGCATGAAAATCCGTTCAGTAGTTTTTCAGTTTATCGAGAACAGACAGACAGACAGACGCGGCGGGGGCCTTTGTTTTATAATATGTAGTGTTACTAAAGATAATTTTGAGTGCTGCGTAGTCCTTTTTATTTTTTAAATACCGAGAAAGAGGAGGTTTTGAAGACCGGGGATGTCGTTCTCTAGTCTACTCTTCATTAACGTTACTATATATATAAAGGGGTTAGACAGGGAGGCCAATAAATATACCTTCAAGTACCAGAGTAGCCAGTACAGAATAATTGTCATTTTTAACATCTAGTTACCCTCGGTAATTGCCATCTAGGGTGCAAATGCACAATTCATAGACAGTGGCGTACCTACAGTTGGAGAAATTAAAGCTTAGAGCCGGACCGCTATTAAATGTACATTTGGTGCCGGTCCGGTAACTGAAATCGGATTGGACGACCGGCCATATTTATTTCTTTCTAAGAAAATCACGCACTAATAAAATATCTTCGTCTTGTCTTGTCTCGGACATTTACAAACATACTTACTACATAGGGTTTTTAATGTTATTTCACCAGTTTTAGTCGATTCTAACGCTGGACGGGAATAGGAATGTGTCTAATTCCACTATTTTGAAAATGTACCGATAGTACTGTAGATAGCTGATACCTGATAGTACCTGGGAACATCGAGAGAAATGTGAAATGATTGGGTTCAAATGTGACGTCACCGGAGGTAATTGTAACGAAAATTTGCAATGGAGTGACACAATTATCGTGATTTTAACTAACACTCGCGACTTTACTCATTGTATTTTAATTTATTTTAATACTATTAGTCTTTCGTATTTATATAATATCTATTTACATTGTCATTTTCTGTTCCTTTTTAGTAAAAGATGTGTTTTCAATGAGATATAATATAATACTGAAAGGTTTAGCTTCAACGTGTCTTAAATTTTTGGTCATTATAAATGTTTTTTTCTTGTTGTTGTTTGTTTTGTACTGTCTCTGCTTGCTCAACTTCTTGTTTAAAACGAACATACGAAGTCATTACATCTAAATTTTTTTTACGATACAAGGCTCGGCGGAATAACCTATTTTTTATTTACTCATATCTATTTTAAATGGCCAAAATGAATACTCATTAAAGATGCACGGTTTACTTGTAAAATAACGCAAAAGTTTATGAGGATGAATGACTGGATAGGTGGATGGATAATTTACTCTTTTACGCAAAAACGGCTAACGGATTTGGCTCACAGATAGTTTATAGTCTGAACTATCCTATAGGATACTCTTTACAGAAACAGGCCCACGTGGGGGAAGCCACCGTCAAAAGCTAGTGGTATATAAATAGCTATGGGATCCTGTTAAATGAATTGGAAAACGTCTTTCAACCACATACTTATTTCATTCACTTTATTTTACATGAAAAATGAGAAGCACTTGCAAACGTTACACCCCATTTATCTAGTTTCAAAATATTACAGCGACTACTTTTATTCTTGTGATAAATCGTCTTGATAGTGAAGTTCACTGAAATATACATTTTATATATCTACTCGATTTATCATATTGTTATTATATTACATTATGCGACATGACAGGTTAGTTTTATAAAGATTTACATACGTTGTTTATTAACATTCTTGTTAATTTTCCATATTGATACAAATTGTCTTATAAAGCCTGGAAACCAACAGTATCACCACGCGCGACATGAGACCTATATTAAAATTATATTTTTAATATATTATATATAATTTTTTATTTTTTCAATATTTTTTCCACCCTTAGAGGTGTGATAGTTTCTGTAAATTTAAATGGGACTGGTGGTATGGGAACTATTGAAATCGGTTTACAAATGGCGAAAATATCTCATGACAAATAGATAAAAAAGTTGGTATCGTGTATTTCACCTTTCACTTTATTAGTGTAATTATTCAAACACAGATTTGCTTATATAACAAAGAATAAAAATTAACAAAGAATAATGAACTGTATAAATCAGTTATGAAGATTGTGTTGATTTATGTGTTATTTATTAACCAATCTGTATTTATTTATTACTAACTAAATAAATAAATACGTTCATGTTTTGATGAACTATATTGGGTTCTTACATCTTCAGTGAGTAGTAGGAACGATGCGATGATGCGTATTCGTCGAAATTGTTTGTCGTGTTGGAAGTTTATTTTACAAATCGAGACATAAATTGGATTACTTCCGATGGCGACGCGATCTTTCTCTGGATATTAGTATGACATGAAGGAGTGTTGCTTGCTGAACGCTGAATGCTGAACAAATAATAACAATTTTGAGAGCAAATATTATACAATAATCTTAAGTCAAGTTATTGTAACAATCAATTACCTATTTATTTTATTTATTTATTCTTACAGACTTACAGACTGATACTAACAATGTTATAATATTTAAAAGAGATATATTTTCCACAGCTTTGTGGCCTAGAATTAAAAGAAGTAGTTTAAAAATATGAAATTTAGTCAACCTGGACAGAAAATTGTTAGCAAAAAATTCTAAGGAGTTAAAAAAATTACGGATAAAAAAAAATACGGAAAATGAACCTTGATCAATTTTTCACATTTTCCTCGCTCTTTCTTATCTCGTTACGAGCAAGGCCGTGGGAAGCTGTTTCTCTTAATTTTATGTTCAGTCTTACTCACATGTACAAGCTCCCCATAGGTTTTAAAAGTATTTTTAATGTCAATGTCCTCAAGAGTGAAATGAAAAATGCTTGATTATCTACAAATGCTTAATTTTTTTTCCTTAATGCCTTTATTGCTTGATTGGTACGGTCTGGACACTTGCATAAAATCAAAATGTTAAACTCATTAACCAACTTCAAAAAAGAAAAGTTCTTAAGTCGTCTCAAGTTTTTTTGGGTGTGTATATGCTCCGCACCGTTACATATTCGGTAGATGACATACCCGTAAACATTAAATATAAATTGACTCCCAAGGACGGCAACGGAATGCTTAATTTATTTTGATTATTTTATTCTATGCCATTACATTACTGAGAGATATAATTATGTATTTTATTTAAATGTGGTTATGTATATTATTGTTTGTGATAATCAATATCGATGATTGAATTTTATTTCTAGGTATATTTCAATACAAAGAACCTTTGTTTATAAAATAAATGACTTATAATTTCAATTCAACTGTCAAAAATTTTTTTTACTATGTATCATATGTGAAGATGGTACGTTGTATAAGTACCAACTTCTGTTAAAATTGTCTGGATCTTCTTGCATACGGTGACTCTAAGTAATATTTTATGAGTTATGACATACAGAAAAAGCTGGTGTCAGCCTGCTGAACATCAAACACCAAAAACATCATGATGATCGGATGAGTGGTTAAGGCGTGAAGGTGTAACAAAGCAGCAAACACACATATTCGCATTTATAATAAGTATTAGTTAGGTTTAGAAATTTAGGATAATACGGAAGAACAAGAAAGAACGAATATCTGTCTAGCTCACATGTAGCTCAGCCATTAAACGAAACGACATTACGTACGGATTCGGCACAAACCGGTCGCGAAGTGCGCTAAGTATACAGATTACGGGTAATGGCGCTCACCGGGGTCTTGGTGCGTATGACACATATATGAACATACTAGATGTGGTAATTGATATTCAAGTTTTATTTTCTTAAAATTTGAATATTCAATTTCGTTGTTCTGTCAACGAGGCTCTGTGGTAAGTTACTGAAGTTTATTTGAATGTTCCGATTTACCCCTCATTCGATCTTAGCCAGGGGATAGCTTGCTTGACATAGGGGGCTATGTCTGAAAGATAACATAGAACGATTTTGCTCATTCTTCATTCAATTAGTTACCACTTGAATAGGTCATTAATTCATCTAGTATGGGGTGTTACATGCTAAAGACGACGCCCCTTATGAATATTACTTTTCTAATTTTACTGTCATTTTGCTGATTGCCATATCAGCTTACTAAAGCTAAATTGTTACGTTACTAGTAGATAGAAATGTTTAATTTCTTTTAAAATTTCATCATGTTTTTTATCCAAATTAATTGAGTAATCTTTAGATTATATTTTTGAAATTGAGTAATGCGTGCAATTGCAATATCAACATTTTTTTAATGAAGATTATAAACTATGTACTTACAAAAACTAATCTGGATCTTTAGGGACTAAATCTCTACGTACCGAAGAAGATTAATAGTCAGCGCTATTGGTTTAGTATAAAAGTCTTAAATGCGTCGCTTCTGTCCTGAATATATATCTACGGCGAAAAATGCTCTCCATTTCAATTTTCCGTCTGATTTTTTGTCAATGAAATCCTCGCCCCACCCCTCCGGCCCTCCCTTGCACAGTGATGGCCGCTTTGTGCGACAGACAGACGCACAAACGTAATTGCTTCTGTATATAGCGTAGATTGGATTCGACCACAGGAATGCTTTTGGGAGATTTTCGGGTTTTCGACGCATTCGACGTGAATTAGATTGACGAAGACAAATCCAGAGGATGCTGACGGAATGTTATTGGTTTACTTGATATGTGAAGGATTTTAATGGAATGCAAATTGTTAGTAGCATCTTATTTATACGAAAGGATTTAGCTCATCCTTATTCGCTGCAGGTGACCATGACGTAAGATCCTGGGCACAGCAGCCAGGTCATGGTAAACTTTAGAACATACTATTATAATTCATAATTCAATGCGTATATAAAGTTTTGTGTCTGTACTGTTGACCGTTAAAGAGTTCAATTGTCTGGAGCTAATCCTGGGATCCTGGGTGCAGAATCACGTTGGGACAGAAAGGACCAAACCCTAGCCCTGTGCCAAATTTCATATTTATATGGCCTAGAAGCTGAGAAATTGATTGACATCTGTCAGACTGACTAGTCACCCCCAAAATTTATGATTTTTAGACCTTCATATTTAAAGTTTGAGGTTTTAAATAGCATATTTTGGTGTAGTGAGAAGGCCCTTACGGCGTATGTATACAACATTTCAATAGATTGTTGTCAGATATAAAAGTTTAAATACAGAATGACATGAATACTTCGTATGATACATAAATCAATTGCTCTCCTACATGTCCGATAACAGCGTGTGTCTAGTCATCAACTGCGCCGGAACATGTTTGAGTTTCTGAACGTCTGTCGCTGTTTTCAATGTATCGCGAATATACCTTCACAATCTAAACCTTCTAGAGCTTAATTGGTGGTGAATATTTTAGAACGAAGTATGTGTAAGTGATAGAATGTAACTTAGTTTTAGGTAGATTTCGAACAAAGTCTACCTATTGGTTTTGTACCAGTTGTCGAGTTTTCCAAAAAAATATTCACAAGAGGTCTAGTTATGATAGCTAGACCCCAAAACAACCGCCAGTTAAAAAGTTTATATATGTATATATATATGTATGTATCATTCTCATTTTTGAAGTCGATGATTACTTTGATTAAACTTAGAGTTGATTGATCGGTTTAAACAATGTGGCGCCACAAGACTCATCTAAACTATTACTCACTATTCTTAAAATATTTATAAAATCTAGTCATGAGTATTTAACTTTTCTTCTGCCTGATGTAAGATATCTAGGATTTTATCACGTGTTTACTGCGTTTGTCGTGAAGCTGGGAGAAAATATTAGCTTTGTCTGTACAAACACATATTGTACACCTCTTTGCAACATTGTATCACATTGGTAACATAGATCTTTACGATAGTTTGTAATACTTTCTTCTTAACCCCCGATGCAAAAACGACGGGTGTTATAAGTTTCGCGTGTCCCGGGTGTGTGTGTGTGTCTGTCTGTGGCATCGTAGCTCCCGAACGGATGAACCGATTTTGATTTTGTTTAAACGGTGAGTTAGTCGGGAGTGTTCTTAGATTTTTTTATTTTATTATATAAATATTATTTTTATTTATTTATTTAATACTTCCTGCATTTCAAATTACATGAGGCGGACTTAATGCCAAGTGGCATTATCTACCAGTCAACCTTTGGGTGGTGCAGAGAGGACGTGGCAGGTGCATATATATATATATATATGGAGAAGTGACTAATTATTATTAAAGGCTCAATCTTATACCTCATATACCTTACACATTAATAAGTACAATAATAAGTACATATAAACAAACACATAATATACATAAATAAATAAATATCATGTGCCATAATACATAACTATACTACTACTACTATATAGACACATGGAAATAAATACGAAAATATAATAAATAATTCAAAATATACCTATTGACATGATATTATGAAGATATTTGTTTTCTATAAAACTCGCGAACTTTAGTTTTAAAAGTGTGACGGCTAGTGGACATCCTAATTTCAGGGGGAAGCGCATTCCAATACAAGATAGACTGGACAGCAAATGAAGAGTGAATAAGAGAAGAACTATGTGTAGGGCAAAGGAGTAAGAGATTATTTGAAGAGCGAAGATCTCTGTCATGGTTTGAACATAGTAGTTGAAACTGTGAAGTGAAATAAGTGGGAGCAGTAGGGGTATTATTTATTATTTTTATTTAGATTCAAGAAAATCTGTTCAGCCGTTCGAAGATCATCAGCTCTTTCGTTGAAGGGATTTTCGAGTCGGGGGTATTTTAAATTGTAAATTTATAGTTTTTTTAGAGTATATTTTAACTAAAATGTATTTGTTTGATACGCTAATACGTTAATTGTTAATTAGATGCTTTAGGCTTTGCTAATTAGTGTATGTGGAATACACAAAAACGAATATTCTAGAGCACACTTCCATTGACAACAAAAGCCAGTTTACAAACGCCGTAAAAGCATCTAATTGGTAATTTTAAAACGTTGGTGTTGCCAGTAATAAAAAGGTTGGTAAAAAAAATTGAAATACTAACACAAGTAGGTATAGCCATTATCTGCGGACCTCTATCGTGCCGTTAAAATTAAGGTACATACGTAACTCCCTTTTCTTTTCAAGAGACGTTACTGCCAGTTTAATGTTATTCCGAGGCTGGAGTGCCACAGCTTTTAAGCCGCTCTGTTTTTCCGGGCGTTCCTCTGGTTAGCAAAACCTCTGGAAAAACTATCTAGTGATGTCTGTCATCAGAAACGGCGGAACGAAATTCGGCTACATAGCAGCAGCTTTCTTTCTCAGCTTCAAATGCAGCTTCATTTCGAGCATAACACGAGACAGTTGTTCTTTACCTACCTAGTGATATAAATAAAATATATGAAATATCACTTTGTTTGCATTCTTTTTCAAAGTGCAAACACAGTAGGTAATCTATGCCAAATAATTCATGAATCCAGTCAATTTCGTGACGTAATATGCAAAACGTTATCGACAAGGCTATTATCTGTCGCCGGATTCAAAGCCTGTCTATCCGTATATCCGTATAGATATTCTACACGTAATGCCGTAGAGCCAATTTAATAGAGATAGCAGAAATGTACGCTACGGTAAAGTTGGAGACCGCACTACGGGTGATTTTGCCGAGATTGTTGAAATAACAAAAGAATTTTATACTCCTTGTTTGCTTAAATTATAACAATGTAGTCATATTTTAGCGAAGAAACTTCCAGTTATTTTCTTTAAGAGGAATAAAGTAACTTGGTGAAAAAAATTACTTTTGAAGAAATATTATTATGAAACTGAGAATATCGACTTGAAAGTTTAATTAACTGTTTATACCTGTGTGGTAAGACAGGGAGCGAACACCAATTATACCTACTATGGTACATTGCAACTTGAAATACGTAAATAATTATCGTATTATCAGGAATGATAGACCGGTTTGCGTGGGATTCTTAATACACAGTGGTTCAAATCCAGGAGTCTTTGCAATCGACATAAAATTTGATATAAATGTATGTATATTAACACGAAGAAAAGTATCATTAACATCATCACCTGAGCGATAGGACGACTGCGGTAACATAATATTTGGAAAAAGTAAAATAACTTCTTAAATGAAACAACTGCCAACCGAGCGACCAACCAAAAACTGACTGCCAGTCATCATCACATCTATCCATAGCAAGTGTTAACATAACATAGCAACTATGGTTCTTGCGGCTTTAGAGACTGGGATCACGGTCTTGCAAGTCACCTTGCAATATAAAGTAATTCCACACATCAGTTTTTTAAATTTCAAAGTAGATGACATTTAGAAAAACACATAAAATTTTAAATTATTGGAAAAATCGGTTGACTTTTGCAAAGGGGTCATAGGGAGTCATTTGACTTCAAATTATGTCTTCTACATCCCTTTAATGGTTTGCCAAAATTTTACCAGTAACCCTGTATACTATTAAAGTTAATAATCGTTGAAAGGCCATCTAAATCTTTAAATACAACTAACAGCTCTAACCAGCGGTGGTCCCTCTCCATGCTAATCCAGTTAATACAATCCCATTTAACGTCACTGTCTCTGCCATCCCCCGCTATCCAAAATACATTACACTTACATTAATTCCATATTAAATGTTGTCACAGCCAACCTTACGAGCTTGTCTCCAGTATCGGATCTATAAAATGTCCACTATATTACTGAATTAAGCAACTGCTATTTCCTATCAAAACGTCATTAGAAGAAATGTTGCAGAAATATTTATTTAATCGATATTATTGTCCATATTATTATTATAATTATATCCTTTTAATTTGATCACTCATACTTTAAAACACAACCAGTAGCATCCGAAACTAAGCAGACCCTGTACTATGGTAACCACACTGCTGTTAAACACACTTATATATTATTACTTACAAACATACTTAGCATAGATAAATTACACCCAGACATAGAACAAAATAATTATCTTGCTCAACACACAATTATTTTTGTCCTGGGTGGCAATCGAACCCACGACCTTTAGCAGTCAGGATCACTAACCACCGTTTTCTGTGGAATTAGTGGTAAATCCTATAGGAACAACTCTAAATAAGAACAGAACATATCTCATTCGCCTACCTCTTAAAGTTGCCGGATATCTATCCTTATGTAGCTATGAATCGGAACTTATTAGTCTTGAAACACGTTTTAGGTTACCCGATTAACGAGGCTTCGATCAAGTTGCATCTGCCACACAATCTCACTTGAATTTGAATTTTAACGGTCCGTCTATAAAGCTCAAGTTCTACCTACTACCCGCACTTTACTTTCTTACCAGTAATTCAAAACTACACTAACGACATCACAGCACAGGCGTAAATTTTAAACCTACCAAGATTAATATCAGACGTCACACGTAAGATTGTTTCAGCGTAGACGCGTTTTTCATTCCTCCGTGTTAAAATTTTCAAATATTGTAGCATTCATTTTTACTACTCGAACCACTGTAAACTAATTCTTACAGCCATCAAGTGAAGGTTGAATTTCTAATGGAGATGTGGTAAGTAAAGGTGTTTATGTGTGTCACGTTTTAGATTAAGCCACGCGCGACGTCGCGCGGTGTCGCGCCGCGCCGTGTGTTGTCGCGTCGCGTTAGATAAATATGCTGATTTATAAGAGGACGTGTCAAAACCTTGTACGTTCATACACTTTGATTGGTTTTAGGCGTAAGTTGATTTAATATTAATTATTTTTCAAATAAATTTATAAGGCAGTATATGGGTAAATTTTGGGTATGGTTATTTTTTTATCAAAAACTCCAAACACAATCAAAAGTTTCTAATAAAAAATATTAAAAACTCAAAACCATAAAATTAAAAATTTTGGTAAATCGATTTACGTGTAACTAATAAAATTGCTTTTAAACGATAAGTAGAGATAATAGTAGAGATAAATGATGAGTTAGAATTAGCTTCTGCTTAATTTGGAGCGGGTGCCTATCTGTACATTTTAATTGAAACGGATTAAACAGTAGCGAGCAGTGTCAGCAAGGCTTCAAACGAAGATAAGATTTAGAGCAGGTTTTCATGAACTGAAAAACTGATATTTATCAAGAAAACCGAGGAAGAGGAAGGGAGTCAAAGCTCTGAACAGACTGAATTCTTAGTACCAACCCAAAATATCAACATGACCGCAGTGGCTCGTGTATTTGAAAGCTAAAACAAATGGCAGAATATCATACGAGGCAAGTTGATATCTCCAGGGGTTAAGCTACTCACAGTATTGTGAGAGTAACGCAAGAAGAGAGTACATGTAAATGTCGAAATGTCGGTTAATGGAGGAGTTCCGAAAAGGAATAAATGTGCGGTTTAAGTTATTATTTATATTTTTTTTTGCGATCATCAGAAACCTTGAGTTGGATTCGAACCTATAAGTGTGACACCTTTTCAATTACTTTACAAAGTCGCTGTAATAATATTACCTCTACATACTTGTGTGATATTATTACTATGAAACTGTCAGATACAGTAAACACGATTTGTAATCAAGAGCATTGCTTCAGATTTCACTCTATATTCCCTTTTGTAAATATCTTTTGACCCAATTTATTGGAATATCATTCCAAGTAAAATCTTTATTTTCGTCACTCTATCTACCTACACTTGTCACTCTCATTGTAACCTAGAATCAGATTAATCATAGTATACTGTACTGTATAAAATGTTCATATAATTGTTTAATAACTTCAAATACACATGATAATTTAATACATTTGGAAATCTGCGCACCACTATCGAGGGACAATATCCATAAAAATGCAACCAATATCCACACATATACATATTTACGTGGAGCACTATTGACCCTCCATATTTATTACTATGCATGCTTAGTGCCGCCAAACAATATACATGTGTAGAAAGTCTACATAGTACAAATTTTTAATACCTTTCAGAGTATAGTCCATAGTCAATCATCTTTATTTAATAAAATAGTTTAAAAATTGTTTGGAATCGTCTTTTGTGACTAAAAATTATAGGTACACACACATTGTCACCGCAACATTAGGTTGCTTTGTCAAAATAAAAAAATTTTTTGCTTTGTAAACATGGCCGCTAGGTATCGACCTCATAAAAAGGCTTAATGCCACTCAAATAAATGTGTTTTGAGTAATTCTACGGCGTATAATTCGGAAAGAAGAAGCTGAGAAAATTGAGGCTACCGAGAGCTCTTGTCATTAGCAAGATAAAGTTTCAAGGGCCCAAGTATAAGTTAATTAAAGCTCAATACCGTGAATTTCCAAGAAAATGCTTGTATTGTATAAACAATTTATTTTTAACTTTGTAGTAGATGTTTAGTTTTTATATTACTCTATTGAAGGCAGTTTTAATCAGATTTCCACTTTAACCGCTTAAAAAGGTTTCAAATGCGGTCTAAAAATATCTTCAGCTTTATTATATTTAAAAATTTAATAAATTACGAGTAAGTTTGTAGTAAATATCATGACAATTAAATAAAAGTTTTGCTAAATGACTCTTCTGCAGTTTAGTCTACGTACCGTGCGCCATAACCCACACGTGTGCGTGGCCCGGCGCGCGCTCGAATGTACTTTATTATGAACAAATTGTGTGTGTATGAGGTTCTCCGACTGTACCTACGGGATACATCATGAGTTTTTTAATATGTTGAAACTAATCCACTTTATTATAGACTGTGGACTAAAAAGTAATCAGTTTATACCGTTTTTATTAATTGTTAGGAATCAAAATAAATATTAATTGTTAATAAAAAGAACTAAAAAGTTTAAAAATAATTTAATTCTGATAAGAAATATACCATTTTATAAGTACATTTTATCCCATTTTTTAAATAAAAGCGGCTTACACCTTCTATATTCCTCTTGCCGTCAAAATGTAACACACTTTTATTTTAATAAATGGGATATAATGGACCTATAAAATGGCATATTTCTTATCAGAAATTAAATTATTTTTATCTTTTTAGTTCTTTTAATTAACCAGTACTCAATAAAAGCTCGTTTTTAATTTTTTTCTTCCTTATACTTAACTTTTTAGTATTCATGATTCGGGATTTACTACGGCGTAGTTCGTAGTGCGTAGCGGCGTTTTTCCGTAGCCCTTAGTAATTCGTAGTACGCACATATATTATGTTGTGATGTTTTGAGCACTTAAAGTGTTATGTCATTTTTATTTTATTTAAACAACTCACATCTATTTAATTAGTAGGACTTGTAAGTTATAGTAAAATCATGTTCAAATTTTCATTAGCAATGTTCTCCTGTCGCTTCAATTTCACCTTCTCTAAACGTCTTTTTCTTTGTGTAGTAGTTTCTTTTTTAATCATGTTGTTCCCACCGGATAAGGGCTTCAGTACAACAGGGTTCATCCTGGTACCCTGACGCGCAACGTTAGCGATATGATATGTTTATACACCCTCATACTATTCAGCCCTCGGCACGTGCTCACCTTGGCATTGAGTCATCCATCTAATCAAATAGAATTCACATTCATAACAAATGGAACGAACTTATTTTGCCAAATCTGATGGGGTTGCATATGGATATTGTCTAGGACTACCAAAGTACCCTTCAAGACGAATCAAACGAGCCTAAACTCGATGGGATTGTGTCGTTTTATTACGGACTTCCTATGGCCACCTTCCAGCTCCATCATCAGACTCTGGATACCATCTAGAGACAATTTCAAGACGAATCAAACGAGTTCAAACTTGATGGGGTTGCGTCGTTTTATTACAGAGTTCCTATGGCCACCTTCCAGCTCCAACATCAGATCAGATTTGATTAGAGACAGACAACGGGACAAGTGAAACTAAATAAAAGCTTGTGAAAATAAATAAATAATAGCTTGTAATAAAATTTAAGTGTCTGTTTATAATGTCAAAATAATGGTTTTTTAAGCTACCTTTTTTTTTTTTTTTTTTTTTTTTTTTTTTTTAACGTGTGGAAACCCCCTCGGGTACCACCTCACCATTCAGCGAGGTGGTTATGTCGGAATCGAACCGACTAAAACCACACGGTGTTCCGTCACGGGTGTCTATGGCCGGGGGCTCAGGTATAACCTAGGAAGGAACTCCCTGGACCCCCGACAGACTTGACCACCTGTCCACAAAGCAGGTGGTCTCGCAGTCGTGTATAGGAGCCGTGTCCCCCTTCAGACTAGAAAGGCGCTCGCGGAACCCGTCGCGCCACCGTCTCGGGCCTATTTTCTACTGTTTCGGCGCCGGGTTACCCTTCCCGACGCCTTAAGGCCAGCGCTCATGGAGGCCGTAGGTCGTTAGGTGCCCTACGGCGCCTGGTGCGTCCTCTGCGGGACGGGAGAATGCTAGTCCTCTCCCGTTCCCTTTCCGCCGCCTCTTTGGCGTACATCACCTCCTCGCAAAACGAGGCGGCGGAGTCCCACGCGCTCTCGCTCTGTACCATAGCTAGCACCATGGTCTCTAGCGAGAGGCTTCCCACGCCTATAGCTGTCTCGAGGTCATCGCGCTGTTGGACCCACGCTGGACACTCCACTAGGGTGTGGAGTGCAGTATCCTCGGGACAGCCCCCGCAGTGATGGCACGCAGGCGTTGGCTCCCGGCCTATGCGACACAGGTACTTCCCGAAGCAGCCGTGCCCAGTAAGCACCTGCGTCATCCGGTAAGAGAGGCTGCCATAACGCCTCTCTAGCCATTCCTCCATGACGGGCCTTATCGCCAGAATTGTGGCGTGCCCCGCGCTCGGTCGCCCAAGTCGTTCTTTCCACTCGGCCATGAGTACCTGGTGGACCTGGCACCTTTGGGCCTTGAGTTCACCGGGCAAAAGCCTCAGCCCACGGTCAAGCGTCTCCTTGCGCCATTGGTATGAGGACGCAAGGGCTTTCGCTTCCAGGTCCCATGGCGGAGTGCCGGCTAAGAGACTTGCCGCTTCAAAAGAGATTGTGCGATACCCTCTTATGACCCTGACGGCCATCGACCGTTGCGGGCGTCGAAGGAACGCAACATTGCGGTCCGTCAGAGTCGGTGCCCAAACTGGAGCACCATACAAGGCCATGGACCGCACAATCCCTACGTAGAGTCTCCTGCAGGAGGAGTCAGGACCCCCTAAGTTGGGTAGAAGCCGCGACAGTGCAGCCGCCGTCCCCATAAGTTTGGGGGTCAGACTTCGGAAGTGGGGCCCGAAGTCCCATCGGCTATCGAGTACGAGTCCCAGGTACTTCATCGTGGGTTCGATGCCGATGCTGACGCCCCCTACCGTGAGTCTAGATCCCGCAGGTGGCTTATTCCGAGGCCCGTGGAAACAAACGGCCTCGGATTTGTGGAGAGCCACCTCGAGACCCAGCCGCCGGATCCTTAGAACGACATGGGCAACCCCGGCCGTGGCCTTGATGATTGCTTCGCGGTGCGTCTTACCTAAGCTACCTACGCCTACGCATATGCCTAAAAATTTTTGTCTGTCTGTTTGTTCCGCCTAATCTCCGCAAGGGGTGGACCGTTTTCCACGGGACTTTCATTGGCAGATAGTTGTTGTTTTAAGGAGTAACTTAAGCTACTTTTATATTGGAAAAAAGAATTAGAGTTCCGCGCAAAATACATAAATATGAATACCAAAATAATATATATAACAAATAGTACTTTTTTATCGTAGGTTTCTCTTGACGTTTTCAAGCTTCAAATCTAAGATTTTATTAAATTTGGTTGTGATTTTTCCCAATTTTTTTTCCAATTTTAAAACTTAATTCATACTATTAATATATTGTAATATTTATATTGCAATATTTTATAACCAAACTTACTCGAATCGGTCTAGCACTTCTCAAGTTATGCCATAGGCATCACTAACGAACAGCATTTAATTTTTATTTATGTATATAGGTAACTTTAGTTTCGTCGGATGACCTCATTTCGAATTTTTTTCCTGCAAAGAGACTCCAAGCATAGCTCGCTCCATGTCCCGCTGCGCGACTTTTAGTTTGTGGACTAGCCCCACCGTTAGTGTCCACGTCGCAGCATCGCAGGTCATTACAGTATGGTAGTATTACATTCACACAATTTTGCTATTGATACGCGCCATTATTGGATGTCAGCGTGGTGTATTTTTAAGTATTGCGTGCGCACACGTGTTGCTTGGGGTCACCATTTAGCCACACAAAAGGCCAAACTCTAATAAAACTCATATTTTACAATCTTAAGTATGAAGGTTTTCTGAATTGAGGATTAAGACAAAGGATGAAGGCAACAAAAAAGCAAAGTCTTTTGGTTAAAATCAATAGGTTGTGTCATAAAAAAGGGTCGCTTTAGAAAGAACGTCATTTTGGGAGTTGGTGGGGCAGTCGTGTTGAGAACGGGAAGGATGAGAGTTGTGACATCAGAGATATCGGGTTGACAGGTTTCAAAGAAGACGGCCGGCTCACGTAAGTTTGACATAGAACCTTGGGGAAGTTCGGTGAGGTACGTTAATGTTGTCAATGGCACTGTACGGTGCACCGGTGTGGGCGGAGGCTCTGACCGCCCAGAATAGGGCGCGCCTCTGGCGCCCTCAGAGGGTTATGGCGGTTAGAGCCATACGCGGATACCGCACCGTGTCGACGGAGGCGGCGTGCGCGTTGGCCGGGACTCCCCCGTGGGATTTGGAGGCGGAAGTGCTCGCCGAAGTTTATCGGCGGGCGGCTGAGTTCCGGGCGGGAAGCGGCAGCCGGTCCCCGCCCGAAGAGATAAACGAATGGCGTCAAGCCGCTCGCCGAGCCACGATGGCTCATTGGTCGTCCCGACTGGAGGCTCCACGTGCTGGCTTTGCCGCCGTGGAGGCGCTCCAGCCGGTCATCGTCGAGTGGGCAGTGCGGCAGCACGGGACCCTTTCCTTCCGACTGACGCAGGTTCTCTCCTGGCACGGCTGCTTCGGGAAGTACCTGCACTCGGTCGCTAGGAGGGAATTGAGTCCCGCCTGTCACCACTGCGACTGCAGTGAGGACTCGGCTCAGCATACGCTGGCGGCTTGCTCCAGTTGGGCGGTGCAACGTCGGGCCCTCATTGCAGTCATCGGAGAGGATCTGTCGCTACCGGCCGTCATACGCTCCATGGCCGGTAGCGACAGGGATTTTACCGCGGTCGCAACCTTCTGTGAGGACGTCACCTCGCAGAAGGAGGAGGCGGAACGGGTCCGGGAGGATGATCTCCACTCGGGCCGAGTTCGCCGCCGGCGAACCGGGCGGCGGAGGCGCGTGTGTGACAAAAGTAGAATAACTGCTTTACTCGGTTTAGGCTCATCGAGGTACCATCACAGCAAGTAGGTCGCACTGATCAAAGACCTTCGTTTTGAGGCATTGCGGTAAGCGACATATCTCACAGAATAAGCACGCTTAAGTGTCAATGGGCTCGCCACGTAAGCCGAAGGACCGATGGCCGTTGGAGCAAACGGATTTTAGAATGGAGACCGCGAATGGGTAAACGGAACGTAGAACGACCCCCAGCTATATAGACCAACGACCTGAGGAAGGTAGCTGAGGTAGGTGGGAGGGACTGGATGCGGAAGGCGGAGGACTGGATGTTATGGCCCATTGGGAGAGGCCTTTGTCCAGAAGTGGACTTGAATAGGCTAATTGATTGATTAATATATATAGGTAGATATACAATTTTTTTAATATCGAAATCACGAAAACTTATAAAGCCCAGTGTGCACGGTAATAAACCCTGTCAAACGTCCGGACCGTGAGCTTCGATCGCGATAATGTCGCGCGCGTAAATCCGCCGCGTCTACTGATTTATATGTGCGACGCAAACCGAAGTTAGGCGCGCGGCTAGACGTGAATAGGATCATTTGTGTTCAGGTACATGTTTGTGAACGATTTCCTTTTGTGCTGAGGTGAGTACATAAGAGAAATAAGTGCTGAAGGTTGAGCAGGATAACCTAAAAGACAGTAAAGCGACTTGCATTCTTTTGAAAGGCACAATTGGAAAATATCTCAAAACTAAAAGCCATTACAAATTAGATTTTTGTGGTAAAGTTTGTGGTAAAGATGTGATGGAAGAACTAACCCCAAGTAACAACATTAAAAAAACAGTTCATAATAGTATTTATTATTCGATGGGGTTAGAGTGATTCTTGGTTTTCGTCTTTTTAACCCCCGACGCAAAAAGAGGGGTGTTATAAGTTTGACGTGTCTGTGTGTCTGTCTATGGCATCGTAGCTCCCAAACGAAGAGACCAATTTAAGTGCGTTTTTGTTTGTTTGAAAGGTGACTTGATCGAGAGTGTTTATAGATATAATTCAAGAAAGTCTGTTGAGCCGTTCGAAGATCATCAGCTCTTTTCTAATCGTTGATTGAGGGATTTTCGAGTCAGAGTATTTTAAATTTTGAATTTATGATTATTATAACATTCATAAATTTAAATATGTAATTCGGAACTTAATCGCTATAATATTTAAAACGACGTTTCAATCGAATTGCACCTCACACCACAGTCCACTCGTGACCACGATCGATGCAATTCGATCGAAACGTCGGATAAACAAGAGGTATTGTAGCTTTTAAATATTATCGTGATTAAATCCCAAATTACACATCTAATACCTAAATTGAAATCTGTGATCCACAGATAATTAATAATTATTAATTATATGTAGATCACACCAATAATTATGCTGTGTTGGGACCGAACTCACTCGAAGCAGAAGTAGCTGGCAAAGTGCCCACTTAAATACTGTGACTCTCATGCAGAAGTTATACATAATATGTCACTTACTTTATTGGTGGAGTCAAACATCGTCAGAATCTGCAGTAGATATTTTTTCATAATTATCTTAATTCAAATATTGTTCTTGTATACAACTTACACATTAAAACTAATAAAAAAAGAAAAAGAACTGTATATGGGCTATTTACATGCATGCGTCATAAAATTCCTCCACATCGTCGCCTACTGGCAGTGTTCCCAGAAGGCTGGCAGCATTGCCACGTTGAATGGCAATGCTAATTCTCTGTGCAAGAAAAAGGCCCGCCTTCTGGTCACGAGAAGTGTCGATCAGTCGCTTAGCCAATTCCTTATAAACGGAACGAGCACTCGGACCCCATGACCCAAGCGTTTCGACCCCAAACGGCTCAAAAACATAGTTACCAACTAAATTATTGTATTTACGCCGTTTGAGGTTTTCTGCTGATGCAGCAGCAGCGCCAGCACAACCAGCTGTACTTGGAAGATGTGATGGCGCGAGGGTGTCAACGCAGGTTGCGTCCCACACCAAAGGCCTACCCATCTTCCATGGCAGTAACGACATACCATCTGGTCTCTTCCCATCGTCTCGTACCAGACCACTAGGTTCACGTACGGCTGGCACGCCGGCGGTGACAAGAGCACGACGGATTATGTCATTAAGATTGGCGTGTCGAGATATACGGCCTGCGCTTCTGCTACAAGAAAGGCCATGGTGTCCGAGACTGTCGACAGCTTCTCCACAGTGACAAAGATGCGGAGAAACACAAGGAGCTCCTAAACGAAGGCAAGTGGCAAGGCGGAATGTGTTATCGTCCAACAAGGTGCCTATGTTGGGCGATGGAAGTGCCTGAATCCATAGGCCTGATTCCCATTCTCCCACAGCCAACAAACGAGCGCGCTCTGCAACATTGGATGCGGTGTCAATTAAATAATTCCTTCGTAAGGTGCATAACGGCGCGTCCCATTGCTTCTGAGAGAATGGATTAACAGGTAAAAGAGTATTGGGACAAGCTATCTGCCAAGCATTTATGGCATCGGTCTTGCAGGACACTTCAGAATTAACCAGTGTGTTTGTTAGAATTTTCCTGGTTAACTCTTCTGTGCCATGGACCGAAGACAAAAATGCTGGAAGGCTGACATCTGAAATTTTGCGAACGCCAAGACCACCCAAACGAACTGGTAAGGATGCTTGGAGCCAGCCTCGGTCGTTCAAAGCCACATTTAAAATTTTGCTAAGGGTGTTTTGAATAATTTTGTCAATTTTTTCTAAAAGTGTTAAATGTTTCCAAAGTTGCGATGATCGAAGGGCATGAGTAAATTTTGGTACGAAAAGACAAAAACGGAGTATAGTAAAAGCCGAATGGACATTAATTTTAAGTAAACGATCCGAAAAATCACCAAAATTTTTAATTTTGTCTTCTATGAAAGATTGAAAACCATCTTCCAAGACCGGGGACCCAAGAAGGCGGAGAGACGTTTTTTCTAAAACTTTAATGTTAGGTGCCAATGAATTGAATTTCTGTACAGTCGAGTGTCTGTCTGTTTTGTCACAAATAAAAATTTCGCATTTGTCAGAATTTAGTTCTAAGCCTATGGATTTAAATTTATTTTTTATGAAAGTTAAATCTTGTAAAACTGTCTCTACTTCCCCTCCTAGGGTTCCGTCATCAAGGTACCAAATGTTGAATTTTGATTTTATCTCATTAATAATGGGGTGTATCGCTAAACTGAAGATAACTGGTCCCAGAGGGTCACCCTGCTGACATCCAACGGCCGATTCCAAAAGATTGTCCTTGTATACTAATTTTGTAGGATATCTATAACATTGCCAAAGAAATTTATAAATTTTAGGGGTTTCCAATTTTGCTTGGGTCAACAGAGTGTCCCTATTAACAGAATTGAAGGCATTTCTCAGGTCAACCTTCAAGATTACCTCCCCTTCGTTACTGCCAAGATACGTGGAAAGGGCGTGTATGGCAGCCTCACAACCACCTTTTGAACCAAAGCCAAGTTGCACTGGCTGGAATTTTGCTGCAAGTTCAGCGCTGTAATATTTGCAGCAAATTTTGGCCACCATACGCCGCCAGGTACACCCTACAGCAATCGGACGAATGCCACCATCGTTCTTACGTAGAGCACATAAGTTGGCTCCATATAAGACGTCAATGATGCCATCATCCACATTACCGGAGAGCATAAGATTTACTAAAGCCGTCAGCTCCTTCAAGAGAGTATCACCAGCCTCCCCGGCGCTTGAACTCACTAAATCTTTAAGATGTTGCGGTGTCAAGCCGTCGAGGCCGCCGGCAGATCCACTCTGAAAGGAACAGACGGCTGTAAACACGTCCTTGGTAGTAATATTTAGATATTCGGTATCGGTGGTAGGTGCGTCAGGGAAAGAGAGGTCATCCTGAGGCGTGGGATGTTTACTCTTCAAACCCGAGATTGTATCGGGCGAGTAAGGTGCTACCACGTCGCTGCTAAAAAGCAACCTAGCTGCCCCTCTTATGTCACCTTCCCTCAGTTTTGTTTCCACGAAAGTAAAATTGTTGCTTTTATAATTACAAGAAAATGATAATTTTGGATCGAAATAAGTCGTAGTATTAAGGCAATTCTCTTTAATTTGGGTTGTCAAAGATTTTTGGGTACTATTATGTTTTTTTATGTATAAAACTCTATAAGGGAAGGTAAGCAAATGTTCCCAGGCCGATATCGAATTCTCCCGGACAACAAGACCTACACAATGGGCTAAATGATGAGCAACAGTAGGCCTTGCACCTCGGGGAACTCTTTTCAGAATAGGAACGGAATTTTTTAAATGTGTTAACTTTTGCCAAAAGGGGATTTGGGATGTGTTTGGTGAAATTTCACTGACTGATGGAGGAACAGTGGGACATGAAAGTACATTTTGGGACCTGTGAATTTTTCCGAAATGCACTTTCAAGCCTCGCTCACCTTTGAAAAAACGGTCCTGAGGACAAAGAGGACATCGCACGAGGTTGCTTATTGACACAGCGGGTTGACCTGAACACACTGCCACATTGCCACTGTTGTTGGCGCTCATAAACACTAAAATATAATTATTTACAGAAAATAGAAAAACAGTCTAAAATAATACAAAACACATTAAAGTCAACATTGACAGGCGCCTGCGTAGTCCTGTCGGCTTTCCTTAGCAACGGATGGTATGAGGGCGATTAAATAAAAACGGAATAATATGCGCCTAGAATTGCTTCATGAACCACCATACTTTGAGCCTTCGCGTTCATCAACACTGGTGTTAGGTGTTATTCTTGCCACCATTTTCAGCACACTGCGAATTCTAGTAATGGTTTCTGTCCATGTAACCACAGCTTGAGCAACTTCTTTCTGAATTCTATTATATCAATATAATATCACAGACTGAGACTTCTATTTCAGAGTGTTTTAGAAAGCGTCGTAGGGTTTAGTGTAGTCTACTATTATTTAATTTAAATTAGTTACTTATGTGTACCAATATTTTAGTAAGTTTTAAAAAATGTGTATTGGGTTATTTTGTTCAGATGTTTGACTACTACGATTATTAACCACTGAAAGATTGATTGCAGAAGCAATTTTTTTCAGATGCTACAGATGTAGCAGAAGAAATTAAATATTTAACAACTATTTCTGATCTAATATGACATTTTGTTTTATCATAGGAAACAAATGAATAAACTATTGAAAAAATCTTAATAGTTTTTAACGAAACCGAAAAATATTATAATAAACTTTAATTACACATTTACTGCCAAACTTACAGAAGTATGTCTCCATGCATTAGGCCCTCGTCACGGATTATCACATAACTTCTTATTCACAAAGAAGTTCTGCCAAGCACAGGGTGAAAGAAAACCTCATCGTGCGATTGATCGAACAACGTAATCGAACTATGTTACCGGAAGGGAATACTTGTGCATGATTCAATCCAGTTAGCCTGTAGATGAAGGGTTTTACATTACTTTTACACTTTCATTGTGCGATGCATGCAGCAGTGTTGTATATGCATGTCGGCACTAACCAATCAATCAAGAACATGTCAATGTTAGAAGATGTCAAACTTCTTACGAGCCACCCTTTGCAATTTTTTTTTTTTAATATTATAGGGGGCAAACGAGCAGACGGGTCACCTAATAGTAAGTGACTACCGTCGCCCATGGGCACCTGCAACTTAAGAGTCACACGTGCGTTGCCGGCCTTTGAGATAGGGGTACGCTCTTTTCTTGAAGGTTTGAAGATCGTATGGGTCCGGAACTACCGCAAGCAACAATTTGTTCCAGAGATTGGTTGTGCGAAGCAAAAAATTACTCGAGAACCGCACAGTAGTAGATTGCCAATTATCCAGGTGATGGGGATGAAAGTTATATGTTAGTATCTTTGACAGATATTATGCAGGAATAAGTATAAGATGTAAGCTGTATTCAGCTTGAAATGCTAATGCACTTGAAGACATTAACGCATGGATAAATCCATACGTCACTTTTCTTTTTTTTTGAATAGCAAATATTTCGCGGCTACACATGAGCTTTTATAAAACCCATTTACATATAAATGGTTCACACATTCTTAGGATTTTCGGTATAAAATATGCCATGTTTTTAATATCATTATTATACGAGTGTGTCAGCAGGCTATTCGTCTTCAAAATTCAAATTGTAGTTAAGAAATATATTTAATTATCACCTACTTTAACTTGTATACCTGATAGTGTTCCGTATTCCCTCTATGGTTTTTGAAAGCTTGTAAAGTCAGTCAACTCACAGTAAGCCAGTGGTGGACTACCACCTTATACGTCTCCTATTGAGAGGGCTCAGGATTAGCCATCGATTACTAGACTCATATTGAAGTCATCTTCATCATTTATTATTCAGCTTAACTTATTGGAATCTAAATTTTAAAAAAAAATCATTATATCATATTATCATCATAAATCAGTTTTACACTTGATAAGTTTACTTTTATGGTACTGATAGTATACATGTATATATATATGTATATGTCTGTGTGTAAATTTCTTTATATATATGTATGTTTTTTTTATGTTATAGGCGGCAAACGAGCAGACGGCTCACCTGATGGTAAATGACTACCGCCGCCCATGGGCACCTGTAACTCAAGAGTCACAAGTGCGTTGCCGCCCTTTAAGGTGGGAATAGGGTAAGAGGGGGGAAGAGCGGGAAGACGGGAAAAGAGGATTAGAGGGGACGAGAGGGGAGAGAGCGGAAGGACGGGAATAGGGCAGTGGGAAGGGTTAGGGACTCCGTATATGTATATTATGTTTTCACTTCTGAGGTGCAGTAGCACTTACGACGGACAGTTTTTTTTATTGCAGTTTACCAAGCGACAGCCACGCTTATTATATACTTATTCTTATACATATATATAAATACTTATACGACGTCTACCTTCTCCTGTACAGTTAAAAGTAAAAAATGAAAATTCAATCACAAACCTAGTTCAAGTTCATTTGTTGACGAGATTGAGCGATAGGGTATTGTCGATGATCCGAACACAGGTAGCGCGTCAATAGGTCGGCCACCCCACCCAGCTAGTTTATCTAGACCCCTGACCCACAAATACTTGGCTGACATAACAAAGCGACTTGTACCAGCGGTCGGCGGTGAGAGATCTTGCTAAATAGGTCGATTGAAAAACCGTCCGTCCAATATTACCGCGGTGTACGTTATTATTTAAGGATACATCCGTTACGCAAGAGTATGAAAACTACTTTTATGACATTCGGTGGTATATCTAATAAAACTAACTAACTTTTCTGTAAGAGAGTAATTCTTGTACTTGAAAATGTGCCACTTGCTTAAATCACTGAAACTGAACTGATAATACCTTTAAATTTATACGGTCATAACTTTAAAACGGATCGGAACACACACGTATCTGAGCGTGACGATCACTTGAATTCAGTGCTTTTTCCCCGTACCCAACGAGCTCAAAGAAGTTTTCACTTCAAAAATCTATCCTATCTCTCAAGTTGGACCAAATAAAATGGACATTTTTATATATTTTTTAATATTATGTTAGAGAGACTTTCCGGCAACAGCCAGTTCGAGTAACAAGTATGCGAGCCTGCTCGAGATATTCCTTATATTTTCCAATCTATCTGTACATGCAATATTGCTCTCCTTCTATTGTCTTTCTTTCTTACCTAAGATTCCCTTTCAATATCCTCCCAATTTTCAGATCTTTAATTCCAATGTGGGTGTTTAAAATGTCTCTGCCTACCCAGAAACAGGCGTGAGTGTATGTGGTCACGGTCGTTGATCCCATTCTAGAGTAACAGTTAGAGTGTGTTGGTTTAGGTCATTCTTAAACGTTATAGCATAGCTAGGTAAATTGAAATCATTAAACTCCTAATCTGCAGCTAACATTTTCATTCGTTGTCGTGTTTGTACCACACAAACACCGCTCAGAGATGATACTCGGTAAGTATGTAGGAGTGATTTATGTGCCAGCTCGGAGGCAGGAAATCCCTGTATTTATGTAATGTTGCGCGTGACGCGGTTATTACAAGCCGCCGGCTACTTTTTATGTCGCACCAGAACACTTTGGTGGCGTGTGATATGTACGTGCCAACATACTCGCTTCTTCATAGCTTAACTATATGAAAATAAACATTTTTTGTACATCTGTTATCATAAACACAACATGATATTATATATAACCTTTAAGCAAGGCTGTCTTCATTTTTTATCGACTTCAAAGAAAGAGAAGATTTTCAATTCGTATTTATTTTGTAAGAACGATATTTTAGGGTGGCTTAAAGAGACCTTATGATCATTTATATTGAATAGTAGGTTTTGCTCGCGGTTTTGCTCGCGGCTTCGCTCGCGTAAAAGGTTTTTTAAAGAATACTAGCAACGTGAGTCACATATTACTAGTATTCTTGTTAACCCCTCCAGCTAACCTAAACGCTTGTGTTAGGAGTGGGTTCACGTCGGTAGTGCACTGGGTGGGGTTCGAACCCGCAAACATTTGATCGCAAGTCCGACGCCTTAGCCATTACGCTCCCGCCGCTTTTTCTCTTAGTAACAGTACTTTTTTCTGTATAAAGGGTACCCTATGATAATGTGTATGCAAAATTTCATGATGATCGGTTGTGTAGTTAAAGCGTGAAGGCGTAACAAACAAACAAACACATTCGCATTTGTAATATCACTTACTCAACCTTTAGCTATCTTCGTTTTATATCAACTTCAAAGAAATGAAATTCTCAATTCGTATTTATTTTCTAATAAGGATAAGCTTTCGGTGCATTATACAGTGTACAGGGATTTTGAATCAGCATGCAGAGGCCATAGAGAAATTTATATTGAATATGGATTATTATACAGTGCAATGGTATTAAAGTTTCTCTCGACCGTTTGAGGATGATCTGATCTATTATTACGCATGGACCTACACCCTATTAGGGTTAAATGTATGATTTAGATAGGATATCCCACTAATATTATAAATGTGAAAGTTTGGATAAATGGATGGATGGATGGATTTTTGTTACTCTTTCACGCAAAAACCACTGAACGATTGTGATGAAACTTGGTATGTAGATAGCTGGAGACCTGGATTAACGCATAGTCTACTTTTTTATCCCGATATTCGCACGGGATCGGGACTTACGCGGGTGAAACTGCGGGTTGTTATGTAATATTTCAGATGAGATATATTTTGTAGGTCACTTTTTTAAACTTCGACCATAGACCGATATCGGGAGCGGTATCCTAAATACGACGGTGCCATTGACCCACCCGGAGTTTTAACGACAGAGGTGTTTTTCTTCGCGACCACTGTTTCCGTTTGTTGTTGGTCCTTGTTAAGGGTGAGGTTTAGCACACCTACGAAAACAGTATATACTATACCATAGGCGTATGAATGTGACACTAGTTATGTTGTTTATTGACATGCTCAACTGTAAATATACTCATTCTTGTAAACCCTGGATTTACAGTTCGGTAGCGCACTATGACAAGCGTATTGATTAAAACTTCGTCCGTTTAGAATGTCTTGTTTTATTTCTTGGCCGGTATCACTTGAATTGACTGTAAAGACTTTTTTGCCATGACTGGTCAAAATATACTGGACCCCTATAGCTTTATGAATACAGTTTTACATAATTTTTAACTTTATAGCGCTTATTATTTAAAATTTAAGCTTTCTGCACTTCTTCTATATTCGAGTTCCGTAAGCAAACAAACTTGTATGTATATACGTCCGTCCCGGAAATCAATTCTCAAAGATTTTTGCCCGTCTTTTCCGAAAGACAAACTTAAGTTTGCACTTATAAAAATACTCTCCCATCCCTCTAAATCGATGTATTCTTTACGAATGTTAACTTTCCAACAAAATATAAGTTTGTAGTCACAAAAACTATTTTTTTGAATGTTTTTCAACAACAAATTAACGACTTTCGGATCATTTCCTTTACTAGTGCTATCAACCCTTGCTTCTTACCAAATTTTATGATTCTAGGTCAATGGCAAGTACCCTATAGGTTTGGATTTACCTGCGAAATATTCAAATTTGGTCAAATCCTACGCTTAAATGGCCATATCTTTGATTGCGTTGACTTAGAAGCTTGTATTTTTTTACAGCTTTGAGGAACCGCAAACATAAGTATTTGGTATTAATTTCAATTTGATGCGTTTACGGGTTTCTGAGAAAAAGGGCCTTGACAGACAGACAGACGGACAACAAAGTGGTTAAACAATGGTTCTTTTTTTCTTTTGAAGAACGGAACCCTAAAAAAATATATACAGCCGAACATAGAATCTCCTCCTTTTCTGAAGTCTGTTAAAAATAAAAAGTTAATTGTAAGTATAAGGTTATGAGAAAGTAAAATCCCACCAAAAACATTTACATGTAAAATGTTGCCAAGACGAGACCATATGGCTCGCATTGCAAAAAAGTTATCAGATCTTATGTATAGCCAAGCTTCTGACTCTCCAAGCCCTAACTCTACAAGCCCTAACTTCACAAACTCTACACCTTAAAGCCATAACCTCAAGGGTTGTCCCATGTCAAGGAAATCAGCATCTGATGATGGAATCCTGATAAAATTGAGAGAAACCCTCAAAAATCGTAGGAACGAAAGTGTTTCTGTTTACTTTTCATAACTTAATCAGGTATTTGCGTTTAGGAATCGTCACATCATGAAGCTGAGCTGATGATGGAAACCATGCCTTTCCCAAACAATCAGAAATTAGATATAACAACTGTAGTTTTAGTGACAGAAACCACTTAAAGTGCTTTAAAAGAGAATAGATTTGATAGCAGTTTAAAGTAATTAGTATTTCACCAAAAATATTTTCATTTAAAATGTTGCCAAGACGAGACATATATCAACAATTTTCAAACCTCTGGCATCAAAATTTGCGGGTTTCATACAAACTTCCGCCCCTATTTTAAGGGGTTGGGGGGTAGAAGTTAGAAGAACTTTATATGTTTAATAAATTCACTATTGAAATCATATTCTGAGAATTTTGTGTATCTGGTATAATCCAACCCAAATGGGTTCAAAAAAAAATGAAGCGTTTCGAGAAAAGGTACTACCGCACCCCCAAACCAGATTATGAAATAGAGGATGTACTTTGTACACCGGAAATGGTAGAATTATAAGAAACCGAATATGTATAATATTGTTCATCGTATTTTTACGTGGGAGAGCGATGCTTCGGCCCGTATGGGCCGGCTCGACTCCGCTGATACCACGGCCTCACAGAAAACCAGCCGTGAAACAATGCTTGCATTGCTTTTCGCCGCGTGAGTTAGGTTACCGGAGGCCCTAACCCTGCCCTCTTCCCTATTCCCGTCCTTTCCCTCTCCCCCCTCTTCTCCCCTCTAATCCCCCTCTTCCGTCTTCCCGCTCTTCCCCTATTCCCACCTTAAAGGGCGGCAACCACTTGTGACTCTTGAGTTACAGGTGCCCTTGGGCGGCGGTAGTCATTTACCATCAGGTGACCCGTCTGCTCGTTTGCCCTATACCATAAAAAAAAATCCACTTTGTGTATTTTGTTAAAGCAATATGTCGTTAGTGTACAATAAAGATTATTCTATTCTATAATATAACACTACATCTAATGTATTATACTCGGATAAATAAATATATCTTTATCTTTTTAGAGCTCTTCTAAAGATTTCGTCAAATGACTCCGTACCACGTACATTTGCTCATAGCCACCCCCACTATGTTTCCATAAGTTGGTACACAAATGCAGCCCTCATAAGTCACGACTATTTTGCATCTAACAGCTTTGTACACATTAAGCTCATTTTATTTTGAACGTAAGGGATTTTTAAGTGATTAGTTTTGTGAATAACCCGATCCCGGTATCAACTTTGTTCGTAGACATAAGGCTTTACACATATACCTTGTATATATATTATCCGGTAACATTATGAAGTAGTGGGCGGTGTATTATCTGATTAATTTCATAGAGCATGTTCCACGAACGTTGTTAGAGCATTATAAAGTGGATTAATTGCAAGAACATGTAGCAATGCTGTTGTTATTTGAATGCAGTTATTAGGGGGTAAAGCTTCAAAGAAGTTTTTAAATTATGATAGTATTCAAAGGAGTAGCTTATAGGATATTAGTGCTGTTGAAAAATTGTCCAACATCATAAGGATCATTTTTTAAAATCGTCTAGAACATTATGAACTAAAGGCAAGAAAGGGATCAAACCGCTGGCCTTTTCAACAGGTTATCACCACTTTAGTAGAGCCTTCTCTCTTCGTTGATTCTTAGATATTTTCAATATGACAAAGTTTTATCAGAAAATTTAATCATGCTTGATTTTTTTTTAGAGTATGGTAGTAATGTGGGCCCATATTACTAACATTCTTGTTAACCGCTCCATCTAAGCGAAATGCTCGTGGTATTGTGGGCCACATCCTTAGAAACCTTGTTCCGTCTTTGAAAGCCGCTAGGAATAGCCATATTGTTATCACATAAGAAAAACATCACTCGTAATCTAAGCAACAGCATGCTACATCTCATTAATTATAATTAATATTAAACAAATTTACAGAAGGAAGACAAGTACGTACTTGACAGGTTTTTTCGCAAGAGTTCAAGGAGTTTGATATAGGGTCATAATAATATTGAAATCGAGACGGGTTCGGCCCTCAACTGACCTATATCCTGAGGTAGTATTTCTCGTATATTGCGTAATTTTCTTATCTTGAGCCGCTTTCTAACAGACGCTTATATATAGATACTTTGCTATTGAATTAAACCGATATATAGATTTGATTTATATTTACCTTTGAAAAAAAGCTATATGTACTGCCTGAGTTTCAAAGAAAATGTTGGAAGCTTGTAATAATAGTACCTAATATTATGTGGGAGAGCCTTGCTTCGGCACATATGGGCCGGCTCGACTCCGCTCGTTACCACGGCCTCACAGAAAACCGGCCGTGAAGCAATGCTTGCATTGCATTTCGCCGCGTGAGTGAGGTTACCGGAGGCCCTAACCCTTCCCTCTCCCTTATTCCCGTCCTTCCCCTCGCTTACCCCCCTCCCCCACTTCTCCTACTCCCACCTTAAAAGGCGGCAACGCACTTGTGATTCTCGAGTTGCAGGTGCCCATGGGCGGCGGTAGTCATTTACCATCAGGTGACCCGTCTGCTCGTTTGCCCCCTATACCAAAAAAAAAAAACCTACAAATATATATTGAATATACTTTTCGGAGAAACAGATGAAAGAGTTTAATATAGGCTGTGTATCTATAAAACTATGAACACTGACTGGCTAAATTAAACTTAACATAGTTTTAACTTCAGCTTTTTTTTTGATTTATTTAATATATCTATCAGAAAATAATAATTGTAATTTGTGTACATTTGTGGTATGTCTGTACTGTCGTGTTACAAAAATTTACTAGGGTCCGTAAAAACTGTGTTCAAACTAATTACAAGTGCCGAATCTCGACTAAAGCATTAATATTTATCAAAACTATCCTAAAAGTCCAATCAACCAAAGCGATGGTTGAGTAAAAAACAATACAACAGGTACTTAAGTTATTCAAGAAATAGTAAGTGGAGACTAGATAAGAAATGTTCTATTTCAATTAACAAATTGGTGATTCACGATTGGCGTTTAACTGATTTTAAGAGTTTTTTGAAACTTTAGTCAGTTTCAAAGACCACACATAGGAAATCTCTATAGGGATTTTCTTCAATAGAAAAAAAAAACATTGTCCTATTGAAAAACTTTGTTTCAAAGACAGTAAAAACTATGACATATTAAGAAAATAGTTAACTATTTTCTTATAATTTCTTTGTTATAAGAATTCTAGATACTCCCACTTAAAGTTTCAAATATAGGAAATAGTAAAATTTCAGTAATTAAAAAAAAAAAAAAATTGTCAAACCGTACCAACTTCCATTTAAAGGAAAAATTAATCTGCTAAAGTTTTTAATATTCCCGCAATATCACAAATTAAAACTGACATAAACTACAGAAACGTGCCGAGAAAATTCTAATTTACTTGCATAGAATAAGTGTAGCGTATGTGATGGTCCCGGGGGCGTGGAAGTAGAGGGGGATAATCCCGGGATCGCCGCGATAAACCCGGACAACGGGACGAGAGACAATGCACCATTGTTCTTGGTGTATGTCGCCACAGAAGAGAAAAAGCAGTAGATAAAGATGTTTATGTAGATGGGTGTTTGGTCTTTTTCTTATTTAAAATTTGTTTTCTTGTATAGTAGTCTCTATTTCGATTTTTAAATCGTGTAAATGAGTATCGAGTTTTTCTTAAAGTCAACCTATGAAATAGTATGACTGCAAAGTCAGGATACCTGTTTAAAAAAAACATCCTCCCGCATAGTATGTTCAAATGTGTAAAGACCTAGCACAGTTTGACTGTAGACTTCTCAAAAATGGTTTTAAAGAGGCTGGCTAGCTCTTGATAACTCTTTATTGTACACCAGGTATTAAAAAAAAAACAAAAAACTTACAACTATAGGCAGGCAACCATGGGATGGAGAGAATACGTCACAGCAAGTTGTGGGGCAGTGTCTGGGGCATAAAGTTAAAATAAGATAAAAATAATATGTCATAGATACATACAAGATACATAAATACAGCATATGAATATATTAAACATATAGTAAACATATACCTTTTACACAAAATATTACTGGAGTGGACAGGGTTTCCTTCCAGGGTGTACCGCAAGCAGGTAGGTTTGGAAAGGGGCAATGATACGGCTAGTTTTCTTATAGTGAGCTTTGACCATTCTCTTGAAAACTGGCAACGATTGTGCACGTCTGGTACCACTCGGCAAGTAATTCCACGACCGAACAGCTTGAATGAAAAATGATTTGTCCATGAAGTAAGTTCAATGTGCTGGACAATTTGAGGTTGAACATGTCAACCTCAAATTGTCCGACGATCTCAAAGATTTGTAGTGTGTTCCACGGACGTAAGCAAAACATTATTTTAGATAAGACGGAGTATACGAGTTAAACATAATGTTGTACAAAAGGAAAAGAATATGGGCATTCCGGCGAAGGAGTATGGGTAACCACTTGACCTTTGTGCGATACTCAGAAACATGATCATAATTGCGAAGTCCAATGTGAATCTTATACAAAAGTTCTGGAATCTCTCAAGTTTATTCAGTTGGTCCTCGGTGAGATATGGATCACGGGCATCGGCATTATCAAGAATGGGGAATAGAAGGGATTGTGCAAGCGCTATTTTCATGGCAATAGGTAGAAAATTTTGTAGCTTACGCATTGACCCAGCTGAGGCAAACATTTTGTGACTAGTCTCTTGCAGCTGAGGACCCTAAGACAAGACATCTATCCTTCAAATTCCTCCATTCTCTTATGAATGCTACTGCTCATAACATATAAAGTGGCATGCATATTACTCATGTTAAGCAGTTGATAGTTGTTTGAAAGTAAAAGTTTGGAAGTTTTTTTTTTGAAAAAGGGAAGAAACTGTTGAGAGAAACTTATTGCAACCGGCAGGTATGCAGATTAGCTGTTATTTGCTCTCATAAATTATAGTGAAAATGTTATAAAACCTATTAAAATTTAAAATTGAGTGAAAATTTTGCCACAGGTCCTTACAACTATCCACCTATCAAAAAAGAGAAACAATTATTTAATTGTTTCGTTAACTTTTGATAAGCTTTCGTGTTCATAATATAATATAGAGGGCTTCAATGCAAATGGGCGTATAGAGAAAAGTGTTGTTTTATACGAGGGCAAAAACATGAGTATTACAATTTGAGAAGTCCTACGAGTATACAAGCTGTGCCTTGGCTTATTATGAAGCCCTCGATATATTAGTTCTCTTTTTTTGGAATATTTTTTCTTTTGTGTGCGCACGCGAAGTATCCTTTCTTTATTGTCCTATTGATCCCTATCTACTAGTTACCCGGAGTAGATAGGTTTCACAGCCGGAACTACGGGTCCGGCTATTAGGATCAGGGTACCACGGGAACCGGGTCTAAGCCCTCTGAGAGCGCAAGCAAACAGACACCGGTTATGGAGTTGGATTCGTGGTGGTTGTGCTTAGCTGCACAGAACGGGCATGTTCGTCTGCTCCACCATATGTCGGTGGAGTGTCTAATCTCCCTCGCAGCGAACAGCGGAATGAACGCAGCTCGGGCATTTACCTGCTAAACAAGGAGAGAAATGTGACTAGACACAGATCCGGACACCCAACTGTACGCCTGGGTAGATCTGCATATGATTGTAGATCGGGATGTGAGCGTGCCGGCAGCTCCGGTACCAGCTGGTGACTGGCAGTCGGCATCTCTGATGATCCTAGCGGTGTTACCGTGAGCATATGCAAATATACGGGCGGGCGGTGAGCGTGCATTACAGCTCCGGTACCTATCTGGACAATAGTGAGTGTGCTGGTTGCGAACGGGGGGGTTCCTGCGAGTGTGGTTTCACGAATAATACCTTGTGAACGAAAGGCATACGGGTAATTAACCTCAATAAGTACCAGTGCCATGGTACCATGGAGGTATACTGACCCTGCCCATGTAACGATTGCGTTGGTGGGGTGGGGGCAGTTTAAACAAATACGTAATTGCGATGAAGGAGAAGGCCGTGTCCTATTGATCTACTGCATAGTGATACACTGTGGCACTACCCAAACAAAGCATGTAACATCTCTGTTAAAAACGGCCTTGTATTGTCGCTGGTTTTTATACCTCTTAAACATACTTCATATTACCTTATCACAAGGCTGTAGAGTGCATTTCTCTTTGTCAATTTTTAACGTAGTATGCTTAGGGGATTATTCAAGTAGTCTATTAATATTGTTTTGTTCTGAGTGTGAAGAAGCATCGTGATGTCATGTGCTTCTTACTACTGCCATTTTCGGTCTCGGAGTCATTTTGTTATATGTTATGGGTTACGTTGTTAAAATTCGTAGCATTCGTATCTATAATATAGGTTACAATAAAAAGAAAAAAGAATGGAACCGAAATACCACATATTCACGATGTCACTTTCACGATGTCGATTTTGCGGAGATTCGCAAGATACACATTCAATTCAATTCAATTTATTTGTGAACACAGGTTACAAAAGATGTTACATTTTTAGGTGAACTCTGAGATCTCTACGTCCTACCACTAATGGCGTACAAATTATAAAACAAATTAAATTCAGGCAAAGATAATAGAAACATAATACTTTATTCTTATTAGGAGTAAGAAGGCGCTTTAAAAGTCGGAATACAGTGGGTACATTATATTCAGAGTTTTGGAGTGCGTTAAATGATCAATCATCTCGTTATTTTTTAGTATCTAGTCATTTTTAAGTATTGAAGTGTATTATTTAATTTGCAAATGTGTTAACCACCGGTCCCAACATAAACTAAAGGGGCTTTAAACTTCTGTTTATCGTCGTATCATGTCGTCTGATATCACAGCAGGGATAACGCAGATTGTGGTAACTATTGATGTGTCAAGCGGCAATACCGCGTCGCTCACAACTTATTTTTCCTGTTATATTTGCGTATTAGATATGAAAATTCACTTCCTTTAAAGGTGGAGAAACATGGTCAGGAACCCAGAGTTCTCTAAGGTAAGTATCTTAGAGAACTTCACACTGACATTGAAGGTTTGTGTATTCTGCCAACCCGCACCAACGTTACGTAATGGCGTAACCCCTCTCAAACCGAGTGGACACTTATTCAATAAGTAGAAGAGTCATTGAGCCTCCATTCAAACAGAGAAGAAACTAATTCAGTTTACTAAAAAAATACTGTTACTTGTGACTTCTTGGCTTTGAATTATAGTCAGTCTTCTCATACATCTTTTACTACGATCCTGATAGGTATACAGCTTGAGCCTCTTCCACATTTCTCAGACCTTTGCACAGATTTTAGCTCGCCGCACAAACTTTTCAATATACTCGTAGTTACAAAAGCCGAGGGCGTTATAATACCTAATTATATTAAAGCCTTCTGCATGCTCCTAGTCAGGCCATTGTTACACCTACCAAATGAATAAGGATTTCATGAGACTATATATCTGTCTTGCAAGGAACGAAGTACCTCGCTTTAAAACACAAATCGCTGACTTAGTAAGAAAAGTTGCCAAACTAATATGAGACTCTGCAGGTCATGTTATTTGCAAGTCGGATGAGCTGTGCACCAAAGCCAGTAGAAAACTGGCCAACAAAAATGGAAAGACCGAAATACCTTTTAAGGTATTGGGTAATTGTAAACAAGACGAAAAAAAGTAGAATTGAGAAGGAGATCTCTTTTCTACGTGTTACAGGAGAGATTCGTAGCATAAGGGAGTAATAAACTATTTCGTAAAATTGGCTACTGTTATTGGTGTCGTTATAAATTGATTGCCTTTTAGTAATATAATTATTGAATATTATCACACAGCACTTTCTAGAGCCAAACTAAGTAAGCTTGTATTGTAATGGGTTCTAGAACACGGATACACATACTTAGATAGAAACACCCAGAAAAATGCTAATAGGCAAATGCATGCATACAAATATTTATTCTGATCCGGAGTCGAACCCACAATCCGCAATCACATACATACGAGTATGTAGGTCGTTAAATCATCTCGTTGCTATCTTTATGTATAGAGTCAAAAATGACAGGGGTGTGCAGTTTACCCCACTTGTTACATTTTATGGAAGTAATAATCATCTTTGAATTATCAAAGATGATTATCGACGTTACTACGTTACGTTATTCTATGTTATTATTATACTTAAACCTATGTCTTATTTCCTTTGTAATAAAATTGAAACAGAAATATAATCAGTTTCGATCCATAGCGTGTACAGACACTAAAAGCACAATTCCTACGCGTTATTTCCCAATATTTTTCGACAATAATATTACACAAAAGAATTTCACAGAAGTCTGTATATAATATTTTGTAGCCAAAAGATTTATGTGAAGCGCTGCCTCGCCGTGAATAAAACGTTTGTGGAACGTGGCCGGACCTTTCGCAAATGATCCAGAATATTCTACGCGATCTGTTAGATAGTGAATAGTGAGAGACAGTCATCAGTTAGATGTGTCTATGACTTTTATAGAGTTATAAGTTTCTAAGGCCATCTTTGAAATCAGAGTCTATACAATTTGTATGTATAGGTTTAGATTAATACTTATTAAGATAACTCCAACGAATTCAAACGAACAGAGCAAGGACTTAATCCCGGCCCTATGATTGGAACTGATAAAAATATGAAGTTGCAAGATTACGCCATATACTAACAAAGTTAAAAAAAGGCTTTAAACAGCAACACACAACAACAACAACAACAAACACACTTGATACTGTTCGGTTACTCTGACAACATCTTTGACGGTAAGTTGAGTTTCTAGAGTTTTCACGAAAAAGAAGAATGAAGAAAAAGAAGAACTGTAATAAAACAGCATTGTAAATAAATTTTAGTTTAAAAAAAACTAAAATAACACGCTTTAATTGCTGTTAATATTTTCTACTTTTTAGTTCAGTGTGCTCACTGAAACTAAACTCCTTTATGATATTAAATCACTGATGTATTGTAAACACGCAAAGAAACATTGTACAGTTCCTAGGCTAGTGTTGATTCGGCGATGACCAAACGTAAAGTGAACTCGTCCGTCCGCATGCCAACCCACTCCGTCTAGACTCGTAACGCCAGTAGACAGCGCTTGCGTTCCTTTCCGGTGAATTATAATAGAGGGCGCTCTAAGCATCCGCACTAATGACTGACGATGCGACATATATATATCTATATATTAATACGTGAAGCGAAAACTTTGGATCCCTTTTTACAAAAATTCGGGGCGGGGGCGGACGGAGAAGTTGAAATTTCGCACACTTATAGTTTATACAGAGAAGTGGCGAATGCTAAAATTTTTGAACAATATTTGCTACAAAGTTTAAAAAAATGCAAAAAACGGGTACATACAGCTATGAGTGTCCAGTAAGTATTTATTTTGACCTGTCATGGTACAAAAGTCTATACAATGACAGGTCAAGTAATATTGACCAGTGAAATAAATCATGGTCGAAATTGGATCACCACGCGATCTCTAGTATTATATTAATACGTGAAGAGAATTGTTTGTACGCCCTTGCAAATTTCGCGGACCTCCATCCGTATGTAAAATTTGGAATACCTAAAGATTAGATTATGTAGAGGAAGTGCAGGAAGCTTAAATGATTTATCAATTAGTGTTTTAAATTTTAAAAAAATGCGATCCGTTTTCGCATAATTAACAGTACATAATTATGTTGATCTGTCAAGGTACGGCAAATCTATACAATAGTAGTTCAAGTTAACCTCCTCAACGATATAAAACAAAACATTTCATGTTAATTAGTTATGGTTGTTAGTTTTTATAATAACTCTACTTTTATAAATAGCTATATTACTAAAAACATATATATTATAGATAAATTACAACTAGACACAGGACAAATTGAAGTATATTTTTTTTCGTGTGGAAACCGTGTGGTGGTGTTCCGTAACAAGTGAGTCTATCGCAAGGGACTCGGGTATACCCTAGGAAGGAAGTCGCCGAGAAAGGACAAATTGAAGTGCTCATCACACTTCTTTTATAACTTTTTGTAAAATTTGATCTCAAGCACCTCGCACTTTTTTACAATCAAAAGTTATTTTCTATATTTTAGTTTGGTTTGCTAGACAAAGCATGTTTTTTTACTTTTATTTTAAACTTTGTTTACTTTCTTATTTTATTTTTTGTTATTTATTTTAGGTAAAAATAATGACAACCACAAAACACTTACATATATCTGTATCAAATAATAAGAGAAAAACTTTTTCAAGCTGTGGTACTTTTTTATAATTTGGCGGCACAAGTGATGTCATGGATAATAATTAATCAGATTCAAAGATTCCCTAAATAGCGGTAAATTTCAGCTCCCTTTGGTTAATAGAAAGTGGTTTTGAGGTTCATGTCTATTTTCGTATTGAAATTTTAGCAAGCAGGTGCCAGGGAGTCAAACATCATTCCTTTTCATCAACGTTGCATTGTATATTTCTTACTTGAAAGTGTTTAGTAAACTTAATTGTGTTGTTCATTTCACTAAAACTTAAGGCGAGTACGACTTCACGCCTAAATCAAATAGAGTGGAATATCCCACGGTACAATTGTGAGAATTACCTACACAAAAAAGAGTATGTGATTGGTTCCGGTGTTACCTTTGTGAAATGGCACGTGTCGCTTTGTGCAATCAAACTCTGACTGACTAGACCATACTTTTCATACAGAGACCGTTTGTATGTGTATGTGTGTGTGTACAACTCTGTATCAACAAAACAGATTTTTTAAAGGTGTCTTGTGTGCATTGACGATGTGTGCGTGGTGTGTTTTCGTCAATCAACTGTTGCCTTTGTTGCAGAGGAATCGGGAATCGTTCATGTCGAGTAAAACAAAATTATTTTTGAATGACATAATATATTTATTTAACTGCAACTGCATGTATCATATGTATGTATTTTTAAGAGCTAACAGAGTTTCAATACGATACTTTTGGAGCGGTGTTTTCGGTGGACATTACAAGCAAATACTTTTTGTTCTTTTCTTCTTTATCGCACGTTATATTTCATACGCTCGCGCGGCGGCGACGAGACGGAAAAAGTGTAACCGCAGCAAAAAATTCTGACCGCGAGTTAATTTATTTTATTTACGCCAACTGTGGATTCTGCGCGATACTACTGTAATTTGATGTTTGTTGTATACTAATTATCCATATATTAGTTGAACTGAACTGAATACTTTTTAGTATACATTATTTTTAAAACCTTGGGAAGGGACAAGAATCACAAGCATTAGCAGAAATCTCATTTCTGACGAAAGGTAGACACCGGGAGAGAACCTCCTCCTTTTTTGAAGTCGATTAAATATTAATTTTATTTTGAAATTTTTAGTGAAAACTAGCCAACTAAGCGCACTGCTCCAAGGAGACAGCGAGGTGTTTTGGAGTAAACGAAAATATCGATGTATACATTTTTTTAGATATTTGTTGATTTTTCAAAAACCGCTCGACTGATTTCGTTAAAATTTAAATGGGACCTGGGAAGTATACCCTTTGAAACAAAAATAGAATTTTCCAAATTATTTCAGGCGTCTCCTAGCAATAGGTGAACATACATAAAAAAAGATTCCGACGAATTGAGAACCTCCTCCTTTTTGAAGTCGGTTAAAAATAAATAAATAATAGGTACATCTAAAGAGAGGAAATATGTCCAAAAGAGAGCTATCACAGCTCTCTTAATAGAACCCCGTAGCGGAACACCGTGTGGTTTTAGTCGGTCCGAATCTAACATTGTCGTTAGCCCCGATTAGGTGATGATTCATGATACCTACGATAAAAAGGTCTCTCTATCGACGTATTTCCTTCCTTAAACCGAGAACAACTAATTTTTTCCCACGTAATATATATCCACCATCTTATTATATACAAAAGGTCAAATACCTGTCCAGTTCGACAAATCTCAAAGAATCATAAAGTTCAACGAGGTACCCTTATTACGTCAAATTAAATTTCTAATCGTATCATTAGGGCAATATTAAATTTGAATACGTGTGCAAAGGAGAAGCGAGACAATCCGGGATAAAAGTTTGTTACAAAAAGAAAAGCAATAAAAAGTTCTAGATACAAGTTTAATATGTTTAAGTGATGTTACTTTTTAAGCTATATATTTAAGCTGGAGATTTCATGAAAAGTGTTAGTATTGTCTGCTCTTTGCTTAGAGCATTCTACAAGTGTTGTCATACTTAAAATACCTGTCCTGATTTTCTCTTTTTTATTTTTATTGATTTCAGTTTCACTTTTAATACGTAAATCACCGTTTGCGTGATTAAGGCGTTAAAGTGTAACAAACTCACATTCGCGTTTATAGTACAATAGCTGTAGCTGCAGTAAGGCAGACACGTACTAAACTCCCACATTGCCAACTATAATTTGGTCCCACTCACGAAATAGGGGGCAAGCCTATTGCCATCAACTATGGAACTACTCAGGAAATAAAAATGAGAATATTGGGAGTATATTGACAGAGAATGGTGGGTAAGAAGAAAAGCAATAGAAGGAAAGTTCGATTGCATGTACGGATGAATTGGGGAATGTAAGCAATATCTCAAACAGGGTTGCATGTGTACTCGAACTGGCTGTGGCCGGGAAGTTCGACCCCTATAACACAATATTTAAAAAAATAGTTACCAATACACTCAAAATTAAGATGTGTGAGAATGAAAGTGTCATTTGGGACACCATTCTCTAGTTAAATTTTCACAACAGTCTGGCAGTTTTGAGTATTTTATTGGCCTTCCCAAATGTCTGACTGGCAGACCGGTTGCAGTCGTGGAGCTCCATAAGATGTGGATGAGTTCCGTGATTACTTATTATTATTTTTTTTTTTTTATTTTAAGGAAGGCTTACACACTAATAATAAAAATACTAAGCCCCCACAGTTAAAACATCCGCTTGGTAAACTTAATTAATTAAAGGTTAACAAAAAGTAAACCGGTCAAGTGCGAGTCTGACTCGCGCACCGAAGCGAGGGTTCCGTAAACAAACAAACTTGTAGAGGAATCAATTCTCAAAGACTTGCCCGACTTTTTCGAAAGACAAACTTAACTTTGCGGTTGCTATGTACGACAAAGCAAACAATCCAACCGCAAAATATAAGTTTGTAATCACAAAAAAAAATTATGTAATATAATAACAAATTAACGACTTTCGGATTTTTTCCTTCACTTGTGCTGCCAGACCTTGCTTCTCACCAAATTTCATGATTCTGGGTAAATGGGAAGTACCCTATAGGTTTTCGACCCAAAATATACCCCTATAACGTACTTCCGGTTGACCTAGAATTGTCAATTTTGGTTAAATGCAAGGTCTTACAGCACTAGTAAAGGGAAAATTCCGAAAAATAAAAAGAGTTGAAAATTAAGGTAAATTTTGGTACTTACAAGTTATCTCGAAAATCTAAATTTGTCCATATCTTTTTATCGTGTTGACTCATGACCTTGATTTTTATACACCTAATAGGGACTATAGATTTCAGTATCTGGTGTAAATTTCAGTTTGCTAGGTCCACCTGTTCTGTAAGAAAACAAACTTGTGTGTAGATAGTAAGTCGATTTCGGGAATCAAATCTCGAATCTCGAATCTTTATCGAAAGACAAACTTAACTTTACAGTTCTAAAAATACTCTCCTAAACATCGATTTACGACAAAGTCAACTTTTAAATTACAAAACATAAGTTTGTAATTACAAAAACTATTTTTTATGTGATATACAAATTAATAACTTACATACGTTACATACGTATTTGGTAATTATTTCAACTTGATGCGTCAACGGGTTCCTGAGAAAAATGTCTTGACAGACAGACAGATGAACAACAAAGTGATCTTATAAGGGTTCCTTTTTATCCTTTTGAGGAACGGAACCCAAAAAATTTAAATATATATATACAGAACGATCAAGCAAACAAACACCGCAAAACATTATAGGCTTGGATGCCGCTCAATGCCTACAGATAGACAAATAAGTCATCTAATCTACTGGATGTCGTGACTGGTGAGCTTTAATCTGAAATGGTTCCTTTGTATAAATACCACCCCGGACGCCTACATGGCACTTGCACAGTTTTGAATTTTTACTTGGATCCTTGAGTTTAAAGAAAAAATCAACGTGTAAAAGTGTCTAAAACGACCTTCTTGTAAAAATAAATTCATTTATCATTTATCAAAAAAATTCATAATAATTATAAAGTTTGTACATACCTAGTTAGCGTATAAGTTGTACGGTTGCCACGTATAATAAATAATAATAAAGCTTTATTTATTCCGAAAAAAGTTTACATTACATATGTGTAATAATATTGTTAGTAGTGCTAGGTAGTTATTTTATTTTTAATCAAGACTTTAATTCGGACCCCTTTCGGGTAAAAGCCTCCTCCATTTTTCTCCATCTATCTCTGTCCTGGCCTATCTCCATTCATCCATTTCCCGCGATCTCCACTATATCTTCAGCCCATCGTTTCTTTGGTCTTCCGACGTGTCTTTTCCCTAGCGGTCCCTTCCACTTTGTCGCTTGCAGCGTCCATCTTTTGTCCTTTACTCTACAGATATGTCCAGCTCATTGCCATTTTTGCTTCAAAGCGTATTCCAGACCATCTGTTAATTTAGTTTTCTTCCTTATATTTTCGCTTCTAATTTTTTGAATTTTCTTTATTTTTAAGATGCTTCTTTCCATGGCTCGTTGTGTAGTTATTAGTTTGTTTTTTATTTTATTGGTATAAACCCACGTTTGACTGCTGTATGTTAGGCTTGGCAATATGCACGTATCTATTATAATCTTTTTTTGATCCAAGCTGTGTTCTCCTTTTAAAATTTCTTTTTGTGCCCAAAACTTATTCCATGCAATGGTAACTCTTCGATCCAATTCTTCTTCATTCCTGTTTGTACTGAACGAGACTTGTTTACCAAGATAGACGTATTCGTTTACATATTCCATTTTTTTTCCATTTACAAATATTGTTTTTTTATGGTTGTTAGTCATAGCTTTAGTTTTGCCTGGGTTCATGTCCAGACCAACCTTTTTGCTCTCACTATTCAAGGTTTGTATTATGTTCTCTAATTAATTTGATGTTTTAGCTAAAAGTACAATGTCGTCTGCAAACCTTAAATGTGTTAGATGTTGATCCATTATCCAGATACCTTCGTTTTTCCAGTCGATCTTTTGGAAGATACCCTCTAGTACTGCTATAAATAGTTTAGGTGTTAAAGGGTCTCCCTGTCTTACTCCTCTGGCTATTACAATTTCTTCACCTCTTCTTTCTAATTTTACTTGACTTTTACTTTTTGAGTATATGTTTATTAGAATATTTATATATGTATCATTTATATTGCTTGCTTTTAGTGCCTTCCAAATAGAATTATGAGTTATACTGTCAAAAGCCTTTGAGTAATCCACAAATGCCACATACAATGGATAATTAAATTCTGTGAATTTCTGCAACAATTGTTCTATTGCATGTATGTGGTCATGTGTTGCCATGTATAACAATTGTTAATCAAATTACAATTCTCACCGGACACTACAATTATAGTTATTATGTTCCCAGTAATTGTTCCGCGCAGCAATGCATGTTGTCTCCCACTTAAAGCAATTATAGAGAGTTGACGACCAATAATTATTGTCATAAAATGTTATTATTTAAAACGAAAATTACTGTTGAAGTGTAAAGCAAAATGGAGGGTAAGAGCTGTTTGTAATATGAAATAGTTTGAGGATTAAATACTGTTAAAGGGAATTGCTTTGAAATAGGGTAGCATGGTCAGCATTAGAACTAAATCAGGTGGGACCACTGTGTGGGAGAGCTATGCTTCGGCACGTATGGGCCAGCTCAACTCCGCTCGTTACCACGGCCTCACAGCAAAACCGGCCGTGAAGCAATGCTTGCATTGCATTTCGCCGCTTGAGTGAGGTTACCGGAGGCCCTAACCCTTCCCTTATTCCCGTCCTTCCCCTCTCCCCCCTCTTCCAACTCTTCCCCCCCCCTCCCCCTCTTCTCCTACTCCCACCTTAAAGGGCGGCAACGCACTTGTGACTCTCAAGTTACAGGTGCCTATGGGCGGCGGTAGTCATTTACCATCAGGTGACCCGTCTGCTCGTTTGCCCCCTATACCATAAAAAAAAGAAAAAAAATCAAAGGAATTAAATTAGTTGTAGAGAAAGTCAAAATCACATGTAAATAATTCTAATCTTGAAATCGTAATTGTAATGGTTGACAAACTGTGGGATTTGTATCATCCTAGGATCCGAAACATTTGAGCCCTAAGTCTATGACAGTCTGACATAAAATTGTGACGCTAGGTAAACGAGTCTTGTTAGACCTAGTGGGTGGTAAAAGGGGGACGACATCTTTCAAAATACAGATGATGTTGAACGCGGTTATACATTTTGACAATTTGCTTTTTTAAGTGATATGCAAAAACTAAAGGCAGGTAAATTTGTGTTTTTTAAAGAATGAAAAGTGTTTCGTCTCTCTCGTGCACTTCTTGATATGAAAGATGAATCACAAGAAGTATAAGACTTACTTGCCAGGGATTGATGACATCGCTCTGCATACCCCCTTTCACGGCCAGATGTGATCGCTTAGACTTCGCCGTGACCCGTCTTCATACGAGTAAACCAGATGCTGAACACATTATCCAGTATCCCTCTCGAACACAGTCGCATACCTCCTTAAAAAACTTTTATAAGCTTCTCATCACTTGAAACCTTGTGTGCCTTCAGTTATTTTTTTACATACTTACTAAAAAGAGGGTGTTCCAACAATTTGATTCCACCTTGGTGCAAATAGTCTGTAGTTTTGCCGGTTCCATGTGCAGATCGTTATCTTGATGCAAAAAAAAAGTATCTAGTCTTGAGTTTAGTCGTTAATTTTTTAAAGGTTTCTAATACTTGATTTAAGCATTCCACTGTTTATCATGCAGCAGTAACAGTATTTCCTTTATCAAGCACAACAGTGGGCAATATTTTTCTCCTAGTAGAAAATAGACGCACAATTTACTCTGGAATTTAGTAGGGACGTTGAAATAATACAGCTAGGTTTCATCACATGTAACAATCGAGTTCACGTGGTTAGTAAGTTAATAATTTTCGTACAGTCTCAATGTTCTTATCGGTAGTCACTTCTATCGGCCTGCCGGACCTTGCATCATCATTTAAGTTGCCGCCATTCCATTTCCATTCGATAGTCCTTACAGACGGACAAGTATTTTTTTTCTGGTATAGGGGAAAATGAGCAGACGGGTCACCTGATGATAAATGACCACCGCCGCCCAAGGGCACCTGCAACTCAAAGAGTCACAAGTGCGTTGCCAGTCTTTAAAGTGGGAGTAGGGGAAGGGGGCAGGAGGGAGGGAAGAGCGAGGAGAGGGACGGGTTAGGGCCTCTGGTTACCTCACTCACGCAGTGAAAAGCAATGCAAGCATTGCTTCACTGTCGGTTTTCTGTAAGGCCGTGGTATCACTCCGGTCGAGCCGGCCCATACGTGCCGAAGCATGGCTCTCCCACTAATTTTCTAATTTATTTAATAACTAAACAAAAATGTTTGGAGTAAACATTTTTGTTTAGTTAAGCCACTCTTGAACTTTTAAAAGTAAAAAATAATTACAGGTATGTCATAACAAAAAAAACCCGCCATTTTCCTACCTTCCCTCAGAATTTGTTTTTCAGAATTCATATTTTTTATGAATATGACTTTAAAAGTGTTCCGCGCGCGCGCTCTGAACCAGCAAGGTTTTAGGGGCGGCAAAGGTCTGCCACGGCTCTTAGGAACTTCTTTCCTAGGATATACCCGAGCCCGTTGTAATAGACGCACTTGTAACGGAACACCGTGTGGTTTTAGTCGGTTCGATTCCGACATACCCCTTCACCAGTAGCCCCGTTGAGGTGATGACCCGTAGGGGTTTCGACTCGAAACGAAAATGAAAATATTTGCGCCCTACGTATATTGATTAAAAGAACCGGCCAAATGCAAACCGAAGTCGCATAGAGAGGGTTCCATACGCTGAATATGTATCTACTTACCATTTGTTTTCACATTATTGTTATTTCTATTCGATAAATGTAAGTAAGATAAATTAATATTCATTTATTACGCACTAATACAAACTACAGGTCGTACTGTAGATCAGGGGAGTGACGGATATCTGGCTTAGTTAAGTCGAACCAGCAGTATCAATAAATGTATCCCAAGAATAAACTTAACACGTAACGTCCACAAATAACACCGAAACTCAGAACAACACAACAGATCACACAATTTTTTGTTCCGTGTAGGAATCGAATCACCCACTAACCATTGCGCCTTGCATGCAATCTACTGCGAGATTGCACGCAACTGCACTGTTAAAGCAACTTATAATTTTATTCTTTACGCATTAACTACGAAAATGTTGAGGTATGCGATTCAATTCGAACCACAATTAATTCACGTCTATCAATGTTTGTTGATGATTGCAATCAGAGGTGTATCCCGGATTCGAAGAAATAAACAAGTACTTTTATTGCTGGCCGAGACATCCGATATGAAACCGGATACTTAGGAGTACAATTTGATAAGCGGCCTTTCTGATTGTTTCATAAACATGGCGGACAAATAGCAGAAGAAATTTTGATGATACTATTACCGAGTTAGTCGGTACTTAACTACTTTGCATTCTAAGTAAAAATTTGCAAATTTGCTTGCACGTAGGCCAACCGATCACTTTTAAGGATATACGGTTTATTCACGTGTGTATATCGGGGTGCCCAACTAGTTTCGGACCCGACGGGGGCCCTTTCTCAAGGGGTGAGGCGTCCTACCGCGTCGGTTGCTGATGCCAGACCGTATACCGGCCTAGACATGTTCGGCCTATGTTATCTGTATATTACATCCTCAGTTAAAAAAAAATTACAAATTAGTACACATTTTAAATACCATAGAATACACTGTTACTTTATTCGATTACAAATGTTAAGATATCTCTTGACTAGCTTAGCAGACGTGAATAGTTAAAGATAATCTACATAACACACGTTACGTAGATACATTACGTAGGATATGTTATGGTTACGGTTAACTACACTTCGGTTGATACTATCCTAACTAATATCTTACTAATACTATAAAGGCGAAATTTTGTGAGGATGGATGGATGGATGTTTGTTACTCTTTAACGCAAAAACGGCTGAACGGATCTGGATGGAATTTCGCACAAACATAGATTTTACATTTTATTTTATTTTATTAAACAATAGCACATATGCTACTTTTACTACTATACTTACTTTTTATTTTGAAAAAAATGTACGATTCCCATGGGATAAATTTATCTAAATTCTATCTAAATTTTTAAAAATAAGCAAGGGTGATTTGTTTCTTACGTTTTCACACCTTAACTGCTCAACCTTTCATCATGAAAATTGCCTACACGTTGTCAGGGGCACAGAAAAGGGCATAGGCCTTTCATTACAAAAATGTTCCGGAGAAATAGAACAATAACTTGTGCACAGAAGCTAGCATTAAAAGTTTTGATTTACAAGCCACATATCAAGTTGTACTCGTACTCGTGTACTATTTAATTAGTGAAAGACAAAACAGTTAAGAACCATTTTGTCCTTTGTTTATCAAACGATTTTTGTTTGTTGTTGCCATTTAGGAGATTTAGTGTTGTCAATTTAAAACGAAAGATTATACATTTTTTCCCTACCCTTGACGCAGCTCTAAAAGTCTCATCATAGAGAGTGGACAAAACCATTTTAGAAACATGCGAATTCATAAATACCGGAATGCTCATATTCTCGAACTACTTTAAAATATTTTGTTTCATCCTTCTACTCCCATCTATCTTAAGGAACGTTTCGAGTTACTAAATGAAACATTTGCGAGGCTCTTGCGGTCATCGGAAAACCAGGGCCTGAAAATACAACTGCACTCCACGAAATGCATTAACTGTGAGACGTGCTCAATCGCTAAACATTTTTAAAAAATTGGTAACTGATCAGTATCTGTCCTCATAGTTAGTCACTGACAATATTGAATATATGTATGTACATATTTATTTAATATTAGAATGTACGTGTTTATGGCTATTTTATATTTATTTGTGTTTGAACCTATAAAATGTATTTAAGGTATATATGATCCCATCAAAAAACATAAATGTGAAAATGGGACACAAGTTCAATATGAAGAATATGCGTGGTTGTCGATTTCACCGACAAAAGATTGAGTTCTTTTTCTTGAACTTGGCTTGACACGCTGCCGCGTGTCTAGATTATTATGTATCTATTTTCGTTTACATTCGTATAGTTCAATAAGCTACTGAACTGGGTTTGTACACCTGAAAACTGCCCTATGCACTGATCCATCACATTTGTCCATCTTAAGGTTGTCTAGAAGAAATCGCAACTATTGTACCAGTATTCAATGTTTTTCATTTATGTTGGAACTTTTCAATGGTGTACAATAAAGAATATTGTATTGTGTTGTATTGTATGTTTTTCTCATATTTTCAAAAATGACTATAATCGAATTTTTAATGCCGGGCCAATTCAACACTCCTGGAGTCATTGGTTCATCTTCGTGTCGTATCTAGTTTATTTATACCAATTACGAAAATTTTAAACATTCTTTGTTTACATAATATAGTTTCACATTGTCGCTATATAAATAGTTGTATATGTCTGCAGTCTCCATCGTGATCTTATTATTCAGTTGTGAAAGTATTCCATTCAAACAAATTAAAATGTAAGTATGGTAACATAGTAAAGACTTGAACACGAAACTGATTATCTGCTTTATATTATAACTTAATAAACGTGAATAAAACTAAAGCATCGAAAAGGTATCAATTGCAAGTATCCATTTTAGATAATAATGAGACTTCTGCAGATCCAACCTTGTTTTGCGTTTGCTATGAAAGCTTCACACAAACACGAATTCTGTCTTATAAGCTGGATAATGGAAAAAAAATTATTTGTTGACTGTGCACTATGCACAGTGTACAACTAAAAACATTTCCAGTGATTTTTTCCAATATTTTGCAGATCTTTTTAAAAATTATTAAAATCGATATAAAAGGATGCACTTATTTTGATCTTGCACGTATTGATGACGTGGTTGAAAATAATTGACTCCAAAATATTTTATGTAAAATAAAAACCAACTAGGTGGCAGGTAAGCCACAATCTTCGGTGGAAAAGACCTTAAGATGAATGCCATCTACAGTTAAGTCTTTGGCATCCGTTTCTCTATGGATGTGGAACGTTGGAGCCACAAAAAGAAACCATCGACTAATTGTCGTTAACTGTTTCGGCTTAAGAAGGACAGGTTTCAAATATATTTAATGAATTATTATTTGAGTAAATATAATTTGTATTTGAAACTTACCAAAATTTCCTGCCAGAATCCTTTGACAATACCCACATGGGCGTTTTCTGCCGATATCGGGAAAGTGATGTATTAAAGAAAACAGTAATAAATCTCGTCTATTCGATTTGTCTCTTACGACTAGGCTATTTAGGTGATGTAGGCATTAGTCAAAACAGGACTGGTTCCTGCCACCTGATTGGATGGCAGAAACAAGCCCCGTAGATTCTGCTAACAGTTGGACTTTGCTCACTTATATCCTATCCAATACATATCAAATCAAAAGTATATTACTATTTTTAATGTGAATTGTTGTTTTGGTAGCACATTAAATTTGGTTCAATCATCAGCCTATGAAGGCCTCCTCCAAGAAGTGCCAACTATATTCATTGCAAAAATAACACCGGTATTGAGCAGCATACATCCGCTGCTAGCCACCTTATTCAAATCGTCGCTCCATCCATATTTGGTTAAACTGTAATAATTATTTGTTTACAGGCTTATGATCTTCGTAATGCTGGGTTTTCTGACATTTATCGAAAGCAAACAGTCAAAATTAAAATACACATGGACACCAAATTCTGCTAATTTTGACTTCATGGTGGGCATATCTTACAAAGGTGTGCCTGTGTGCTCAGGAATACTTTATAGAACTAATCATGTAATAACTGCAGCTACTCCTTTACATTATTACAGTCTACCGCATGCAGTATTACTTATTGATCGTCCCTTTTACGCACACGTAATTTATCGTGAGTGGAATCAAGATCGTGGTATTCGAGTTCGTAACATTTATTATCAAACGGAATTAGTGGCAGTTGGCAAGTCACCTCTAGCATTTGGAAAAAATGGTAAGTACACTCCAGCTCATGACCTAGCTTCAATGACTTTACACAATTTGATTCCAACTCACTATGATGCTCTCAGTGTTCGTCATCCCATACCAGTTGTTTTCAATTTGAGAGTGTTTACTATAGTTATTAAATCGACGGGTGTGTTCACAATTATTGGTCATGGGTACGCTGACCGGCTGCATGTGCAACAAAATGTTCAGTTGGAAGCAGTCGATTACCAAGCTGACGATGTGTTAGTGGACTGTGATGAATGGATACCAAGATCTTGGGGACATTTCGTATGTTTATTAAACGTTGATAACTTTGTCGGGATTTCACCCGGAGCTGCGTTACTGTATAACGGTATTTTATTTGCTGTCGGTAGTTTTTCACTAAGGAGAGGCAGTGAATCTATTTTGCTTTTTACCGATGGAAGAAGATATAAATATGTGCGGTCTTTTTATACTCTTGTTATCATTGATGGTAAGACGGTTCCTATATCACTAGAACCTATGTGGTAGAAATTAATGAAATCAAAACCATAACTGTGAATGTATGAGCAAGTTCTTCGTCACTAAAAAAAAGAAAAAAAACAAGAATTTAGTGTCAAGTTCAACCATGTAAACATGTGAATCTTGTGAATAGTTCAACGTAAACTTGTATATTATATTAATAGTATAATATGAAAATAGTTTCATGCCTAGTTATTACTTTAAAGCCTGTATTTATAAGTGACTAGTACTGATAATGTAGTGTACTCGAACATTGCAATTATTATTTAATGCTCATGTTTGTGTTTTCTATGTTAGTGTTACGTTTTTTCGTTTAAAATAAGGAGTAATAGTTTATTTATTTTTTCTTGGGTGCAACCTGTTTGAAGATTGATTATAAAGTAAGCAAACAGCAGTTAAATTTATATCTCGATTTATAACTGCAATAATTATAGATTTAGGAGGTTAGTTTGCAGTCCTAGCTAACAAACTATTATTCATGTCTGTTCAAAGAGTGTTTGTCAAATAAAAAAGACTCTGCTAAATTAATATCTTGATTTTTAAACAACAGGTAACTGATTCGTTCTATGTATTTTGTTAAGGAAATAATATATTATAATTACTTTATTAACTCAATAACTGATCTAAAACTAATTTAAAGCATTACCAAAAGTTTTTGTGATTAAACTGGTGCGGTAAATGTTTTTTATAATAAAACTTGCTATAAATAAATTAAAGTGGTAAAATAAGTACTGCAACAAAAAGTAAAACATTATATTCAAAACACTATTGACTTTACCACGCCATTTTGATTTGTATTAAAGTTGGTTGGGAAGCCACGTTATTCCTTCGAGCTTCCTAGAAGCAAGTTGTCTCTAACCCTAGTAAGTAATTTTTAATGTTGTAACTATACATTTTTTAAGGTTTTAAAGTAAAATTAAAAAGGCGTTTCAGTAAATTGTTTCGTTATTTGCAAATGTCAGAGCCTACGTGGGTCACACTGAAACTTTTTAGAATAGACCAGTAAGAAAAGCAGCTGATGAAAAATTTATCTAGGGGCACGGTAGTGACCCCGCCAAGACGAGCCAAGCGAAGCGTAAGGGCACTACCTACCTTTTCTCGAAGCACTTCGTCGTTTTTTTAAACCCTCATAACTTGGGTTTAGATTATACCAGATACACAAAACCATCGGGATATAAGGTCAATAGGGAACTTATTACTTACTTACTTACTAAACATGTAGGGACACCCAAATATTTTGTTATTGTTATTGTTATTTGTTTTGTTACTACAAGGTCCTCGGTTTCGCCTTGGCAACATTTTACATGAAAACGTTTTTAGGTGGGATTTAAATTTCGATTTAGGAACTCTTTGGGAATCTGTAGATGTTTAATTTTTTTACAAATTGGCGGCTGTTAACTCGCTAACGGGCCCCCCACTACGCGGGCGAAGAGGGGAAGACGACGGAGTCCCTCCGCTCAGCAATCCTGCAACGCGCGTCTGCGGCAACGCGAACTCACTCCACGTCCATCTCCCGTCCCCGACACACGCACCAAGCGCTCACCTTCATATCGCGCGTCAAACCTATTGTAACTATTATGGAGCGAATAGACTTGTATAAGAAAGAAGTAGTTTTTCTTTATAACTAAAGGGATATTAAATATCAAACCGGATCACACAATTGTCCTTCGAGCCGGATTTAGAAAAATCAATGACCAACGTGCTGCTTCGACCGAACGTCGTGCTCACCGCGTGCACATTTACAAGATGGCGTCAGCATGACGAATCATAAATATTTGAAAGGAAGACGATGAAATAAGAAAAAAAGGAATAACAAACAATCTCTCCTGGTAAAACCACTTTAATATTACCTGGAGGGCATTACATTGTGAATTCGTTCCACACATTATTTTCCGAGGTCAACGTCCGTAGTAGAAATATCACTATTCTTCATAGTTAATGAGTATTACAAGTCATTAATTTGTTGATAATAAGTCCCTTATACTAAATTTATAATTGTTCTCTTTATATATACAATTAAAATCTTCATACATTAACTTTAAAGCAACTTTATGTTTGGATTAAATAATATTTATAACTGTAATTTCCTGCTCTAATTTAGACGTTCCCGTTTTTTTTATGATTTTTAAGCATTATGCTTATATAAATCGCATTCCAACAGTTTGCTATTAGTGAGCAGTGACCACGCGGTCGCCACGTGTGGTATGCTGCTCACGTGCTGCTATTTGCTGTCTGCACCTGGTCCTGCACCTGCATGCGCCTGCTTGCTTCGGTTTGCGGCTGTAAACTGCTGTCAAGGAGGACAGTACGGTTTTCCTGCATTTTCTGCAAATCACCTGCTTCTTGCCTGTGTCTGCATATTCTACATTTAAGTATAACCTTGCTTTGTCATTATACTTTGAGAATTTCTTTTCATTATCTGCCTGCGTTAGTCCACTGCTGGACAAACTTCTCTTTTGAATAAAATTAATTACTGAATATTTTTAATAGCATTATTAATACATCTAGCAATACAAAATGTCTAACATTAAATGTAAGGCAAAGCTCACATTATTTGAAAAATATTTAAAGAGTTTGTGTACATGTGGTAAGCCTAGCAGCATTCAAATTAGTGAACTTGGGGCTAGATTGCAGAAGGTTGAAGAATGTTATGGTGAATATGATTCCATACAGATTCATATCGAAAGCATGACTGATATTTCAGATGCTGAGTGTCAGGAAGAATATGAGGAACGCGAACGCTTCGAGTCGCAGTACTTCGCAGCGGTCGCCAAGGCTCGAGACATGCTTGGCAGGTCGGTCGCTGCAGATGTGGAGAATGATCCGGCGTCTTCGATAACAGGTTCTGTCCTCGCAGCAGGTGGGCCAAACTTAAACTTAAAGTTACCAATAATTCATTTACCTACCTTTTCTGGGCGATATGAAACCTGGTTGAAATCTCACAACACATTTAATTTTGTATCATTAATACATACTAATGCCATAATTACAAAAATTTACAAATTTCATTATCGGTGTTCAGCCTTAAGGGATAAAGCTGCAACTGTAATTAATTCATTCGATTCTTCTGAGAATAATTATGATACAGCATGGTCATTGTTATGTGAACGTTATCAAAACAAGAAATTGCTTAATAACAACCATATTCAGGATTTATTTGATGTTGATCATATTACAAAGGAGTCTTCATTTGCATTGAGGAGCCTCATTGATACAATTAATAAAAACCTTAGATCATTAAAAATGTCACATAATATTAGCACTGACAATTGGGATTAAATCATTATTCATATGATGTGTAAGAAATTAGATAACATTACAAGTAGAAAATGGAAATAGCACATTAATTTTAAAAAAGATTCACCTAGTTTGGAAGAATTTATTAATTTTATTAATAAACGCGCTGAACTGTTAGAAACCATAGACTATAGCGGCCAGACTAGTCGTAGGCACAGTGGACTTTACAACAAACATTGCGGCCTTATGCGTGCCCTCGTTGTAAACAAAATAATTCCATATACCAGTGTCCACAATTCAACGCTTTATCTGTCACAGCAAAAATCGCTGAAGTGAAACCTTCATTATCACAGCAGCTTGCTGGCAATGCATCGCAGGACAATCATGTAGTGCTAGCCTTACAAAAAGATTCTAGCAAGACAGAGTTACCAACACCTCATGATATTACCTTATCTTCCACACATAACAGCTGCGTATTTTTGTCTACGGCACTTGTGGACATCTTAGATGGCAATGATAGAAAACATACTGTCCGCACGGACAGTATGTTTACTTGACAATGGCAGCACATCTAACTTCAGTACAGAAAAAATATGCAACATACTCAATTTGCCAGTGAAATCAATTTCCATTTCAGTTGAAGGATTAAGTCGCCAGTCATTACACATTACTAAACATTCAAATATAACAATATTATCACGTACTGAAATTTATACTAATCATCTTAACTGTTTTGTTGTGCCAAAAATAACTCAATATTTACCTACAACTCGTTTCGATATTTCTCAATTAAATATTAGCTGATCCCAATTTTAATATTCCGTCTGGTACAAAACGTATACCTTAAGGTAACAATAAACCTATTCTCATTAATACAACATTAGGTTGGATAGTATTGGGTGTAATGCATGGAAAAAACATTAAAAATAAAATCAATAAATTTGTTAACACAACTCACTGTCACTTTTGAAATGATAGATATCTTGATCAAGAATTAAATAGATAAATTACATGTAGTAAAATGTAAAACTGCTCATTTTCATAAAAGTATTTTCGCAATGGCTCCCAAAATATATAACAAATTGCCAAAGATGCTAAGAAATGCAGAAAGTATTAATATATTCAAAAAACAATTATTTGAGTACTTAGTTGATAAGAGTTACTACTCAGTGGAAGAGTACCTGAATAATATGTTTAGATTGTGCCTAATAATTTGAATTAATATTGACATTGAATTATAACATTTTAATACTTTAATAAATTTTAAAACCTGTTTTAAATATATTGTGTAATTTAATTTTCATGCCATTCAATTTGTTTATTATAATGACATAATTGTGAAATTTCTATGACATTCTAGTTTGTTTGATTTGTATAACTAAGTTTCTATTGCTAAGTTATTATGTAGTTCCTGTAATTTTGAATTTAACATTTATTACAAATAATGTAGTTTCTTTTTTTTTTCTTCCCTTTAAATCTACAATCAGTCGCAAGACTATAAGCAGATGTGTTTAATGTAATATAGGTTTGGAAGGCGAAGAGGCCAGCACCTCATCTGCCTTTTCATAATACTTCCTTCCTTTTCAGCCTTTTCACTGTTACTGGATTTAAAAGTTCCGTTGCCAGAGTATTGGGATGCACAGTTAGGCGTTCTGCGTATTTATTTTTGGACCTCTCTATTTCAGCTTGCACCGTGGGTACATTGAGGTGTTCGTGTATTTCATCATTTCTAGAGAACCACTGTGCGTTTATGATAGTACGTAGGATGTTATTTTGTACTCGTTGTAAGCACATCACATTGCTCTTGGTAGTGGTACCCGACAGTGGTATACCGTAGGTCCAAATAGGTTTTAACATCGAGTTGTAGATTAGGAGTTTGTTGTCAGTAGACAAGTTTGAGTTTCGCCCAAGAAGCCAGAGAAGATTTCTAAACTTCAAGTTAATTTTATCTCTTTTTTTCTTTATGTGATGGCTCCAAATGAGTCTTCTATTCAGGTTAAACCCCAGATACTTAACATTCTCAACGTCTGGCAAACGATCGGTGCCGAATTTAACAGAAGGACAGTTTCCCTTTCTTTAGGTAAATGTGATGTGATTTGTGTCTCAACTAATACGTGTTGAAGGTTATTACTGGCTACACTCGGATCCACCTCAGAAGCGAGATATGCTATATCATCAGCATACGTTGCAACAGTTACGTCTTTTGATATTGGAAGGTCTGAAGTAAAGATGTTGTACAATACAGGGCCCAGTACAGATCTTGAGGTACACCAGCTTTCATTTTACGCAATGTAGACCTTGCGTCTGTAATATCTAATCTGTAAATAATTTACTACCTACTTAACTAATGTTACATGCCCAAACAGGCAGAACATGGCTTGGACATTATCATGTAACACCTTATATATTTAGTAATTATGTGCCTGTTTTCAGCAATAAATAAATAAATGAAAATGAAAATAGTCTGAGTTGGAATCATCTTCTTTACCACGTAAAACAACGAAGGAAGAAAACGAGTCTGAACAACATTTCATTAAAACAACAACCTGCCCAGAGTATGGGCGGTTTGTTGTAAAAATTCCTTTAAAACAGTCACCACATGCATTAGGTGACTCATACGAACAAGCATTATCTAGATTTGAGTCTTTAGAAAGAAGGTTCAAACGTGAACCATTATTTAAAGAAAATTATTTAAATTTCATTAAAGAGTACATTGATCTCGGTCACATGTCTTTAGTTAACAAAAACGTAGATAAACTTACATATTTCATGCCACATCATAGTGTGGTCAGAGACACCAGCTAACATAGGATATAGAGGCTGCAAGAAAAAAAGAAGAAGAAAAGAAGAAGAAGAAGGTTTTCCAGCTGAGTGCAATTCAACTCAGCTGGAAAATCTTCTTCTTCTTCTTCTCTTCTTCTTTAAAAGACAACTCCCGCATTAGGAATTACTCCTGTGTCGCGGGGGACTTTACAAATATACAGACAATGGACACAAAGAACACCCAGACTCGGGTGGGAATCGAACCCACGACCTATGGCATGGCATAGCAAAATTGCAACCTATGGTGGACAGGTCCACCATTTTTAACACAACCCACAAGCCTGTTCAACCAAATAACATACCCACTAACTTACCAGAAACTACTATTCAATGCAATTTTGTTTATGATCATAACAAAAATAATTTTATTCATAAATTTTCAAGTTTTGTTAATTACAACGTGTCACTGCATATATCTTGCATAATTGTAGGCAGCCTCAGAATAAAAATACTAATTATTTAACAGTATCCGAATTATGAACTAAACTCAGCCACATTACTCATATGTAAACTCATTCAATTGGAAGTTTTCCCAAATGAATATTTTATTTTAAAGAAAGGTCAATTATTGAGGAAGTTACAACTACTAAACCTTAATTCATTTATGTCTGATGAAAATGTAATTAGAGTTGGAGGTAGATTATCCAATTCAAATCATAACTATGACACTAAGCATCCCACCTTAATTCAAGCTTCGCATTATGTTGCAGGATTATTATTCAAACATTATCACATTATATTGATGCATGCTGGACCACAATTATTGCTCGCTACATTAAGACAGCGATTTTGGATAATAGGCGGTCGCAGCCTCGCTAGGAAAATCACACATCAATGTAACAAATGTTATAGATTCGCAGGGAAAAGTATTCAACCTATTATAGCTGATCTACCAAAAGGACGCGTTTATAGCGAATATCTATTTAGTGATACAGCTGTTGATTATGCTGGCCCTATTTTGATATCTAACAGAAAAGGTAGGGGCAGTTAACTCATTAAGTCATACATTTTTGTATATTTGTTTGCTTGGCTGTGAGGGCAGTTCATGTTGAACTCGTTACAGATCTTAGCACTGAAGCCTTTATGGCTGCGTTAAGTCCTTTCCTTGCACGCAGAGGTCGGCCTGTCAACATGTACTCAGACAACGGTACAAACTTTGTAGGGGCTTACTCTAAAATTTTCTTAAAGCAAAGTGTAATGACATTAGTTTAGGTGCAGCAGACCAGGCAATTGATTTCAAATTCACTCCAGCCTATAGCAAACAGTTTAACGGTTTATCTTTTTTTTTTTTTTTTAAAGACAATTTCCGCATTAGGAATTACTCCTGTGTCGCGGGGGACTTTACAAACATAGAAATAACGGACACAAAGAACACCCAGACTCAGGTGGGAATCGAACCCACGACCTATAAGCATAGCGGTCAGGGTCACTAACCACTAGACCAACAGGCCGGTCAAATCTGAAGTTATCTGAATGTGCAGTTAAGTCCGTGAAATTCCATTTAAAAAGGATTTTATCCCTTGCTCATTTAACGTATGAGGAACTAAACACCGCTTCAATACAAATAGAAGGAATCTTAAACTCTCGCCCTCTTACGCCATTGTCCTCTGATCCCAATGATTTAGTTCCACCGACGCCATCATATTTTCTGATTGGACGAACAATCTCTATGTTGCCCACCAACCAGGCGACAACAGAGTGAGAGACAATGATCGTACCACGTTATTAACGAGCACAAGCCTTAGCGGCTCATTTTTAGAAACGTTACCACGGCGAATATCTTTCAGAATTACAGAAGCGTGCAAGATGGCAACGAAACGAACGAGAGCTGTTGCAGCTGGGGGACCTGGTCGTGGTTAAGAAAGGCCGCCTCTCCCCCAATCGATGACTGCTCGGCCGCATTCCGCATCGCACGTGTCGCGGATGTCAGGACTTCATCAGGCGTGCTTCGAAGGGCCTACAATAGGCTCTGCTTCCTGCCTACCTCACACATTTTGGAACAAGTTCCAACGGGTGGAGCCTGTTAACGCGCTAACGGGCCCCCCGCTACGCGGGCGAAGAGGGAAAGACAACGGAGTACCTCCGCTCAGCAATCCTGCAAGGCGCGCCTGCGGCGACGTGAACTCACTCCGCGTCTATCACCCGTCCCCGACCCACGCACCACGCGCTCACCCGCGCCCGTCGTTCATGTCGCGCGTCAAACTTATTGTAACTATGTATTTAAATGGGAATTAACGCGATCACGAAAAGATATTACATCCCTCTGAATTGCCTGACGTTTCGACCAGGTTGCACTGTCACAGGCTGACTGGCTCAGCGGTGCACGCCCTCCGTTGTCGAGATCGTGAGGTAGAAAGTTCTTCATCCACCCGCACATTTTCGATATTTTTGATATTTCAGCATCCGGAGGTGAACAGACAACCAGCCTACATGCCATATGTCAAAGGAGTAACGGATAAGATCGGCTCTGTGTTAAAGAAATACTACATACCGACAGTGTACACACCAGGCATAAAAGTTCAAAACATCGTGGGCACACCAAAGGATGTCTTGCCCTTACAAACTCCAGGTGTTTACAAAATAGACTGCATCTGCGGTAACTAGCACTAGCATGTTCAATATTCGCAATGGGGATCTCAACAAGCGCATCAGCTGTTCGTTTGTTGCCTTGGTTTTATAAAATTATTATAAACTAGCTTTAGCAAGAGGCTTCGCTTGCCTTGCCTTTCTATCTCACGGGAACCGATGTATTTTTTTATTTATGAAAGGTATTCTTATATCCTGTTCTGTACGCCTGCCAACGTTTATGGTGTTGTATAAACGTTGTCAGGAGCACAGAACATAATGTTTTGATGATCGATTGAGTAGTTATTAGGTGAAAGCGAATTACGTAGGTGACAGCCAGAGGAGTTGAAAGAAACTGAGATTGAAGATAATAAGAATTTAATTGAATAAATTCAGTAACAATTAGGATTTATAATTAATACTAAGTCTAGACTTGGACGATGCTAGTACCAAAGTGAGTGAATAAAAATATCTTTGTTACGGAATTCTAGGTGTACAATTGCTATTCTAGATTTAACTGACGGCGCAGGCACGAGGCTGAGCGCGACACGAGGCATGGAGTGTTGACGATGCGACGATGCAATCGGGTCGCATGATGTTGCTTTATGCTGCGGCTTTGCTCGTTGTAATATTATAATTATAGTAATATCGTAATTCCTCCGCCCTCAGAAAAGCAACTATTTTCCAACTTTCAGTGAAAAAATTGCTGGTGTGGATGGTTTCGCGTAGATATGGTTTTCAAGTTCTACAGAAGTTTGCTGGATGAGTTTTCTATTGTAACTTGTTGCTTCCACCTCCATCGGCGAAAACGGCGAATCAGCATGACTGAGGTAAGTATAATTGCGCCGGATACGATAACGTAGAAAGGTATGGTTGTGTGGTATACTGTTTCAGGATCATTCTGTAATTGCAGTGCAGGTTGGTGTATGATTTTATCTTGGCTGGAATGTAGAGATTTTAAGTTTATGGAGCTTAGGTTTAAGTGTACCGATACTGTGCTCTTCATCTTCTCTGGGTAAGTGATCTTCATAATTTTCAGTGGCTTGCCTTGTGCGACGTCGTTTTCATTTGTTATAGTAAGTTTAGGCAAGTGTAGTGAGCAGTGGCTGGGTAGCTGGGTAGTGTCAGCGGAAAGCTGCCATTCAGTGTGCTGTAAGTTTGGGTACCGCAGTTTAGGTGAACCTTTTCTGGCCGAGGAAAGCTTATCACGTAGCTTCGGTCGTCTAATTGTTCCATGGCTTCAGTTGAGAGATGTATAGTTGAAAGGCTGCAATTTGGGTCAATGGTTTGTCTAGAGATAACTTCGTGGATACAATCGCGTTGATTTCTAAGCTTTTTGTGAGAGTTTTTGTCACAGACAAACTGACTTCCAAACTTCGGGCATTCAGCCTCTATGTACACAAACACACCAACAAACAAACAAACTCATATTCACATTAGTTATATTATATATTAATATTAGTTAGAATATTGATGTAATCAAAAATGAACTACGACAAGAAACGCAATAACGTGAGTGTAAGCAAAATCAAACACAAACTCTCTATTCGATGACATTATCTTATTTTAAAGATCTGATTTCAATAAATCTATTCTTATATATTCTTTAATATATACGCCTTTATATTATAATATATATACATTATAATAATTAGTTTACTTGTATTACGAGGACGAAATTTTGAATTCCTTTGATATTTAACAAATTAATTCCATTCTTAAAAACGGAAGAAACTACTTCAAATTTGCAAGTGGTCTCATGATGACATGTACATAGTTTCTGTATCATTTCAAAAGAAGTTATTTTTAATTAATCAGTAAGGAGTACAAATGATCCCTGTAGCCCAAGAAGTTTCCTTACCGGACCCATGAATAAGTTTTTCTGTAGCGACACTGTAAAGGAAATTATAACAGACTTAGGTATCTTAACTATCAAAAACATGTTGTACAATGGTAATCATAGTTTTTTACTGATGTTTTTCAATATTTTTAACGATTGGTAATTACATCGCTGTTTCAGTACATATTTGTACCATTTGTACTTTAGTCAAATTGGTGTCAAGAGAAGGTTTGCATGCACCCAAGCATAGGAAAACTTGACAAAGTGTTTACTTCTGGGTAAAATTCTACTCAAGATTATGTTTCTAAGTTTTAGAGCGTCTGAACAGCAGTTCCAGCGATAGTATGGAAGAGTAGATAGTAGGAGACAGTAAATAGAAAACTGCCTACGAGTATTTGAAGTCCTCGGGTCGAAGAAAAACTATTCAAGCTAACGCATTTTTTCTAATATTACAAGTCTTTTGGAGGAACGTCGTTGACATATCCTAGGGGTCTGTGTGAGAAAAGAAACAGAAGCGACTATCATCAGTTTCATCTTCGAATCACCCAAACGTTGACTGCGTCAACATTAATTCCTCTTAAGTAGGGAGTGTATATTAAGAAGAAATAAATAAATAAAATTATTTCTAACATAAAAGCGAGAATCGCAGAAATGAAAAAGAAAATTGAAAAACAAAGGCTCATTTAAATTAAAAACCAAGCTCTGACAAATTTCCATCCAAAAAATTCACGTTGCATCTTATTTCATTGCAAGCAGAAGGGGGATGGAACCATGTTACACTACTTCTATATTTATTCTAGCAGCCAAAGTTAACCAATTGATAAAGTCTTGATGTAAAAACTAGCTTTGGGTTAAATTATCTTTTTCTATCGCTAGGAAATAATACTTATTCTAGATGGAAGATACCGTACGGTCTTTTCGGTAGCCCTGCCAACGTGTACCTATGCGAAAATTCATAACGATTTGAAAGTGTAATAAACAAAACAAATGGCTTTCGCTTTTATAAAATTAAAACATTACTCCCATTTTATTTTTGGAAAAGAATATTAGTTACTTTTGGTAATGAAGTATAAATAAAATTAAAAATTGAAAAGAGAATGCCTTCTCGGTAATACTGCAACGGGTGGGGATGAACTGTACCCCTCAGATATTGTGAGGTATAGAATTTTGTTAACATATTATTCAAGAGCTCGTTAACAAAGTCCCAGTTTACTAACAAATAAACTAAGCACTCATCAATCCTTAACTTTTAATATATAAAATATATTCAAACTTGATCTCAAGTACAACGTTGAAGCGATTCAATAAAAAACGTATTAGCTATTTAAAATATGCAAATAATTCCTCAGAAGCAGTAAGGGGTGAAACGAGCTCGTGTGATTTATCCCCTCGCCGAACTTGCGGAATGCGTATATTGGCCCCGTAGACGTATTAGTGCTGGAAAGGCCTTCGTGGTTTATGCTATTTTAAGCTTTCACCCGCGACTTTGCTTGCTTCAATGTATATTATGTCAATCAGAAACAATCCTTTTCTAGAGATGAAATGTGTCCTTTTATGTACCCCTGTCAACGTGAGTATATTTCACGAATATCGGTTTAGTAGTTAAGGCGTGAAAGCATAACAAACAAAGTCAATTTCGCATTTAACTTAAATATTCATTAAATTTTGTTAACTTTAAAACATTATAGTAAAAAAAATAGTAAAAGGAATTTTTTCATCTTATTTTGTTAATAACAATTGATTTTTTTTATGTACTAATAAATGCTCGAGATCTGGGGGCACAGTACTGACCGCGCCAAGACGAGCCAAGCAAAGCGCAAGGACACTACCTACCTTTTCTCAATGCGCTTCGTTGTTTTTTTGAACCCTCAAAACTTGGGTTTGGATTATATCAGATACACAAAATTTTCGGGATATGATGTCAATAGTAGATTTATTAAACATATAAAGTTTCAATTGTATAGCTGTTTTACTTTAGATTTTATTGATATCTGGAAAACTCCGATTTCTTCACTGACTCACTGATGATCATCAAAATTCTTAGGGTACTTTCTGAAGTCCTAGAATGCTGAAATTTAGTATGTAAGTTAGTATTAGTACACAAATAACAAAACAATTGTTGATGCTAGAGGTCTGAAAATATTGGGATACTCGTTGTTATAAATAATAGAATACATATTTCAGGATTTTTAGTAAATCAACCCCATGATCAAAATTAAAAAATATTGTCATAAGCAACTTATAAAACGAAGTGAAATCGCAACAAAAACATTTTCATGTAAAATATTGTCAAGACGAGACCATACGGCTTGCACTGGCAAAAAGATATCAAATCTAAAAAGATATACTTTTTATTATTTTTACACAAACAATTTTATCCCCAACTTCTAAACTAGGGGATGGAAGTTTGTATGAGACTTCCGAAAATTTCAAAGTTAGAGGTCTGAAAATTGATAATATAGGGACTCCTTGTTATAAATAATAAAATCTGGGGGGTAAATATTTCAGGATTTTTAGTAAATCACACCATAAATTATTTTAGTAGTGTTAAAGCACAACAGGCAGCTGTAGTCGAATATAATCGCCTAAGAGCCAAGTATCGCCCTTATCTATCGCTTATATACGGTAAACCAACAAGAAAAAGGCAACAATAGAGAGTAGGTATATGAAAAGGCACCTCTGATGTGCAAGAAATACACTCCAAAAAGATAAAGAAAAACTTGATAAAATACAAAAAAAAAATATTGTCATAAACAACTAACAAAAAAAAGTGAAATCCCACCAAAAAATATTTTCATTTAAAATGTTGCCAAGGCGAGACCACATCGCTCGCCAAGCTTTTAACTCTACACGCCCTAACTCCGCAAGCTTCTTTCCAAACTCACCATTACTACACCATTTCGTTACTACAAAAACTATTGTAGAACAAAAAAATAATGAATAGTGAATAAATTTTTCACCTTACGCCCATGTGATGGTAGCGAAACGGCCAGATCACATATTTTGAGTTAGTGCTTGTAGAGTTAGAAGCTTCTACATGAGATTTGATAACTTTTTGACAGTGCGAGCTGGTCTCGTCTTGGCACAATTTTACATGAAAATGTTTTTGGTGGGATACCTTTTGTCTAGACGTCATTCCGAATCGAATAAGCTATCGCACATATATATTTAATACTGGAAACAAGAACTAACACGTTTTTTAACTTGTTGACTGGACTATAGGTGACGACGGTGGTGGGCGAAGTATATTTGAATGCATTCACCTAACATGTTAAGAGAAATCAAAGTTTTAAAGGTTAGCAGGACACTTATAAACAGACATTTATAAATACATATTATTCAAGTCGCGAAAGAGAAGCTTTCTATGAATACACTTGCTATTTCGAATTTAATGTGATTACAAAACTTTTTGCAGTTTAACAAAATTTTTACACCTAATGTTTAGTTCAGTACTAGCAGCACCCCACGGTTTCACCCGCGTAAGCCGCGATCCCGTGGGTATATCGGGATAAAAAGTAGCCTATGCGTTAATCCAGGTCTCCAGCAATCTACATACCAAGTTTCATCGCAATTGGTTCAGTGGTTTTTGCATGAAAGAGTAACAAACATCCATTCATCCATCCATCCATCCAAACTTTCACATTTATAATATTAGTGGGATTGCACGCTACTTTGTATAAGATACTTTAACATTGTGAACATCGTTAGTTTTTATCAACAATCTCACGATATTTTAAACTAATGGCAAACTAAGAACTGCACCCAACCATTTACAATTTAACATTGTATTTCTAGAGACTTTATAATCAATCAAATTGTGGACGAATCTGCAGGGCTCATAATCTGTCAGATTTTATGACCCGTAAAATCGTAAACCGCGTAAATTGGTAGTTCGTATGTTAGTTAAACATCTACCGGGGCTCACAGGGACTTCCTTTCTAGGGTACACCTGAGTCCCCGGTATCAGGACCCCGTGACGGAACACCGTGTGGTTTTAGTCGGTACGAGTCCGACATATCACCTTACCGTTAGCCGCGGTGAGGTGACGACCCGTGGGAGTTTCCACACGTAAAAAATAAAAAAAAAGATTAGTTAAACATCAATTGTTACCCTGACTAGTTATAGTATTTTCCTGTTTTATTCCCTACAACAGAATAGAATACAAAGAAGTGTGGTCATCGTTAAGTATCATAAAACGCTATTTTTAATTACAGGTACTCCAAAGTAATAAGACACGATGACTGTTCTAGTAAATACATTATGATTCCGTGTGACCCCTCCTTCCCTTGGTCAGAGCAGCGTTCACTGCGGAGACAAACTGACCGAAATTATTGTGGGCATTCATTGTGCTGAAAGTTGTAAACCATGTATAGTTTGGTGATTTGTTTGCAGGTACTATACACTCGGAGGTATTAACGCATACCTTTTAGATAACTCCACACTACACGGGACGATATGGATTTGCCTATAAATAAAAAGCCACATTCAGTCAGTTCTGCTAAGGAAAAGACAAACTATTTGACAGTTTTGTAATTGTAATAATAATGTGATTCAATTTATTATCACAAGACAATAAGTTTAACTGCATTTGTTTATTAACAAAAACTAACCTACACAACCCAGTCAGAAGTCCAGTTGAATTTAAATAATAATATAATAATCGTAATATATATTTTTGACTTTTACTATCTTCTAACTCTTAGTAATCAAATTAAATTATACAAAAAAATTATATATATTACGCCGTTTAATCGTAATTCACTTGGAAAACACTTTTTTCTGCAATTAACCTACTGTTACTGCTTTTATTGTCATAGTTTTCGTATCATAGTTAATCACGTCAAACTTACAATACCCTTTTTAAAATTTAAGCAGATGGAGTCTGATGTAGTTCTGTATACAAATTAGTACGTAAATGTTAATATTGAGACAGGATATAAAATCTTGAATTCTCATTTGGTTTTATTCACAAACAGCTCGGAGTTGGCACCCCTCCGCCATGGTACTAAAGCTAGACTTACGTCCACAGAGTTATGGGTATATTTTCGTACAGATGAGAATAATAGGCGAAGCATTTAAAAGAATAAGTTGGCGAAGTAACAGATTTATGGGAAAACTTTCCTTGACATCTTTTCAATAACTCAGATAAGTAATCTGTGTTCATGCTACTGTTAGGTATAAAGTAATATAATATTAGTTAGTTATATTCTGTAACAAAAATCACTTCATGTATTCATATGTACCAAAACTTGAGCATACATTCTGCAACAATATGGTCAACCAATTTATTATTCAAGATTTTTTATTTAACGTGAGACAAATACAAGGACCCTGTGGTATGTTTGTAGTTTAAAGAACTTATCCCATATCAGCAAGCAGTGGAACACCGGGGTGGTTTTTATTCGGTGTTTTAGTCGGTAAGAGTCCGACAGACCCCTTCACCTCATCAAGGCGGAGGACATCCATGTAAGATCTTCCACCTCGTCAACAAAAAAAAAAGACGTGTAGAGTTACAAGATTGGCTCTACATGATATCTGATAACTTTTTTTCAGTGCAAGCCATATGGTCTCGTCTTGGCAAAATTTTACATGAAAATGTTTTTGGTGGGATAGTCGTTACTAAATCAGCTGAAAGATATGAGTGACAAGTGCTGGGACTCCCGGTAAGCGCTTCCCTGCATATTTATATGTTCTACGCTCAAACTATCATGACCCGGTGACTTTCCTTTCTTCATACGTTTTATAGCATTACGAATTTCCTTAGCTGTAAACCTTATGAGCCCGTCTCTGGATCCCCCCGCAACCTTCAACCCATCAGACGACGTACCAAGGGGAGATTCAACCCTAAACGACCTGCTAAACAAATTTGCTATTTCTTTAACGTCACTTACAGCATTTACGCTCACAGGCAGACTATACTTTGGATTCAGGCTGTTTGTAGATCTCCAGAAACCACCTAAATTTTTTGCCTTATGATGGCTCGCAATCAAATTCCTATTTATTTGGTCTTAATTAGGCACATTTTTAATTTACTCTTAAATAACTTTCGACTTTCAACCATTTTTTCATATAGCAAACCGCACTTTATTTTTTTTTCTTGATTTGTGATTTATTTTTTCTGTCATTGTGTAAAATAAATATTTAATAATAAGTATGTTTTAACAATTTTAAGTCGTAAATATTCTAAATTGTATTTTATTTTATTTTTGCTGATTGATGGGATTGGATTGACCCGTGGGGTATAAAGCGCCTGGTTGAAACCCAGCGTTAGGCACATGTCTAGCAAATGCTGAATCAGATCAGGCCTTAATACACCAAGATCACATGTTATCACCATAGGCAAATGATCCGACCAGGAGATATAATACATAACACTAATATCCCTAATAGAGTTTCATGCTGTGTCAGTTACCACGCAGTGGTCTAACCAGCTAGTGGTACCTTGTGCATCACTCACGTACGTGTACGTGTCTCAGTTATAGTCGAGCAGTTGAACGTCAGCACACCGCCACTGCACTTCAGTTGTAAAACTTAGCAATTCTGTACCAAATAAACCACCAGCGTGCACATTAAAGTCACCGAGAACGTACACCGCATCCACACTACTGTTTTCTATTTTTGCATTAATCTCACTTAAACACTCCACAAATTCACTAAGATTATCCATCGACTCGATTGGCAAGTAAACTGAAAAAACTAGAAAAGTTTTAGCACTACAGTTACTTTGAAGGATCGACAGCAATATGTTGATTACAGGGGGTGTGTGTCTGATACATATTTCACTAGATCTGGAGTGAGTTAGGGAAGCAATTTGGGTTCCCTAGAGTTTATCATTCTGATTTATGATTTTGCCCGAAGTCATCAGATATGGGATGTGCTTATTATTCCCAGATGATCTCAAGATCGCTCGCGTACACCTATCACATATAACTATAAGATAGAGACAGAACCGATGCAAAGAGTTATTGAAATGAAAGACTTAGGAATCAGCATGACTCCAGAGCTATCTTTTAGAAGTCATATAATAAATATATTTAAAAAAATATATAGAAATTTAGAATTCGTATTTTGGCATTCACGACAATTCACCAAACTGAACACGGTCAAGGTCTTGTACGATGCACTGGTGAGAAGCCATCTCGATCATGGTGCTATCATATGGACTCCACATGAGTCTAAGTATGATACAATATCAGAGAGAGTCCAAAATAAGTTTACCAGGCACCTGTACATGAAATTAAACGGTATATACCCATTTTATCCCTCAATGTACCCCACATTGTTTGTACTTGGTATGGTTGGGTACAATGAGCTAAGAGTGCGTCGGGACTTCTCACTTGCTATGTATGTAGCTAAAATCTTGAGGAGTCAGGTGTGTAACAAGATAGTGCTGGGGCGCCTGAGCCTCTGTGTGCCGGACCACTACGTGTGGAGGAGGCGACATCCACCGCTGCTAGTCGTCCTTGAGGCCAGAACTAATTTACTGGCGAAAACGCCACTTACCTGCGCAAGTCAGAACTAGAACTGATTTATTCTCATGTAACTTAAGTGAACTCGCAAAAATCATAATAAACGTAGTAGCGGTTATATAAGTAAAGAGTAATAATACCCTTTAATGTTTTAATTTCTCTTACGCTAATTTTCTTTTTTTAGGACTCCGTTCCTCAAAAGGAAGAAAAGGAACCCTTTTAAGATTACTTTGTTGTCCGTCTGCTTGTCTATCGGTCAAGACCATTTTTCTGAGGAACCTGTTGACGCATCAAGTTGAAATTAATACCTCCTTGAAGCTGAAAAAAAATAAAGCTCCTGAGCGTCAACGCAATCAAAAGATACAGACGGACGAAAAAGACGGGCAAAAATCTTCGTGAATAATTCCCGAGATGGACTTACTATCTACACACTGAGATTTGCACTTTTCCAGCTTTTTTTTTAACTTATGACATTCCACATTACAAGTTCTTAAAACATTTTCAGATTTTATAGTTTATTACATTTAGATGTCTGTAAGCACATACTTCTTCTTCAAATTTAAGAGCTTGGCTCTTGTCAGTGGAGCAATTGCTACTCCTCGTTATCCTTTGGGATGTTTTTGATCTCTTGATAAGTCTCGACTCCCACTTTCTCATTCACTTGTTGTATAAAACTCATACTAAGTCTTCCTCGTCTTCTCTTTCCCTTTATTTTAAAGGGGAAAAATGGTTGACCATTTGATAAGACACGACAACTTTCTCAAAACCACATACTACCACGTGATAAAAGACAATTAAAATAAAGTAGGCTTCAAGAAACCTAGTATTTGTTTTGAAGAAACCGTTACTTACGAAGCACAACTCTAAACCTTTTTGTTAAAATAATATTTAACAAGCGTACGTTAAAAACATTTTATGAATCAAAAACACAAACAAACCTCAAGAAAAAATAACAATATCCGGCAATCAGTGGTCGTTAAAAATATCAAATGAGACCTTTTATGTCGTCAAATAATTTTTATTTCCACTGTAAAGAAGCGCCACTCACCGCTGTGCGAGGGTGGGGGGGGACGGTGGAAGGGTCCGAGGGTAGGGAATAGGGACAGTTAATTTTTATCCGACGTGCTTCCTGTTAAGGTGCCGCGCGCATTAGGCAACGGTTTGTTGCCAAGTTAGTGTTTTGAGGGTAAGTAATTATTTTGTTTTATGTAATGTTGTGTAATCATTTTGGTGTAAGTACGAGTACATGATTTGGGAACGATTTTTCAATGCTTAGATAAAACATAATATGATAACATTCAGTTTTGAATAAATTGGGAAGTTTTCGGTAGTATCCCTTATTACTGAAAATTTCCATTATTCTAACAATTTGATCTTTCAATCGAAGTAAACGCCATTAAATAATAATATTTAAATCCATCCGAAAGGAAACAAAATCATTACTGGACCAAGAGGAGAGGCGATCACTTTAATATATGGGTTTTTAGAGGTCCTTTGTAGAGATGTATTTTCAGTGTTGCCAACATTCTGAATTCTCTCCAACTAAGACGACCAATCCATTCCACTAAGAAACTACTAACTCGCTCTGGTGGATTATATTAAAAAAAATATTTTAATTTTAGGCGCGAATATCTGCTAGAAAATGATTATCTTATTGTATATATTAATTGTGTGTGAACATATATATAGTCTACATATTTAATTTTAACATTCATGAGAAAAGTAAGTAAAGTATTTAACTTTTTATGCTGACATGTGATGGTTAAGAAATTAAAATTTGTATATACTGATGACCAACCATGCTACTGACAAAATCTACTAACTACTAAAAATGATTTTTTTCTACTGTTCAAAAATAAAAACTTCTAAATTTAGTGGAAAAACTACTGAGTTGGCAACACTGTGTATTTTTATTCCTGTTAAAACTTTAACGTTTTTCAGAAACGATTACTTGTGGTGCCTCCACAATACATAAATACACTTTCAATTTGTCTCCATGCAGATTGCTTGCTTATATCTATAACTGAATCTACTGCATCTGCATCATCCTAATGCGGGAGTAGTCTTTAAAATAAAAAAATTACCTGAGCAATTAGAATATGTAAAAGTTAAATCACGAGCACAACATATAAAGTTTGTAAAATATTACCACAACACCACGGACCATAACCTCCGAGCAAATGTCAAACTAAACATTAGTTTGAAAGAAAAATACTGTCCTGCTCTAACGTTCATGTTTCCAATACATTTGTTTCACCTCTCTGAAGTTGACACGCTTGCTTTGTGCTGGTCGAAAATCAGACAACGACGAACGATGTGCTCACGAATAGGGAACTATATAGCTTTGAGCATCGTCCTAAAGTCTTTTCAGTTCACTTTGGTGGGTATGTGAAAGCTCTCTTCGAATTAATGGAACCCTCACCATGCCTTTATCAAACTACTAGGCGCAGATAGAGGATCCATCTTTTCGTTGTAGAAACACCAAATAGTCGAACTAAACGCTTTGACAGCTCCTTTTTTTTTCGAGTCGCCAAGGTGTGTATAATTTGAACGAAATGAATGTCGTTTGAAAAGAGGATACGTAGTAAATTTAACAGTAGCGATTTGATATCTAGCTAAAATTCACTTTAAAGCAAATATTCCCACATGGCGATATAAATGTTCGCACAACGGCACATGCTCTAGCCTGGTGGGAGGTTCGACTCTAAACTGTGCTCAAGTCTTACAACTAAAGTATTAAAATGTGAACGATACTTAATACCTCACAATAGCGGGGTAGCGGTGATTTTACGAGTAACCCTTCACGATAGCTCCATTTAGATTGTTTTCCTACCTCATTAACTTGATACCACGCTTTATTTTTTTAAATGAAATTGTTCCCTCCGGGTTTATGAGACAAAGCAGGTTTAACTTCGAATAGAAGACGCTATTGCTACACTTCGAGCACAATAAAGGGACAAATGTAGACATGAAATTATGGTGATAATGTTTTTATTTCTCTCGCAGGGAAGTAGATACAATTGTTTTTGATTGAAGAGAAAGTTAAATAGAGATCAAAAAGAGGAAAATCGACGTGTTTTTCGCGGTCCAGGGGGCGTAGTAAACGTTACTTTAATAAACTTAATACGCGTGTAAGTATACAAAAGCCAAGAAGGCGAGCTGCCCTCATCTGTCCTCTCTGGACCCACCCATGTCCACTGCCTTCCCTATCAAAATCATAGACAAGAAGTTTACATTGAAGTGATGACCCTGTAATGATGACCTGTGTTGGAAGCCATATATTTAAAACAGTGGATGCTATTAAAACATACCTGACCTCAGTATAGATGGGTTACCGTCGAACAATAATGTCTGCAGTGTAAAATCGTATTAACTATCGGCCTCTGCTTCTAATACAATATTTTTTCTCCACCTACAAAATATCGTATTTAGTTCACAGAAATCTGGCAGCAGATTCCATTATAAGGCGAAAATTCAGCCAAATCTAGATAAACTAAAAACCGAATCGAATGTACTTGGGTATAAAATAATATTCTTACAACAAAACCAGAGAAATTCTATCTAGAACCACCTAAATTATTTATCGTTTAATTAACTATGTATCCATCTTATTTTCTTTATTTTATTTTTAAGATTTGATCCAGTAAGGGTATGTGCTTTAAACCAAAGAGAACACAAATCACTCATATAATAATTACATACCTTTTTGAACTACAGCCTGTAATGGGATGACATAATTTCTTGGCTGTTTTGGATCTGGGGCAGTTCATCACACTTTGAATTTAATTGAAGTAAGAATAGCAATCCATTAGCAAATGTTCCACGTCTTCGATTCTATTACATACAGCAGTTGGGAGAGTCAGTTTTTTTTCATTAAATATGCTTATGGAAAGTGACCAGATCTGATTCATGGAGCTAGTTTTATAAACAATAATTACATTCATTACAAAAACAATTACTTCTCCGTGACCACTCATAAACAAATAAACGGATATCCTATTCCAATCAAACCACTCGTTAATTACGCTGTATTACTTCCCATTACCGCGGTGGTAAACTCCGGTAACGGCCGGTAAAGTTCGATAAAATTAACTCGCCGAGTCTCTTGGTACAGATTAAAATGCGGACAAAAGTCGGATAAATTTGTAAAGTAAGCTGTGGTCTCCCTGGCTTGTGGGTAAAATAATGACTGTTTGATGAGTTTGTGTCGTTCAGCTGAAAAAGTATAAGTCACTTTCTTCTTGGATCGTTGTTTTACAGTTTTTGCCTCCGGTAGTGACAAATCGACAATTAATATTTTAAAAGCGACATTTTGTAGGCTAAATATTGATGGTGCTGTCTTTTTTTTTGTGCTGTTCAATAGAGCTCTCTGAGATAGGGTTCCTGGAGCGTGGACGTGGTGTTTGGAGTGTTGGTAAGCATGGGTATCCGCTTACTAACAGACAATATTGTAGATGTGAATATAGAAATAAGCTACTTTAATATAAGTGTAAAGATTGTATTAATAAATACTAAAGATCACCTGGTGGTCTAATTTTGATTTTATTTGGTTTATTTCATTGACCAGTGTAACTTGAACTATTATTGTATAGGCTTTCTCCTTTATTTCTTTCTCCTTCTTTCCATGACAGGTCAACTTATATACTGGACGCGTGTAGCCGCTGTCAGGTACTTTTTAAATGTTAAACACGTAATGTTTAAAAATTTTATATTTCCGTACTCCTTCTATAACACACCTAAAGTTAATAACTTAGTGTTCCAAATATGTTTCACGTCCCTATTAATACATAGATGTCGAGCGGTGCAAATGTATACATGAAGACATGAATTTCACATATTTATTCACCGCTAGTAAATGACAAATTGTAAAGTTTTCAATCACTTGTTACGGTACACAATGTGTTAACAACACGTAGCTCAAGAGCTAGTCGTATTAATCAACTTTATCCCAATGTTTCAATACATAAGGGTCCGATACATACTTTTTTACTATGAGTTGTAGGTAAATAATGTGAATTTAAAAAAGCTGTCAGTTTTTATGTGCCATTTTCCTCAAAGAAACACAAACATCTGTATGCGACAGTAAACGTAGTTTCTGTCACTCATGTTTGACAAGTAAATAAATTTAATTTCGATATAGATTTTATTTCTGTAAAATTCGCTATACATAATAATATGTAATTCGTAAAATCAGCAATAAGCTGAGTATTAACCTTGTTCTCACATCTACAGGAGATCAATGGCAATGCAACGTATTTGTGTGTACCTACCTAGATTTAAGTGACATTTTGTTTTGTATGCGCATTGCGCGGCTGTATTGTGATTTGTGAGGCGAATTGATGTTAAAGTTATTCTGTTTTTTTGAAAGAAGCTTAACTGTTGAGCTTCTTGTCGTACTTCTTCTCAGCAGGCCATTTACGTTGAAGTGCTGTTAGCAAAAAAGATTATGACGTGCAACAGAATTTCATATAAATCAAATTGAAGAAGAAGAAAGAACCACTTGCAAAATAAATTTTGCAAGTGGTTCTTTCTTCTTCTTCAACACAATGAAATGTAACATAATGAATTCAAATTTATATGTAAAGCCGTAGTTTATTTTGTAAAAGAAAATTTCTGGATTTTTTACTCACTTCTTGAACTTGACTAAGCACTATTTGGCAAAATATTCGTGTTTAGGTCACAAATCCATCCACGGTAATCACGAAATAGTAGCAGAGACAATTTTATTCAGACAACGTACAGGACGAGACGAAAATTACAGGAATTAGACCAACTTCTACAGACTGCAACGAGAAAATGAATAATGAATCTATTCAAATTCTCCTTACGCATTAACCCTTATTGAGTTTGAAATATATCTGAGTTTAAATGATTTTCACTCAAATAGAATACAATTGTCAGCCACCATCTCCTAAACTAACACTTCTGTAGTCACAATTATTACTGAGTAAATGTCGTTAACATGTTTTGACATAAGTTCTAAAACTTTGTATTATTATGTAGCTTGTTGAATCATTATGTAGCTTGCTACTGATGTAGTTATTTAAATTGCAATATTTTTATTTTATATTTTATATATATCACTATAAAACAAAGTCCCCCGCCGCGTCTGTCTGTCTGTCTGTCTGTTCGCGATAAACGGAAAAACTACTGAACGGATTTTCATGCGGTTTTCACCAATGCACAGAGTGATTCAAGAGGAAGGTTTTTATGTAGTATACATGCATATTATTGTAGAGAAAAGTCGAGAAATTCAAAGATTTGTAATGTCGTAACAAACATATCTTTGTGTGCTTACATTGCAAACGCTGGCTAAACCTTACGAAATAGATCAAATTAATGTACTACGGAATTGTATATCTTAAAAAGATCAATAAAAAAGTCCGCGATGGTAATGTTTATCTCCTAACGATAACCCACAGTAACCATTTTTATCTTTTACATATTACAAAAAAATGTTGGGATATTTATCAAACTATTTTAAACAATACAGTATTATTCCTTATCCAATTAAATACATTAGATACGCTGTGCATTTCATGTCATCAAAATTGCTCTTTACAGCATATTATTAAAATGAATATCTTAGAAGAGATTTAAAAAGCGGGGGCAGAGCGGCTGGCGGGCCGGCCCGATTTTGATTTTTCTTTTTTGTTAGATAGGGTACCTCAAGGGTGGTCGCATGTCAAGGAAGTCAGGATCTGATGATGGGATCCTGATAAAATTGAGAGAAACCCTCGAAAATTGTAGGAACGAATAGTGTTTCTGTTTACTTTTCATTACTTTATGAGGTTTTTGCGTTTAGAATCATCATCATATCATGTGGCTGAGCTAATGATGAAAAAAAATCATATTATAAAAATCTTCACTATATGTCACTACATATTATAAAACAAAGTCCCACGCCGCGTCTGTCTGTCTGTTCGCGATAAACTGAAAAACTACTGATCGGATTTTCATGCGGTTTTCACTAATAGACAGAGACACTGATTCATGAGCAAGGTTTAGGTGTAAAATTTGTACTCGTGGGAAGCCGGGGCGGATTGCTAGTACATTTATAATTTGACATACTTACAATAGAACAAAAAAAACCTGGCTGCAGAGTTTAATGCCATTGTTTTGTTTGCTTTATTACGTTTAAAAGTAACTACTCTATTATCTACAAATATTATTAGCGCCATAGGAGTCTATATAATTTTTTTTCTCAAATATTTTTAGCCAGTGTCATCTGGGATGATTTAAGAATTTCAACGATACTCCATACTTCTAGATCTGTTCAGGCATTTAGAAGTTATCATCAAAATATATCCTACTAATATTATAAATGTGATAGTTTGGATGGATGGATGGGTGTTTGTCACTCTTTCACGCAAAAACCACTGAACCGATTGCGGTGAAACTCAGTATGTAGATAGCTGGAGACCTGGATTAACGCATAGGCTACTTTTTATCTCGATATTCCCACGGTATCGGGACTTACGCGGGTGAAACCGCGAGGCGCTGCTAGTTATTTACTAAAATAATGAGTTCTCTGAAACTGAACAAATACTTATCTATATATACAGGTAACTTGAAGAATGCTGGGGCCCAGAAATGATTTTGTGAATAAATGATGCACCCTGTATGCATTTATAAACTTAGATACATGCATATACATAAATACACTAACGCCACAGGGGTACGTAGAAGCGTCACCTTAATAAAAATGTATTGGATTCAGAACTTCCTTCTTTTTTAATTCGTAATGAAAACGTAAATACGTATGAAGACTTGTGTAAATAGACAACTGCTCGCGATGACTACTGTCAGGGCTGGCAGATGATATGGATGTAATATCATATCCTAACACATTATAACCTAATGCGTTTATTTTTCTCAGTTAGCTATTGATGTATTTTATTTACGCCAAAGTTTAAAAATAAGTTTATCGTAGTCCTCAAAAGATTAACATACAAATTCAGTGGTGAGCTGGCAACGCTGGTTTGCTTTATTACGGGAATTGATATCGTAGAATTCGTTACAAAGCGTTCGTTGTTGAACTTAGAGCTTTACTACGTTCATATCTTCGGTGAGATACCAATTCGTGGTATTAAGCTCTCTTTGTAGGTGTGGGCGTTATTTCACGTCACTAGATACAGTAACTACGTACGTAACATGTAACCGCGTAACGAGTGTGAAGCCAAGTAACACTAGAATGTAGGTACGTTACAATGAGAATTCGTTGCGCGATACGTATGCTGTTTCTTTCACACTCAGGTGTAATTGGTATACGCATCACTTTTACACACTGGCACTGTGCCGACAAATGAATGAGCCGAGAAAAGCAGCGTAAGTTTTACTACAATGCATGTAATTTTGATGCATATGGCTATGATTTTAGAGATTAGTATAGACTCGTTTTATTTTGACTTTATTTTAAAATAATCTCAGCGGTTCCGTTAGATGCATCGAGTTAAACACAAATATTAGTTTTGGCTCATTGACGAATTATATTAATAATTAAGATCTTTATTTTTTGGCAAATTAATATACCGTGGTTTTATTTATATATTTTTAAAAAATCTCAGTGGTAAACCAATAAAAATGTTTTCATATTAATACTTTGATAGTATAAATAGATCCTAAAAAAATAAAAACAACAAAAAAAATATATCAAAAAATTAAAAAAAAAGCAAAATATATAGATATTTTAAATAATTTTAAATATTTACGATTCATTTAATGCAGTCAGTCCTAAGCCTGAATAAATTAGGAAGGGAAGTCCATTTGAGTTAGACGTTTACTGATGTAACTATAACCACAAAACCGTAGCTTCGACGTTACGAGTTAGGACATAACTACGTTCCGTGCGTACCGTAACCGTACTAAGTAGCCGCACACGGCGCACACTGAGATGAGACTAGTTACAAAAATCACGCTTACTCGTAATTAGCGACGCCTTTAAAGTAAATAGACACGTTACGTTTCGTGAAATTCACGTAACGACCCACACCTATCTCTTTGCAAGATGCGTCTGTCGTAACAATATAACTTAGTTTCGTACTCGTAGGTAGCAACCTGTGTCCACGTTTGCACATCACTAGAAGCGCAGGCGAGTAGTGTGATGTGATGATCCGCCTGAATAGTGATGAACGGTATCGAAGGCCGTACGGTACCGGTACGCACTATACGCACTACATTTAGGTAGCTTTGTAAGAATATGGTCTATGCATGACTTTGTAACTAGATTCCCTCGTAAATTGTAACTGACTACTATGTTATTATGACGCAGCCCTAATCCAATAAAGAAAATACGACCGTGATGCGGTTTCCGATACCATTTCCGTATTAGACTAAGTATTATTAGAATTTCCTGCGGAGAAATTATTAGCAATACATACCAAGTAACTTGGGGCTAGTGTAACCCAAAACTTAGCGGGGTACGTAGTGCGGAAATCGGTTAATTCGGTCATAATTATGACTATATATTACCGGTTTTAGGGAGGTTATGTATCTAATATTGGTTAGGACTAAGAACTTTATATATAGTATTATAAGTATATGGCAACAAACATAGGTAAAAAGTATTCTTTAAAAAATATCTAAAAAAAGTAATACCTTGTGCGTGGGAGAGATAACTTAATAGGCTAAAATCACATTTCAACTCATGAAGTAAATTTGGTCCCTGAATTGTCTAGACGTCATTACTTATTCTCAGTAGATAGATAGAAATATAGATTTACTCTTTATTGTAAACCAAAGAAGGGAGTTCATAAAAAAATGTTTACATAGAAATAGTCTTACAAGCTAATGTTTAAGTCTAAAACGAAAAACAAAACCTTGAAAAGGAATCTAGTGCGATCTCTCCCCGGCAAGCAATAGATTGAAAAGGAGAATAAGGATGAAATGAGGAGTTACAGTGTAGGACTAATGGAACTTCCAGATATAGATAAAATATAAGCAAATGTTATGTACATACCTAAATTTGCGTTTTTTGTTTCAGTATTATATTTCAGTTTCATATCACTTGTGCTAATGTTTGCCAAGAAAAATCTCGTAACTTGAAAATTCTGAAGATTAGGGGAAGTAAACAGTGGGGAGGATTATTTCCTAAAGCCTGCGATAGGGCGCGGGTCCCGTCGGCCCCGCGGCCCCGGGCTCGAAGCCCCGGCATTCTCGTCTCGAGGCCTAATCCCGGATTACAGGCTTTCCAGTGCACGTTTTTAGGCCGAAGTAAATTAAAGATGTCTTAGTGCGTCCTCATTATAAGACTTGGTGTCTGGAAAAGTCGCAAAAATCTCACTTAGATTATGTGGTAATTAAACTCTAATTAAAGCGTTGATTTCTAGTTCGTTCTTTGTTAATTTAGTAGAATTTATTCTAAACTTTTATGATAATCAACCAGTTAATTTTAAAAGGTTAGTAATAGGTATACACAGTAACAACACTATAAATATCGCCCATGAATTCGAGTATATCATTTTGTACCGTTACCGTAAGTACTAAGTCTGATTGAATTTTCATGAATAAAAACCAGACAAGTGCAAGTCTGTCTCGCGCACCGAGGGTTCCGTAAGCAAACAAACTTTTATGTAGATAGTACGTCCATCTCGGGAAGCCATTCCTGACGTTTTTTTAGAAAGACAAACTTAACTTTGTAATTCTTAAAATACTCTCCCATACATCAATATACGACAAAGTCAACTTTCCTGCAAAATATAAGTTTCTAATCACAAAATCTATTTTTATGTGATACTAGGTGTGCCCGCGACTTCGTTCGCGTTTATATCGGTAAACAGCAATATATCGCTTATAATAGGCACCTCTTCCTGAAAGGGGGCAATGCTCCACGCAGGATTTTTTGACAGCGTGTGACGCTCACGGTGAGCAGATATCGGCTCTGCGTTCCCCTATGCCATCCTACGATTGAAAATCTGCCATAACGGAACGAATTTATTATTTTGTAAGCGTATACAAATAATTTTATAATCGCATAGGGATAACATAGGTGCGTAAATAATTTAAGGAAATAAATTCACAAAGGTATTTTGCGGAGAATCTTAACACAGCGCCATCTACAAAACACACACACGCAACACTTTTTAGGTTATGTGCACTTTCAGTAAGTAATAAAATTAATACTTTATTTTATTCAAATATTATTAATATTCGGTAAGATTTATTTTAACAAAATAAATAAATATTTAAAATTATTGTTTCATGAAAAAAAGAAAATGTATCGACATCTATTGGCCTAAAGTAACAATCCAGAAAAAACACATAATTACAATGCTTACGACACTGTAATCCCACGAAAAACATTATCATGTAAATGTTTCCAAGACCAAAGACCAAGCCATATGGCGCGCACTGCCAAAAGTTATCAGTTCTCATGTAGAGCCAAGCTTCAAACTCTACACGCCTTAACTCTACAAGCCCTAACTTCACAAACTACACATTAGTCAAAATAAGTGATCACAAACTCTCAAACGGAGTTCCGTAAATATTACTATTTAAGTAGAGAGATTATCACAGTGACTATTGTCAATCGACACATAAACAGTCATCTGGCTTGACAGTTGCGTTGCGTGAGACGGAACGCAAAAGTAATAATTATTAAAATAGAACTATATATTATATTATATTATAATAGAACATAAAATATTAATTAAATACATTGTAAAACGTAATGATATTACTAATTGTTCAGCTATTTTATGATATTATGAATTTGATATCATTTTTGGGATGCTTTTGTTTAAAGGCTCGTACTTACGTAACTTGTATGAATGAAAAGAACGAAACGTCAATATCATGACTTTATACGGAAATAATGCGTAGCAATTGTTAATTTACTATTTTTATTTAAATCATAATTCCGGATACGAAAATAAAATTCCTTGAAGTGAAAAAAATAAGAAAATAATTTTATTTAATATTATTTTGATTTTGCAACATGAAATATTGCTAGCCCACTTTTTGTCAAGATTCAATTCAATGTTCATTACTTTTCTGTTATACAATAGTTCTTGTAGTAACGAAACGGCCAGACCACATATTTTGACTAATGTGTAGAGTTTGTGAAGTTAGGGCTTGTAAAGTTAGAAGCTTGGCTCTACATAAGATCTGATAACTTTTTGCAGTGCAAGCCATATGGTCTCGTCTTGACAACATTTTACATGAAAATGTTTTTGGTGGGATCATTACTTTTACATACGTGTATTATGTATAATTCCAATCCTGGCAGGTGGATTTTGATGATTTCGTTTTATAAAAAGTAGCAACACCGACTTTGAGTCCGAAAGTCGATGACGGGAAAAAATGTTTTTGTTCATTGTGAGTGTATTAATGATAACGCGAAGTGTAATAAGAAAGTTGATGTTGCTCGGAAGTAGATATTTGTTTTCTTACGCTAATTTCGAAGAAATAATGTACTTTATAACATTTTCAAAGTCAAGCTTATAATATATTTTGGGTGAATTCTGTGATAATATAAAAAAGTCAGCCTGTGACCAAGGCCTGTGCAACCTGGTCGAAACGTCAGGCAATTCAGAGGTATGTAGTACCTTTTCGTGATCACGTTAATTCCCGTTTAAATACATAATTATATTATTAAAAGAACTTTCTAAACCCAAAATAAGCAAAGCTTATAGCATTGGGGTGAAGAAATATATTCAGATTTTTTTTTCGAAATACCAAAATACCATGATACCATGATAGACACGCCCAGACAAATGTAAATAGATATATTCATGGACACGAATTTCTTTCTTTTAGTTATAAGATTTGTTTACGTTTAGCCAGAATACTATAACAAAGTGATTACTTAATTCCCTATTCGTGGCATAAAAACAATTGCCTTTGAAATATAAGGAAAAAAAAATTAAAATAAATCTTTCACTCAGTGTTTTACATGTAAGGCATGTAATTATAATGTAACAGGATAATTGACACATAAGCGATGTTTGAACTTCGCCGAGGTTGGTAACCCCGCTCGCATAATTAAATTTACAAATTTGCTCGTCAAATATTTAATGCTTTTTGAGATTCAGGATTTGTAGGGTTTTTTTTAATTGAAGTCGATCAGTATAAGTATTATTTGCTCACGTTTATTGAACCAACTCATACATAAATATCTTAATTTCCAAACTAATATAAGTTAAAGGCTTTGTTTTTCGATTGAACCTGCATCATCAGATAATCGATATTGACAGTTATCAGGTTTAACTCGATAATAATTAAAATATGTGCGGAATATAAATGATTATGTATATGTATTTAGTAATACTAGAGATCGCCTTGTGGTCGAACTTCGACCATAATTCATCTTTGCTTTATTTCATTGGCCGGTACAACTTGTTGTATAAACCGTATAGACTTACGTACTAAGACAGATCAACATATCTACTTTTCTTTTTTTTTGGATTATAGGGGGCAAACGAGCAGACGGGTCACCTGATGGTTAGGGACTACCGTCGCCCATGGACACCTGCAACTCAAGAATCACAAGTGCGTTACCGGCCTTTGAAATAGGAGTACGCTCTTTTCTTGAAGGTTTGAAGGTCGTATCGGTCCGGAAATACTGCAGGCGACAATTGGTTTCAGAGATTGGTTGAGCGAGGCAAAAAACTTCTGGAGAACCGCACAGTGGTGGATTGCCAATTATCCAGGTGACGGGGATGAAAGTTTTGTCGCGTTGAACGATGGCGCAACGTTGCGGCCGGTATAAGTACGAACAATTCCTCGGAGCACTCCCCATGATACAAGCGATAGAGAATGCAGAGTGAAGCAACATCTCTACGCAACGCCAAGGGGTCAAGCCGATCTGAAATATCCTGGCAATCGATGATTCAAGTCGCTCTCCGTTGAATGCGGTCAATAGGGAGAAGCTGGTACTGGGGTGCTCCTGCATAGATAGATATGAGAACAGTATTCCATATGGGGCCGAACCTGCGCCTTATAAAGTTGTAGGCGGTGGGCTGGGGTGATATACTGTCTCGATCTTTTCAGCACACCAAGCTTCTTCGAGGCTAATTTGGCCTTACCCTCCAAGTGACCGCGGCACTGGACTTCGCTCGAAATATCGACACCAAGGATTCCGATGCTGGCTGTGGCAGTCAGGGAAGTGCTCTCAAAGCGAGGTGACACGACAAACGGTATATTTTTGGCGGTGAACGCTCAAACCTGTGTCTTCGTTGGACTGGATTATGACTGGAGTATGACTATATTGGACTAGATTAAGTCGACCCCAATCAGAAACTCCTTCTAAGAGGCTTCGATTTCAGACACAAGTTTGGATCGACTCTCAGTGACGTGTTCCCGAGAAATGTTAGCGCGGCCGGTATACAAGGCATCACTCGTGCTATCATCGGCATAGCAATGAATGCTGCTGATTTGCAGCATATCATTGATATGCAGAAGAAACAGCGTGGGTGATAGCACACAGCCTTGTGGGACACCAGCCTTCACAGACTTGAAGTCGGAGCATGCACCGTTGACAACGACCTTGATGCTTCTGTCCGCGAGAAAACTGGTGATCCAGTTGCATAATTTCTCGGGAAGCCCATAGGAAGGAAGCTTCGAGAGAAGCGCTTTGTGCCAGACCCGATCAAAGGCCTTCGCTATGTCCAAACTGACTGACAACGCCTCCCTCTTGGTCTCGATCGCCTGTGCCCACCGGTGTGTTAGGTATACGAGAAAATAACCAGCTGAACGACCCTGACGCAATACGTGTTGTCGGTCATTGAGTAGCTGGTGGTCTTCTAAGTACCGAAGGAGCTGGCGGTTGACAATGGATTCCATTATCTGGAATGGATATTCGAGAACAAGGTGGTTATGGCTATAGGTCTATAGTTGCACGGATCCGAGCGGTCGGTCGGATTTAGGGACGCTAATAGCTTGATGTAGTCGTTTTCACGTAATTCTTAAATTTGAGACAAATGTTATAAAAAAATTAAGCTTTCGGCACTTCTAGTATATAAACTTTAAGTATTCCAAATTTCACATCCGTCTCTTCGCTAAATTTGCTTAAAAAGGGGTACAAAGAATTCTCTTCGCGTAGTAATGTATAGATATTTATTTATTTATTTATGCCTGAAGTTTTTGTTTAGGGCCAAGCCTTGTAATTTTTGTTGACAAATTCTGTCAGTATCTAGTAAATTATAATATAATTATTACTTCAGTAACTTTAACTTGAGTTGGGTGTTTAGGATTATGCGCCACTTATTTGTCTAAGTTGAAGCTTACTTATGCCTAAAGAAACACCTTCCTTCTGCTAGACAGGTCATAAACCAATGTTAATGATGCCCATCTCACCAAATTACACCAGATATGGCGTTGAGCCAACCGAGTTGCATCAATCCAAGTCATGCCAGTCTTCACAATACGCCATCATCCTTCCTTAGGGACACCTTTTTGTGGGTTACACAAATATTTATATCGTGTGGGAATCGAATCCCTAAAACTCGCCGCAGTAGAGCAGCGAGGCAACCACTGCGAATGTGAAATTGACTCGAAATCGTTCGTGTAAATATAGCACTGTCAGTAGTACTTTGGGTTCGAAAACTTGCCCGCACACTCCCGTGCACAAAAAAAAAGGAGTGCAGATCTTCCAGTGTACCCTATGTATACATTTAGATATGTTATTACCTACTTTTTATTTTTAACGTAATTATATATATACAGATAGGTGTGTGTGTGTGTATGTATATGCAAATACATTGTGAAGTTATGTTTTCACTTCTGACGTGCAGTCCTACGACTGACTGTTTTTTTTTTCACGGATATAGCTAACTACTACAATTTTTAGCTAACTATTACATTTTAATGAACATTCAAAATAGTAAGGCGAATAAGGCTACGTTTCCACCAGAGATGTGCGAGGTAGCTGAGCGGTGCGACGATGCGTAGCAAAGCTGTGAAACGGTGCGCAAATGAGTTGTGCGAAGATGTGTAGCGTGTATATTTTTCCAGCGATCCAGGTTTTGTAGTTGGATTCGTGGTGGTTTGCGGTTATCTGCAAAGAACGGGCATGTCGTCTGCTCCACCGTGTGTGGAGCGTCCGATTGGAGTGAGCAACGGAATGAACCGGGCTAAGGCGAATTGTCTTTGGTTTTCCGCTGCGGGGCTTGGAGCATCCTTTAGCAGAGGTCCCGCCAGACCGATGCAGCTCGGGCACTTACCTGCTAAGCAAGGAGAAATGTGACTAGACACTGATCCGGACAACCACCTGTAGGCCTGGGTAGACCTGCATATGATTGCATGTGAGCGTGCTGACAGTTCTGGTATCAGTTGGTAATTGACAGTCGGCTTCTTCGGGACTGGATGCGGAAGGTGGAGGGCCGGGTACTACGGCAGGTCTCAAGTAGCTCAATCGTCAGAGCATTTTTAACACGCTTTTATTAGCTTTATTTCATTCAGGCCCTGAAAGTTATATTTCTTAGTGAAACTTCCACTAAATCACACTACTAAGCGGGATCTAAACAGAAATGTTTAACACTGAGTGCACGTTGAGTGTCTCCGCCGACATTCTTATCGATGATATTAATAAAAAAAAAAACTCTCTTTTAACCGACTTCAAAAAAGGAGGTTATCAATTTCACACAAATGTATGTAATATTATTGGACATGAAAATATGTATTCACATATATGGTAATCTAGAAGGGCTTCCAAAATAAATATAAAACATTTTAAAAGTGTATATGTTTTATGCATGTTTGTATGTATGTTTGTCCACGTTTTTTTTTCATGTAAAGGCTATAACATAAATTAAAAATTTAAAATACACCTGACTCAAAAATTCCATCAACAAATAGAAAGGAGCTGATGATCTCCGAATGGCTGAACAGATTTTCTTGAATTATAGCTACGAACACTCTCGATCAAGTCACCTTTTAAACAAAAAAACTACATCAGAATCGGTAAATCCGTTTAGGAACTATGACGTTACAGATAGACACAGAAATACACATATACACTTAAACTTGAAAACTCATAACACCCTCGCTTTGCGTCGTTGATTAAAAATTATAAAACTTATTTAAAAATCACAAACTTGTTTTCTTAGTAACAAACGACGAGACAGTGATCACTTCAGCCACTGCGTCACTCGTGCAATCAATTAGTGTAATTAGTTAAAAGATTCGCCGTAAAGCGTCGAGTGGGCCCTTACTTAAGATCAGTCGCAGAAATTGTTCGTTATAATTCAATAGAGAGGTTCAACCGTAAAGTGGGGACATAAATCCAAGACGAGGGACAGAAAATTCACATCCAGATGGCCGGCTTCAATGAAATTAGCATAAAAGTGCGGGCGGCGAAGGGGGGCGCAATTAGTGCCGCCAACGGACATCGTTATAATTCTTTGCTTAATGAAAGAAGAGTCAACTCATTTAGATTGCTTCCTCTATCTTGATATTAAGTAGATGTAAGTGTGCAGCTAAAGCAAATAATTATTTTTAAGTTATGTTTATTTTTCAGTGAGAGTTGTTTTTAATATTATATACTTATTTCATATCTTATATACAACTAAAGTGGCAAGAAACATTATTTCTACCGCTAGTACACAGCCGCTGTAGTAACATTTCCTTTTTTTTCCTTTTGAACTCTTAAATTTTTAATGCCTCATACTGAAGCCTCTTGGGAATACTGTACACACTGTCACGTTTCTCAACTCTAGGTTCTGTACGAGGAAATTGTTTTGAAACTACGTATAAATATAATAATTCACTTAAGATATATGGCCAACGTATTAGATTTCAAAGACCTTTGTACGCCAGATTTATTTTCCTCAAGGTTATATACAGTAAAAATCGCAATCTATTATTTGAAATCTCTTAGAACGTAGAGGAGAATTAACAAAGGTAAAAAAAGGTTAACTATACAGAGTAGGTACTACTTCTGCTCTCATTTTATTTTATGCATATTACATCGGTGTATTTTTTACACGACTAATGCCACGTTCTAATAAACAAGAAACGATTCGTTTTGCTTACGGAAGGTAAAATTATCATTGAAAATTCAACGAAATTTTACCATCCGTAAGCAATACGAATCGTTTCTTGTTTATTGGAACGCGGCATAAGTCGCTACGGCATACGGACAGTTTCCTGGTGAGTGAGTTACTTATGCTTGTAGATACCCTCTATACCAATTACATCACTTGTGCTTCACCAACCCTATATCTACAAAGAAATTCGAACTAAGCTACTAGTGTATTGTTTCTAAACCGCGATCATACTGTCTGAATATTCGAATTTTAGCAGAAATCTCCTAAATAATAGGCGTAAATGCGGGGTATACACGCTTATTTTTCATAGAATAAATAACTAAAGCGTGCAGGTATTGTGCCTTTGGGCTTGCTATGTCAAACTACAAAACTATCTACTGGTAACTAATGGAATGCGTTCATACCCTACACACATTTTTTGAGATATTTCTAAAGGTTTCTATGCGTAAATAGTCAACAAGAAACTAAACTCAACTCTACGTTAAATATTAATAATTTATGTTACAAGCTATTCTTAACATAATGGAAGTCAGAATTTTCCGGCGACTCTATCTATATTATTATGTTCCCTCTGTTAGGTCAACCAACCAACCAACGTACCTTGGGTTTTTGTAAAGTAGCGCAGTAGCAAATGCTAATACTACAATAATATGTTGAACTACCACCCTTGTTGTTGTACGGTTGGAACGTCGATCTGCTAACATAGTAACAGGTTGAAAGGTTTAGTTTACAATAATAATTCTAGTCTAATTTTAGTTTGCTGTGTTCTTTGAATAAATTTTTAATAAAAATTTACGATTGTATTCCCGTGTGTATTTCGGGGATAACCGACTAGTTTTTAACCCGATAGGGTCCCCCTATATCAAGAGACGAAACGACCTGTCGAAAGTACACACGAAAACAAAACCGTATATCCATACTAATATTATAAAGCTGAAGAGTTTGTTTGTTTGGTTGAACGCGCTAATCTCAGGAACTACTGCCATTTATCGAGGAAGCTACGACCAATAAGAGTGGAGCATCAATGAAAAACATTGCAAAAACGTAGAAAATTTACAAACGCAGACGAAGTTGCGCGGGACAGCTAGTCTTTAATGAACATGAATACCACTTACTGAAGTTTTATGCCCGTGGATAACTTCCCAGGCCACAAGATACCCGTGTCTATTTTAGTATTCATCAATATTACTTCTTGTAAATCAAATGTGGTTTTATTAGAAGGAGAGCCGACGATGCAATGCATTTACCTGAGGGTCGTTGGGACCTATTGGATTTCGAAGATTAGATGGTAGAAAGAAAAAAGTTCCTAGGATTTATTTATTTATTTACAAAAGGTTGTATCCATGTGTATACAATGTGTATACATGATAATATTTTTAAATCTGCACTCCAATTACTACCGTACACAGCTTCCAGGATTTATACAGCTTCAAAGATGTAAGTGAAAATTACAAAAACAAAAAAGACAGATACAAATAATATAAGTATGTAGCTAAAACAAGTACAAATATTTAAAAAATATATCAACCTGAGAACAAATATCATTATATTGTCTACACATTCGAAACAGTGGATTATTTTGGGACACATTATTATCGGTTGTTGGTGTTCGAAACAGTTGCCGAGTACGCACAGATCGAGGAGGTACCTTGAAGTGTCACTGACTTAGGAGAGTACTATTAAATGAGCATTTCAGGATTTTATATAAGGTGGACATGTCGCTCATCTATCTTCTTTTATCCAATCCGACCATGTTAAAGTAACGAAGTCGTGCTTCGTATTCAGGCATTTTACATCTTAAGCCGCATTTCATACATAACGCTCTGACAAACCACCTCTGTATAGACTCTATACAATCTATATGATTTTTGTACATCGGAGGCCACACGAGGGCGCAGTACTCAATAATACTTCTAACTAAAGCATAGTATAGAGTTATCGGTGGAGTGGTTTGCCTAAAAGGTTTTGCACTCGGAAGTACCAAAGACAACATGCGGTTAGCCCTACTACAAACCTGATCATAATTTGGTCTAAAAGACATAGTTGAGTCGAAGATTATAAGTCGCGAATTGCTTTTACGCTATCTATTACAATGCCCTTGATGTTATAGTTGTAATTGAATGGTGTTTTACTTTTTTGTAAATGATATAACCTGGCACTTTTTTTATTTAACGACATAAGATTCTCCTCGCCATTTTGACATACAGTTTATATCTTTTTTTATTTTTCAAATAACCGCTTTTTAATATCTATTATATTTAATAAGATATTAAAAAGCAGTTTTTTGATAAAGAAAGAAAATTATGTAGTTTTATATGTCTCGCGTAAGAAAAGGTATACCTCAAAATATCGATATAAAATCGGTTGAAATCGATTTTTCTTAAAAATTCCAACGGGCGCACAAACTTTGTTTTTTTTTAATGTTCTAAGCTGCTTCGACTAGTTTTAGTAGTTTAAAAAAAAAATGCAATGCAATGCACATATTGCAATTGAGGAAAAATAAAATTATCGTTAATAATTTCAAAAGTTTAAAACCGATCTAGCGAAAATGTATAGCACTTTATAATATCATCACAAGCTACAATTTCAGAAAGTTTCAGACGTCTACGTACATTCCTTTCAAAGTTATTAAATATTGAAAAACGCTCTTTTTAACTTTGACCTTCATTTACTGTTAAACAAAAGCATTTAATGACTTTGAACTTGTCTCATTTTGTAGGTTATTTCATGGAAAATAAAAATGCCATAGGCACAAATGACGAAATACGTACTGAAAACTGGATATCAAACGAAAAGTAAAAAAGTCTATTTTTTTTCATTAAATTGTTAAAAAAAAATGACGCCTCAGTTATCCAGACTGCGGTTATCGAATCATTTTTTTTAGTATTTATCCAAAAATAAAAATGCGTGGTAATCCAAAATTTAGGTATTTTAGTTCCTTGACTGGGCTATAGTGAATAAGATACATTTAGTCTTTTCTCCATTAAGAAGTAAGTTGTTAACGTTAATCCAACGAACCACTTTCAAAATAGCATTATTTACGTCTTCAAGGTTTGTTCTCATACGTTTTAGTCTAAATAAGAGTAAATTATCATCCTCAAACAACACAATTTCGTAATTGCTCTTAACAAGATGAGGTAAGTAAATAATCGAGATCGGTTTGCACGCTAGCGCCCTTACGTTCTCCAGCAAATTTCAAAAAGAACATAAACGAAAGGACAGAGTATAGTGTGGGGACGGTGTAAGAGAGTGAGAGATAGAGAGAATGTAAAAGGGAAAGAGAGGCGCGGAGTGGGTAATACATGCTTTACTGCAGCTGCATGCACTAAACTTCCTTTACGATTTTTGTAACTTCGGCTTGTGGAAATAGGCAGATTATATGTTTCCTGTTACCCTTGAATTATTTCCTTAAAAATAAAAAGAAAATCGATCCTGCTCGAGAATGTCAAGGTGACGATTTTTTCTTATCTTAATATGACGCGCTCAAGAATGTCAAATGATCGACTTTTTTCCTATTCTGATTGGCACCCCTAAACGCCCGGCTATAGATAGAGAGCTTATATATGGAGAAGGTACTTACTAGAGTACAAGGTATCCCCCCTTATAATTATCTGCCGCGCTAGAGTAAATGCAAAATCCCTTAATGGGCCCCCCTACTTTATGTTGTGCAAAAATGTTATTTACAGAACCTATGATTGTTGAAAAAGGATTCTCGAGTAAGAATCACATTTAAAGAAGCGTGCATGGTAAAAGATTCCGATCACTTGCTTGACTGATGACGTCGTGAAATTCCGAGGTATCCATGTAATCAAGTAAAACTGGTCTTTAGAGAAGATATTACAGAAAATATGAAGCCGATGAGAGCTACGATGCTACCTTTGGCTGAAATGATTTTGAAATATGCTAATATTCGCTTCACAATAAACTTCACTGACACTTTTGTCACAAGTTAAAACTTTTTAAAGCTCGTTCATTCACATGCAGTGGTTGCATAAATAAAATTGGCGCTATCACAGCTAACCTGCACTCGTATATCGCCGCAGCATCAAACGGTCTGAGCGCTTTCAATAGCATCGCCGACCGCTTTTCCATTTATCTACGTCACTGATGACGTCACACTAGATTACCATCTCTTACTCAATTATTTATTAGTTTTATATCGCAGTTCTGCGCACTGTTGGTGTTTTAAATACATTTTATAAATATAATGATTTCAATTTTATAATTTCTTAACAATGCTTACAAAAATACGAAATGAAGAAATGAGAGAGAAGGAATAATGAGCAAATCCATTTTTTTTATTCACAACTGAAAAAATCTACCTCTTAAATTCAGGATTATAAACTGTAGCGGCTTTGTAGTAGTGTTCGTGAAGTGAGTAGCGTCTTTATTAAGATACGAAAGACCATGTATGTATGGAATACCGTCTAAAGTTGTTACACAATAAATATTTATTTATTATAGACTACGCTTTATATATTATCAAATAAAAGTGTTCATTTTCCCACAAATACCCAAGTTTTTAAGTAGTTAGACAAAAGTGGACATAACCTACAAATTATGTTTAACCTACTCACAATAATTAAAATAACCACAGATCACTCATGTACAAATAAAACAATGCTAGTAAAAACAAAACAAGTCACCAGCTGCTATTTAAAAAACAAAACAAAATATTCATACCTATTACCTTTTCATGCCGTTGATGTGACGACATCGTAATAAAACAACAACTTCAGTCAGATGGAGATTTTTTATTAGCATTAACTTATCCCGCAGGTCTATACACAAATAAATAAGGTACCTAATGTATATAAAGGTATCGACCACATTATTATGAACAGACAGACTTTTCATGTAGTCATTTTCTAATGTTAGAACAAGTATATGTACGGATGTCCTACGTATTTAGCATGTAAAATCAGCAGGAATATCATTGTGTATCATATATAAGTTGCATTACTCATAACTATTACCGGTTTGGTATTTGGGAGCAAATGAGGATTACATCTTCTATGGTTAGATGATTAAATCTCAAATGCATTGGTACAAACTGTTTAGTTAGGCACTCTCTAGCTGCATTCATCCAGCTTTCTAAGGTAGTTCGAGATTTCTCAAATAATGTTGTGAATATTTCATTACTTTCACCTGTTCTTAGTTTAACTAAATACATCCACAAAACAATAGTGGTATTAGGTACCGAGTACAAGCCCCACATACTCTTTCCAATATTGAAACCTAGAAAAGAACAAATTGATATACATGTATTCAATATAATTGATTATTTATATATATCACTGTTCAAAGTCAAATACTTTAATTAGAAATCCAACACAACCGCTGGCTTTGATGCATTAGCGACCCTACTCACTCGCAGGAATACAACATAGTTGTTTTGTATCACATAGTTTTCTGCAAGGAGAAGTTCCCCAATAATGAAAACTAGCATTATATAAATATATAAGTGAAAAAATATTTACCAAGTGCAATGGAACATTTCTTAATACAATTTGCCTTTCTTGGAGGTCAGATCTCACAGTACCATTCTTGATGCACGTAATGTAGACGGTTCACAAGAAACGCATACACTTCTGTGACCAAAATCAGGCGATGGTAAAGCACTTCCTTTATTAATCAACGTGTTTGCTCGATCTTGAAGTAATACCATACACTCCGTACAAAGTACACTTTCGGATGAAAGCTGGAATAAAACAAAATATTTATAATTCTGCTATGTTTGCCCGAAGTACTTAACTGAGGCCATACACCAAGGTAGTAATATAAGTATATAGCTGTGCCTCGCTGTGTTACCCACGCATAAACCATACCCTAAACTAAACTACTAAACTATTCCTCATGCATCTTTTTCTAAAACATACTATCTTTTTAATAAAGTGTTTATCTCTTGGGAATAGCATCTTTTTTTTCTGGATGATTTTTTTTTTCTGGAACTGGAACGTATTACAAGCCCCAAACTAAGGACAGCTTTTACTATTTTTTTCTGTTACTCTGACAGCGTGTATGAAAAATTTCATTATGATCGGTAGAGCAGTAAAAACGTAACTAACAAATTCACATTCAAATGTATAATATTTCATTAAAATTCAATCATAACGAGTTTGAAGAGCTGTATTGTATTGTATACATAATAATAAAGTAACCAAATTAATCACTTTAAGGTTACGTAAGGGGCATACCATATATAGCAGAGATACACCAAATACGTCTGTATTTATATAAAGGCTCTGAAATACGAAGTTCCGAGTCTAAGTCGTTGATTTGTTGACGGAGTAATCAAAGAATTCGATGGACTCACGTATTTGTTAACTCTTGTGTCTATAGACACACACAGCACACGAGCATATTACCTTTATACCTAAATGAAATGAATTACAATATGATGTTATCTTGTTTCAAAATATTTATAAAAGGTGCCTGGGTCTAACTAAACAGACTTCTTTGTATCATAGTTTAAGGCACTTGAACTATTCTGCAACCACGCAAACTATTATCTCTAATTCGCTTTTAAGTAGGGTCGTCTGAGCACTGAGTGTTTGTTTACGATCTTAGTAGTTCTAAAAAAACTTATCCAAAGCTGGTAATTCCTTAAATATTGTAATAATATTAGGGTCTAATTTCTTATGTAATGAGGGTAGTAGTTATGCAGTAACGGGAAAACTCAATAACAGCTAAGGTATATTTCAGGTTCATTGAGTTATGCGTCATTTGTATAAATGTATTTATTTCTTCTTTGATTTATATTTTAATTTTTTGGGCGCGCGCTAGCTACTCTGGTTATTGTCGTAGTAACCTACCTAAGCCTAATAAAATGCTCTAAGCACCACTGTTTCGTTTTGTTAAGTAATCATTCAAGTAACCAAGTAAGTTACTGATACTGCAACGAAAAATTCTTTTCTTTTTGTACTAGTTATATGATTTCTCTTAAATAATATTCACTATTATGATTTTTTTAACAAAACCAAACCAACTTCAACGAAATTGGGTACATAAACTAATAAATACCTAATGTATTACATACTAAAACCATCTTGAAAATATGTGGAATACGTTAGTGTAACAATCATGGGAATTGGTTCATTACTTTTTAAGAAATTCACGGACGTACATATATACGGATCGAATACAGAACCTTCTTTTTCGAAGTCGGTTAAAAAAGAAAATGAAAGAAGTATTACATAATTATATAAATAGGTAGGTACAATAGCAAAGCACAAGTAAAGCATTGTGATCTCAAAGGCTTATTGAAGAGGTTTACTTTTAACACACACTTGCAAATGTAAAACAGTCTCAAGCACACTATTATGTACAAGTGCCCTGAGTTGTCTCCAATAAACTTGGTAAGATATTGTCCAGTTACAATACTCTTATAAACAAAGTTTTGCAAGAAAATACTAATTGCCAATTAGGATCACTTTGAAACAAAACGCTCAAGCGATTTTTTTTCATCAATGTAAAAGTCACACGCGGTAGCGATGGTAATTGCAGTGTAGGTGATGGTTTAATGACAGTGATTACTGAGCCTAATGTTGACGGCTAAATAATCATAAATTTAAAATTTAAAACACCCCCGACTCGTAAATCCCTTTAACGATTACAAAATGCCTTACTTCATTTTGAAAAAGAGCTGCTACTCTTACACTGATGGACCGATATTAACCAAACATAGCTAAGAACTACCGCAAGGAAACTGGCTTTTAAATGAAAAAAACCGCATCGAAATCGGTTCATCCGTTTGAGAGCTACGATGCCACAAACAGACACACACACACACACAGACATCGACGTCAAACTTATAACATCCCTCTTTTTGCGTCGGGATTAAAAACGTCTGAAACAGATTTTAACAAAAAACTGGAACGTATTACACAGCGCTATCTAGACCCAAGCCCCAAAATAAGGATAGCTTATGCTTAGTATATTTATTTACTCGTGTTCTCTAGAACACTACTACTTAGATACATTTTCTTGTAAAACAAACATATTATAACATCCAATAGAATTTATGCTGTAGTAGCAGTTGATGTCTATTTATATGTGTAGCGCTACTATAGGATCGCCGACGCGTCCGTTACTATTATGACCACCGCTCCCGCCTTCGCGTTTGTCCAGGAGTTGCTTAATAAAAGTGTTTGGACAAGATTGATGACGTTTCATCTCGAGGGTCTATCTGAGACTAATTTGTTCTGATGAGAAAATGAGCAAACGATCGAGAGAAATGGACGGACATTTTTGTTGTTATATTCGCAAAAGTTAGGCGCAATGTTGATTTGTTTCATTATATTAACTAGCCGTTCCCTACTGTTTCAAACGTATTTTTAGTAGAAAGATACTGGACAAAATCGAATGGCTCGTGTCCAAGTTTATATATATACCTTTTTTTTTTAATTACAGTAGATATGGCATGCATATGTATGGCCAATAAAATGTTGTATTGTATTCATATACTTAGTGAGTGAGCTTTAGGATAGTATGAAGCTGAATATTCCGTAGGCAGTGAATTGTATGGTAGTGTATTTTCAATTTGCAAATATCTATGCAATCAACAATTTTTAACAATTTATAATGGGTCTTATGATGTAATTTTTTGATTTTTATTATCAGTTGTCCATAAGTAATCACAAGTTTGCAGTATCTTACACTCTTACAATAATGTTAACACAACATTTTGTTGCACTCATTTGAGTACTAACCTAACGTCGTTAGATGACAATAAATAAATTCAAATTGCAATATATTTATTTCATAAAATTGATCATCAATTATTCTAAATCGTCAATTTAAAAAATTATTTTTAAAAATTAAATTTCAACACACACAGAGTCACCACAAGAATAGTTTGTTTTGTCAAATGTAAAAGTATTAAAGAAAAAAAAAACGGATAACATAATATCATATCTGCCTGTGTCGATCCATAACCGCCCTTTTCCAAATGGTTGAGCCTTGTGAGAATAAATCGGGCAAACAAACTCACGGCCACTCTTTAAAAAAACCAGACAGTTTTAATAATATTCAGTAAATTTTGTTAGTATATTATTTTGTTGTGTGCTATTATTCTATTAAAAGTAAATAAATTAAAAAAGATTTTTTTTTTTTTCATTATGATGTACTCGTAATTAAATGGTTACTCATAATAATTACAATCTAGACCTTGAGGCTAATAAGTAATTTAAATTTAACTTAATTTGCTAAAAACTTACAAAGTTAAGAATGTGTCCATTGGCACTTTTCTTATGGTCTCTATTATCATGGTAAGACACTTTGTTCTTGTGTTCTATAAGAGTAACACTCACTGCACTACTTAACACTAACTTCACTAAACTAACTCAAAGGGCTTAGTTCTTTTTAGTCTTCTAACTATGTCCGTGGTGTCGAGAAGCTGGATAGCCTCAACGTTCACATGTTGAAGAAGCCTTTGTTCATGTGCTTCCGCGTATTTTTTTATTACTTCACTAATAAGATCTACTCCTAGGTCTCGGTGGATGTCATCATTTCTAACGTACCAGGGAGCATTTACTATACTCCGAAGTACCTTATTTTGGAATCTTTGAATGATTTCAACGTTAGTTCTTTTTGTGCAGCCCCAAAGTTGAATGCCATATGTCCATACAGGCATGAGTCCTTGTTTATATAAAAGTACTTTGTTATACACTGACAAAGTAGAATGTCTACCAAGTAGCCAGTACATGTTTTTGTAGCGTAGGGCTAAGGGTTGGCGTTTCTTTTTGACATGAGCCTTCCAGCGAAGTTTTGCGTCTAGCGTCATACCCAAGTATTTCGCCGTATTTTCATATGGTATTAGACGACTGGTAATGTATACCGGTATATGGTTAGATCGTTGGTTTGTGAAATCTATATGAGTAGATTTTGACTCATTTAATTTGATTCGCCATTTTTTTGTCCAATCGGTGATGGCATTGACGGCAGTTTGTACCTTCTCCACTGCTTCTTTGTGAGTGACACCTGTAGCCATGATAGCCGTGTCGTCTGCAAAGGTAGCAATGGTACTGTTTTTTGTTTCAGGGATATCGCAGGTGTACAATAGGTACAGGGTAGGTCCAAGAACACTTCCCTGTGGTACTCCAGCTTTTATTTGTTTGATATCTGAACAAGCATCCTCATGTCTCACTCTAAATGTCCTCTCTGTTATGTAAGATTCTAAAATGTCCACAAATTGTTTTGGAAGCATTTTATCTAATTTGTTTATAAGACCTTCATGCCACACTTTATTAAACGCCTGAGCTACATCCAGAAATACTGTAGAACAAACTTTCTTTTCTTCTAATGTTTTTTCAATAACATTGGTAATTTTGTGTAGTTGGTCTATTGTGGAATGTTTTTCTCTAAAACCGAATTGGTAATTAGGAATCAGTTCTCTAACTTCTATAATGGGTTTCAAACGCCTGAGTAGTATTTTTTCAAATAATTTTGCTATGATTGGTAAAAGTGATTTGGGTCTGTATGATGTTACTTCACACGGTGGTTTTCCTGGTTTAGGGATCATGATAACTTTGGCAACTTTCCACATACTAGGCACATGTTTTAGTTAAAATGTGGCATTGATGAGGGTTGTAAGTTTTAGTATGGCTTTACGTGGGAGATTTTGGAGAAGTTCACCAGTGATAAGGTCGTATCCCGGCGATTTCTTTTTGGTCAATTTTTTGATCATGCTGTTAACTTCTTTTGGGGTGACGAGTTTTATTTCTAAATCGTCATGGTTAGTTACGTCCGATGCTATGTTTTCAGAGCTTTCCTCACTGTTCGTTTGAAAACTTTGCTCTAAATGCTCTGCAAATACAGTCGCTTTCTGTTCATTACTTATGGCCCATTTCCCATCTATTTTTTTAATAGGTGAAACGTGAATGGTGGGCTTTTTTAAGCTTTTAGTTGCTTTCCATAGTGAGTAATCTGATGTTCCATTACTTGATAGTTGGCTAAAATAATCCTTTGTAGTATTATCATGAAATTCTTGAATTGCTCTGCTTAGTCTTTTTGTGAGTTTATTGAGCAGTGTTTTATCAGGTGGATATCTAAATTGTTGCCACTTTTTTCTCTGGACTCGCTTTATGGCTATAAGATTTCTTATTTCTACTGAATATCTGTGAGTTACAACTCTTGTTTTCATGACAGGTGTATTTTGCCAGGCGCAGCGTTGGATGTCGGTTGTAAATTTTGCTACTTCTTTATCTACTTGCTGTTTGTTTTTGAGTGGTACTTTGAGATACTGTAATCTAAATCAAATTGAAAGCTCTCCCAGTCAGTGTTTTTGTTTACTGGACTTGGGTTGCTTTCTTTTTGTATTATTGTCTCGCTTGGAGTTAATATAATAGGCAAATGATCAGAATACATACCATATCCTTCTTCTATATTAGGGTATGTAGCTGATAGATTCTTGTAAATGAAGAAGTCAATCAGATCTGGTTTTTTCTTAAATCAGTAGGCCAATAGGTGGGTTTCCCTGTTGAAATCACATTGCACTTGATTTCTCTGATAGCACATAGTGTGGACTATGGTGTCAATGTATAGATGTGGCTTGATGTATCCTGATGATGACTGCTTGAATTTGGATGTAGAAGTAAAACTGCGATTTCGACGTAACAAACTTGTATGTATTTATACAATATTACATTTGGAAACTTGAATAGCAAACAATATGGAACAATAAAACTGGAGTATAAAAATTGTATGCGCTAACAGCGAGCGACGGTGCAGAAGTGTTGTAGTACGTTTTTCTAATACAGATGGTGCGTGCTCCGCGTAATTGCATCCTCCTTCCCTGTTGTTATACTCGTACGCTTAACCGACTATCATCCTTAACATGCCCCCCGGCGGTGAAAGGGCAGCTTTCAACGGGTTCAGTGTCTAATGGAAGAGGACAGATGCGATTGAAGGCTCTTCGTATGATGCCTTTACTGGTTTGGATGTCTGCTACTCGGATCACACCATCAACCTCGGGATAAATGCCGACGACACGCCCAAGACTCCACTTCATTGGAGGTAATGCATTTTCCTTTATGATGACCATTGTACCATTTTCAAGGTGGCCCTTTGAGGATCTCCACTTCGTCTTTTGTTGCAATTCGGATACATACTCTTTTTGCCATCGTATCCAAAAATGCTGTCGTAGTCTTTCTACTCGATCCCATCATTGCAGCCTAGTCGGAGGTATCTCATCTAGCTTTGGAACTGGCAGAGCGGTAAGTGGTCGTCCAACTAAGAAGTGACCAGGTATTTTCTTTTTTTTTTCTATTTATTTTGGCACAAACAGTCATAACAACACACATTACATATCCATAGTATTAAACTTTAAGTGACAGACAATGAGTGCCGAAACTAAAATAATCATTACATTTTTGTAAGGCTTGTTGAATTTGGTTTACATTGGTAGGGAATACAGTACTAACATTGTGAAACACATTTGAAATAATAACTATTAACACTAAAAATGTAGGCATCTTTAGTAAAGCAATTAAAATTATATGTAAAATGCTTTATCTCTTCTCCTGTAAATATATAAGAAAACTAAATGATACAGTACGGAACTTACAGTTAATTATTTTTAGTTTGATTTAGTTTTGAAATAACGGTTTTCTTAAATGTATGTAATGAATTTGTGAATAATTCAAGGTCAGCAAAATTATTATTATTAATGGTAAGGCAGCGAGAGAAAAAGTTATTTCGACAATAGTTTTTGCAAGGACGATGTGGTGCAAATATATTAATGGAACGCGAGGGGCGTGCGGGCAGTCGCGCTTTAACAGTAAAATTTATTTTAGAAGTAATTATTTCTGAGTCAACACAGTTGTTTAAAATTTTAAATAAAAAAGTGAGGTCAAATAATGTGCGACGATCCTCGAGGGAGAGAAGTTTATAATGAAGTAGAGAATCTTTATACGAGTTGAATGTTGTAGAGTTACGGTAATTTAAGATTTCAATAATTTTTTTCTGGATTTTTTCTAACCGATCTTTGTGTTCTTTGTAAAATGGGTTCCAAACTATACAACTAAAGTCTAAAATGGACCTAACAAAACTGAAATAAAGAGTTACTAAGGTTATACTTTTCTTAAAAGGTTTAGTGATCCTATTGATGAAACCCAAGCTCCTAAAAGCTCTTTGAGTGATAAAATCATAATGAGGTTTAAATGTTAATTGGCCATCCATCAAGATGCCTAGATCTCTTATAGTGCTAACTCTACCTATAGGTTCGTCATTAAGATGATAATCGTAAGTAATGGGAGATTTTTTCCGTGGATAATTGATGATGTGATATTTATTGGGATTAAGGTATAATTGGTTGTGGTGACAGTATTCAGCTAAAGAGTCTAAGTCTTTTTGTAGCTTTATACAATCAGTGGTGCAGGTAATCAGTCCAAACAATTTCATGTCGTCAGCCTAAAGTAGCTGAGTTGTATTACTTAAAACTGTACAAGTGTCATTAATATATATGGAAAAGAGTACAGGCCCAAGGTGAGAGCCTTGGGGCACACCTAAAGTTATTGGCAGAAACGTGGAGCAGTGTCCCTTGACACAAACCGCTTGACTTCTATTACGAATATATGAATCCACCCATCTGAGGAGATTGCCATGTACACCGACCTTCCCAAGTTTTTCTATTAGTTGATTATGATTTATTTTATCGAACGCTTTAGAGAAATCTGTATATACGACATCCACCTGTGTGTTTTTATCCATGGCAGTTAATAGGTAGTCAACAAAGGTGACCATGTTTGTATCAACGCTACGACGTTTGAAAAAACCGTGCTGATTAATAGAAATAATATTTTTTAATTTCATAAGAGAGTTGCGAGGTTACTATTTTCTCGAGTATTTTGCCGAGAATGCATAATTTCGAAATGGGTCTATATTCAAGAACTAAATCACGGAGACTGTTCTTGGGTATAGGTGTAATAAGAGCTTTTTTCCATATGTGTGGGAATACGCCCGTGTTAATAGATAAGCGGAAGATTAAAGATATAGGTTTAACCAAGGCTTCAGCACATTTAGAGATAAGAATTGGCGGTATACCGTCTGAACCAGCACCTTTGTGAAGATTGACATTTTCAAGTTCTTTGAGTACGATATGTTCATCTAAATGTATAGAACTAATATTAGCTAACGATTGTTCGTTAAGAGCCAAATCTCTAAATTTTGTTGTATTGCTTGTGTTAACGAAGACTGACTGGAAATACTCATTAAAAGCATTACATATATCAGCTCCGGTTTCAAAGGTGCAACCGTTATAATGCATCACATGGGAGATGTCCCCTATTTGTTTTTTGGATTTTACGTAGGTCCAAAAGTTGTTGGGTTTTGGTGAATGCAATCCTCCGATAATGATATATGTTTGCGGTACTGTTCGCATTTCAATTTGCGCAACCTTTTTCTTAATAAGGAAAATGTGTCATAATCAGCACTGTTACCATAAGTTTTCCACCTTTTATGATATTTTCTTTTCTCATTACTCAATTTAAGTAGTGGTTTCGTATACCAAGGAGGATATTTATTGTTAACTATATTAGACATTGTAGTAGGGACGTATTTATTAATTAAATTATAAAGAATGTTATAGAAATATGTTACTAAGGTGTCGACATTATTTAATGGTGAAAAAGCTTTGTCCCAGTTAATTGAGTTAAGTACCTGATTAATAGCATCAAAGTCGGAATTCTCCTAGGTGAGAATTTACATATACTCTCAAGAGCGACAGGTGTGCATGACGTAAAAAAAATATTAAGAGCTTTGTGGTGCAAATCTTCTGTTACTAAAGGTTTGTGGGAGGACGTGACGGTACAAAATTCGTTACAAAATACAAGATCCAGTAGTCTTTTATTTAAGTTATATTCACTATTATATTGATGTAATAAAGAAATATTATTATTCATAAAATCAGAGGTAAGTGTAGGTAACAAAATGTTACTAGTTTGTATGAGCATGCTATTCGTGTCGTTGTCAAAAATCCAATCGGTGTGAGTTATATTAAAATCTCCAAGAACAAGAAAAACGTCATTAGGGTATAAATTAATAAAATTGGTTACACGGTCATAGAAAGAAGTAATCTGCGTTTCATGTCGCGATCCGTGAGGGACATATGTGCATGCTATATGGAGATGTATAGCGGTATCAGCAGACTGTGCGGAGAAGGCGCGCGAGCGGGTGCGGCCGCGCAGCGGTATGCTCACCCACAGCTCGTCGGCGCGTGGCGCCGGCGCAAACAAGTGCCAGTCCGGCTTCGCTACGGCACACAACTCGCGGCGCACAGACACGGCTACCCCACCGCCGCGCGAACACCCGCTAACTATGGTATCACGGTCACAAAGAAAAACCTCATAACGTGGGTCGAAATATTCAGAACTATTAAATGATTCATTCAGCCAGGTTTCAACAGCACAAATTACGTCATAATTGTTATTTAAAACTTCACAAAAAAGGTGTGTGACTTGGTACGCAGGCCCCTCACGTTTTGATAGTAAACAGAGATATTGTTTTTAGCTAAAGACATTTATTCTAATTATTATTTTAAAATTTGAGCAGTTACACCACTGTTCCTGAACAGAAACTTCGTGCCTTAGTACATGCAAACAAAAATAAACATCAATATACATTAATCCTGCAATAACGTTACTAGCCTTGTTCAAAATTAATAATGTAATTAAGTGATTGAAAAACCTTAACCTTATAACAGTTATAACACATCTTTGACATAACCGTAATATTTCAACATGTGATACAGAAATGTTTACTGTTCTAATCATTTTTATAACAGATTTTACTAAGTATTTATCAGGTAGTCGCGAATAGAATAAGCTTAACACAAGATTTGTAGTATAATTAATATTGTTTAAAAATAAAAGTATAAGTATTAGACATGAACTTCTTACGTCATATAAACAGTGTACAAAGATTTCAATAAGAAGTATTATAATTATCATTGTATACCTTACCTTAGTAATCTGTATTAAGCATTTCAGAGATATATTTGGGGAGAGAATGTATAAGCATTGTATGTTTTTGTTACGACAAATTATGTAATGTAACAATAAGATGCAAAGAGTAAACGCAGTAATATAGGAGAAGAATCGTCACTTTATCTTGGCAAGGTCATCTTCGGTGGCAATTAGAATTGACTTACATGTGTCGCTCTTCCTTATAAAGATTTTACACTCTTTAACCCAAATGTATGCATAACCTTTTTCGGTACCTAATTTACGTGTTTTAGTATATAATATTTTGCTGTGCGGAGCCAGATGCTCGTTCACAAAAACAGGTCTTGCCGTGCCGTCGAGGTTTATGTCTACGGTGGTTAGGCCTCGCCTAGCCTTCACAGCTACTAAAAACTCGTTTTTCTTCTGACGCTGCGCGAACCTCACCACTATATTAGGTACTTGGGATTGATCGCCAACTGACTTGTTATGGGAAGGGAAACCCCTTACACGGTGAATGTGGTCGACATCTGAGGGCGTCAAGGAAATACCCAATTTTGTAGCGATGTTATTCAAAATAGTGAGAAGATTTTCTGATTTTATATAAGGGATTCCATTAAATTCCAAATTGTTCATTCTATTTTGTTGTTCCTTAAATAACAATTGCTTCGAGATATCTGTAATTTTGCCATTGGCCTCTTGTATGTTGTTTTCTAGTAAGATAATTGTTGATTTAAGATTCAAGTTGTCGGTTTTCAGATCATCAATATTATTAGTGATTGTCTTGTTTTCATTGCTCAGCATTCTATTTGATTCTTGCAACTCCGTAACTTGCGACGTGCATTTGCTAAAACCTTCGGACAGCAGTTTAATGGACTCATTCTGCATGTCGATCATCCCTTCAAACATCGACGTTATATCTTCACGGAATTTTGATAATGAGTTGTATATGTCGCTTTTTATGTCACTGAGGGCGCTATTCAGTGATTCGTTGATCTCGTCTTTCAGTTCCACTAATTCATAGGGATTCTTCCGCTTGAATTTTCTGGTGGTAATTCGTTCAGCTGAGTTTTCCTTAACAAGCTCCACAAGATTAGGTTGTGACCCTGTGAGCATATTCGGTGGAGTACGTTGAAGGGTCGTGATTGGGTTTTGGAGTAAACAAGGCACTATTCGCATTTATCACTGTACAATGAGTATTATGTAGGTACGTACAACTAAATTATCGCGAAAGTAAATTAGAAAGTTACTGTTATATCTGATATCTTTTGCTATATAAATAAGTTTCAACACAACTCAGTGCAACGCATTATAGATAAATTACGATATCGAATTATTAGAGTTTCACTGGCACAGTTTTTGAAGTTACCGTAGCACAGGTCCGTACGTCAACACGATAGAAGCGAGACTGTGTTAATGGATTGAGATCGCTTGGATCTGAAGACATGGGAGATAGTGGTCGCGAGTTAAGGATTCCTTCTATTTTAACTAGAGTTGTGTATAATTCCTCAAAGGTGAGGTGTGAATCGGCTAACACGCGAACTAAATGAAATTTAAAAGTGTAATGTATTTCTGTTTACCCACCACTTATAAATTATATATTGTATGCTACTATATAAGAGGAAACAATTGTAACACGGATCAGTTCGCATTATACGCTAGCTACCTACCTTCAATCTCGCAGTTTTATTTCAAGACATACAAATACTTTAAAAAGAACGGACTCCTGCTTCCCATAATCCGCCAAAATGTGGAGCATAAGCCGGAATGAATTTAAAATCGATACTTTCGTTTGCCATGGATTCGGATATGGAAATTGAAATTTGTTTTATAAATGAATTTAAGTCGTTTTTGGCACCAACAAACTGTGTACCATTGACAGAAAACATTACCTCTGGCTTAGAACGCCGAGCAGTAAACCTGTGTAAGGAGGCAATATACGCTTCCTTGGTCAAACTGGTGACCAGCTCTAAATGTAAACTTTTGGTGGCGAAGCATACAAACACCACAACGTAAACCTTAATATGTTTACATCCACGCCCCTTACGGTCAGCAGCGGTTAGCGGTCCGGCATAATCTACACCCGTGGTTTGAAATGGATAACCTGGTTTGAGGCGCCGCTCAGGCAGATGACCCATTATAGGATTGACTGTCCGAGCCTTCATTCTGAAACATCTCTGACATTTATGTGTGACAAGCTTGGTGAGATTGCGCCCGCCTAAAGGCCAAAACTGATCTCTAACGGAAGCCAATAATAACTTAGTTTGGTAAGATTATGTTTGCATGATAATAATATTGGGTGTTTTTTATTGTACTCAAATTGTGAATTTTCTAGTCTGCCCCCCACTCTAATCAAACCAGATTCATCGACGAAGGGAGATAAGCTGAGAAGTCTACATTTGTGAGGTAAGTATTGCTTATGTATTAATGTATTGTATTCTTCAAATGATTGCATTTGTGATAGTTTTAAAACTAATGTAAATGAATTGTTTAGTTCTTCAAGGGTGAGAGGACCAGATTTCTTAATGTTTCTCATTTTACAGTTATTAATAAACCGCAATGTAAAAGCCAATGTTCGTTTTAATTTTAATAATTTAGAAAAGCGACTAAAATCAATGAAATTATTGTGTGGCTGGGTAGTAACTGTGATAGTTAAAATAATTTCTGGTGTTTCTGTGGATGAATTAATATTAGTGAATTTATTTTCAGGCCAATGATTTTCTAACTCTTTTAAGAACTCGGGTCCCGTCCACCACAAGGAACAATTTTGTAACTGTGACATCTTGACTTCGCGAGTCAACAGATCAGCTGGATTTTGTGTAGTAGGAACGTGACGCCATTCATGATTATTTGTGAGTTCCTGTATTTCGGCAACACGATTTCTAACGAATAGTTTTAGTTTACTAGGTTGAGTTTGTAGCCAACCTAGAACTATGGATGAGTCGGTTCATAGGACGCATCTACTGACAGGCAATCTAAAGTACCTTTGTGACAAGACGTGCGGCGACAAGGGCTCCGCATAATTCCAAGCGCGGAATGGTTGTCGGTTTGAGAGGAACAACCTTACTTTTTGCGCACAAGTTGACACCGATGTGACTGTTATACGTTGTTCTGACGAACAAACATGCTCCATATGCATCTTGAGACGAATCACAAAAACAGTGTAATTCTATTACATTAAAAGTCTCATTAATTACACAACGCGGAATTTTTAATATATTTAAGTAATGCAAATCTGAAATAAATTTATGCCAAATTAATTTAATGTTTGAGGGTAACGGTTCATCCCATGATATTTTAAGTAACCAAAGTTTTTGTAGCATGATTTTGGCTTGTATGACGCATACGCTTAATAATCCAAGTGGATCAAATATTTGTCCTACGGAGGACAATACAGACCGCTTAGTTGGATTAGGGTCAACTGTCGGCTTGATGGTGAAGTATAACTGGTCATCAGACGGTGACCATCCTAAACCCAAGGATGAGCTTTGGTCGCCTAGATTGAGCATTTGACACGAATCTGTATCGGATGGACACAGATTAATATTTGATTTTATTTTTCTTAAATTGAAACAACCTGTATATAAAACTTCAATCATTTTTTGTAAATTTGAATTAGTTGGTCCCTTGTTTGCGACCCTGTAGCCAAATCGTCTACATAATAGTCATCACTCAGTATCTGTGCCAAATGGGGATTTTGTATTGAAAGTTGCTTTAAATACCTTACGGCGAGAAATGGCGCTGATGCCGTCCCGTAAGTGACGGTATTTAATTGATATGTCTTTAATTCTTTATTAGGATCGTCTCGCCACAGAATTTGTTGTAGGTGTCTTTGATTTTTATGAACAAGTACTTGCCGGTACATTTTCTCTATGTCCCCGGTCATAACGTATGCAAAATGTCTAAAGCGTAACAAAATCGAAATTAAATCACTCTGTGTAGTGGGAACTATCTGAATATCATTGTATGAAAACCCAGAACTAGTAGGTGCACTTGCATTAAAAACGACTCGAAGTTTGGTCGTAGAACTATTTTCTCGCAACACCCCGTGGTGTGGTGTGTGGAAATATGAATTTTGTGTATTCTTTTGTAAATGTGTAATTTCTATCATATGTCCTAATTGTAAATATTCTGTCATGAAATCAGTGTACATTTGTTTTAATTGTGGTTGCGTTTGAAGCCTACGTTCCTATATTAATAACCTAAATAAGATTCCGGTTTTTTAAGTGGTACGGCAACGGAAAATCGACAGTCCGTTGTTCGCGTAAAGTTGTTTTTAAAGTGTTCAGTTTTAGAGTGTTAAGTTGAATATACCTGCTGATTATCGGTTGAAATATCTTCGATAGACCAAAACTTGGCTAGTTGATCCTGTTTAGTATTTTCTGTAACAAATGTGCATGTTATAAATGAATTTGTATATAAATTAGCGACACCACTGGTGGACCCTGATATGATGTAACCTAATTTTGTTTGTTGTAAAACTGGACTCTTTGTACCTAAACGTATCTGACCCTGGTCTAGTAGATGCCAAAATATATCTGCGCCAAGTAGTAATTCGATACTTGACGGATTAAAGTATTCCGGGTCTGCCAGGATTATGTTTGTAGGTATAGTTAATTGTTGTGTTTGTGTGTAATTCTTACAAAGCGTGGCAATGTTCGGTAGAACCAAGAATGATAATTGTGTATGATATGAACTAGTTCTCGACTCAATGAATGCATTGCAACGTTTTGTTATTTGTGATACTGAATTGTTTATACCAACTACGGATGATTGTATTTGTATGTATTTTAGGTTAAGTTTACGAAGCAAGGAATCCGTCATGAAGGATGCCTGGCTCCCGGAATCGAGGAGGGCTCTGACTTCATGGCGGTGGTTGTCCTTGTCGAGTATGTATATGACTGCAGTCGACAGTAAGACATGCTCCGTTTGACTCACTGAGAGCGACGTCGCGCTGACGGCCGGCGGTTGAATGATTTGTATGTGATGTAGCATCGTGTTGTGTTTCTGTGAGCACTTGGTACAAGGACCTAACCTGCAGAAGCGAGACTGAGGACGGGGGCGAAGACAGTTTTCACATAACTTGAGTCTCCTAACCGACTCTTTTCTCTCCTCAACAGACTGACCAAGAAATGTCTCACATTTGTAAATGCGATGGTTGTGCTTGCACAAGGGGCAATTATTACTATATTTATTTTGTATTGTATGTGAGCTGGCAACTGCTGCTAAACCCTTAACGTACTCCGTAGATTTGTATTTGTCTACTTTGGTATAAGTGTTACTAATGTGTATTGTCTCGAGTAAATCAGCCCTATTTTTTTTAAATTGTACAAAATCTTTAAGTTGAATATTTTTGATGTTAACCTTTGTTTCTTCCCATTCCCGCAACGTCCTCGTATCTAATTTTGTGTTCATTATATATATGATAAGCGTGTCCCATGACTGAGTGGGTTCACCAAGTATGTCTAATGACCTTAGATTCTTAGTGAAAGTATCGATGATTTTACGAATAGCTTGACATGACTCCCTTTTAATAGGTTCTAACGAAAAAAGAGCTCGAATATGATTTTGTATTAATAATCTTTTATTGTCAAACCTGTCACACAATAAATCCCAGGCGATGCTGTAATTATTAGACGAAAATTCTAATGATCTAATTACCTGAGCCTGAACTTCTGTATATCAGTAATAGACGAGTTGTCGTGTATAAGTGAAATAAAGGTATCGTGAAACTCTAACCAATCGTCGTAATTGCCGGTAAATCTTGGGACCTGGATAGTGGCAAGTTTGACGCCGCGGATGGATGAATGCTTCGTCCGAGGTTTATTACCGCCTGAAACATAAGAACTGCTGGATGAATCGGCGTCATCGACATCAGGCTTGCCAGGTTTATTGCTCTTCAGGATGTCTTGCGCGGTTGCAACACTTGAATGATACGAATTTTCAAATTCGGATCTGTCGGCGATATGAACGGCGATGTCTTTCTCGTCAGTTATCGAACATTCTATCGAAGTTTGTACTACCTCATATTCTTCCAAAAGTGTATCTATTCTAGACAATCGCAATTGTAACTCAATGGCTGCTACAGACGTTAAATCGATTAGTTTATCTACGTAATTAGTAAAATTAGTTAATCGACCCTTCAATGTACCTCTTTTTTTAATTAAATCCTTAAGCTCCGACATTTTGACGAGTTATGGGAGCTGGCAATAAATGTAAAGATGTATAATTCACGCCTTCACAAATTCGTAAAACTGATTAAAATGTATAATAACTTTGTATAATAAAATAATTAATAGGTATAAAATAAATGTAAAAGTAAGCAAACAGACTAGCGTGATTAAATATGTATATCAAAAAATATCACAGTCTTGTGTATAATTATCTAACACGGCGAACTCGATAAGAATGTATTCATTCAAGTTAACAACTCTGAATAGCTAAGCGGTTATACCTAATAACACATAGTACAACATAAGTGGGCTTTATAAAACAATACGGACAAAACGCAGCGGTCGGTGTCGGCGCAAGCGCATCGAACTACCGCACAAAGTTACTTGTAAAAATAATGAAATCGTAAATTATATTATTACTTGGATTCAATTTTAGATGATAAAAATGAATAATATCTATGATAAATGTTTATTTCAGCACTATGTATGATTGAATGTAATGTTTATTACAATGATTCGGGACTATTTAAAAGAATTTACTTGACGGTAGTGAATGTTTAACTGCTATAGAAATTATAACAAGTTACGTGAAATATTTAATACACTTAAATGATTTGAATATAATATGAATATAGATGATTGGAACGGACTCACAGTTATTCGCTCGATATTGCCTTTGTATCCAATTCACTGATCTGTTTGATGTATTTTTTGTATATATGCCTGATTTTAAATGACTTCTGTTGCTCCTGAGCTGGTTAGCGTATTACTCCTGTTTTCCTGATAGGTGCTTCTTCAATACTGCTGTAATATTATATCCGCTCTGAAGGACCATGTGGACTACGGGTCAATGTATAGATGTGGCTTGATGTATCCTGATGATGACTGCTTGAATTTGGATGTAGAAGTAAAACTGCGATTTCGACGTAACAAACTTGTATGTATTTATACAATATTACATTTGGAAACTTGAATAGCGAACAATATGGAACAATAAAACTGGAGTATTAAAATTGTATGCGCTAACAGCGAGCGACGGTGCAGAAGTGTTGTAGTACGTTTTTCTAATACAGATGGTGCGTGCTCCGCGTAATTGCATTGTCCTTCCCTGTTGTTATACTCGTACGCTTAACCGACTATCATCCTTAACACAGAGCAATTCCTTACCCTTGGTGTTAGTTAGTCTGGACCCCCAATGTGTGTTCTTTGCATTGAAGTCGCCTCCTAATATGAATGCATTACCAAGAACTTTCAATAGATTCCTGTACTGCTCTGTTTTTAGTGCATACTTAGGTGGAATGTATATAACTGCTATGGTAATGTCATGAAGTTTGGTTCTGACTACAACGGCTATAGTTTGTACAAACTGTTCTTCGCATTGGTGTTCTAAGTAATGGTAGATACTCTCTTTAATAATGATAGCACTTCCTCCACTCGCTGTGTTGTTGGGATGAAGTGCATGATATACTTTATAGCCTTTTATGTGAATAAAGGATTCTCTTGTAAAATGAGATTCCGATATGAGGCACACATCTATTTGCTCTGTTAATAAGACTGCTTGCAACTCGTTCCGGTGCTTTAGGAGTCCGTTTGCGTTCCATGTCATAATTTTTAGTGTGTTTCTCATTTTTGTTTTAGATGAATAGGTAGTTGTATACTTTCTATGTTTCTCAACCTTTGGTCAAAGGAGGTTAACATGTTTAGAATTTTACTGATATTTTCATCTGTAGTAGTGCTTCTATCTGACTACTGAGGTCTTTTACCAGCTGCTGTAGTTCTATAAGCTCATTCTGTTCCTCTTTGTACCGGGTGTACAACTGATGCTCGAGTTCAGTTTTTAGGAGTACTTTGTTTGATGAAGCCATAATGAGGACAAGTTATAATTAGCAAAAACTATAACTTACTGTTTATTTGCACAATAGCACATGATTCACTTACGGCGGCATGTAGGTCATCGCGGCGACCGTGTCGATAAGACGCGCTGGTATAAGCTGCTGCGTCAACACTTTTACACGAGCGCGGGCTAGTGCAAGTGCGTGTATGACGCGACCGTTCTCGCTAGAAGTCGATCGAACACTGAAAAAAGGATAGAAATATATATAATAGATAGAAAAGGATATGACTATAAGGAAACTGAAAAAAAAGGGAAAAAGAAAAAAAAAGAAAAGAAAAACATAAGAGATGGAAAATAAGAAACATATTAGCTCACATTACATTTCTATTAAGTATATGAAATAACCTGTGAATCCTGTGATTGAATATCAGCGGCATTCCCCCACAGTAGAATACCATACGACATTATACTATAAAAATATCTAAAATAATCTGGCTGCTTCAACATCAGTCAGTTCGAATTTTTCTAACTGCGAATGCTGCTGAGCTGAGTCTATTCGATAATATTTATCAATATGAGGGGCCCATTGAAACTTAGAATCACGAGTTATGCCTAAGAATTTCGTGGTATCCACTGGTTCCAACTCGTCTTCTTTAATTAGTATAGTGGTTTTCACCTGTTTAAATTTTGGAGTAGTGAACGGGATACATTTAGTCTTTTCTCATTAAGAACTAAGTTGTTAACGTTGTCACAATATTAATTAAAAGTATACCCCAACTCCTTGACACATAGCAAACTCCACATCTACACTACTGGAGTATCACGTTTAATTTTATTGTTACAAGTAAAATATACTAATATCTCAACAATGGACTCTTCATATGTACGATGTCCGTTTGTGTACAAAGCTCGTTTCGAAAGAACCCGAGAGGTTCGAGTGTATGACCATGAATACAGTTTAATCAGAGTTCCTACTTCCTTGGTCGAGGTTTCCGCTACCCCGCCCTCCATCACATACGGTATTACGTACATGCAACCACCTTAAGGCATTTCTACACTCGAAAAGTTTTTCGTGCGACTTTTGAATCGCGCATTAAAGTTTATTTGAAACTTTAATGCGCGATTCAAACCCGGAAGAATATACATAAATATTAAATATTAGGCATCGCTTAATTACGGCTAGACCGGTTTGGCTATTTTTAATGTTGAAATCCAATTTTAAGGTTAAGAAAAAATGGAAATATTGCTCAGAAAATTGGTAAATAAACAGTAATTTTTCTATGGAGTATTTATTACTCTGTCATGCCTTTACAAATGAACATTAATTGATTCGCTTTATATTTGGTGCACAAATATTTTGTACCGTGGCACCAAGCAAAGACTGACGCTTAATAAATAACATGATCAAGAATTAAACTAATTTTATAATATAATAAATGATCTGTACAAATAAAAGTTTTAGTAAATGTCGACCTCGTTTGTGGTTTTTAAACAGTCCAGTTTTTGTAATTTGCATAAAAAAAATATTAATAAACCCTGTGTTATATCATCATTCATTTCCGATAGGAGTGAACAAATATCTACTGGCAGGACAACGTCTGCCGACTTCTACTTTCTTTGATAAATTCCTTCCTATTTTTTTTAAAGGAATGCTAATTAACTTACAAAATCATTTCACTAAGTACCAACGTTTCCAAATTGACTCATTTCATATTGAAAGAGTATACACATACATGTAGCTAAAAAAAGAGTAAGCAGTGAAATGATGCATGATAGAGTAGGCTGGAAGGGGAAAAAACATATTGTGCCGAGCCCAAATAAATTTGGAAAAAGTTAGAAGGATGATAATACCAAAGTTTTCGAAAATCCGCCACGAATAATCTCCTTTAGCTCTGAGATTTTGTGTGATGTAATGATAATGTCTTAAATAAATACTTGCCTGTCAGGCAGAAGAAACTACTTGGATAAAAGACTACCTCATTTCTGGCTTAATCTTTAACTTGTCATGTCAATGCCAGAGTAAAGAGGGAAGACAAACAAACATTCCGTTAAAACATAAATGTGCCTTTACGTAGAACGACGAGGTGACCGAAGGCTCACAAGCTCCCATGTGAGCTCGACCAAATTCATATTTCATACAGTTTAATATATCTTCAAAACTTTCTGGACGCACACACATAGCGCGATGTATTCGAATTCATCAACTGCCCGAAGGGGAGGAGCTCGGAGGAGGGGAAAGGAGGGATGAAGAGGTAAAGTTGTTCGCAACTTTTTGCCCCACGCACAGCGATATAAATCATCGGCCAGATGATATCTGTAGCGTTGAAAAACTTGGGCCAACTCGCCCCGAAGTACGTACAGCGCTATTCAGACTTCAGCTCGGCGAAATAACTTCGGAAATTAATTCAATTGAATAAAGATTATAAATATAGGTATATTTAGTTTGGCGGGTGATTTCTTTTCGAAGCAGTCATAGTAGTTGAAAAGTTAGCGCGCCTTACTTAGGGACATCTAGAAATTCACCCAGGTTAAAGGTAATTTAGGCAGTGAAGCAGAGATTTTCCCAAATAACTTTTCTTGTTCTATAAACTTCTGAAAGTCGATTCCTATCTTATCCCTATTTGAAATTGGATATAATAATTGTACTTATAGTAAATAAAAATATAGATTACGTTGAATAGAATATTATTCTTTGCGATGCCATAGCGTCAACGGTTATTATAGTTTTGAGGAATAGGTTTCAGTATTGTTAGTAATTTAGTTTTCTTAATTTCTCTTGGTGTTTTTGAAACTCACCCAATCATTACTACTTAACATCAGGCAGGTTGTCTAGTAAGTATCTACATATAAAACCGAGCCCACGGTCACGTAATGCGCCGTAGTGAAGACTAAAAGATTTGGGATGGTTGAACCTGAATAGGGAAAACATTTTATTCTTGTAATGTACACTCTCTTATCACTTTGATCGCCACGTTCACTGCTGTTCTTAATCTCATTGCAGATTTAGAAAAATATGAAAAATTCTTATAGTACGGATTTAAAAGACATCCCGACATAGTAAGTACCTACGCAGTCTAGTCACGTCGTTGTGAACAATTCGTTGGTAGATCCCGGCATTACGAGCGTCGCAGCTAAGATATCGTTTATCAGGCTTATTATATTCAAGGTGCGTAAAAATACCACTTATTATCATGGTGGGGAAATAATTGAAGACTTAAAAATGTATAATTATATCCATAAAAACGTTTTAAAATATTATAGAGAAAACGAAATCCGGAATAAAAAAATCGCGAGTTCCGCCTTTGGCATTGCAAGCGCTCATTCATCAAGCATTATAAAAATAAGGAGATAAATGTCAAAAAAGGAGGTATTCGATCCGTGTGTATTTATGTTTGTATGTCCTCGATTTTCTTAAAAATAATGTACCAATTTTCATTATTGTTTCAGGAGCTTATTAGGTATTTCTTCATTTTTTTAGATATATTTCTTTGAAGTCAGTTCATTTTTGTTGAAAATTTTATTTTTAATGTAATGAGATACTTCATGCATCGCGTGAGCTTTAACAAGTATTTGTAGTAGCAATAGTTTAATGGCCAAGACTAGACTTCAATCAACAGGTAGCGGTATCTAACCAAACCTAATGGCTGAGACGTCAGGGTTGCGATCGAATGGGTGAGGTTTCGAACCACAGCTGTAAACCTACTACAAACAAAATAAAAAAACATTGCTTATTTGCCATTGAGATTATTTTAATTAATACTAGCAACCCGCCCCGGGTTCGCACGGGTAGCAGAGACATCTTCAACAATCATCATCATATTACAACCAATTTACACAAAACCTTAACAAATTATACACCTAAACCTTCCTTACGAATCACTCTATCTACTGATAAAACCGCATGAAAATTCGATCGGTAGTTTTTCAGTTTATCGCGAACAGACAGACAGACACGGCGGGGGACTTTGTTTTGTAATATGTAGTGATAGAAGTTTAGTAGTTTGTAGAAAAAAGCTTTTAGCAAGAATCAGAACAAATCATTGATCACAAAAATAGTACATACAATCGTAAACTTCGTATAGTTCGTATACATGAAAGAAAAAGTGCGAACGTGTGGTGCGTCCACTTGTAGGGGAAGGAGTGTGACTAGTGTCTAGGGGCCAATATGCCGCTTGTGGGTAATGGGACAACAATCTGTTCACATTTACAACTGTTTCAATCTATTGCAGCATTACTCTAAATGGCTTTAGTAATGCTATGTCTTTATATTGCGCACTCTTCTTTCTCATTGCTAACCCTCTTGGGCAAGTGGGAGTTTAAATCTATAGCTATTATCTATTGTCGTATAGAAACAAGGTATGATATAAAAAGTTCAAACAAAATGTCTTTTGTTTATTGTTTGGTATAATCTTAATTACTTTATTATTTACTAGCTGTCCGCGTGGAATAGTGTATTTATATCAAATCAACAGCCTAAAAAATAAGTTTCAAGCTTCTAGCTCTAAATATGACGATATTTCCATACAACTTTTCATCCCCACCTTTCAAGCCCTTACACCCTTTTTTTTTGCATTAACAAGTAGCCTATGTCCTTTCTCAGGCTCTAGACTATCTGTGTACCAAATTTCATTTAAATCGGTTCAGTAGTTTTTGCGTGAAAGAGAGACAGACAGACAGACAGAGTTACTTTCGCATTTATAATATTAGTAAGGAAGTAAGGATAAGGTAGATACAATGGTGATCTGGTCTGGCATTTTATAGCTTGTCTAAAAATAATGCAAACAAATTTATTACAATATATATACAATAAACAGCTTTTAACTTTGAAGCTTGGTTCATTTCGAGTCTAAAACTAGTCAATTATACCGTTTTATTAGTACCACTTGATCTGTATTAAAAAACAAACACATGGAGGGCACACCTAATTTTGCTAGAATTGGTAAAACCAGACTGCGATAGCTCTTTCACTCTGTAGAATATGATGAGTATCGCTTTTTAGCTGTTTTATTACGCGAAAAAGATTATAGTGGTATTGTGAATACTTCTATTTACCGGTAATCGCCTACCATCAGTCAGGTCGTGTCACTCACTAATTTAGATGATTAACCCACTCTGTCATTAGTTGTAACTTTTTCACCTCTCAATGGTTGCCTATAAGATAATAGCAAAATATACGTAACAAATTGCGTTATTTTTACAATTATAACTACGCTTTTGTAACAGATCATACTCACATCAATCTAACGACAGACGTCCCCAGAAGATTCGCAAACTTTGTTGATTACATACTGTGTGCGCAACTGTGTACCTATTAATCCACAATCAGTTTCATTCAAATCCGTCCCCTCGTACAAAGAAATGAAGTAATCAACATACCAACATTATACATAAAATATTTCCAACGTCTTCATTAACCCCTCTGACGCGGGTATGCAAACATGCTTCATTTTAGCCCTCTATAAACACAGCGGGGTGGTTTAATGCGCAATCACTTCAAAATACAACCCTTTAATTTGTTAGGGGTGAAAAAAATGAAATTTTATAGCGAAGATAAATTACTGAAGCACTTCTCTCTCTGTGCGAAGTTTCAGTGACGGATTAACTATAATTGGAATTTATATTTCTAGACATTTTATTTGGTGAAATATGAACGTTGTCTCGTATTATATCGTGAATGTCATACAATATCTCCGAGTAATATATCTCACCGAGGGTACGAAGAAGCTTTTATACCGGAGTCGAATTGACTAACACACGGTGCACGCCACCGAAGCTAAGTGGTGTGCGCGTAAGCACCATCCCGCGAAATGTCGTCGAAGATATTGAAGATAGAACATGATAATAATATTATGCAAAGTATGTAGGTTGCAAAACCTTGTAAATATAAAAGTTAGTACATTCATAGGTTTTATTACCGTTCTTTCTTGCTGTAATATAGGTGTGTTTGATTTCTGTACCTTTGTGTGTTTCTTTTTTTATTGTTATATTTTTTTTATTATTTATGTTTTGCACTAATATGTGCTAGAAATACAAAGACTTTATTTGCTGTTTCGATTTCTCGTACTAATGCAGGTCTGCGAGCGCCTCTCCCTCGAATTACTAATAGTTATAACCTGAACTGTCCTGTCACGATATAGACATGTTTGCAATATCTTCGGGAAAATTTAAAAAGCTCGAAACACGAAGATTGAATTATTTGAATATTTAGAATTTTAAGTTAATCAGTAAATTCGTTTGAGTTTGTTTAAATTCATCTGGGTAAGAACAACGCTCGATAGTTTTTAAAAAATGTGTTGAAATATTACGTCGAAAATGTTGTTGGTCTCACAAAGGTATTACTTTATTTTAATGTTTTCTTTGTAATTATCTGTGTGACTGTTTATTTTCCCAAATAAATAAATATAAAATAAAATAAAAATAGTTAAAACGCGAAGAATAAGTCTACAAAACAGCTGCTTTATCAGTGACGATTTGCGGGAACCCTCTTCGGGATGGGATTCGTTTGTCACGAAATTTTTTGTTAGCTTGTATATTGCGTTTTTTTGGTCGATTAATTTATTATATTTATAATATTTTAAAATTAGTATTTATTTTGATTACCTACTACTGTTGAAAATCGTCCCGTATTATAATAATAATAACTTGACACATCTCACACACGGATCCCAAACTCTGCAGAGCCTATACTATGGTAACCAGGCTGCTGATAAACATACTTATACACCAAGTTCTAAATACATACATATTTAGATAAATTACACCAAGACACAGAACAAATTATCATGCTCTTCACACAATTAATTTTGTCCTGAGTGGGAATCGAATGTCGCCGCTGGGACTGACTTTGTCCCGTAATTAAACCTTGCTCGATTTGTTATTGCGAAGCCAATCGTTCTATATATACGAAAGTCTTACACGTCTAACACTTTAGTAGATCATCTGCAAAGCGTAGAGCGGACTTGCAACTCCAATTTGAAGAGATGCAATGAGAAGAAATAATCACACATGTTTCGTGCGAGAGTCATGCTTCGGCACGAATGCCGGCTCCACCGGAGTGATACCACGGCCTCACAGAAAACCGGCGTGAAGCAAAGCATGCAAAGTGAGGTTGACAAGGGGCCCTGAACCCCCAGCCCCCCCCACCACCACTTCGCCTACTCCCACCCTTCCCCACTCCCACCTTCCCACCTTAAAGGCCGGCAACGCACTTGTGAGTCTTGAGTTGCAGGTGGCCATGGGCGGCGGTAGTCACCATCAGATGACCCGTCGGCTCGATTGCCCCCTATCACATAAAAAAATACTGCAATGAGACGGGTTTTTGACAAATGATTTTGAAGTAGGCTGATGTACGAAATAAATGTATACTAATAAACTTAATAAAAAGCGAATTGAAGAACAACTTAATTGTGATCTCAATTGTACTGATTTCCGCAAAAATGTAAATACACGTTCGTCAATGTAAATACTCAACAAAAAAATTTAATGTTAGTAAATAATTGTTTTTAAACATTCGCGACTTTGAAACATATTAGATGTGTAATTCGGGACTTAATCGTGTAAGAAACAGTTTCACTACCACTACTATAAACTATGAAAAACACTAACTAAAAGTAACTGCCGTGTTGTTCGTACCTCAATCAGCACTGAAGTGATTGTTATCAACTTATAATAGCTTCCTAGCCTTTTATAACCCACTATTTATCAACCGACCAATAGTTGCTTTTAGCTCATTTTTAATAAATAGTGAACTGTTTTATCATCTAATATAGTTTGCCTCTATTTTAAATAAAATAAATAAAGAGTTTTTGATGTGGCGACAACAATCGCGATAATATAGATATGGTACAATACCTTTTTGGTTACCCGACGTTTCGATCAAATTTCACTGATCCAGGTCACGAGCAAATAGTCAGAGCTCAGTTTCAGCAACTACCAGCATTTGTTTTTTTTTACTTTTTAGGGGGCAAACGAGCAGACGGGTCACCTGATGGTAAGTGACACCGTCCCAAGGACACCTGCAACCCAAGAGTCTCAAGTGCGTTGCCGGCCTTTGAGATGGGAGTAAGCTCGTAGGTAGTCGTCGGTAGTTCCATACACTATGTTGAATGTTGTCGAGTGTGTATTCGCTGACGATAGCATTTGCTGATGACGGAATTCCAAGATGTTGATAAGCGGTATCCATTTTCTCGGTTGAAACTTTTCTTTGTTTTTTTTTGTCAGTTTGTTATGTCTGTAAATAATTTTGTTTTTCATTTGTCCCGGATAAAAAAATTGTAAAATGTTGTAAAAACGTAAACAACAACTTCGGAGTGACTCACTTGAACATCAGACTAATTAGTTGTGAGAATCATATTGCAGTGATGACTCTCCGAGACCGTCGGTAACATAAAGGGGTTACTGGGATTCTTTAGGGTGTTAGGGTGGCTCGAATAGCTTTTATTCCCACTTACGAAAAATACGCGCTTTGTCATGAAAAACGGCCCGAGCAAATCTAACCTTTTCCAGACGGAAAAAAGTGTTAGCGCAACGGAAAAGCTGCATATGTCTCTAAACTCAAAAAGCACTTTTTTTCAGAACAGGCGAAAATCTGATTACTGTGTCCCTGTGCATTGCAGGAGTTTTGCAGTTTTATATGCAGCTAGCAGAAAGATACTGTAGGAATCTTGTGTTTTAATCATGTGTTGGAAATTGGATTTTTATAGTTATTTTTTGCTTATGTATGTAATGTACTTAACTGGCCTGTTGGTCTAGTGGTTAGTGACCCTGACCGCTATGCTTATAGGTCGTGGGTTCGATTCCCACCTTAGTCTGGATGTTCTTTGTGTCCGTTTTTTCTATGTTTGTAAAGTCCCCCGCGACACAGGAGTAATTCCTAATGTGGGAAATGTCTTTAAAAAAAAATAGAAAAATATATATGATTGTCATTTGTTTTATATTATTCTGATTAGAGCCCGTGTTGGTAAATTTAGCGTCTAGCGTCGAATAGTGGTGATATTTTTAAATCTGCTTTATTGGTCGGTAGGTATTGAGATAAGGAATTCGATGCAATGCATGATCGAGTGCAGAACTCAAAAATTTCTTAGATCTAGGTGTGTGATATTTATATATAGGCTAAAGGAACGGGCCGTCACCACACCGGAGTTTCCGATGGGCCGGTGTGTTGGAATCAAACCGTCTAAAACCACACGGTGTGCCGTACTGCGCCTAAAATATAAGGGATCCGGGAACAGCTTTTATTAAGACATCCGAACCCCTCGTAGCGGTGTAAACCTAACGTAACCTACGTCTATCATAAAATGTTTTCGTTCATCGTAACGTGAGCTCCCTGTCAGTAAAGCCGAACGTTTCTCCTACAGTTTAAAAGTACTCCCTAAGTTAGCTCCTCACAAACTTCATCCCATCTGTATCGATACACGTTCGCAGTTTTTGTGCTCCGCTAACTGGGTCAACTTCTTACACATGTTGCAATGTACCACGCGTATAACAAAAACGGATACAACCTCCTTTGGGAATGGAGTGAAGCAGACGCGCTCGAACAATATGTTGTTTGAGAAAAAATACAGCGGCGTATATGATGCACTGGAAGGGTGTTCAACTGTAACATAACGGTTCCTGGTAACATTCTTGCTGAGTATGTGTATTTGTATGCATTTTATTTATTTATTGTATACTGGAGGCCACTTGGTGATCGAGATTCGACCATAATTCATATATTTTCTAATGACTGCACGGATGGTGCAATGGTTTAGGTGGTCACCTCGCCACTACACCGCCCCGAGTGTTGTGGGTTCAAATCCCACACGGGACAAAAAATTGTGTGATCCACAAACAGTTGTCCCGAGTCTGGATGTTGTTTTTGTGCGTTGTTTGAATGTTTGTGAAGCCCCCAGCGACACAGGAACAATCCTAAGGCGTTGTCTTTAAAAAAAATCTTTACCTATTCATGTCCAAATTCCAAGTTGAACTGTCAGTACCATGACGGGTCAAATTTGTAATACGTATTGTTAAAAAAAAAATTAGCTTTTTGCAGTTCTATACATATATTTAAAACTTTAAGCATTCAAAATTTCACGTTCCGTCATTTGCAAAATTTCTTCAAAATTCTCTTCACTTCACTTTGGGTAATAGGTTGCGCTTTGTATGCTACTATAGCGATGGTTCTATGATTTTACTAGACTGATACGACAGACGTTGTCCTGTCGAAATTTCAATGTGTTAATTTCAGTGAAAAAATGTAGGTACATTCATGTTTGCCGCCATAGCCCGAGATTCTAGACGACTTTCCTATTTTTCTTTGCCTAAAAAAACACACTATTAGTTAGTTAAGTAGAATAAGTGCCACCACTCTCGATAGACGCTGTGAGAAATTAACAGCATTTCATTATTATTATTTACTACTTTTTGCCCGTTGCCTCGCTCCCGTAAAACCAGATGTTAATCCATCCCTCAGAAACAGTACTTTCTTTCTGGATGAAAAGTACCCTATATCCTTCTCTGTGGCTCTGGCAAGGTGTAAGCAACGTTTCATGATGGTCTGATGAACGGTACTTCGCATAAAATACAAACATACATTAGATTATACATAGATTTTGTATCAGCAAGTTAAGTATACAGAAGTCATCAGCTCAGTCATCGCTGCAAGGCCGGCCGCCTGCTATTAGTACCACCTTTGCAAGCTAGTTCAAGTTACATTTTATCATTTTTTTTGGAAGGTATGTGACTCCCATATATCCTTCTCTGTGCCCCTGACAACGTGTATGTAAACCTTCATGTTGATCTATTGAGTACTTAAGGCGTGAAATCGTTACAAACAAAGACGCCTTTATAATATCGCCTTCATAGCTCACGATGCGCACTATCTAACTGACTGTGTCACTTAAATCATTGTACCATCGCTCCAGTTCAATACCAACCGTTCAGTCTATTTATAGTATAATTTGCTCGTTATAAAAACATTTAATCTTATTCACCCTTATTAAAATACGAGAACTATAAAAAAAACTAGATTAAAACCGTAGTTTTCATTGCTTTGGCACTGTTTGAATCTAGTACTTTTTTAGTCTAAAGTTTTTATTACCCCGACTAAAAGAAGAGGCACTTGCTTCAACTCTTTATTTTTCGGTATAATCTTGTTCCTACAGAGTAATCCGATTATGATGATTCCTTTATTATAAGATAGGGGATACGTCAAAGTACATACGACAGCAAAATAGGAAAATGTTGATAAGTAGGCACGGCATAAATATTTCATCTTGGTTCTTATGGTTCGACGAACAGCCAAAAGAAATTAAATAGAAAAAAATTTAAGAAACAAACATAGCAAAAGAAATCTAAAAATTAAATAAATAACAGTAAACCCTTATAACTAAGCTTACAAACTAATGTAAGTAAATAATTTTTAAACTTTTAATTAATTTGTTAAATTGTTGAGCAAGCAAATAAATTACGTAAAGCTTAAACACTAATTTAGCAGTTTAATTTTTAATGATGATGATGGTTTGTTTTTTTTTAATACCACGTCGGTGGCAAACAAGCCCGCTTGGTGGTAAGTGGTTACTGTAGCCTATAAACGCTTGCAACTCCAGTAGACTTGCATGCACGTTTCCGATCCTTTTAAAAACTTGTACACTCCTTTCTTGAAGAACTCTAGACTATACTCCCTCGGGGAAAACACAGCAGGGCAGGGAGCTCATTTTTTGTTATCATGTTCTCGTTATATGCCAACGATTACCACCAGTTCATTAAAATTGTTCTATTCCATTCTATGGTTGCTTGGAAGAGATTGCTTTAAACGATAAGGCCGCCCTTTGTACATTCAATGTTACACTTATTATCTATACTAATCTTATTATCTATACTAATCTTATAAAGAGGGAAGATTTGTTTGTTTATTTGTTTGTTACGATTTAACTCAAAAACTACTCGACCGATTTTAAAAATTCTTTCACCGTTAGAAAGCTACATCTTCACCGAGTAACATAGGCTGTATTTATTTACACAAATAATTAGGGATCCCTACTAAAACTTGAATAATGTGACCCAAGGTATAAATTTTTTTGTCATAAAATGTCTCTAATCGCATGCGCTGCAAAAACTATTGATGATAGAACAAAACAATGTACTACAATATTAAAGAACATATCAATATCTATAAAAAAATCCGCAATAGCATATGCCTATCTCCGACGGATAACTCACAATAACACCTTTTACTATTAAAATTTTAGATTAAATAGAATGTTTTTTGCGAAGCTAATTTAACCCATATGGTATTAATTTATATCTAAATAAATATGTTTGTTAGAACGGAAATTTAATATAGAATATTTGTTCCCTTAACTCCGAATATATTAGAAGATATCGCAATATAAAAATATTCGCGCGACAAAATAATTACGCCCGCCACAGTCATTCGGTCCGGCCGTCGTACGTGGAGATTCTGGCCTCCGGGAAATTCAAATTCAAAATATTTATTGCACCATAATGTTTACAAGTACAAGGTCTTACTGTATATTTAATAGTAAGAGATACTTATAGCAATCCTCACTTTAATATAATCTAAACTAATCTTTACTAATATTATAAAGAGGAAAGATTTGATTGTTTGTTTGTTTGCATTGAATAGGCTCCGAAACTACTGAACCAATTTGAAAAATGATTTTACTGTTGAGAAGCTACACTATGTCCGGGTGACATAGGCTATATCATATTTTCAAAAAAAATTAGGGATCCTTACTAAAACTCCAATAATGTAGCCCAAGGTGTAAAAAAATTCTGCTACCCGTGCGAAGCCGGGGCGAATTGCTAGTGTATTATATTTTCTGTAAAACTTGGTGTACAAATCAAGTATTATGTATCTATCTACAGTTAATGCAGGCCAATAGGAAAGTGAAAGGAAAGGATCCATTCTAAGTAAACGAAGTACTAACACGTCGAAAACTTGGTCAGGTATAAAACGAACAAGTGTCTATCAAACATTAAGTACAACAGGTGCTTAAATATTAAATTAGCAGAACTGGATGAAGACTACCTGAAATTGGATGGACCAGGATGTTGTCCGGTATTTGTAAAATCTGCCTAGTATATACGACTGTTCCACAATTTTGTTGACTGATATTTGAGAGAAGTACGTGTGATGGTAGATTTATAGAGTGAGGAATGATAACATAAGAAAACGGTGTGGTTTGAAAGATGTAGTGACAAGAATTGAGAAAGTGAGATGAGTGAAGTGCGGATGTTTAACGCTCCCGTGAGTGGGCGAGTCGCGGGTAGGCTACGAAAGATGTATTCTGTCGAGATCGGCAGTATATTGAAGGAGGGGTGAGTTTAAAGCACCCGTAACCGGCGAGCGTGTATGAAAGATCTGATGAATGTAAAAGACTCCTATGAAAAACGACTCTCTGCCTATTCCGGACAGGAACAGATCGTGAGATATGAGATATTTAGTCTAGCGAATTTGCTTCGGACGATACTGAGTAACCTATATGCTTGTCAGATGTTAAGACCAATTGTGATATGCGACTAGAATTGGCCAAAGGCATCGCCAAGGGGAAACTTCGGGTGCTTGACGTTGGCTGCATAACTGGCCGCCGATGGAATAGTTATACACGCACGAGTAAATTCCTACATCCAGATGTTAAGACTTGTGGTGATATGCAACTAGGGTTGGCCAAAGCCATTACCTGGGGAAAATTTCGAGTCTTAACGTTGGCTGTATAACTGACCGCCGATAGAACAGTTATTTAAGTATTAAGGTTCTAGTGTAACCTCTCTGTCATCTAAGCGGTAACCGAGTAGGTTAGCACATTACAAAGGTTTAGCAATGTTAACCAGGTCAGTCTTAGGATGGGTGACCGTACTTAACACATCGAGTCTCTTCCATGCCTCGGAGAGCACGTTAAGCCATCAGTCTCGGTTGCCATACGAACATCTGTGGCATTCATTACGGGTAGTTTTAGCCCTAAAAAGTCCGACAACCTGGTCTAACTACAGAACTTCGATATCGCCTAGTACTCGGGTTGTGGAGGTCTGATGGCAGTCACTTCACGTAAAATATCATATTTCGGCCGTATCGTAGTTAGACTGAACACCGACCCCAACTTTGTTGGGAAAAGGCGCGGAGGATCGTGATGATATAACATATCTACTTCCATGCGTTGAGGATAAGAAGTAAACTCCAATAAAGCACAACAAAACGTTAAAGCGTTACGCTGCCTTCCGACCACTAAATTGTACTCTTCATATTTTTTTCATACCCACATATATGAAAATCGATTCTTAAAGAGTAAATTCCAAAAAAAATGTAATAACATTAGTCTAATAGACTAACGTCAATGTTGTCAAGCTTAAACGGCGTAGACATCGTTGTAGACGGAGTTTACGTAGTAAGTTTGCAAAAGTTGACAGGTAGACTAGTCGAAAAATTTAACTAGTCGAAGAATTTAACTAGTTGATCAATCAACTCGTAGATTAACGCAAATGGAAGTTTCGTTAACCTTTTTTAAGTCGACGACCCATCGCTAGTTCACGTCTATTTTCGTATTGAAATTTTAGCGAGCGGGTACCACGAAGTCAAACATCATTCATTTTCATCAACGTTGCATTGTTTATTTCTTACTTGAAAGTGTTGAACTTAATGAACTTAATTGTGTTGTTCATGTCACTACAACTTAACTAACTAACTTGACGAGTACGGCTTCATACCTAAATCAAACACAGTTGAATATCCCACGGTACAATTGTGAGAATTACCTGCACAAAAAAGAGCATGTGATTGGTTCCGGTGTTATCTTTGTGAAACCTCACGTGTCGCTTTGTGCAATCAAACTTTGAGTGACTAGACCATGCTTTTCATACAGAAACCGTTTGTATGTGTGTGTGTGCAACTCTGTTTCAATAAAACAGATTTTTTTAAAGATGTCGTGTGTGTGTTAAGGTCATCACACACTATAACGGCACTGCAACGGCACAGCTGCAGCACGGCGCAGCTTGAAATTCAGGTTACCGATAGCCGCCAGCGTGCTTTACCACGCGCCGCCCGCGAGGTGCAAGCTAATTTCATCGTCTTCATGTGCGACACGACGCGAACTTTTTTCGCTGGCGTCTCGCAGTCGTCGCGCTGTAAGCTCGCGGTCAGCTCGCTTACAGCGCACTGACTGCATGTCGAGTTGTATGGTTGCAGCAAGGGCGCTTACTGCCCACCGTTGCCTTTTACATATTGACATTATGAAATATATTATACGACCACGTTTTAATGCTCACATTTGAATGACAACTTAATTGCTGGGTTGAAGCCATGCCGTTACCGTGACGGTATAGTGTGTGATGACTTTTATACTGCATATGCTCCCGCGGGGGCGACGAGACGGAAAAAATTGTCAGCGTAACAAAAAATGCTGACCGCGTATTGATTTATTTTATTTACGCCATCTGTGGATTCTGTGCGATACTACTGTACTTTGATGTTGGTTGTATACTAATTATCCATATATTAGTTCGAGCAAATTTCACATACTTTTTCTCGAAGCGCTTCGTCATTTATTTGAACCCCCATAACTTGGGTTTGGATTATACCAGATACACAAAATACAGGATATGATGTTAACAGAAGGCTTATTAAACTTATAAAGTTTCAATTGCATAGCTTTAATACTTAGATTTTATTGACATCTAAAAAACTCCGATTTCGTCACTAACTCACTGATCATCATCAAAATTCTTAGGGTACATTCGAAAGCCCTAGAAAGCTGACATTTGGTATGTAAGCTAGTATTAGTACACAAAGGACAAAAAAAAATCTAAAACTTTTAACTTTTATAACCCAACCTCTTAAACTAGGGGATGGAAGTTTATATGAGACTTCCGCAAAAGCAGATTGCCCATTTCAGTATGAAAATCTATTTTACACTCTTTTATGCTGCGTCAAATATGTATAAACTGCATTATTAAGCCTGCACTGAGTATTTTCTGAAATATAAACGTATATTGTAACATAACTTGGGGTTCTTGAGAAATTAAATGCCAATATTAGGTTAAAAATAACAACGATAAGTACGATAACAACGAGAAAATATTGTGACACTGACGTTAGAGTTTTTTTTTAATAATGTTTGTGGCATCATGTTTTTTGACAGGGATACCATCTATAAATTAGGGTAAAACTAACACTGAAGTATACATTCACTACATAAACTACGACTACATACACGAAATAATAAGATTACTAAACTGCAATATATTTTAATGTAACATCACGAATTATTATCACGTATATTATTATTAGACCATTTTATTTTAAAACGATGTTTATTTGAATCCAACCATTAATGGTTTATTTTATATAATGGCAACATTTAACTTCAAATAGAAACGGTCATTGATTCAAGTTTTAGTCCTTGTAAGATTTAATTCCAAACCCCAAGTTCTATGGAAGAGATTCAGGGTCGAAAAGTCACATTAAAATCAATATATTTTTTTTAACATTTGAAATAATGACGCGAACGTCTAAAAGTGAAACCATGAATAGGCATTCTCTTTAGATGCTAGAGGTCTTTGAAATCGCTGATATAGGGACTCCTTGTTAAAAATAATAAAATACATATTTCAGGATTTTTAGTAAATCACCCCCCACCTTTTAAATTAGGGAAGGGAATTAAGCGCGCATAATGTGTACCCGCTGTGACTGATTATAAACAGTAAACCAGCAAAGAAAAAAGGCGAAGACAGAGAGTGGGTACATAAAAAAGGCACCACTGATTTGCAAGAAACACACGCCAAAACAAGGAAAAAAAAATAACCAATTTAAAAAAATATTGTCATAAGCAACTTACAAAAAGAAGTGAAATCCCACCAAAAACATTTTCATGTAAAATGTTTCCGTGTTGTTATGTAAGAAATCAAACTTGTGTGTAGAGAGTAAGTCCATCTCGTGAATCAATTCTCGAAGATTTTTGTTCGTCGTTATCGAAAGACAATCTTAACATTGCAGTTCTAAAAATACTCTCCTAAACATCGATTTACGACAAAGTCAACTTTAAACCATACAATATAAGTTTGTTATTACAAAAACTATTTTTTATGTGATATAACAAAAAATTAACAACTTAATACGTATTTGGTATTCATTTCAACTTGATGCGTCAACGGGTTCCTGAGAAAAATGTCTTGACAGACAGACATATGGACAACAAAATGATCTTATAAGGGTTCCTTTTTTCCTTTTGAGGAACGGAAACCAAAAATGAAAAAATATATATACAGAACGATCAAGCAAACAAACACCGCAAAACATTATAGGCTTAGATGCCGCTCAATGCCTACAGATAGACAAATAAGTCATCTAGTCTACTGGGTGTCGTGGTTGGTCAGCTTTAATCTGAAATGGTTCCTTTGTAAAAATACCACCCCGGACGCCTACATGGCACTTGCACAGTTTGAATTTATGTGGACTTGGATCCTTGAGTTTAAAGAAGAAATCAACGCATAAAGGTGTCTAAAACGACCTTTTTGTAAAAAATAATTCATATATCATTTAGCAAATAAATGCATAATAATAAAGTTTGTACATACCTAGTTAGTGTAGAAGTTGTACGGTTACCGTGTATAACAATTGTTAATCAAATTACAATGCTCACCGGACACTACAATTATAGTAATTATGTTCCCAGTAATTGTTCCGCGCAGCAATGCATGTGGAACCATTTAACAAGACCGCTCCCATTTATAGGAATTATAGAGAGTTGACGACCAATTATTGTCATAAAATGTTATTATTTAAAACGATAATTACTGTTGAAGTGTAAAGAAAATGGAGGGTAAGAACTGGTTGTAATATGAAATAATTTGAGGATTAAACACTGTTAAACAGAATTGCTTTGAAATAGGGTAGCATGGTAAGCATTTGAACTAAATCAAAGGAATGAAATTAGTTGTAGAGAAAGCCAAAATCACATGCAAATAATTCTAATCTTGAAATCTTAATTGTAATGGTTGAAAAACTGTGGCATTTGTATCATCTTAGGATCCGAAACAATTATGCTAAGGCTTTTGAGCCTTATGTCTATGACACTCTGACATATAATTGTAACGCTGGGTAAACGCGTCTTGTTAGACCTAGTTGGTGGTAAACGGGAGACTTCATCTTGCATAATACAGGTGCATGGTTCACCAGTGTGTGTTGATTGACGGATGATGTTGAACGCGGTTATACATTTTGACAATTTGCTTTTTAAAGTGATATGCAAAAACTAAAGGCAGCTAAATTTGTGTTGTTTTTTTTAGAATCAAAAGTGTTTCGTGTATCTCGTGCACTTCTTGATATGAAAGTAGGATCACCAGAAGTGATAAGATTTACATGCAGGGGATTGATCACATCGCTCTTTGTATACCTCCTTTCACGGCCATATGTGATCGCTTAGATTTCGACAATGACTTCGCCGTGACCGGTCTTCATACAAGTAAACCAGATGCTGAACACATTATCCAGTATCCCTCTGGAACATAGCCGCATATCTCCTCAAAAGCTCTTATAAGCTTCTCATCACTTGAAAACTTGTGTGCCTTCAGTTATTTTTTTACTAGAAAGAGGGTGTCCCAACAATTTGATTCCAACTTGGTGCAAAAAAAAAGTATCGAGTTTGAGTTTGGTCGTTCATTTTTTAAAGCTTCTAATACTTGATTTATACAGCTAGCAGCAACAGTATTTCCTTTATCAAGCACAACAGTAGCCAATATTTTTCTCCTAGTAGAAAATAGATTTTTCTTGTGTATGGCCGGCTCGACTCCGCTCGATACCACGGCCTCACAGAAAACCAGCAGTGAAGCAATGCTTACTCTGGAATTTAGTAGGGACGTTGAAATAATACAGTTAGGTTTCATCACATATAACAATCGAGTTCACGTAGTTAGTAATTTTCGTACAGTCTCAATGTTCTTATCGGTAGTCACTTCTATCGGACTGCAGGACCTTGCATCAACCTTTAAGTTGCCGCCATTGAATTACCTACATCACCATTGAATTAACTACACCACCATTCGATAGTCCTTACAGATGGACAAGTTTCCCTGAGTTTCTTTTTTTTTTTCTTGTATAGGAGGCAAGCGAGCAGACTGGTCACCTGATGATAAATGACTACCGCCGCCCATGGGCACCTTCAACTCAAAAAGTCACAAGTACGTTGTGTGCCTTTAAGGTATACAACGCACGGGAGTAGGGGAAGGGGGAGGAGGGAAGGAAGAGCGGGGAGAGGGAACCGGAGACCCTTCCTCCGGTTACCTCACTCACGCGGTGAAAAGCAATGCAAGCATTGCTTCACTGCCGGTTTTCTGTGAGGCCGTGGTATCACTCCGGTCAAGCCGGCCCATACGTGCCGAAGAATGGCTCTCCCACTAATTTTCTAATTTATTTAATAACTAAATAAAAATGTTTGGAGGAAACATTTTTGTTTAGTTAAGCCACGCTTTAACTTATACAAAATAATTACACGTATGTCGCAACGAAAAATTCCGCAATTTTCATTTAGAAAATTAATAAAAAAAACGAACAAACGAAACCTTGCCTGCGAATTTGTTTTTCAGAATTCATATTTTTTTATGAATATGACTTTAAATCACAATATTATGATATCTAAATAGTTTGCAGCAGAGAGCGCAGAATGATCTCCGGCTTCCATGAGCGCTGGCCTGGGGTTAACGGATGAGGCTGTCCGTTGCCCTAGCAGAAGCAGGCCTGAGACGGTGCCGCGACAATTTTTTGTTCCGTGTGGGAATCGAAACACCCATTAACCATTGCGCCTTGCATGCAATCTACTGCGAGATTGCACGCAACTGCACTGTTAAAGCAACTTATAATTTCATTCTTTACGCATTAACTACGAAAATGTTGAGGTATGCGATTCAATTCGAACCACAATTAATTCACGTCTATCAATGTTTGTTGATGATTGCAATCAGAGGTGTATCCCGGATTCGAAGAAATAAACAAGTACTTATATTGCTGGCCGAGACATCCGATATGAAACCGGATACTTAGGAATACAATTTGATAAGCGGCCTTTCTGATTGTTTTTATAAACATGGCGTACAACTGGCAGAAGGAATTTTGATGAAACTATTACCGAGCTAATCGGTACTTAACTACTTTGCATTCTAAGTACAAAGTTGCAACTTTACTTGCACGTAGGCCAACTGATTACTTTTAAGGATATACGGTTTACTCACGTGTGTATATCGAGGATGCCCAGCTAGTTTGGGACCCGACGGGAGCCCTTTATCAAGGAGGGGGGCGTCAAACCGCGTCAGTTGCAGATGCCAGACCGTATACTCGCCTAGACATGTTCGGCCTATGTTATCTGTATATTACTTCCTCAGTTAATAAAATTACAAATTAGTACACATTTTTAATACTGAACAAAATATGAAAATGGATCCCCGGGTCTACAATTAAACACTTAATATATTCACGGAAAATAAATATTTTCCGTAGTTCGGTTGACCGGACAACTGAACTGTACTATGGGTAACAGATCGATAAAACTGCACTATGCCATGACTTTAATTACTGACATTGTATTTAATTATACAATGCAACCTGCTATACAAACAAGATGCATAAGATTACCGAATTTTGCATCCAATTATACAATCTGGCAGCCCTGCATTGTTGGTTACGGTTAGCCACACTTCAGTTGATACTAACCTAACTAATATCTTACAAATACTATAACGCTGAAAGCTTGTGAGGATGGATGGATGGATGTTTGTTACTCTTCCACACAAAAACGGCTGAACGGATCTGGATGAATTTCGCACAGAGATATATTGAATATATCTTAAATTAAACGCCTTCACTGCGTGTAATGTCTTTGACACTAACTTCTTGTCTTTTTACTCTGTACTCTATGAACACTATGGAAATATATTCTGTTGGCTGTGCACAAGTGTATTTTTTTGTATCAATTAATATCCAAAGTAATCTGCTTAGAACTATAAGTTAATTTGATAAATAACAAGATAGATAGATAGTCTAGAATAGCACATAGGCTTCTTTTTATCTCGAAAAATGTACGGTTCCCATGGTATACATTTCATAAAAATTTCCACGTGAACAAAGTCGCTAGCAACAGCTAGTTTTATAAATGCAACGGTGAGTTTGTTTGTTTGTTACATTTTAACACCATAACTACTCAATCGATCATCATGAAATTTGCCTACACGTTGTCAGGGGCACAGAAAAGGACATAATAACCTTTGCACAGAAGCTAGCATTAAAAGTTTTGATTTACAAGCTACATATCAAGTTGTAGCAAAACTCGTCTACTATTTAATTGGTCAAAGACCAAACTGTTAAGCACCATTTTGTCCTTTGTTGTCAACCGATTTTTGTTTGTAGTGGCCATTTAGGGGCTTTACGTTGTCAAAAAAAATTAAAAGTCATACGTTTTTCCCTTCCCTTGACGGAGCTCTAAAAGTTTATGATGAGAGTGGACAAAACATTTTAGAAACATGTGGATTCGTAAATGTTTTTCTCAAGTTGTCAATAATGACTATAATCGAATTTCGACTGCCGGGCGGCAACTACTTCATGTAACCTAATGACTTTGCTCAAATAAAAAAATACCAGAAGTACGTAATTTTAAGTAATTATGATGCGACTGACGCTTGATGGTTTTCAGTGTCAGTGAATACTATCAACACTCCTGGAGTCATTGGTCCATCTTCGTGTCGTATTAAGTTTATTTATACCAATTATGCAAATTTTAAACATTCTTAGTTTACATAATACAGTTTCACATTGTCGCTATATAAATAGTTGTATATGTCTGCAGTCTCCATCGTGATCTTATTATTCAGTTGTGAAAGTATTCCATTCAAACAAATTAAAATGTAAGTATGGTAACATAGTAAAGACTTGAACACTAAACTTTTTGATTATCTGCTTTTATTATAAGTTGATAAGCGTGAATTAAATGAAAGCATCGAAAAGGTTTCAATAGCATCCATTTTTAATAATAATAACTTCCGCAGACCCAACCTTGTTTTGCGTTTGCCCTAAAAGCTTTACACGAACATGAATAACTTGTCACGGATGCCGATTAATTCCTTCATTCATTCAATTAATTCTGTCATATTACTGAGTTGAATTTAGTGCATAGTGTACAACTGAAAATTTCCTGTGTTTTTTTTCCAAAACCCAAGCATCCCAAATAAAATAAAATAAACTCTCTCTTTGCCTGGCCCATTCCCATTTTATTTGGGGTCGGCCCTCCGTGTCATTCGTCTCCAGGTAGCTCGGTCCTGGGTCATCTCTTTGTTGACTTGGGCGTCTTTGAGGTTCTTATTTACTACGGACATCCATGTGATTGGGGGTCTTCCTCGTCCTCGGGATTTGGTTTCGATATCCAGCACTTTTCTGGTCATGTGGTCGGATGGTCGCCTCATAACGTGTCCGTACCACCGCAGACGGCACTCCTGTATTTTATCTGGGATAGGTCTCACTTTGAAGGTGCCTCTTATATGTGTGTTTCTGACATGATCCAACCTAGTTACACCACCTGCCCACCTGAGCATCTTCATCTCTGCGCAGTGTAGTTGATTTTCATGCTGCTTTTTGAGTGGCCAGCATTCGGCTCCGTATGGTCATGGCCGGTCGGACGGCTGCTCTGTACAGTCGTCCCTTTATGCGAACGGGCATTCAGCTGTCGCATAGCACGCCGGATAGTTCTCTCCATTTCATCCACCCGGTATTTATGTGATGGGTGACATCAGTATCTATTGACCCATCTTTACTGATGACTGACCCTAGGTACTTGAAATGGTCCACTTCTTTTAGCTGGGTGTTCTGCAGACAGATGTTTGTTGTTGACGCCACTAAAGTTGCAATGCTTGTACTCGGTCTTCGCTCTGCTTATTCGTAGACTTGATGTTTCCAGAGCTTCCCTCCACTTTTCTAAGATCTGCTGTAGGTTGTTCACATCTTCGCTGATGATGACGACGTCGTCCGCATATAGGATGTTCCATGGCGGTGCACGTTGCAGATTTGAGGTGAGATGGTTCATTACATAGCAGGCAGCAGGCAGCAGCATATTAAATAGCAGGGGGCTAAGTACGGAGCCTTGGTGCACACCAACCTTTACATCAAATTCATCGCTTGTTCCGGCCGGACTTCGCACTTTGGTTGACACTTGGTGGTACATATCTTTGACAGTCATTATGTAATGCTCGGGGACCCTCTGGGCCCTTAGAGCGTGCCAAATTAATTCTCTCGGTACCCGGTCGAAAGCTTTTTCTAGGTCGATGAATATCATGTGCAAGTCTGTTTTGCTGTCTCTGTACTTTTCCAGTAGTATTCTGACCGAATGTATGGCATCAGTTGTGGATCTACCGGCGACGAATCAGCATTGGTTTTCAGTGACGCTAGTTATTTCAAGAAGCCTTTTGTTGATGACTCTTTCCCATATTTTGAAGGAATGTGAGATTAGCTTTATAGCTCTGTAGTTGCCGCGGAGTCTTATATCACCTTTATTTTTATAGAAAGGGATGAGAAAGCTCTTTCGCCATTCGTCGGGAATTCCATCAACCAGGAACTTGTTGAAGAGTTTCGTCAGGAAAAGTACGCCGGTATCTCCTATACGCTTCCAGAATTCAGCAGGGATTTCGTCAGGGCCAGTGGCTTTGTTATTTGCCATTCGTGTCATTGCTAGAGTTATCTCTTCAGGTCTTATACAAGGGATAGGGCCTTCTGTAGCAGGGATATCTTTTAGTGCCTCACTAGGGAATACCTCATTTAGCAATTCTGTGTAATATTCTTTCCAGCGGTCCCTGATGTCTTCGTTCGATGTTAGTAGTTTTCCTTGTTCATTTTTGATAAATTTGTTTGTGGCAGTATCCCTACTACTTTGGTTTTTGCATTTTGCCAACTTAAAGATTTCTTTATCGTTTGAAGCAGTTTCAAGTTTAGCATAGAAATCATCCCTGGCGGTTGCCTACGCCTGTGCGTCGGCTAGCTTTGCGATTTTCTTAGCAATTTTATAAGCCTGGTGGTCAGCATCGTCTTTCGTCTGTTGCCATAGTTTGAAGAGTCTTTTCTTAGTTTCCAATTTTTCTCTCACTTCTTCATCCCCCCAGCTAGTATGCTTATTATTATTGATGACACCTTTAGATACTCCCAAATATTGTTTTGCTTTTTTATTGCAGTATAGTTGAAAATCTCTCCACATTGCATCAGCTGTATCATCCTGCTGCTCCTGAAGGTGTTGTGCGATGTTTTCACATAGTCTGAGACCTTCCTCACCTTCCTATTTATGCCACCGTGTTCTTATGATTTTCTCCTTCTTAACCTTGTATGTTTTTGATATTTTGAACTCTGCCACTAGTATTCTATGCTGTGATGTAAGAGGTTCCCAGGGTATGACTTTGCAGTCTTTGCATGTTTTAAGTTGTTTTCTATCAGTCAGAATGTAGTCTATCTGAGTGCATGCCCCGCCGCTCTTATATGTTACTAGATGTTCTACAGGTTTTGTGAAGAAAGTATTAATAATTGCAAGATCGTGTGCCAGTGCCATTTGAAGGATGCTCTCTCCCTCCGAATTGGTTTTACCATGTCCGAAGTTGCCATGTATTCTCTGGTAAGTGGTAGATTTCTCACCAACGTGACCATTCAAGTCGCCGCCGATGAACTTTGGCTCACAGTTATGTATAGACTGCAGCAGATCACTAATTTCTTCCCAGAAAGATTCCTTTTCAGAACTTGGGTTCCGGACTAGGGGGCGTATGCGCATATGATGTTCATGCACGGTTGATTGTCCAGGGCAAGCTTGATTGACATGTCTTTCACTTACTCTGTTTACTTCAACTACGCGATCTTGAAAGTGTTTGTCTACTAGAATGCCGACTCATTTCTGCGCCCTTGTTCCATGATAAATCAGCTTGTAGTTATACCAGATATTACGCGATTTGGACCCCTTCTACGTCGTCTCCTGAATGCAACAAATGTTGATGCGTCTTCGATGTAATACTTTGCTAAGTTCTGAGCTGCGTCCTGTCATCGAGCCCACGTTCCAACTCGCTATGCGCATTGTGGGTGATCCCGGGTGCTCTGATAACACTTGCGTCGCTTTGGGGGTACGCCCTAGCATTTGGTGCATTTCCATCACTGTTATCGTCGCTTGACGCCCTAGTATTGTTGGCCCTTTTTCTTATTTGTACTTTTCATGATTTGGAGTTATGATGATTGGGTGAAAGGCTCCCCCTAAAATAAACAAAATTATTTTATTTTATTTGGAATGCTTTCGGCTTAAACAGTATTAAAATGAAATTCGTAGTAGTAGATGCCATTTTATTGATATTTTTAAAAATGATTGAAATCGATACAAAACGATGCAGTTATCTTGATCTTGCTGTATTGATGACGTGGTTAAAAATAATATACTTTCTCCAAAACATTGCATGTAAAACCAAAAAAATTAGGCTGCAGGTAAGCCACAATCTTAGGTAAAAAAAGACCTTAAGATAAATGCCATCTACAGCTTTTATAAGTCTTTGGCATCCTCTGTGGATGTGGAATGTTGGAGCCACGAATTGAAACCATCGACTAATTTTCGTTAACTGTTTCGGCTTAGGGAGAGCAGGTTTCAGTATCATCGTGAAAAACCAAATATATTCGTATTTGAAACTTACAAAAATTTCCTACCAGAACCCTTTGGCAACACCCCCATGCGTTTTCGGCCGATATCGGGTAAGATTAAAGATGTTAAAGAGTGAATTTCGACAACTGTGAATTTTTACCTAATTTTGGTAGACATTTTTGTTTTTTGACTTTTGGGTTTTTTTTTTTTATATTATACGGGGCAAACGAGCAGACGGGTTACCTGATGGTAAGTGACTACCGTCGCCCATGGACACCTGCAACTCAAGAGTCACAAGTGCGTTGCCGGCTTTGAGGTAGGAGTACGCTCTTTTCTTGAAGGTTTGAAGGTCGTATGGGTCCGGAAATACCGCAGGCAACAATTTGTTTCAGAGATTGGTTGTGCGAGGCAAAACATTTCTGGAGAACCGCACAGTGGTGGACTGCCAATTATCCAGGTGATGGGGATGAAAGTTTTGTCGCGTTGAACGATGGCGAAACGTTGCGGCCGGTATAAGTCCGAACAATTCCTCGGAGCACTCCCCATGATACATGCGATAGAGAATGCAGAGTGAAGCTACATCTCTACGCAACGCCAAAGGGTCGGACTGACGGAAACTGTATTGTCGATCATTGAGTAGCTGGTGGTCTTCTAAGTACCGAAGGAGCTGGCCGTTGACAATGGATTCCATTATCTTGGAGAACAAGGGGGTTATGGCTATAGGTCTTTAGTTAGACGGATCCGAGCGGTCACCTTTTTTAGGGATCGGGTGCACTAAAGCTGTCTTCCATGAGTTCGGGACGACGCCGAGGGAGTAGGAGAGCCGATAGAGGCGCATTAAAACCTGTGCCAAGTCTGGAGCACACGTCTTCAGCACGATGGGAGAGATTCCGTCGGGCCCACTCGACTTATGAATATCGAGGGAAAGAAGTGCTCTACGCACTGAGCTTTAGAAGAAGCGGTCTTCCGGCATAGAGCTGTCACACCGCGGAATGGTCGGCGGTACGTTTCCCCCGTCATCCAAAGTGGAGTTGGACACAAAGAGTTTGCCCAAAAGGTCGGCTTTCTCCTTAGCGTCGTGGGCCAACGAATTATCTCCCATTAGCAGGGGTGGAAGGGATGGTCTACAGAAATTCCCCTGGACAGCTTTGGCAAGAGCCTCCGACGGATATTCTTTGGTTGTTTATTAAGTTCGTAGGTAGTTGAATACGTTATTTATTATTGCCACATCTAGTATATCTTCGAGAAACAAATAGGCACATAAGGAAGTGCTATGAAAACTGATACTCCATTGTTTATATGACCGACTTCGCGAGAGATCAACTCTATTATAAAAGCTTTTTACGTTTATTATCTTTTGTTACAAAATCTGGATAAGTCGGGGGTTTTTAAATTATTTTATCCTTTTCCGATTACGTTTTAACCGTCGTGGGTTTTTTCAATATTTTTAATTTTGCTTTTTATTTCAGACTTTTTAGAGAGCATGTACGTATTATGCACATATAATAATAATATAATAATAATAATAATAATTTATTGTTTCTCTCACACAGTACAGCAATACATTAGGCAATACAAAACAAACTTACTTAAGACATTATTTTATAGTTCTATGTGAGAGACTGGTATCTGTACTAGGACAGGCCTGTATGACAGATTACCAGCCTCTCCCAGCTCTGGATTTGTGCAGTACTAGATGTCAGGTAAGTGTTATTGTTGAGAGTGTATAGAAACTACTACCGAGAGGCAGTGTGTTTGTTTATAAAGTAGTGTATATATATGTGCGCGTGTGTATGAGTGAATGTGTGTGAGTGTGTGTGTGTGTGTTTGTGTGTGTGTGTGTGTGTGTGTGTGTGTGTGTGTGTGTGTGTGTGTGAGTATGTGTCTGTGTGTATTTATATATTGCGTGAACGCGCATAATTTGCGCATGCGTGTGTGGGTGAGTTTGTGTAAATAGCAAAAGTATAAGATGTGTTTAGAGTATATATGTGTGTGCATAATAGTAAATATGAGATATGAGAGCGCGCATAGTGTTGTATTACGATGGAATATATAAAAGATTTTCTGTTTCATCGTAGTTGAGGGACTTGAGCCAAGATGTGACAGCTTTATTGCAATGGAAACGCGTGTAGGAGTATATATTAATCTGTTTGTTGATCTTATTATAAAGATAGGCTCCCAGAAAACAGAAAAACCTCATGGAGAACGCTGTAGTCCATTGAGTGGTCATTGTGTCACAGACATGATGTTTCCGACGCTTGTTATTGTGAGTAGAGGGCTCATAAGTAAGAGTAGTGTGCTGTTTTAGTATGATTCCCAAGATAAATAGTTGCCTCACTGTTAGGACGTCGGTAAGCCGATATAAGTCTTTGGTAGGGAAGAGGAATGGCAAGGACCGACTTATATAGTTTATTTCATAGTGATAATATATTATGTATACATATTTACAACATAAATGGCAACATTGGTTTGTACATACAAATGTTTACTGCAGCGCCCCCTAGTGAGTTACCACCGTAACACCTATCTAAGAACCAGCATCAATCAATCACGAACTCATTACTGAAAACCGCGTCAAAATCGGACTATTCGTTTTGCAAATAAATGGCAACATTGGTTTGCACAAACAAATGTTTACTGCAGCGCCCCCTAGTGAGTTACCACCGTAACACCCATTTAAGAACCAGCACCAATCAACCACAAACCCATACTGAAAACTGCATCAAAATCGGAATATTAGTGTTGGAGATAAATGGTAACATTGGTTTGCACAAACACACAAACATCTCTCACCCTAAACGCATATACCCTCTGCGTGCCATCGTGGTTAAAAAAAATTGTAGTCACTGCTATAACTTTTTTATGGGATAGGGAGCAAACGAGCAGACGGGTCACGTGATGGTAAGTGACTACCGCCACCTCCACACACCTGTACACCTGCAACTCTAGAGTGACAAGTGCGTTGCCGGCCCTTAAGGTGGGAGTACGCTTTCTTCTTCTTACTTGAAGGACCGATACACGGTCCGAAAATACCGCAGGTGACAATTTGTTCCACTGATTAATTGTGCGAGGCAAAAAGTTTCTTGAGAAGTGCACAGTGGTAGAGTGCCAATTATCCAAGTGATGGGGATGGAAGTTTTGTCGCATCGAACGATGGCGGAAATCTGCGGCTGGTATAAATCCGAACAATTTTTCAGAGCACTCCTTGCAATACAAGCGATAGATAATGCAGAGTAAAGCTTCATCCCTACGCAACGCCAAGAGGTTAAGCCGATCCGAAATATCCTGGTAACCCACGATTCCAGTCGCTCTCCGTTGAATGCGGTCCAAAGAGAGAAGCTGGTACTGGGGTGCCCCTGCATCCGCCAAAATGTTACCTATTTGTCGTATCACCTCGCTTTGAGAGCACTTTCCTAACTGCCACAGCCAGCATCGGAATCCTTGGCGCCGATATAGCGAGGGAAGTCCAGTTTCGCGGTCACTTAGAGGGTAAGGCCAAATTAGTTTCGAAAAAGCTTGGTGCGCTGAACAGATCTAGACAGTATTTCACTCGGGCTCACCGCCTACAACTAAAACCCGGTAAATTAAATAGGTAGGTAAATTTTTCTTTTATTTTACGTCAACAAACTGTGGGTAAGTAATGTCAACCCAATACAGATCGATTTATGATGCTGATCTTCCGGGACGAGAGAGTGATCGCAAGAGTGTACTACCAAATTAACACTGCAGAACACAAGATATAAGAGCCTATTATTGCTGTTTCTTAACTCAAGATTATATTCCGCTAACACATCCATGAAATTAATTTGGCTCTCATTAAGATCACTTGTGGGTTCAGTATGTCCACTATTCAGTGTTCCCAAGTAATATAGGGCATATTAAAGTCACCGAGTATCAAAACTATGTCATTGAGATTAGTGTGGAATATTTAATATAATAAATATAATAGTGTGGTATATCAAGCTGGTGTACTATCAACGATATGTCGTTAAATAAAAGTCAATGCTACAGTATTACGTTTATGCGAATTTAATAAAGGCCCAATATCACATTGATGGGACTATTTTACAGGAAAAGACTGAGGTAAGGGACTTAGGAGTTTTATTCGACAATAAATTAACTAGACTATTCCGCAATCCAGACACGAAAATTGCCTTATACAACCCCTACGTACGCAGTTGCCTTGACCACTGTTCGGTAGTCTGGTCACCACAATACAACATACACCAACTTAGAATTGAACGCATACAGAAAAAATCCTCAGGCACTTAACTTTGCGTTCTGAACATTTTGCAAATTGAACATTTTGATTGTAGTGCTCATTTTGCTTTTTGGTCATTATGCTCTGAAGGGACTTATTCCTGTAAACTGCATAAACAACTAAAGACGTACAGTAATAAACTTAAATATTTTGGAATAGACGCCATGTCGACTCGCAGGCAACTCCACAGTATTCGGTACGGTGTTTCATACACCCTGGATGTCCAATGCGCGAGCAAGTTCACAAGTAATCCAGTCTTTGAGAGAGTCCATTTGAAAGGGGTTAATTTATATTGCAGCGGGTGTCCGATTAGGGTGATGCCAATCTTGTTAATTTTAACCCTTATAAAACACAGGCATGTCTCTTCTTTGAGTACTTTCAAACTTACACCCACTTTCCAAGTTGTATCCTAACCGATTACCGACCAGTAAGGCCTTCTGGCCTACACCGTCAACTTCCCCTTTTCGATCCAAACTTAACTTCGATTCGACAAATCGAGTCCATGGCAGAAACAGCTTTCAAGAAATTATGAGTCATTTCGCAGTTCCGGCGGCATTTGAGCTCTGAACAGCTGCTTCATCTTTATACAGCCCAAATTCGCTCTTGCATGGAGTACTACAGTCACCTTTGGGGTGGTTTAGCTAAGTATCAACTAAAAGCTCTAGACTATGTTGTCCAAAGAGCCTGCAGACTTATCAAACACCAAAAAGTCGAAGTAAACGCTTTGACAGCTATTTTATTGGTTTGAGTCACCAAAGTGTGGAATGAACTGCCTGGGTCTATTTTTCGCGTCAATTATAATCCTGGAACGTTCAAGTGGAGAGTGAATAGGTTTCTCATAGATAGGCGTGTACCATCATCGTCTTCATCGTCACTTCCATCAGGTGGTTGGAAGACAAACGCCTACTACACTTCACAAAAAAAGGACTGATTTAACAAGCCCTGTCGGTCCAGCTGACAGCTGGGCTTTGCTTTTTTATATCCTATCCAATACATTTCAAACCAAAAGTGTATAAATATTTTGAAAACGAATTGTTGCTTTTAGTAGCATATTTGGTTAAACTGTAATATTTATTTGTTTACAGGCGTATGATCTTCGTTATGCAAGTTTTTCTTACATTTATTAACACCAAACAGTCAAAATTAAAATACACATGGATACCAAATTCTGCCAATTTTGACTTCATGGTGGGCATATCGCACAAAGGTGTGCCTGTATGTTCAGGAATACTTATTGCCAATCATCTTGTACTGACTGCAGCTACTCCTTTCCGTTATTACAATATACCGCATGGCACGTTACATATCCGTCCTCTCTTTTACGCACACGTAATTTATCGTGAGTGGAATCAAAATCGTGCTATTCAAGTATCTTACATTTATTATCAATCAACATATGTGGCAGATGGCATTTCAACTCTAGCATTTGGAAAAAATGGTACATACACACCAGTTCATGACGTAGCTATATTGACTTTACAAGTAACAAAACCAAATCACTATGCTGCTCGCAGTGTTCGTCATCCGATAAAATTTAGTTCAAATAACAAATTTAAGACTATAGTTATTAAATCGACGGGTGTGTTCACAATTATTGGTCACGGGTACGCTGACCGGCTGCATGTGCAACAAAATGTTCAGTTGGAAGCAGTCGATTACCAAGTTGAAGATGTGTTAGTGGACTGTGATGAATGGATACCAAGATCTTGGGGACATTTCGTATGTTTATTAAACGTTGATAACTTTGTCGGAATTTCGCCCGGAGCGGCGTTACTGTATAATGGTTTGGTATTTGCTGTTGGTAGTTTTTCACTAAAGAGAGGCAGTGAATCTATTTTGCTTTTTACCGATAGAAGAAGATATAAAATAAATCGATACTTTCGAGCTCATACAGTAGTTAATGGTGAGAAGATTTATTTGACAAATTTACCGATGTGGTAGAAATTAACCAGATCAACACCATAACTGTAAATTTATAGGTAAGTTGTTCGTCACTAAAACAAAACAAACAAGAATTTAGTGTCAAGTTCAACCATGTAACAATGTGAATCTGGAGAATACTTTTACTTAAACTTGTATATATATATGAGAGCCAAAGGAATGCCAAGTGACAATTATTTCGATTCTAGTTAATTTTTGTATGTGGCAACTTTAATTGTCACTTGAGTGTATATATGTGTATTTATGGATATATATTTTATTATGGACTCTATGCAGCGTGAAGAATCAGCGCAGGAATTCCGCCAATGTCAAGTGTTTTATAATTATACAAGTTAAATAACAAAAACGTAAAAAGTGGACGTCTATACGTCCATCTTGAAAAAAAAAACCCCCAATACACTTGAGTGATTATAGCTCTTTGCTTGAGTATATTTAAGTTGTCTTGCGATGACAGTTGAAGTAAGTTCGGTTGGCGGGCCGCGCCCAAAAAGGGCATTGCTTAAGAGAACATTGGAACGGTCGGTCGCATAACAACTAACCTCACTGCATTCAATGTCACTGTGTAAGTTTAATCTTTAATCATAAAATATTGCGAGCATCATCGGTGATTTTGTAAAGGTCATTTGTGATTTCGGAAATATAACATTTTGATAAACGCGGGAATATAGACTTCGAGCAGTCGCCGACAAATAAATTGTTATGAAAATATTTTCATGCCTACTTTTATACATAGTCATTATTATACTTTACTTTAAAGCCTGTATTTATAAGTGACTAGTACTGATAATGTTTTGTATTGTGTATGTAGTGTGTATGTATATTATTTAATGCTGATGTTTTATTCCTTTAAAATAAGGAATTATGGTTTGTTTTTTTTTCCAAGGTGCAACCTGTTTGAAGATAATCAATCTTCAAGTAAGCTAACAGCAGCTAAATTAATATCTCGATTTATAAGCTATAACTGATTAGTTCTAGATATGGGAGGTTAGTTTGTAGTCCTAACGAACAAACTATTATTCATTTTGAACTATTATTTCAAGAGTGTTTGTAAAATAAAAAGCCTCTGCTAAATTAATGTATTGATTTTTAAACAACAAGTAACTGATTTGTTCCATATATTTTATTAGGCAAATAAATATCGTAATTACTTTATTAACTTAACAGCTGATGTAAAACTAATTTAAATCATTACTGAAATGTTTTAGTGGTTAAACATAATAAAACTTGGAATAAATAAATTTAAGTGTTAAAATAAGTACCTACTCTAACAAAAAGCAAAACATTACATTGAAAACTGTATTGACTGGGTTGGTTGTGAAGCCACGTTATTTCTCGAGCTGTCTCTAAACTCGAGTAAGTAATTGTTAATGTTGTTACTATTAATATTTTAAGGTTTTTAAGTGATATTAAAAAGGTTGTTGCAAATGTGAGCCTAATGATTCTCATTATTAGGCTCACATTTGCAACAAAACAATTCACCTGACAACCTTTTTAATTTTACTTAAAAACCTTATATATATAGTGATGTCAACTCAGCTGACGTTACCATCCTCGTAGTAAGTTAGGCTACTTTTTTTATATTTAAAAAATATCTAAATAATCTATACTAATAAAAAAAGTATTTGTATGTTATATCAACCCGGCGAACTACGAGTACGTACCACCTCAGAATAAATAAATGTTGTGTTAATTTAAATATATAAATATAAAATTAATTAAGTTCAATAAATGTACAAAAATAAAAACGAAAAGTATTTTAATTACATTGAAATGAATGTACCTAATGAACATGGCAGCAAGGCATTTGCTTTATTGAAGTGAATTGAAATGATTTGCGTAACACTGTTGAACTCATTATTCGAGCCATATCCACTGCTGGACAAAGGCCTCTCTCAATTACTTCCAAGAAGACCGGTTGGGAGTGGCCTGCGATCTTTATAAAGTCATTTATCCACCTTGTTGGTGGTCGTCCTCTCCTGCGCTTTCCGGTCCGTGGTCTTCACTCCAGAACTGTGGAGTGCCCACTGCCCCTTCAAGTTATTGATCGGTTGTTCTATGTCAGTAGTCTTTGTTCGTCTGCGTATGGCCTCACATCTGTTTCGATTCCGCAGAGAATCCCTGAGCATAAGAGACCACGTTTCCGATCGATATGCTCACATCACTGGTCTAAAACCTTTAGACACTTCACAAGTATTTGATTGCAAGTAATGGTAATGCCAAAATACGATAGATTTTAAATTTCTATTAAAATTACCCAAGTAAACTGACGTATTGAACAGACTGTACCTAATAATTATAAAAAATTTATGTACATTTTTTGTAAATAACTGTTAATTGAGATCAGACAATAAGTTATAAACTTTTAAAGACAGTTTGAGGAGGATCTCATAACATACATTTGGTATGAGATCATATTGGACACAGGATGGCGTTATCACGGTTCGAACATCAGATGGAAGTCGACACAAGCTGATTTCCATGGACCAGCTGAACAATCTGATGGTGAATTGCCCAAAGAGTGTTTCTACCACCAAGTCAACGGGTGTAAGCGTTAAGGCATCTTCTCGTCAAAAGTAATGTAAATTTATACCAACATTTATGTTATTTCAGCATGCATTTACATAAAGTATCTATTCTCAAGTTCAATCTGTTATCTTGCGACACATATGTATTACGTATAACATATTTGATGTAACAAAACATTGTATTACCCTCGACTTAATCACTTTCAATAATTAATTCGGAAATGTACGTAACAATTTCAACTTCAACTTCAACTTTTGGTTTGTGGCTTTGTGGAGTTACCACAATTTTGCCAATGTCAAGTAGGTATACGGAGGACAAACTGTCAAAGGATTTTATGTAGAGCTGTGGTAGAGCCGGAAAAAAAAACTTGTAAAAATGTAGAGACTATATAAATAATAGTGAATTGTAAACTTTTACAGGCATAATTAAGCATGAATAATAGAGCCATTTATGTAAATAAATAGAAAATAAATACAGGTATAAAATAAACAAAACTAAATATTCTATTATGTTATGATCTCAAAATTACAACTTAATTTTATTTACATTAATATACTTGCCTAATATATACAAAAGGGGTGGACACAATTTCTTTAACATATTTGCCTTATGACAGTTCTATCAATCTGTGTTCCGAAACAGGAAGTTGTAAATGTAACGCTTTATTTTATTTTTTCTTAATTTTTTTGTGTCAAGATTAATTTTGTTACTTTGCTTATTGTGTCCTCTCTATTTCTATTTTTTATTTTTGTTTACGTCATGGTATCAGTGGCAACTGGCGGATGGTTCGGAGACGAACAGCTGCACCTTGAATTCATAACAGTACAGTTTTATAGCTTTTAATTATATTATCCTATATTGTTTTATTACATATTAATGATATTTATAAATCGCCTGTCCCTATTAACAGGTTCGGATGTGCAATTTTCTTGATTTTGTTTTTATTTTACTATTGATAAAAAAAAAAGAATTGTCTTTCAGTAGCTTTAACAAAAAGTTATTTTTTCCCCATAGTTTTTGAAATAGCCATGTTAACAAAGTCGTTTATGACACGACTATCCGTTAACAACGATCGATGTTAATTTTCGACATTTTTAGCGGCATGCACGGGGAGGATGCGCGGGCGGTTGTGCCTGTGCGAATCATGTTATATTAGTGCTAATTCGTATTATTAAAAGTTTTTCCTATAATAAGTGTTCTTCCTATTAATTAAAATTATGAGTCAATCAACCCGATTAATAAAATTGCGACTAAACAAGTTACAATCAAGGACAAGAGTGTTGATGAAAATATTTTCATCTTACCTAGATGAACAACGTGAAGAAACAGGTAATTATTTATTACAAGTATTTATGAAACTCAGCGTATCGAATAAATTCTCATCATTTTAGAGTTATTTTATTTTATATTAGTGTATATTAATCAGTTAATGGTGGCAATTCTGTTGTTCCTTACACTAAACTAAAACTTCACTAAAAATCTCTTCTTTTAGTCAAGAGATATCGAACATGCTATTCTGTTGTTTCGTTGAATTAAATTTAGTTCTTACTATGACAGCACTAAATTTGATTCTGACATGACTAAAAAGTAAGCACGAGAGTATTGCTGCTATTCAAAAATAAAGAATGAATGACAAAGAGTGATAGAATAAAATCTTCTGAAACAACATTTTTAGATATTTGAATGCCTGTAAATGTTTGTTTACGAACATTATAAATTATGTACCAAACAAAGTATAATATTTCCCGCTCATAGCTTAGTAAATACTGTTTTACTGAGTTCACATAGCTGGCAACCCACCGTAAATTCTTTTTTGTTATCTGTGTAATTAACAGCTAATAATGAATCTGTGCAAGTCAAGCTGACATATCCAAAATAAATATATTCTATTTACTTGTTTATTTTCCAAAATAAGTCTCGTTATAAATAATAAATCAATCAAGATAAAGGATAATAATAGAAAAAAGAGTAACTTGTAAAACGCATAAAAAATAACCTAGAAATGGCGAGAGGTAAGAAATTATTCATTGTTTTATTTACCAAGTAATATTATTTGTAAAATTGTTTTATTCTTGCTTTTACTGTATTTAACATTAAGACAATTTAGTTTTATTAGTTACAATATTGTTTTGTACTCGCTATAATCACATTTTTCACCATGTCAATTTCATTTTTTCAGGTAATCAGACAAATCAAAACGTAAAGGAATTTCAATCATGTTTATCGAACTATCTCTACAAGCTAAGCTGTGTAATGTAGTGACTGCTGTAACCACTGTACAGCAATGGCAGCATGTAAGTGTTGTTTGTTAAAACTATAAGTAATTTTCAATAATTTGATCATAATCATTTGTTCATACTTTCTTGTAAATCTCGTGAAGAGCGTTTGAAGATATACCTTCACGTTCACGAAAGTAATAAGTAAATATTAAAAATCAATTAAAATCAGAATTTATACAAAATACATGATATGGTTCAAGTATGTGAAAGGTCTCTTATCTTTATATATATATTTCTTCTGTACGTGTGTATGTTCTGAACTCCTCCTAAACGGCTGGACCGATTTTAATGAATTTTTTTGTGTGTCTTCAGGTGGATTCGCGAACGGTTTAGATTTACAATTGGACCCGGTAGATGGCGCTGCAATAGGGTTACAGGAATAATGACTGATTTTAATGAAATTTTTTGTGTCGTCACGTGGAATCGAGAATAGATTAGGTTTACAATTGGACCCAGTAGATGGCGCTGCGATAGGGATAGATAGGAAAATTTACAAATGCAGACGAAGTTGCGCGGGACAGCTAGTGTATTTATAAGATTGATATAACAAATAAGTACACAGGCTATTTGATAATAAACAGTTACTATCAATGTAAGCTTGCATAATTCCATAGAAAAAGGATTCTTGAATTTTTTTCTAAATGTATCATACTGCTACTTAAAGCCAATATTATGAGATTGCTAGTTCCCAGATTGATCTTGTACATTTGTGCAATTGAATGACATAACTCTAGTACTTCTTCATATCATAATATGCTTATACTAATACTTTGTGATTTATTTTTGTTTAGATTTGGAGTGTATGGGTGACCAAAGTGAAGACAAAGGGGGGTAACATCTGTGATTCAATAAGGGCAACAGAAGAAGGACTAACTAGATCTGAGCTTACAGATAGAGTGAAAGATACTAGATATCATAAGGACTGCCTCCGTTCCAGGATTTCTTGTTGAGTTGATTATATCATGTTAAAATTTTTAATTATTATTTGTTAATGTTAATTGTTGATTATATTAGTAATAAAAAACAAATCTTTAATTAAAATAACATTTACTAGCAGTTTAATTTAAATGTGTTTGAATCAGTTTTTCTTGGATATGCCATGCCTGTATCAAGAAACCTTGGTCCTCTTTGCAAAATATTAGAATCATGATTCTCCTCATCCACATCATTTTCATTATCATCTGGAAATGTAGAAATACAATAATTATTATTTTATTTTGAAAAAATAATCTAAATTAAAGTTTTAATATTCCATTGAAGTCATCAAAAACATGGTAAAGAGGGTGCAACATCCTAAAATGATTATTACAGTTTGCTCTGGGTGGTAATTAAGGCAGCGATGGCAATGTAGACAATTAAATTTATTTTTGAGCCGTTCATTACACATTCCAAATTATTTCTGACTCTAGCATAACAATTATTGAAGGCAAGGTTGTATGTGCCTTCTGAAGTAATTACCCAGATACTGCTAGTACAGAAGCTATGCCCAAAGATAGACTGTGCTACCGTTCCTTATGAAGTAATTACCCAGATACTGCCCGTACTGAAGCTATGCCCTAAGATGGACTGTGCTAGCGTGCTCTTCTGAAGTAATTTTCAAAATCCAAGTAAGTGTAGCCACGGCCAACAGCTAGTATAATAATAATCAACATTAATCTCACTCAATCTAGGTACAGTATTTACATAGGTAGTTTATTGTTTAGGTATGTTAATTACAGTCAATCAATCAATTAGCCTATTGCAGTTCACTTTTGGATATAAGCCTCTCACCCGCATCCAGTCTATCCCAGCTACCTTGTTATTATTACAGTTTATTAAAGTGATTATTATAAATGTGGATTATACTCACAATCTGACAGTTAATACTGTAAAAACCTTTTCTATTATAAAACAAATTTCCAGGTACAGTAAAACGAGTTATTGGTGGTTTTGCTATTGCAATATGTGTCTCATCTACTGCATCTATGGTGTTGGGCATATTGACCAATTCTTGAAAACTGAAAATTTCATCAATATTTACAATTTTTATATAAATCTAAACCTATGGTTAAAATTTATGAGCAGGATTATAAAAAAAATAATTCAATAATGTTTTAAAAATCAAGCAAACCTTTAGATGTATAGGGGACGAAGCCTTTATCGAGATAATTTAGTGAATGAAAGCTCTAGATGTAGAGCCTAAAAGTTTCTGTTAGTTTTCCTGTGCCATTGGACAAACGGATTGGAATTGTCCCGTATGTTTTTTAAGCATATTCTCTCTTGATAGCTTAGAAATCTAAAAATAATATATTTTTATATCAGATTAAACGGTCATGATTTGATGATTATTTAGAACGTAAATAGTAAGCACTATTAATAAATAATGAATTTAAAATATACATACCTTTCCGCCAAAGCGAAAAACCCCATAGATAACCAAAGCTAAAAACACATATTCGGTATTAATCATGTAAAAAAATATATTATTAATTTACTTCATATATAAGATTTTTATATCACTAAAATTTAGACGGCATGTATTTATATGACTCCTAATTTTAGTGTGACGTTTCTAATTTTTGCCAATTTTAGACTTTTAGAACGTACAACAGAATAGCAAATCAGTAAATTTGGACCAAGTTGAGTAACTTTACCAATTTTAGTGCTGCCAAACTAAAATTAGTCTAGTCCTACGTTTTCAGAATACTAAACGTCATTTGACAGGACTAAACAAAATTTTAGTGATTTTTAGTTCGTCATTTTGCTATTTAGTTAAGTATTATAGTGATAATCATTGATTTTAAACGTGATATTTAAGTTTTTTTAGCATTTTGTTTAGTCAGTAAGGCCATTTTGTTTTATACTACTAGAAGCTCTCTAACATGTTAGGTCGTCATTTAGAAAACCACGCCTGTAAGATAATTAATTATTAAAAATATAATAATGTAACGCTGCTGTTAAGACTGATTCTCTGATGTGACAATGATACCTAAAAAGTGATTTTTAAGTGCCATTGATAAAGCTACATAATAGTTTTTATTATAATTAGATAGATAGTACTCTTCACTGTACACCAAACACATGATATAAATACATATAAAAAAACAACTTAAACATAAAATGCACAATGGGCGGCCTTATCACAACAAGCAATATCTTCCAGGCAACCTTTGGATGGACAGAACTGTAATGATTATGGTGTCAAATATATAATATGTACTAATATAATAATAATAACTCCACACATCTCACACACGGCCTGCTGATCCCAAACTAGGCAGAGCTTGTACTATGGTAACCAGACTGCTGATAAACATACTTATATATTTCTAAATACATACATATTATAGATAAATTACACCCAGACATATTTTTGAAAGATCCTAACGATTGTGCTTGCTTGATAGAAACTGGTAGGACGCGCTAGAGACGCGCTGCTTCAACTGTGAAAGATTTATCAGCAAACTTTGTTCATATTATGGTTCTTCATATCCTTGAAGATATTTTACCAATAATCACCCATATCCTTAATATGTCCATTCTTAGTGGCGTATTTCCAACTACATGGAAAGAGGCCCAGCTCGATTTATAACTGTAATGACTGATTAGTTTTAGATATAGGAGGTTAGTTTGCAGTTCTAGCTAACAAACTATTATTCATGTCTGTTCAAAGAGTGTTTGTCAAATAAAAAAGGCTCTGCTAAATTAATATCTTGATTTTTAAACAACAGGTAACTGATTCGTTCCATGTATTTTGTTAAGGAAATAATATATTATAATTACTTTATTAACTTAACAACTGATCTAAAACTAATTTAAAGCATTACCAAAAGTTTTTGTGATTAAACTGGTTCGGTAAATGTTTTTATAATAAAACTTGCTATACATAAATTAAAGTGGTAAAACATTATATTCAAAACACTATTGACTTTACCACGCCATTTTGATTTGTATTAAAGTTGGTTGGGAAGCCACGTTATTCCTTCGAGCTTCCTAGAAGCAAGTTGTCTCTAACCCTGGTAAGTAATTGTTAATGTTGTAACTTTTTAAGGTTTTAAAGTGAAATTAAAAAGGTGTTTCGGTGAATTGTTTCATTATTTGTAAATGTCACATTGAAACTTTTTAGAATAGACCAGTAAGAAAATCAGCTGATGAAATATTTATCTAGGGGCACGGTAGTGACCCCGCCAAGACGAGCCTACCTCCTAGCACCACCTACCTTTTCTTGATTTTTTGAACCCTCATAACTTGGGTTTGGATTATACCAGATACACAAAATTATCGGGATATAAGGTCAATAGAGAACCTATTAAACATATAAGGTTTGAATTGCATAGCTATTACACTTTAGATTTTATTGGTATCTAAAAAACTCCGATTTCTTCACTGACTCACTGATGATCATCATAACTCTTAGGGTACTTTCTGAAGTCCTAGAAATCTGAAATTTGGTATGTAAGCTAGTATTAGTACACAAACAACAAAAAAAATCTAAAACTTGGAATTTTTACCCCGCAACCCCTTAAACTAGGGGATGGAAATTTGTGTGAGACTTCTGCAAATTTTGACGCTAGAGGTTTGAAAATTGATGATATAAGGAGTCCTTGTTGTAAATAATAAAATAAATATTTCAGTTTTTTTAGTAAATTACCCCACCTTTTAAAGAAAAAATTAACAAAATAAAAAATATTGTCATAAGCAACTTACAAAATAAAATTAAATCCCACCAAAAACATTTTCATGTAAAATGTTGCCAAGGCGAGACCATATAGCTCGCACTGTCAAAAAGTTATCGGATCTCACGTAGAGCCATGCTTCTAACTCTACAAGCCCTAACTTTCGTTAAGCCGTTTCGCTACCGTCACATGGGCGTAAGGTGAAAAATTTGTTCACTGTTCATTACTTTTCTGTTATACAATAGTCCTTGTAGCAACGAAACGGCCGCACCACATATTTGTTTTGTTATTGTTGTTGTTGTTTGTTTTGTTACTACAAAGTCTTCACTCTCGCCTTCGCAACATTTTACATGAAAATGTTTTTGGTGGTATTTAAATTTCGATTTAGGAACTCTTTGGGAATCTGTAGATGTTTAATTATTTAATATGTCATTTGTTTTTACAAATTGGCGGCAATTTAAAAAGTGTCTGTGGTGCATCGAGATTGATTTGACTAGAGAAAAAAATTTCGTTCAATAATTTATTACGACTTTCGTTGCGGTCTTACTCAACAAAAAATGTTACGAGAGACTTCGATTGGCATTTAGTTACGGAGCCCCATTTCATTCCACTGTTTACAACTGGTGTAATGAGTTTAAACGTGGTCGAAGCAAACTTACTGATGATTCTCGAGAAGGACGTCTTTCGGGCAGCTTTAGGCATTGGTATGAGAAGTAAAAAAAGTCTTACATGAACAGTTAGGCGTCAGAAAGCTTTGTACTAGATGAATATCTCATTATTTGACGGAAGATCAAAGACGCCGTCGTTTAGATCAGTGCCGCATACTTGAAAAGTATGACGAAGGTGACTCGAAATCTCTATATGACATCGTCATAGGTGATGAAAGCTGGATTATATTGTTACGAACCCGAAACCAAAGACAATCTGCGCAATTGATGTTTCCATTCGAAGATTTGCAGACAAAAGTAAAGAAGGGCAGAAGTCAAGGGAAATAGATGATTGCCTCATTCTTTGGACGGACGGGTCATTTCGCAACAATCATTCTAGAAGATAAAAGGACTGTTACTGCATATTGATATGTCAGTCATTGTCTACTGGTTGTCTTGAAAAATTTTAGACAGTAGCGCCCAAGAAGCAGGATCCTCCTCAACCACGACAACGCTCCAGCTCACTCTGCTAGACGGACTATCGAATATTTGTCTATCGAAGGTGTGGAGCTAGTGAACCATCCTCCTTACAGTCCCGACCTGGCACCTTGAGACTTTTATTTATTTCCAAAAATAAAAAATAAACTTAGAGGAGTTCGTTTTATGAACTGAAGATGCCGTGGGTGCGTTTGAAAAAGGCGTGGAAGAGATCCCTAAAGAGTGGGCTCACTGCTTCAGTCAATGGTTCCATCGCATGCGACGGTGCTTAGAAAGGAATGGAGACTGCTTCGAAAAGCAATAAAAATATTAACAGGCTTCTATACAATTCCGTTTTTTGTTTTCTAAAAACTTTCAGTGCGACCGCCGTAGTATCACTAAATACGTTATAGTTTTTGTAACTAAAATGATAAACTAGCTCACGGCCTCTCTCATTAGTATTAAGGTTACCGGTACTCATAAACGCTATCAATGCCGTCGGTGTTACTTTACCGTTGAAGACCGTATTCTCTCCCCTCCCCCCCCCCGGCCCCCCATTCCTTGGCCTTTGTACTTACTTTGACTCAGTCACTGCAAAAAAAAGTAAGTATTAGATTAATAGTACTGTCTGACTGCGGTTTTTTGAGAGGTACTCTAGTACCTCTCAAAAAACCGCATTCCTATTCACCCGACATGGGTAGTACCTCTAAGTACTACCCATGTCGGGTGAATAGGATTCAAGCAAAAATATGCTGTGCCCTACCCTTTCAAAAAATTCATACAAACAGTAACTTATAAAGTATATATATCAAAAGGGCTCCACGAAGTTTAAAATTTATAGGCCAATTTTTTATACCTTTCATCCCATTGTTTATGCCAACGGAGATTAGGAAAAAAATTGTTAGTTAACAATTGAATAACTTTTTGAAAAATGGTGATAAAACTTATTTTTTTACGGGGATCGATTCTTTCAAGTGTTAAAAAGATACTAGAATTTTTTCATATTTTAAAATCATTTTATGTCATAAAAAAATATTTTTGTTGATGAACTCTTTTCAGCGGCGGGGTGCGCATGCCGTATCTGCCGCGCGGAGCCCTATTTTCAACGTCAAATTAATATTATAAATAATGCAGATAGAGTTTCGAGAGTCGAGACTTTTTTATTGGAAATTTCCTCCTCTTTAAGGAGCTTTTTCAAAATTGCCTCTAAGTACTACCCATGTCGGGTGAATAGGATTCAAGCAAAAATATGCTGTGCCCTACCCTTTCAAAAAATTCATACAAACAGTAACAAAAATTCATTTGATAAAAAAAAATTACTTTTAACAAAGTCTGGTTACTATGCCACAATTTATTCTCTAGAGAACTTGGATGGTACATCCACCCTAGTTAAATATCGCATTGTTTCTTTGTACTTGTCATAAAACCACCGCTCCTGTGCAAAATAGTTAGGTACTAATGTTAAGGGACTGTAACTCGACCGAATAGAAGATACGACTGTTTGTAACTCAGACTTTGGTATCAGACTTCTATTCCATTCAGTTGGTTGCTAAAACGTTAAATTTGTTCCCCGTGGGCGATGCTATCTCGGCACATTACGATAAGTCCCGCAAATATTTTAAGTGAATGAATATCTTAGACGTTCCGTAAAATTCTATTATTAGATATATGTAGATAACAAGCTAAAGATGGCGCCATTCTTTTTTATTTTTTTTTGTTTTGTAAGTAATTGCTTTTATCTTTGCTATTTGTACTTGCGGCGCGGAGTGATGAATGTGGACGGTGGAATTAATATTTTGCTACTTGATGACATTTTCTTCTGCACGATACCTTAAATTTGTTTTAATTAAAATGTTTGCGACTGTATTTAGTTCTTCTAATGCAAATAATTATATTTTGTAATAGGCTTACATTGACTGCTTACCATCAAAATGGTTTTATGTTTGTTTGCCAGTCTGGAGTCAGTGGTCTAACAGTTATATTTGTATATTATATGAAATGAAAGAAAAATATTTAATCTTTAATTATTTGGATGCCAAGATTTACTATAAACTGACACTGATTTATGCTACGTCGGTGGCAAACAAGCATACGGCCCGCCTGGTGGTAAGCGGTCGCCGTAGCTTATGGACAACTTATGGATAGAATCCCAGGGGACTCACATGCGCGTTGCCGACCCAAATGATAATAGCTTCATCTTCATCAAACATGTGCTTGGTCACCATCTTAGTGGTTAAAAAAATTATTTAAATATGTAAAATATTGAAATGATTCTTGAATTAAAATTGTCGAACAATATCAAATCTGTAGCCTACTTCAGTTTTCAATATTCTTTATTACCATTGAGAGATAGACTTGCGCTCCAGTTCTCCCATTGTACTGTCTGTTGTACCCGAGGTTAAATACGTATCGGCTTCACGAACGCTGGTGGAGTGATATCTGCTCTTTTTGTCAACTAGAGCGTATAGATTAAAAGCTCTCACAAGTCTTTTATTTGAATCTGCTGCGTACAAAAGAGATATTCGTTCTAATTTATGTCAACGCGATGTTTATGATATCATAAAAAACGCGAGACATCTGTTTTACGAATAGTGGATCTCAGATGTTTGTTGAGAACCGTATTCACAATTTCTTCACTAAAATGAGAAACATATTTTGCCTTTAATTCTATGATTTACAAAAGTATCGACTACATCCTAAAGATACCTATTAAATATTGTATAATAGCATCTATCATGTCATTTCACACAGAAACATGTTCTTACTAGGTACTTATGTTATTTTCAGTTTTTATATGATAGATTAAAAACGAGTTCAATCAATTAGCTTATCGCAGTCCATTGGCTGCTAGGCTTCTATAAATCTGTGCCAGCGTGGTGGTTGTCCATCGATCCATACCAATTACTTTCTTCAGATCATCGATCTTTCTGGCTAGTGGAAGTCCTATCTGAAGTGTATTGACTGTGAATCTCTTTCTAAAAATGAATTGAGAGGTCGGTCAAACTGGCCACGTTGGCGTAAGACGGTGGACGAACGGGACAAAAACGAGTGAGTCTGTATGAAAGTACATTGACAGAACAGGAAGCTCATCACGTATGTATGTATAGATTCAAATGGAGAGCTGTTACCTCTGGCTACTGTTGAGGGAGAAAGGTGTTAGCAGCTCCACTCGTACATCATTGCGACATTTTATAGTCTAGTCAACAAGTTCAAAAACGTGAAAAATAGAGATAAAGGTCCTAAAAATATGAGCGATAGCTTATTCGATTCGGAATCACCTCTAGAAAAATGTTTTTGAAGGATTTTGGTGCGGGGAAAAACTTGCAATTGTTATTAACGAAATAAGATGAAAAAAAAATGGAATTTAGTTTTTCGTCAATAATTCAAAAAATATTGATATTTAAGCAATTTTGAAAAAGCTTCTTAAAGAGGCGGCGAAAAGCAATACAATCACACAGTTACACAGTTACACAGTACAAACAGTTTTCTGTGAGCCCGTGGTATTACTCCGGTCGAACCGGCCCACACATGCCGAAGCATGGCTCTCCCACGAACAAATATTAATTATATAATGTCAATTTAAATGTATAACCATATTCCTCAGGTAATAAGAGAATTACCATTACAACGATTTAAACGAAAACTAAAGTTTTAGTTAAAGTTCATATTTCATCCATTTAACACAAAACCTTAATGAATTATACACCTAAACCTTCCAGTAGGAGGAAAAGTGTAAACTATGATTTTTAAAAGCAAAATTATTTCTTAACTAATTATTTAAACAATTGAAATATAAAAAAATCGTTTTTAAACAATTAAAAATTCAAATTAAGTAATTTTTTTTTTAAATAATCCTAATTTTCTGTGGACAATAAAATAGCAAAAAAATGTTTTTTTTAAATATTGAATTTCTCTATTTGTTTAAAACAATTTTATAAACAAATTACGTAAAAAATTCATATATACTAATTACCTATCATCCTATACTAATTACTGCCATTGTTTAACGTGAAAGCAAGCATAGCTAAATATTGATTGAAAAAAAAAAAATCAAAATTTTTTAGATAGTTAATTTTTCAATACCTATAAAAAATCATAATTAACAAATTAATAAACTTTTATGAAAATTTATCGCAGTATCTTATAAAGTATATATATCAAAAGGGCTTCACGAAGTTTAAAATTTATAGGTCAATTATTTATACCTTTCATGAGATTAGGAAAAAATTTGTTAGTTAACAATTGAATAACTTTTTGAAAAATGGTGATAAAACTTTTTTTTCTACGGGGATCGATTCTTCCAAGTGTTAAGAAGATACTAGATTTTTTCAGATTTTTAAAATCACATTTTATGTTTTAAAAAATATTTTTGTTGATGAACTCTTTTCAGTGGCGGGGTGCGCATGCCGTAACTGGTATAAAATCAGTAACTAACTAAATAGTTATTACACATAATTTTAAATTCAGTTGTATAACATAAAGAAAATTAAATTAATAAGTAGGTCATACACATTAAAACGCATCCTTCTCGTTATGGGAACTACAGCCTTACACACAATAAGGATACCTACCACGAAACATCCGAGGCATAATTTGTCTGGTTTCAGAACATAAATTTCTTTATTACTTAGAAATGTACACAGATTCCACGAACGAAACACGCTCTGTAACAAAACCCTGTTCTATATTAATTTGTAACTGTAACGTACCCACTGAACTTCATCAAGTGAAAAACATAAAACGCCCACATAAGCAACTCTCTCTTACAATTAATTATTATTGCTGAGGAAATTTGTGGCACTTATGTGATTCTGAAATTAGGTATGCCACCGCACTGCGTGTATCATTTCTTAAACTGAGCCGACATTCACTTTTACACACATGTGCTGTTATACCACAATGGCATAACAGGAAATGGCTATAGGACTAAAGTTGTCATATAAATAGTGTATTTGCACGGACGCTTAAGTTATCAAATAGAATGCTATTGATCTTACTGAGAATAATAAAAAAATAAAATTGTCTTTACAGAATTGTTGTCACCCCTGACTGCTGCAAGCATCCTTCCATTTGATCCAGCTGCAAAAATAAAAGAGATTCACGTTATTTCAGGATGAAAGTACAACTTGGGCATGGTCCAGGTTGATACCTGCGAACAACTGCCATAAACTTTAGAATGAGTAATAATGTCACCCTTCTCTCCCCTTGACTTATTGATCTACTGACATCGCAAATGCACACACATACAAATCTAATATATATTTTTACTCCACTAAGCACCTTCGTCGAAGATGTGATCGTATAGAAACCAGCTGACGTGCAATATCCTTATATTAGACACGTCTCGGTGGAAGTGGCCGTCGGGTCGGCCGCGGCCCCCGGCCCGCTCTGCGCCCGGGCGCTGACCCCGTCGGGCCCGGACGCTACATTGCCACTCATTACTGAAATACGAAGTCGATGCGATAGCGTTCGCACTTTTTAGGCTAGGTGTACATTGTCTGCAGTCTCAAAGATAATTTTCAAGAAGAGCAGATAACATCAAGGTAAAAAATTATTATATTAGCGGTTTTCGTTACCGGTAAACATTCTCAACACAAGCGATTTTATTTATGATGGTCTCAAAACTAGTATGTGGTAAGTTAGTAACATACAGTAGTCGTATGTTTACACACAACACATTATTCAGGTGCCAAGATCAGTTTAGTTTAGAAATTTCTCAGTTTGATCTTAAAGTTAACTAACTAGCTGCGCCCCGCGTTTTCACCGGGATAAAAAGTAGCCTATGTGTTAATCCAGGTATTTAGCTATCTATTTACCAAGTTTCATCGCAATCGGTGCAGTAGTTTTTTCGTGAAAGAGCAATAAATATCCATATATCCAGACATCCTCACAAATTCCACGTTTATAATATTAGTAGGATAATTCATAATAAATACTAATTTGTTAGAATCTGAATTGTCCGCTGCCTGGATAAGAGCGATACTTTGCGATCTCTTTCAGGAAGAGAAAATGAAAAGTAAATGAAAATTTTGTAACCTATTGTTTTGTGTTCAATAAAGAGTATCTATCTAGTTATCTATCTGCCCGACATCAATTTTCTCATATCGTCAAAAACCCCCGACTTAAAAATGAGGGATGTTAAAGTAGGGACAAGGTAATAGGTCACTTTTGACAGATGTCAGTTTTATATTCATAGTGAGGTGACCTGCTTAAAAACATCGATTAAATGAATGAATCGAATGAATCGATACAGACTTGAAACATATGTGAATTTTAAAAATGATCATGCGAATCCCTGTCCCATTATTATTTTTTCTTTCATAAATTAAAGGAGCAAAATAAGACAAGTACCTACGTAATTTAACAAAAAAATTGCTTTTATTCACTTGAACTATCGGTACTGCTATCTTCATCACTGCTGTCAGCACTCAGAGATATTATTAATTCATTTTCAATAATATTGTCTATTCTCACATCTCGTTCAAAATCTTGTAAAATTATTTTCTTTGTCTTCTCCACGACTTTTCGCCAGTCTTCTGTAGTGACTTCTGCACATGCAGTTTGTAGCAGAGTCATCATTTTAGCAGTACTGAAGGGTGGTTCAGTATTGTTCCGCGCTGCATGACCCTTTATTTGTGCCCAAATAAGCTCGATGGCGTTATACTGGCAATGGTAGGGAGGCAATCGAATAACTTCGTGTCCATGCTCTAGGGCTAGTTCATCGATTACATAGCGGAGCTTGGACGGCTTAGTTGCTTTTACCAGATTTAACAACTCAACTTTTAATAAAGTTGGACTTGCCTCCACACCATTTCTTACCAGCCACGAGACAATTTCTTGCTTTTAATTTGCTTGAGTTGGTGGTTTATCAACTTGTACAGAATGATACGGAGCATTGTCCATTATAATTTTCGATGGGTTTTCTAAGCTGACTAGCAGCTTCTCAAACCACTTTTTAAAAACATCAAAGTTCATTTCCTCATGGTAATCTGTTGTAGTTTTAGAGGCGAATGCGAGGAGGCAGTCTGGAATAAAACCTTGAGAAGCTGATCCCGCGTGACATATAATAAGTCGGGCTCCTTTTCCCGATGGAACTTTTGAGGTGGAGGCCGCTGTATCATCGGTCCATGTCCGCGCAACCGTATGGTTCGCATTCAACCATGTTTCGTCAATAAACACGACATTGTCCCAATCCGTAATTTTATTTACCTGACGTAAGAATGTTATTCTCTTCAAAATAATATCGTAGCGTTCTAGCAGGATTTTCCGCTTGTCGGATTTTTTAAATCTAAAGCCAATTGATTTTAAAACCTTTGATAGAGACGATTTGCCTTCAAAAAATAAGCCTGCGCCTTTTAACGAACTCAATAGCTTTTCCCGTGTAGGATATTCTTTTCTCGAGTAATATCCATAAATGTGGTTGCGAATTGCAGCAGCATCAAAATTATCAACGTCAACAATTTTCTTCTCCCTCTTTCGTTTTTTCGGTGTACGTAAAGTATTATCTTCTGAGCCTGATGGTCCGTATTTCTCTTTCAAAATTTGAGTTACTGTCTTCTTCCCTATTCCCAATGCTTCGGCAACGCGTTCTCTCGGTGGTTTCAATGGTAAAAGAGGCCCATCGTTAACTGATTCACGTCCAAAATAATTGTACAATTTCAGCACTAGTTCGCGAGATTGACTGTTTAGAGTTTTCCCCCGTTTCGACATAGTAAGACTGTAATGTTTTTCTTGTTTAATAATCGTTAAGCAATAGGAGTCCAATTTATAGCCAGGTAAACGTAGTCAGTAAGGTCAGTTCAATGAAAAAGCCGGATCAGAAGAAAATAACAGAGAGCACACCAAAAACGCACAGTCACTTCGCACAACAACAAAAGACTGCGTCATCATCATGTTATGGCGACATGACATGCGTCATCGACAGGCACTGGTGTTGCCAGCAACATCCACCTAAATTGCACCCAACATCAATGACCTTTCTATTTAGTTATTTTTTTGTATTTTTATAGTTAGTTAAAAGAATAATAAATATGTATAATTAGGTTTTATTATAATCACAACGTGGTTATAAATTTATGGTGATTTTTCTTCACAAGTAATCATTGCATTCGATTCAACTTGCAATCCTATCAGCTTTCGATTTTTAGAGTAACATCCCTAGTGTTTAAAAAGAAAAGGGTTGACTGACGCAACATTGTAACGACGTTCAGTTCTTTAGATCAGAAATTGTTTATTATGTTTAGAATGATTTATTAGTGAAAGCAAATCGTAAAATTACTCGTATCGGTCATTATTACAATAAATATGTAAACGTAATTGAAAAAAGTTAAGCAATTGTGCAGTTCTTATTTTATGCCCGCCGTTACAAGGTTACGTTGTTGAATTTTGATGAAATGTCAAAAGTGACCTATTATCTTGTCCCTACTTTAAAAGTTTAACATGTATATGTATTTGTATGTCTGTCTGTGGCATCATAGCTCCTAAACGGATATACCTATTTTGATTAAGTTTATTTTGTTTGAAAGCTGACTTGATCAAGAGTGTTCGAAAATCTATTTAGCCGCTCGAAGATCATCAGCCCTTTTCTATTCGTTGATGGGATTCCGTAGTCTGGGGCATTTATTTGTATATTTCCAGGCCACCGGATACGAAAGCTTTAGCTCCAGCTTGTTTCCAACACTTCAGTAGATAAGAGCACAGCAGATTTCTACATACATCGAATATTGGACACTGACACTGCAGAAAGCCGCTTGTTTGGCACTTAAGATGTGTAAAAAACACAAAATCATTTCGAGGGCGAGTTACTGTAGGGTTAAGGTGTAAATATTTATTCACTTTAACCTCAAGCCCTTCACCAACACAATTATTTAGTCCGTAGCATAAACGACTTTTTAAATTTATTTACGTTTCGCAAAGAGCTACATTGTTCTTTGTAGATAGTTATAAATTAACCGAACCGCAGGCGGACCAAAAACAATCCTCACCGCTAGTGTGGCTCCGGTTTTAACTGACATTATTTTTGTGAGATAAATCATTTTTATTGAAACTGAAACGCTGAATGAAGGCTTTTGTGCGTTTTCATTTGTGAATAAAACCGTTTTCGTTGAACAAAGGATCGTTGGAGCTCGCTCTGGAGTTGTAAAGTAGGATTAACTGTGTATAGTGGTGCCACGTTTAGTGAGGGATTCCGAATAGATTTTAACGATACCAACATTTGCGGTTTTAATTTAAAACTTTAAAGTCTAAGTACGTTCCTAGATGCTTGTGTTTAATTATCTTATACTCGTACCACTACTCTGAGAAGTATTTTTATAAGTTGTGGATGTAAATCCTGTCAAAACCTATTAGGGATAGGGAGCATAGAATCTATTAAAATGTGACCGCAATGCGCTCTTATCAGAGTTACCTAATATATCTACTGCAAGGATCAAAAATTTATTGCGGATTGACAACTTTAATTGGTAGTATAAGCAGAACCACCCTCAGAGTCGTCGATCTAAATTCAAATTTTATATAAAAGGAAGTGAAATGTTAGGGGTTATTTGATCGTGAGCAGTCGTAGCGATCGGAGCAGCCCTTGTTCGTATCCATTTTGTAATAAACTGTGATTAACAAGTTTGGGTTATTTTGTTAATGTGAAAATGATGAAAGTGCTTTTTTTTGTGATTTTGTATTTTTTTAAGTTAATTCTACTTCAAAACCTAATAGTTGTATATTTTATGTTAAGAAAATAGTGATAAAAAAAGCCAGAAATTTCTTACTTAGCGATGTAATATCAAAAGTATCCGTTCGCCTGACACCCATCGAGCCGATGCAGCTTTACTGAAAAAGGCCACGCGCGCACTCGATCCGACGTGAATTGCTTTTGAATTCACAATAATTAACAAAATGATGGCTTGCGTAAAATATTTACTTTTGAAATATTGCATTCAAAACAAAAACCAATTCTCGCTTCTTGGCAACCCTACTACCACTTGGCAAGAAGTGAGTGTTGGTCAGCACTTATTGCCGGCGCTGCAGGACTCGCTACAAACGGGTCCGTACCTACTGTGAGCGGCTCAGATTGAAATGAGATGGAGCCAATACAAACAATTTCCGCTGTGTCAGCACTTTGTACGAGCGAGCCTTTTGTCTCGCAAAGTAATTGATTTTTATTATTCACTGTGTTCTGTCGTATATAGTGCTGCACTTCTCTTGGTGTTTCTTGTAATGCCAAACAAGCACATAGCCCACTTAATAGTAAGTGTATGCAGTAACAACTAGGGGTTGTGGTAATCGCAACTTCCAGTAAAAGAATAAACTGTGCTGGTGATGCTGTTTAACCACGCAAATGTCGCAAAAGTTTTACTTAGGTTTATTTAAATTGGTATTAATTATTCATTCCGCTAAGGATATTTATAATGTTGACATGTTGTTGCTAATAATAGCAAATCTGAATTTTTAAGAATATTTTTAAGCACTCATAAAGACCAATACATTAAAAGTTCATCTGTCGGCATTATTGCCGAACTTTTATTTTATTACAAGTGGAACAATTAATTATTTATAAATTTTAAAGTTTGTTAAAGTCTGACATAAGTTAAGGCCCACTTAAAGTATTTAACTATTTGCGTTTGTTTTAAATAGTATCTATTGATATTCTACAAAACGTATTTCAAACTAAGTGCCATCCCTTCATGTAGATCAGTACAACATTTTATGTCGCTTAACTGCAACTTTAAATAATTAACATAGAGCTGGTGACTATGGGAACTTGGGCTATAATGTAATAAAGTTGAATGAAAAAAATCTCCACAAAACGCCACTCAAAGCTAAAACTTCATAATGGCCACTCGCAAAGTGGTGCAACTGCAAAGTGTTGGAATGACACTTTGAACGTTACCAGACATGGCGCCGACGGCGGACACGTTTTGCTACAACTTTTAGTATTTTTAATTAGAGTTCCGTGTCTGTTGGCTGCGGTTCCGTACTTTGACAGTGTTCATTTTTGCGTTAGTTAATTATTATTGATTAAAAAGTTTTGACTGCGTTGTAGTTTATGACGTTTCTGGAGTGTTTTCACTTAGTCTGTCACAGGGGAAAATCACATTGGTCTATTGCAAGAAACACGGGTTTGAAAAGTAATTCAGCAATTCAGGGACTTGACTTAGGCAGAACTAAGCGGCGACCATTATCGGGTGCAGGCACCAAGGCCAAACCTTTAGGCCAGCAACGTCAAGGCTACTACTGCATCCAGGCATACCGTTGAGTGTGTAAACCTTGCGCCCCTCCGATCCAAAGAGTCTTCAACATGACGCACTACCATCTATGACCTTTATCTGTGAGGGTAACAGGCAACCCTTTAGCCCCAGGCAAGAGCTCATGGAGGCCAGGAATCGTTGTTTCATCATTTTGAAAAGTGTAAAATGTTCATGTGCAAATAATATGTTACATACATAAGTAAGAAAATAGTCCGTCACAGACAGACATATTAGGGACTAGCCTACTAGCATATTAAGCCAACTATTCATTATTTCACTGTCACATTTTTTAGTAAAATTAGCCTCACAATCACAGCACAAAATGCACATATTAATACACTCCACAAAAATAACTCCTGAGTTGAGTCAGCAACCGCCCCACAGGCAGCTATTTATAATTATAATAATGCCACGAAAAGGACCAAGATCTAATTCGTTCTTAGTAAACAATTTAATGTCAGTGTTATCAATTGTTGAACTTGTTAAACTCATTGTCCTTTAAGTCCTGAACATCTCCAAAATACCGTACACGGAATTTCATTACATTTTTGCCACTAGCCCGTCTAGTAAAGGTTATGTATAAAAAAACAGCTTTTGAACACAGCTTTACTCACGGTAGTTTAGTTTTTGCCAAGCAATTCAGGTTTTCCTCCGGGAAAAGTATTTTTTTCTGTATGAAAGGTACGGTATCTTTCTCTTCTTTACCCCTGACAACGCGTCATGATGATCGGTATAGTAAGTCGTGAAAGCGTAACAAACAAATTAACTATCAAACTCCCTTTCGAATTTATAATATTACAAGTTAGTAGCGTGTACAAAAAATAATATTGTAAAATTGTAAAATTTCCAATTTGTGGCGACCAAAGAGAACAATGCAAGTGAATCTACACGAGTGTCGTCCTAACTGTTAAGTGGTACAGGTATTCTCGAGAATTTTATAAGATACCAGAGTCACTGAAGTAGTGAAGTAGCGATAGCTCTAATCTAAAATCTAACCTAAGCATGTATAATCAGAAACAACGAGAGTTAAAACTCATAAATATTTATCAATATTTTAAAGGTCATTTAGGCATTCCTCAGAATGTTTTCTCTTCATTGTTGAAGTAGGTATTTAATTTATATTAAACCAAATTATGCTTTACAAAAACTAAAAAAAACACGCTTTAATTGCGAACAAAATAAAATCACTTCCACTTTCTGGCTCCATCATGAGACCATCGTTACTAAACTCAATCTGTTGGACTCAAAACTGTTCATATGAACCCAACCTCAAGGGGTTTACTAGTAGCCACTGAAGAGTTCCACTATCCACCAGCTTCAAGATGCCAAATACAAAGTTTCATTTCGATATGACAATTAGAAGTAGGTTTAATCTTACTTCCAAGGTTTGTTTACATAGTTTTTTGACGTAATAACGTCTTATAAATCGATGAAAACCGGTTGCACGCATGAAAAAGCTCGACTCATCAAAGAAGGAGATTATGTCGACAAATTAATGAACTACCCGAATTTGATATGGTGATCGTGTTTTTTGTTTGTTTTTGATGTAACTGCAGTCAAAGTAAATTTCTGGCGTGTAAAAATTAATATACTTAAAACGAGTAATCCATACTTACTCATTTCCTATCGCTAGCCTAAAGCCGACCAGAAAAAAAATCACACATTCTGTAAAAATTACGGATATATGACAGACAGACGGACGGACGGACAGCGGTTGCGCAGTAATAGGGTCCCGTTGGTTCTCTTCGGGTGTGGAACCCTATAAAAAGTTTCAAATATATAAAAACATATCATGATCTAGAAATAAGTAAAGGGTTAAAGTATCTTTTTAAATTGTTACACGGAAATGAAGCACACATCCTTTTATCTTTTATATTTGCTGTTCAGCTAAGGCTGCCTGTTTGGTCGCGTTACATAAGTTTGCGTGAGACTCGGGTTTGATTTCCAGGTCGGATAAACAATTATTGGGTCTGTTTAGATATCTTTTAGTAACAGCACATAGTCGAGGAACGTGCCCAGTATACGGCAATCTCGCACCTATTGCAACTGACTAGAAGATAGCTGGCAAAACATCTCGGCCTACCTCTGTGGTAGGACATACAGGTGTGAGTGAGTATGCCTTTTTTTAATTAAAGCGTTAAGTATGTATACTTTACCGTCAACCGACTTTTTTAAGATACATGGACGTATCACGATGACATTTGTATATTAAATAACGAATTTTCTAGGTATTGAACTACCTGACGATTCAACGAGGTTCAAATGCCCTGTGACCACGGCCAGTGTAGCCCAATACTGAGGCCAATGTAACCAGCTATACCACGTAACACACAAGTTTAAAAGTGAATCTTAAATACATATTAATCCGAATCTTTTAGGATTCTGTTGCTTAAAAGGCAAAAATTTAAGATCATTTTTGTTGTCCGTCTGCCTATTTTTCCCAGGAACCCATCTGCGGTCCCTTAAAACTGTAAAAAAATAAGCTTCTATGTCAACGCAATCAAAAAATACGGTCATTAAGCCTTAGATTTTAACCAATATGAACATTGCGCATGTAAAGCAAAAATAGAATCATAAAAGATTGATGAGGAAAGAATGAAAGAAGGATGAGATTGGTAAGAAGCAAGGCCTGACAGCACAAGTAAAGGGAAATATCCAGAAGTCGTTCGTTAAGATTTCACCAAAATATCCACACGAACGAAATGGAGTCGCAGGGCAACAGCTAATATTATAAATGTGAAATTGAATTTGTTTGTTTATTGCTTTCAGCCCTTAACTACGCAACCGATCATCAATACATTTTACATACATGGATAGATGGATGGATGGATGTTTGTTACTCTTTCACGCAAAAACCACAGAATCGATTGCGATGAAACTTAGTATGTAGATAGCTGGATTAGCGCATAAGCTAATTTTTAGCCCGATATTCCCATGGGATCGGGACTTACGTGGGTGGAACCGCGGGGCGCTGCTAGTTTTTATATATGTCCAAAATAACTTCAAAACTATTGATCTGAATATCAAAATTAATATATTAGGGACTCTAACATCAAACCCTTTAATTTGATACTAGCTGACTACTAGATTTTATGGGCCAGGAACCCCAGTCCCCACAACACCCTACCAAAGTTCATCACAATCTGATCAATGGTTTCAAAACGCAAAAAGGACAAATAAACAAACATTGATTTTTATATATTTATAGATGTCACACGGTACAATTTGCAATTTCTTTTTCTTCTAATTTGGCTTCCAAAAGTCATATAAAAAATCCTTTATTTACGTTGCACTTCAGTCTGTGTTTGGGTCAGAGGAATTTATATAAATACGAAATTTTAATTGAATCGATCCTGTATATTCAGAGCAAATAGGCTGTGACAGTCGGCCAGACAGACGCAAAAGTGATTCTATAAGGTTTCGGTTTTTTTAATTCGAACGTATGGAACCCTAAAAACAATAAAGTATTAAGGTACCTAATTGTTTAAGGTCTTTAAAAAAATACAGAGTTCCGAGATGTAGTTGTAACCTGTAAGTAACATCGAGTTGATTGCTAAAGTCGCTTCCAGTGGAACAGCACCCTAACACAAGCGAATTGATATCGAGAACAAAGAAGCGCTTTTATAGGATTATTTCGTATTGTTTCAGCCATTGTGCCCCAAATATCAGATCGAAGTGATGAATCGTTATTAAACAGGCTTTCGAGGCGTGTTGGAGAGAACAATATAATCATTCGGCTGGGAAAAGGCTCAGATACTTTATAATATATGACATTTTTGTATGACGTTTCTTTGGTTTAGTGATTTATTGCTTCCGTTATGTCATCGGTTCGATGCACCATTTCATATCTAAGCATGTTTATTCATATACCTAATAAATTATAACATCTGTACCTAATTATAACTGTTAACTATCGGCCAGACCACAAATTTTGACTAAGGTGTAGTTTGTGAAGTTCGGGCTTGCAGAGTTAGGGCGTATAGAGTAAGAAGCTTGGCTCTACATGAGATCTGATAACTTTTTTGCAGTGCGAGCCATACGGTCTCGTTTTGACAACATTTTACATGAAAACAGTGGGCAAACGAGCAGATGGGTCACCTGATGGTAAATGACGACAACCGTCCATGAGCACCTGCAACTCAAAAGTCACAAGTGCATTGCCGGCCTTTAAGGTGGGAGTAGGGGAAGGGGGGAATAAGGGGCAAGGAATTGAGCGCGGAAGAGGGAAGGGTTAGGGCCTCCAGTAACTTCACTCACTCGGCGACAAGCAAAGCAATCACAAAACTAGAAAGAAACTCAAGTAGGTAGATAAAATTAAAATACTGTAGGCGGGCAGCCCTTTCGCGTGTTTACGTACCGCGCGGCGGTAGGTTAGACCACAGTGGTATATAGTGGAGCATCAAGTGGAAACAAATCCACCAGTGGATTAGAGTGGAATAATTTGTGGAAAAGAGTCCCCCGGTGGATTTGCTCAGGGGATTAGAGTTGAATAGACTTTTCCTAGAGTAGGTGCAAATTTCTAAACAACATAATATTTTAAATTTTTAAGTCAAGTTCAATGATTTGGTTTTTTCTGTAGACATTTTCAGATAAATCTAGACATTTCATCAACATCCATGGTATGAAGTACCAATTGTTTCGTTAAAGTCACCCCTCTCTCATACGAAATATGAGATTTATTGGTCAATTTTCAGGTTCAAACTGTCAGCTTCAAAATATAAATTTGGTATTAAAAATCACGAATTTTCTAAAAATGTCAGCGCTTTACGTTATTTTACGGGGTCTACTACATGTACCTAAATATTACTACACCTTTCTGTAACATTCTGTAGAATAATTTTTATATTATTACTTATTTCGTTATCTGGAAATGAAGAAAGTGTAACACCAAATATCTTTTGGCACGACTTTTAACTGAATATACAACTGTACAAAAACAAGAAAAAGAGATCGCGTGTCCTATTTCTAGAGTTGGTAGGTAGTAAAAGAGAATTAAGTCTTATTTACACCAGAATAGTTTGTAGAAAGGAAACAGAAACAGCAAGGAATCTGCCCCAAAAATCCATTCCCGGGTAATTGAGTCATTAAATGGCGAATTTATGCATTAAAACTAACATTTTGTTTTGTATTTGTTAGATAATGGTGCCGATTCCATTGTAACACTCACCAAGCCAAAATCTGACTTAACTTCTTCATATGAAATCAGCCCTGTCTTCTTCGCAACAAGGTCTATTTGTTACTGGCATCTATTTCTCAGCGCTACTAAATTTCACTAAAACCTGTCAACGTATAGTCAACTTTATTTCGACGCAGCGAGAGTCCCCATTTATTCAAATGCCGTATAAAAACTTATCAAATGTCAAAACGAACTATGATGACACCTACGAAGACGTATACTAAAAACTACTAAAAACACAGAGCAAAAGAGATGGCATTCAATGGATAGCGGCTCTAGCTACATGGTATTAAAGTTTATTTAAGCGTGTCAGACTTTAGTCGACCAATAAATTGCTTATTTCGATAGCGACATATGTTACCTACTTGTTTAAATTTGAAATAAGACCTTGTTTCAAAGTGTGCAAGGCTTATTTCTAGTATGAAAAAAATTTAGTTAATTATAGTCAAGAGAGAGTAATACAACAGAATTGACACCAATGTTGCCTTTATAGATTCTATATTAGTAAGATCTGTATGTATGTATGTACAATTGTACATATTATATGTATGCACATTGCACGATAGTACATTGTATGTATGAATATAGAAATATTCACCCACTTAAAGCGATATTTAGACATTGTTTCAGCTATAAAATTTGAATAGTCAACTCAGAGCATCTACTTGTCACTACTACTTGTCACTTGAAATAATTAACGTGTAAATTGAGTAATCCAAAAACGATATTACTGCAATTTTAGATGGTTCCATCGTTTAAAATATTAAAAAACTACGTCATTTGTAGTAAGTATCGAAATTGACAAAAATAAAGATACTGTTGCGTATAATCAAAGCTGTTGCGGTACACCCTTCATCAGCAATTTCTCAAAATACGTCAACAGATTATTGACTGACATTAGATGACAGTATAATCATCATGTCAGCCCGCGTAACAACGCCGTGTGCTCCATAGCTTGATGCTATGTTTCCTTAGAGCTGTGCGCACGGGATAGCGCGGGTATGTTCTCGAGCCCAAAGCACTAGTGATATATTTACACGAACCATATCGACTCAATTTCAGACCCGTCTAACTCAGAATTGAATAAACCTATTGAATCAAAATTTTGTATACGCCGTAAGGGCCATCATCAAGGGATTATAATCAAGATTAGGTCCAGGGGAGGTAACTTCTCAGCAGTCAATAGCGCGGGCACGGTATTTTGTATACGCATTCAATTTTCATGAATTGTGATGAATACATGGATGGCACAATGGTTAAAGTGGTCGCCTCGGTGCTAAGTTGCGGTGGCTGTTTATTTTTTGTTGTTTAAGTTTATATGAAGATAGTTATGTGACAAAAAACGAGTCAAGTTCACATTAAACCATTCACAATATTTACGTTGTAACATGTTTGAACTTGACGCTAAATTCTAGTTTGTTTCCTGTTGTTTTCAAATAAGAGGCCGCTGACAACAGGAGCCTCGCATTTCCAATTTTTGCAAATTGTTTTAAAATAAAACAATTCCACCAAAATCATTTTCATGTAAAATGTTGCCAAGTCCACCCAACCGGTCCCACGAAAGTGTTCCGGCCAGAGCGCAGGCCGCCTCCAACTCTTCACGCCCTAACTCTACAAGCCCTAAAGACACAAACTCTACACATTAGTCAAAATATGTGGTCTGGGCGTTTCGTTACTACAAGAATTATTGTTATATTGTATAACAGAAAAGTAATGAACAGTGAATAAATTTTTAACCTTACGCCCATGTGACGGCAGCAAAACGGCCAGATCACATATTTTGACTAATGTGTAGAGTTAGAAGCTTGGCTCTACATAAGATCTGATAACTTTTTTGCAGTGCGAGCCATATGATCCCGTCTTGGCAACATTTTACATGAAAATGTTTTTGGTGGGATTTCACTTCTTTTTGTAAGTTGCTTATGACAATATTTTTTCATTTGGTTAATTTTTTTTTCTTTTTTGGCGTGTATTTCTTGCACATCATAAGTACCTTTTTTCATATACCCACTGTCTATCTTTGCCTTTTTTCTTTGTTGATTATAATCAGTCACAGCGGGTAAACAGTGGGAGGTGATTTACCATAACCCAGAAATATGTGTTTTATTATTTATAACAAGGAGTCCCTGTATCAGCAATTTTCAGACCTCTAGCATCAAAATTTGCGGAAGTCTCATACAAACTTCTATCCCCTAGTTTAAGGGGGTGAGAGGTAAAAGTTCCAAGTTTTAGGTTTTTTTGGTTGTTATTTGTGTACTAATCTGGTACTACTACTACTACTACTACGTAGCAAATTTCAGATTTCTACGACTTCCAAAAGTACCCTAAGAATTTTGATGATCATCAGTGAGTCAGTGACTAAATCGGAGTTTTTTAGATCATCAATAAAATCTAAAGTATAAGAGCTATGAAATTGAAACTTTATATGTTTAATAATTCCACTGTTGACATTATATTCTGAGAATTTTGTGTATCTGGTATAATCCAAACCCAAGTTACGGGGATTCAAAAAACGATGAAGCGCTTCGAGAAAAAGTAGGTAGTGCCCTTGCGCTTCGCTTGGCTCGTCTTGGTGGGGTCACTACCGTGCCCCCAGATAAGAAACACTTTTTAGAAAATAAAATTTACTAAGATTATATATTTTCTTTTCATGTGAAATTAGAAGAGCATTTTTGGCTAATCGCTACCTTTAACTTAATTAATCAAAGGAAGTCCCGAATTTTACGGTATCTGACAACCGTTGCATATGATCTACTTTAGTCTATATAAGTATCTAGTAAGGAGTAGAAATATTCTCTGATACTGCTCCTTGCCCCAACTTTGTGAACTTTGGTCCGCTTCGATTGTACGCACCGCTGACTCCGTGCGCACCCTTAGTCAAATTAATTTTATTAAAATCCCTTTCCCTTACACATGGCAAAATGTTTCTTATTGGCACGATCTTAGGGTATATATTACATTAGTGTAGTTCATCAAAGGTTTCTAGTAAATGAAAGGCCGCTTATATTTTTATCGTTTATTTTTATCCGGTATACGAGTTTCCATAACACGTGGCGATGAATATATGGATTCTGTACATTCAATATCAAAGTAAACAATATATAATAAAATGTAAATATGCATGACAGTCGGTATGTATCTTTATATCGTAAATAATGTGTTGGCACCGAGTACGCAATGCTGATACTTGATTATCAAATGGACGCTACACGTGAGAGAAGGTGATGAGAGGGCGCGCCGCACCCCGCCAGACTCCAGGGTTGCCTAGACTCTAAATCTATACCAATATTATATAAATGCGAATGTATCTCTGTCCATTACATTCTTACGCCTAAACTGATGAACCAATTTTGATGAATTTGGTATAGAGACAGAGGGGACTTTAGATAAGGTGAAAGACATACTTTTTGTGGCAAAAATACAAAACTAGTGTTATGAATTAGGGGTTGGAAGTTTGTATGGAAGAGGTTCTACACAGACGAAGACGCGGGCACCAGCTAGTATCTATATAATCATACAGACTTCATTTACAATTTATAAACTGGTTTTCCTCATTGGCATTTCGCCAAATGCTCCAACCAAAGTCACCCAAAACGAAATTTTAAAACAGCTGGGCATAAAACCTTTTTACTGGAGACGGAACTTTTCTACTGAAATGAACCTTTTTTATACCCACTCCATTGTGCAAGGATTGCTTTACAGAGCTTGGCGTTTTTTCGTAGACATTTCACTTGGAATAAGATCTATTGTAATAATGTGCGGTAGTTTAAATCCAAACGGGAATTACCGTGGCCGCTGGACTTGGGATCTTTTAAAGGTATAAAACGATTCATTTCAGTCATTATATTTCGTATATACATATGCGTTTCGCAACTACCTACCTACTTTCTTTAATGAATGTAATACTCTATTTTAGCAAGTATTATTTAATTCAAAATTGTATTCCCGAATTTGATAGCATGATATAAAACAAGTTTTAATTGCAACATGCTTTTGCTTTTTGGATAAAAACTATCTAATACATTATAATCATTACAATCAATTTAAAGTCTGGCAACCCTAGATGTCATTCAAGATGTATACACACTGCCACTGATCGCAGATAATGTTAAGTAGTGTTGTCTCGACAAAACTGTCTATTTCTTGGTATAGTGCTGTATGGCTTGTTAAACCTATTTGAGTTATAAATGTATAGAGGCTTACATGTTTTCTTATACGTGCCAATATTACAACTACTTTCTACTTAACATGATGCCTTTTTCATTAGGTTCTGATTATATGGTATTTTTATTTATTTATTTATTTGACTCACCAACAATTGAATACACTGATACAGTGATATGAGATACATCCAATAGACTTATAAGCTAGTGTAATAATTTCTTACAGGTAAGCATATCATGCATTACTTATTTGTTGAAATATGTTTGGATGTTAGTTAGACAGCAAACATAATGATGGTTTTTAAAAAAAAAGAACAGTCAACAGGTTATGAGGGCATTATGAGAAAATATTGTTTGTTTCTGATACTAATTTGAACAGTAAACATGTGGGTTAATACAAGAAATATCAAAATTGGAAGTGATGTCAATGTAGTGACTATACTATAGTTTAGGAAAGCTAAATTAAAAAACAGTCAGTCGTAGGATTGCACGTCAGAAGTGAAATCATAACTTCACAATGTATTTGCATATACATATACACACACACACATCTGTAGTGTATATAATTAGTTTAAAAATAAAAAGTAGGTAATAACATATCTAAATGTATACATAGGGTACACCGGTAGTTTTGCGCTCCTGGTTGCTCATAAATGTTTGAATTTCGAATGTTATATTTTTTTAAATATAAGAACCTTAGGCTCCGTCTTACGAATTTTCGATCAGGTCACGTGTCCGGACGCGAGTTTAACATTTTTTACCCATCCCAAAAAGTGCACAATGTCGCTAAAGAAGTTTTATTGCTATCCTAAAATAATAAGTTAAAAAGTATTCAATTTATAAAAATATACACCTATTATAATTTATTGTATGTTATACAAGGTCTAGTAATTTTTGATATAATATCTATTTGCAGTGCAACCAACAAGAACAGGTTTACCTCCAACCTATGTGGAGTCTCTCAACCACTTGAAGGAGCAACATGGTTCCGAGTCCCCCAAATTGTATTGTGAAACACCTAAGAACCATTTGGGG